>OX383927.1:7925000-9125000 GCA_947532085.1 Elegia similella
AATGTGGTAATTTTGGGAAAAGCAGTAGTCATTATGAAAAAGTGGTCATTTGGTAATGTGGTAATTTTCAGTAAATCGGTAGTCATTATGAAAAAGTGGTTATTAGGAAAAGTGGTCATTTTGGGAAAAGCAGTAGTCATTATGAAAAAGTAGTCAGTTTGGGAAAGTAATAATTTGGGTAAAGTAGGTATTATGTACCTAATCGCTAATATTTGGGTTCAGCCGGGGCCAGATTAATGTGGCTCCTTACAGTTTAAAATCTGATGTTAGATGTACTAGTGAGACTGTACGTTTCAGACTGATAAAACCTTTGGTGAATTAGTACATCAAAAAAATTTTCTTCCATGCTGGTTTGGGAGAAAAGAAAAAAACGTAGAATATACCGGTTGCTTCTGTTCCCGCGCAGATTGAAAAGCCGATCGAGCCAATGGGCAAACTGGCAAATCATAAGTAGACAATGCGGCTAGCTAGGTACCCATTACTATTTTGCGTCCATTTACCACTTAACGCCTACCGACATGCTAAACGTGGCTAGGCAAGAGTCTACCCCGCAAGGGGATAAATGTAGGAGTGCTAAGGTAACAAATATTAAAAAAAGTAACATACAACCGAATTGATAACCTCCTTTTTTTTAGTCGGTTAACGGAGATACTTACGTACGATCCTAGTACTGGGTGGATACAACGTTGTAGTTGTCGTTGAGGGTGTCAAGCGTGTTTTAAAAGTTGTTGGTCCAGTATCAAATCCCGGTTTAGTCCGCTTGGGAGTCGTAGAGAAGCCGGGTAAGCCAGGAGGCAAGCCAGGAGGTAATTCATCTAAGGTGGAAGTGGCTAGAGTCATTTTGGTCCGTTGCTTTTGTTTCCTTGTATATCTTGTAGCGCGTGTAGTATCTGGTGGATATGGCATATCGACCATCGGAACATTTTGCGCGTTACCCTAGAAAAAGCAATGTTGACATATAATACTTTTTTATAATACTACTTAATTATAAAAAAGTCTGTGTAGCAGAGATGGGCAAAAATAACTACTTTTGTAATTGTTAATTACATTACTTTGTAACAGATTACTCTGTGACTTACCATCAGGTGACCCGCTTGCTCGTTTGCCGTCGTATATCAAAAAAATATATAAAGTTATAATTATTAAAAAATACTTTTGTTATTACAATACCACCCTGCGACAATGTTCTAGTGTTGTTGGTGGATGCGCGCAACGTACGGCACCAAACACACGAGAAGCACTCTGCTGTCGACCACCCAACAGCAAGCTGTCGACGCAACAAACTGTAGCTGTCGACACAGCTAACTACAGCTGTCAATTAGCTTAGCTTTGTTATAGTACAGGAGACACTATTCAGTATCAAAATTAACTTCGTGGACGAACCACTATTACTGCTTTTGCTCCGTCGACGTAAACGTAAAAGATGAAATATTTCATTATGGGTTGACCAATTATTAGCATACAACGCACAAAGTCATTTCGGTACTCTATCCACTTTTACGTAAAAATTACAAAATGTTTAAATAATTTTCGAATGTCGATTGCTTAATTTGACAAGTTAACTGGAGAGTAACTCGCAAAGATACTGTAAATTGGAAAATAATTTCTCTGACAAAATTATTGCCATGACAATCAGGTAAGTGAAGCAATTGTTAAATTAAAAGTAAAAGTTAAATAATGCAAATTAAAAACCTTTCTTGTTTTGGCTAGCTCCGTGGCGCAGCGGTCAACACGCCGGCTTGCGACACGAGAGTGCCCGGTTTCGATACCCGGCCAGGTCAAGGTGTAAAATGATCTTTTTCAGATTGGCCTAAGTCTTGGATGTATATCTATATATGTATTTGTTATAAAATATAGTATCGTTGAGTTAGTATCCCATAACACAAGTCTCGAACTTACTTTGGGGCTAAGTCAATCTGTGTGATTTGTCCGTATATATTTCTTTTATTTTTCAATGAGATCAACAACAAACCCTTGCAATAACATGGTACTTTATAATTCCAAATGAAGTCATATTTCTTAACCGATGCAATTAACAGGTCTACACGTTACTAGCCATATAATCTGTACTCGACTGACAAAACATTCCGCGCGCAGCACGTCATTGGTCAACAGACGCTTGCGCCGACACGAAGTTGCAGATGCCACTGCGACACAAAACTTATGTCGACCGCTGCAGTTAACTGCGTCGACAGCTTGCAGTTAGATGATCGACAGCAAAGTGCTGCTCGTGTGTTTGGTGCCTACGGTGTGCCACTGATGGTAGAGACAATAGTAGATTGTTGCACCGAGTCAAAAGTAATTTATTATTGCGCCGTGTGCTAATTTGGGGCCCGAGCGCCAGCGAGGGATCTAAAAAGCATGAGAGAAATATAAATTACTTAATGCGGGGTGCATAATCTGCTTTTCTTTCAACTACTACAAGAAATATATTAAAAAAATAAAACTGAAGATAAATTACTAATAAAAAGTGTTTTTTTTTTTGTTTACATGCCTTTATGGCCAATATTTTTTTTAGGCCAGGCAATAACCACGCTTACTATATAACTATACGGCCATCAGGTTGGCCATGTGACACCTATGGTACCACGATTAAAAAAAAAACTACACAGTGCAGTAAAGGATTTCCATGCATTTTTTCTGCTTTAAAGCAGCAAAGTTCCGCTTTGTGCTGGATATGTAGTGCCGTTTTAATCAAATTGCAACGTAGTTGGCAGAAAAATTAATACATATTACTTACCGCCGATTAGTTACATTTATGTTGTGATATGACCTTACGACATTCAATCGCATAATGATCGTATGCGTGAAATGAAACTTGTTAAACGATTTATATTGATGTATAGACAATAATGTAATCTATATTTCCCCATTTCTTTTTCGAGGGAGAAAAGAAAAAGCGTAGTATGTGCCAGCTGCTTCTTTTTCCGTGCAGATCGTAAAAGCCGATCGAAGAAATGGATTAAACTCTGCGGAATCTGTTTCCCGGTGGTAGAGCCTATTTACTCGTAGCTACAGCAACATCTTTAGCTCATAAATCGGGCTGGCTCGAACCGGCTAGCAACCACCCTCTCACAGAATACCGGCGTCAAATAGCAGCATGTAAATGCTACTGTGTTTCGCCTAGTGAGTGAGAGTTCCGGTAGCCCAATACCCCTACAGATCTTCTCCAATATGATAGCGGCAATTAAAGAGAAAACTACCCCAGGAGGGTACCTGCGTTCATGTGCAGGAGAATCCCTCCCTGGGCAACAATGCTCAGGCTGCCCTACGTATTCCGGGGAGGGCAAAATTCCGCTTTTGAAGGTCGAGAATCCTAATTACAACCAAGATAGCAAACGCTCTCTGGCCGAGCCCCCTAAGCTTTTAGTCGATTTTTGTAACATTAGGGGGATACATTCCAATCTTGATGCAGTCCATTACCACCTCGAGACTGCCAAGCCGGCCTTGCTATTTCTGACCGAGACGCAGATCAGTAATCCATCAGACCTGTCATACCTGTATTACCCAGGCTATGTCCTGGAGGCCAAATTCCACCCCCACGCGGGCGTGTGCATGTATGTCAGGGATGAGATCTGTTGTCGGCGTCTCCATGACTTGGAAGTTCCGCATTTTTCTGTTTTGTGGGTTCATGTGGATACTGGCCTTGATCATATTGTTTACGCCAGTGTCTACCGTTCGCATAGCGGAGACTCTGAGACAACTCGGCTCATAGAATATCTCAGCGATGCTGCAGATAAGGTCCAGCAACGTTTTCCATCTGCGCAGTTGGTATTTCTGGGGGATTTTAACGCCCACCACGGAGAGTGGCTGTACCCGTACCAGGACACCGACCATGCTGGGAGAGAAACCTATAAGTTTGCATTGACTTACGGTCTCACCCAACTTGTCAACGAGTCGACGCGCATTCCTGACGTTGCTGGCCACACTGCGTATTGCCTGGACCTTCTGCTGACAACCGATCCTGACAGGCATTCGGTGTCCGTATCACCACCACTCGGGACATCGGATCACTGTGTGGTGAAGTCTGTATCACACTACTCGCTTCCTGACACCAGCCCCAAAGGCACCAGGCGAGTATGGCGATACAAGTCGGCAGATTGGGATGAGATGCGACATTTTTTCGCATCTTATCCTTGGCGGCAGGTTTGCTTCTCTTCTAGGGATCCATCATGCTGCGCTGATGCTGTCTCGAGTGTGATATGTAAGGCAATGGAGTATTTTATTCCATTTGCTAACGTATCCCTTGAAACCAAAGCTCGCCCATGGTTCAATGCTCAGTGCCTCTTAGCTGAAAGGCGTAAGCGGGAAGCATACTTATCCTGGGCTGATGCCCGCAGAATCAAAGCTGATGATCTTCAAGACAGGAAGAGAGTGTATAACGCTGCTGCCAAGTCCTGCAAAAAGGTGTTCAGAAGAGCTCGTTTCGACCACGTTGGCCGTATTGGAGACAAGATAGCTTCCTGTCCCTCAGGAAGTAAAGCCTTCTGGTCTCTAGCCAAGTCAGTGGAGATGAACTTCTGTCGCCCATCGCTGCCACCATTGCAGAAACCTGACGGTTCTCTGGCCCATGGTGCAAAAGAGAAAGCAGACTTGTTTGCCAATCTATTTGCAGATAATTCGCGTCTACATAGTAGCAATAAAAGCCCACCCCAGTTACCTTCGTTCGGCCCCAAGATGCGGGCCGCTCAAATCCACCAAAAAGAGGTACTTAAATGCATGCTAAACCTAGACGTGAATAAGGCTAGTGGACCCGATGGTATTCCGGCAGTGGTTCTGAAGCGCTGCGCACCCGAGTTGTCCCCTGTACTGACACGCCTCTATAGACTTTCTCTAGAGACTGGCAAGGTCCCAAGATCCTGGAAGCTTGCCAATGTACAGCCAGTACCTAAAAAGGGAAGTCGCTCCGACCCGGCCAATTATCGACCTGTTGCGATCACCTCCATATTGTGCAAGATTATGGAGCGTGTATTGAACAATCGTCTCCTGGCATACCTGGAAACCAACGAGCTCCTTAGTGACAACCAATATGGTTTTCGCAAGGGTCGCTCAACCGGTGACCTACTGGTATATGCCACTCACTTATGGAGCGAAGCCTTGGAGGGTCACGGTGAGGCAATTGCCGTTTCACTAGATATATCCAAGGCTTTTGACCGGGTCTGGCACGAAGCTATCCTCAGTAAGCTTTCAGCGTATGGTTTACCAGAGGACCTTTGCAACTGGATATCCGATTTCCTGAGGGAACGGTCGATTCGAGTGGTTATGGATGGCTGCTCTTCCGACCTAATGGCTATTAATGCCGGGGTACCTCAGGGATCTGTTCTCTCTGCAACCCTGTTCCTGCTGCACATTAATGACCTTCTTAAATCTGGCATTATTGGCTATGCTGATGACAGCACCGTTGTAGAGAGTTATACGTCCAGTGCCAGTGCAAGTCCACAAGAAGTCCAGTCTCTGAGAGAGTCTATGATTGAACGGGTTAACTCGAAATTACAGAGGGTGTCCGATTGGGGAGACGCCAACCTTGTTAAGTTTAACCCGTCCAAAACACAGGCGTGTCTCTTTTCTGCAAAAAAGAGTGCTTTCCCACTTGCACCTACTTTCCAGGGTGTTTCCTTGCCGTTGGTTGACCACCTTGGGCTTTTAGGCATGACAGTCACGTCCAAATTAAGCTTCGGCCAACAGATTGAGTCGATGGCACTAACTGCTTCCAAGAAGTTGGGCATCATCTCAAGGGTTCGGCGGTACTTCAGCTCTGAACGGCTGCTCAATCTCTATACAGCCCAGGTTCGCTCTTGCATGGAGTACTGCAGTCACCTTTGGGATGGCTCAGCTAAATACCAGCTTGAAGCATTGGACTCTGTTGACCGAAGAGCCCGCAGGCTCATAAACAACGACGTGGTCTCAAATAGGAAATTGCAATCCCTGGAGCATCGCCGTAAAGTCGCATGCCTATCGGTATTTTATAGGATCCATTTTGGAGAGTGTGCGAAAGCGCTCTTTGAGCTAGTTGAACCCTCACCATTCCTCCATCGGACTACGAGGCGCAGACAGAAATTTCACCCTTTTATCGTTGGAATACCAAAGAGTCGAACTAAACGCTTTGACAGTTCCTTTTTGGTTCGAGTAGCTAAGGTGTGGAATGAACTGCCTACGTCTATATTCCCAAACAAGTACAGTCCCAGGACATTCAAAAGTAGAATAAATGGGTATCTCTTGGATAGGCATGTAACATCCTCGTCTTCATCGTCACTTACCATCAGGTGAGATGGGAGACAAATGCCTAATTCAATATTTAGTAAAAAAAAAAAAAAAAAAAAAAAGGAATCATGTCAATAGGCGATACGGCTAGCTACCCATATATTTTGATTATTAGACCTAGGCTCTGTTTATCCCACAAGGGTAAAAGACGTAATACTTTTTATATCAATAATTTGAGTGAGTTTGACCTCTATTTTGCCTAATGGGAAGCAACGCTGAGGTCTAGAGTGGTATACGCAAACTTAAAATGTATCTATTCATTCTTGCCTTGAAAATCCCCAAATCGTACGGGAGATACTATGTATGTATCTGATTTACCTATGTAATCATTTCCCTGATAAAAATATTCTTTGGACTAGTGAACCGTGTAGTCTTCTTTCTTTCTTTCTTGTTTCGTCATGGATTCCAGTACCGTGAAAAATACTTTTTTTTATTATTTTTTTTCAACTTCCTCAGTCATGGCTTTGGTTATGATTTTTAATGTATGTTTATTTCTTTTTTAGCCTAAATGGCTAAACTTTTTTTATGTTATAGGACGGCAAACGAGCAAGCGTGTCATCTGATGGTAAGCTACCAGCGCTGCCCATGTACAACTGCAACACCAGCCGGCCTATTTGCTAACTCAGTGTACAACGTTTTGATAGTCATTTCAAAGTACATTACGTTTTTTATACCTTAATAAAAATAATCAATCATAGGAAACCCGCAATGTATTTTGACGTGACTATCAAAACGTTGGTCACTGAGTTAGCAAATAGGCCGGCAGGGCGTAACAGGAGCTATGCCGGCCTTTCAAGGAGTTGAGGAAAGGACATGGGGGAGGAAATGGGGGAAGGTTGGGCCTCCGGCTTTCTCATTCACCAAACGAAGCACAGAAGCGGTAAAGCTTCTACACAAACGTCGATTTTCTGTGAGAGTGTGGTACTTTCCCGGACTAGCCGGCCCATTCATGCTACTTGCAAACTCGAGTAATCATTTCATGGAAGTAATTACATTAAACAAAAACAGAATTACATTGCAAGTAGTTTACTCGATAATTGTATACTTTGTAACTAAATACATTTTATGTTTGAAGTAATTATAATTAGAATGTAAATGAAATTAAACTACTTTTTATCTAATTACTTTGTAATCAGATTAATAATCGGTGACATTGTAATTAAATTTTGCCCATTTCTAGCTGTGTAGTACTCGTAGTCTTTACTTCACACAAAAAAAATAAAAATCGTCAGCCCTGCCAAAAAATATATACCTACTAGCTTTCGCCCACGGCTCCGCCCGCGTCAATGTCGATCCCTCGGGAATAGTACTTTTTCCCGGGATAAAAGGTATCCTATGTCCTTTTCCGAACTCCAGAGAACCGCTATGCAAAATTTAATGATAATCGGTTCAGTAGTTACGGCGTGAAAGCGTAACAAACAAACAAACAAATAAACAAACACACAAACTCACTTTCGCATTTATAATATTAGTAAGGATAAGGATGCCTACATCGCTGGCGAAAATAAGAATACTAGGCATTTAGTGTCGAATAAAGAAACCCAAAGACACTTGAATACAATATCCTTTTTTATGCATAAGACGTTATAATATGTATGTATGCATAAGACGTTATAATATGTATGTATATATATACATATTATCACGTCTTATGTATAAAAAAAGGATATTGTATTCAAGTGTCTTTGGGTTTCTTTATTCGACATTAAATGCCTAGTAGGTATTCTCATTTTCGCCAGCGATGAAGGCATCCTTATCCTTACTAATATTATAAATGCGAAAGTGAGTTTGTGTGTTTGTTTATTTGTTTGTTTGTTTGTTACGCTTTCACGCCGTAACTACTAAACGGATTATCATGAAATTTTGCATAGCGGTTCTCTGGAGTACGGAAAAGGACATAGGCTACCTTTTATCCCGGGAAAAAGTACTATTCCCGAGGGATTGACATTGACGCGGGCGGAGCCGCGGGCGAAAGCTAGTAGGTATATATTTTTTGTTTATTTCTTTATCCTTTACGGGGTAGACAGAGCCAAATAAGACCAAACGGTCACGTTTAGCGTGTTGGTAGCGCGTAAAGGCGGAAAACGGAATCAAAATAGTGATGGGTTTTATAGTGATTGTCATAACATGGCTAGCTCCGTGGCGCCGCGGTCAACACGCCAGCCTGCGACACGGGGTGCCCGGGTTCGATCAGGCCAGGTCAAGATGGAAAATGATCTTTTTCAGATTGACCTGGGTCTTGGATGTGTATCTATTTAAGTATTTGTTATAAAATATAGTATCGTTGAGCTAGTATCCCATAACCCAAGTCTCGAACTTACTTTGGGGCTAGCTCAATCTGTGTGATTTGTCCGTATATATTTATACTAGCTTTCGCCCGCGGCTCCACCCCCGTCAATGTCGATCCCTCGGGAACATTACTTTTTCCCGGGATAAAAGATAGCCTATGTCCTTCTCCGTACTCCAGAGAACTTGTATGCAAAATTTCATGATGATCGGTTCAGTAGTTAGGGCGTGAAAGCTTAACAAACAAACAAATAAACAAACAAACAAACTTACTTTCGCATTTATAATATTAGTAAGGATAATAATTTATATATGTCAGCGCTGAAAAAGATGCAACTGGCACATTCTACGTTTTTCTTTTCTCCCAGACCAGCATGGAAGAATTTTATTAAACCTATACCTAAATATATAAAACCTTAACCTAAATATGTTCAGCCAACCGGTTAGTTTTATGGAAATGTTTTTCGAGTTCTCTGCATTGATTCTGGGTGTATCCCACTATTTCCATGGAAATACAAAATAGAAATAGTGGTACAAGCGATTTTTTTCAATTTTTATCCCATTATTTCTACTGCGACAAAAAAAATGCAGTTATGTTAGGTATTTAAAAAGTTTACCACTTTAATTTTAATGAATAGATTCAAATTAAAACACGACTTCTCGGTACTAAAAAAAAACAAATACTCGTTTGAACGAAATTAAATGTCCCCAAATAACAAAAACATACTTATTTCAACACTCATTATTAATTGGGTATAAAAAAATTAACGGCAAAGTTAACTTATATAGGTATACAAATCTGAATAGTAATTGCTGAGCCTGCCGCACTTCATACAAATTCTTAAAATACGAATACTCTCCGCACTTGGTTTGCATACTAAATCCGGAAAATAAATAAATAAATAGTTTCTGTATGCACGCCGTCATACGAGGTGATAATGCAGCGTTTTTTTTTTTTCGCAGCCTACAGCAATAGAAATAGTGGGACAATCAGTCTGAATCAGGTCCAGTATTTCTATCAATAGAAATACCTAATAGAAATAGTGCGATACACTCTTGATTCTTATGGAACAGTTTGTATATTGACGAACGAACTTATAGTAATCCCTTCATCAAAATTACGTCGAGGGTATTTTTTACCCGGTGTGAATAGAGAACCATAACTTCATTGACGAACTGTTATTAGAAGCAAAGTTCTTGCTTGTGCAAGTACGACATTAGAACCTTCAAAAACGTTGTTTTACGTACGTGGTCGCCATTCGAGCACCTTTCTGCCCCATCGGCCATCGGTTCTTCGAGCTATGTGCCCCGCCTACTGCCACTTCAAAGAGCTAATCCGCTGAGCTATGTCGGTGACCTTTGTTCTTCTACGGATCTCCTCGTTTCTGATTCGATCTACAGTAGAGAAACACCGAGCATAGCCCCTTTCCATAGCTCTTTGAGCGACCTTGAGCTTTTATTATGAGGCCCATAGTAAACGACCACGTTTCGGACCCATAAGTCATCACTGGCAACACACTTTGGACATTCGACATTATTTTTGTCTTGTCTATGTTCATTTTAAGGCCCACTTGTTGGGAAACTTCATTGAGGTCATTGAGCATGGCACTCAGATCCTCCAGCGACTCCGCCATTATAACAATGTCATCAGCAAATCGAAGGTAGTGATATACTCGCCGTTAATATTAATGCCAAGTCCTTTCCATTCCAGCAGCTTGAAGGCATCCTCCAGAGCAGCAGTGAACAGTTTTGGAGATATCACATCTCCCTGTCTCACACCTCTCTGTAGTCGGATAGCCCTCGTACTCTGCTCCTGTACTCGGACTGACATTGTGGCGTTGCTGTATAAGCATTTCAACACTTCGATATACCAATGATCGATGCGGCATCGCTGGAGAGACCGAAGTACGGCCCACGTTTCGAGCGAATCAAAGGCCTTCTCATAGTCCACAAACGCTAAGCATAGTGGCCGGTTATACTCTCTGGTTTTCTGTATAACCTGCCGCAGCGTATGGATGTGGTCTATGGTACTGTCGCGTAGTACGAGGAATGACAATGTCAACGTCACGAATTCAAATGAAAAAGAATTCACCTAAAGGAAAATTTCGTCAACTACGTCAGAACAATGTTTGGCCTGGTGGTCTATACGTTGGACTGTGAAGCGATAGACCCCAGGTCAAATCACAGTCACGTATAATGTTTTTGAAATTTTAAAAGAAGTTTCTAAATAATTCTAGACGAAATGGAAAGGAAAATACGGGACAGAGAATGAGTGAGAGAGAGAAGGCGATAGAAAATTAATTGAATTTGGAACATTGATGCGATTTTGTTTGAAGTCGGGGGGTATATAAGCAGTACAAGGCGCGGCCTAAAAAAGTAAAGTAGAAGTAGTGAGCAAAAGTGAAGTGTTCAGTGCAGTGGAAATCCGCGCGAGTGAGAGAGACGGTTCCGCGCGTGAGTGACAGTGCAGTGGTGGTATCGCACGTGAGTGACAGTGCAGTGACGGTATCGCGCGTGAGTGACAGTGCAGTGACGGGTATTGCGCGTGACAATGCAGCGACAATATTGCGCGTGACAGTGCAGTGACGTTCCGCGCGCGTGAAGTGACATTTCTCGTACAAACCAGTGCAGTGTCTAGAACGCTGTCAATTGTGTGCACCTTGGATTACCAATAAAGGCACTTTTCCATAGGATTACCGTTTCCTCCCACTCTTGTAACAGTACTACAGCCTTTTCGGAAATCGGCTTGTTCGGGAGGCTGGAAGGCATCGAGCCTATTCGTGAGACTATTCGTGATTACCCTCGAAAACAGCTTATAGACGTGGCTCAGGAGCGTGATGGGTCTTTAGTTCTTCAGTAGGGTATTGTCGCCCTTCTTGAAGAACAGCACCACCACGCCCCTATTCCACTTCTCTTTCGTCACGCCCGAGCAGAACGGAATTGAAGAGCCTCTGAAGTACTTTCAGTACCGGCGTTCCGCCCGCTTTCAGAAGCTCTGCTGTGATTCCGTCCTCGCCCGGCGCCTTGTTATTCTTGAGCTGTTTGAGAGCAATCCTAATCTCGCTGATGTCCGTGATATCTTCGGTATAGTGTCGGGTAAGCTTGGCTCTAGGATCTTTGGCAAAACCTATAATGGGTTTGGCTACTGAGGTAAACAGCTGTCAATAAAACCTCTCGATCTCGCCCAGCATATCGGCTTTTGACGATACCACGCCACCGTCTTCCTTCTTCAGCTTAGTCAATCGGCTCTGCCCAATAAACTCCACTCTTGCGAACACTTTGGAGCCTTTATTTTGTTCTATTGTCTCCTTAATACGCTTGGTATTAAAGGAACGAATGTCGTGTCGCAAGGCCTTCTGGATATGTCTATTGAGCTGCCGATGTACGTCCGCGTCTTCGGAGGTCTGCAGCGGCATAGATCATCGCGTGGCCATCAACAGTGGCCAGGTCCTTTTTGCTAGGACCCATCCAGGTCCATTTTCTGTGAGGTGGCTTCTTGAAGAAGGAGTTCATAGCGTAGAGTCCCTCCTCCTCCAAGAAATCGGCCAGCCTATGGCCCCTTTTGTTCCGCTTTCCGTATCCAAATTGCCCCACTCTGGCCTCTCCGTCGCTCCGCTTGCCAAGTATTGCGTTGAAATCCCCCATGACAACCGCAAAATAGGTTTGGGAAGTGTGTAGTGCCCTACTAATGTCCTCATACACCAATTCCACCTATTCATCTGAGCGTTCCCCGGTCGGCTTATATACCTGTACTAGCTGTTGCCCGCGACTTCGTCCGCGGCAATTACTGTTATTTTGATTAATTTGTTTTTTTATTAGTACAGATGAATATTTTTCCGTTTTCTAAACATTTTTTATTGATGCTTTGCTTCTATTGGTCGCAGCGTGATGTTATAAGAGATTAGCGCGTTTAAACAAACAAACAAACTCTTTAGCTTTATAATATTAGTATAGATTACCTTCAACAAGTATCTTTTAGATACTCTAGTATCAGGTATATTACCCTACTAGAAACGCTCTGGATGGTTACGACGTTGTTAATGAGGGACTTGTGGACGAGAAACCCGACACCATGCTGTGACTTTGTAGTCACCCTCCCGGTGATAGAGTAGGTTTGACAACCCTACTATGTCCTCATAGTGCGAATGTTGTGTGTCACCAGGGCCAGTCTTCGTTGGGGGTGGTAGCCGGATCTCTTCCGGAGATTCTTAGCACCCCCTGCCCCGCCGTTACTATGACCGCTACCGGAGCCAGGAATAGCGGGGCCGCCGAGGACTGGGGGCCTTGGTATATATTCTATATCCATGGGGGGATTGTGCCATACTCACCACGCTTGGCAGACGGGTTGGTGAGCGCAGTTTATTTGGCTTATATCGCTTTCGACACTGCTGCCCATCGAAGACGTTTTTAAGCGAGGGATGGGAAGGAGTTTGTTGGATTTTGGGTAAATGGGATAAAGGTCTTTGGGATACTACTTACTCGGATGAATTGGGGATGAGTAAGCAGCAGCTCGGAGAGCCGGGCGCGCGTATCTACGGATACGCCATTACCTGCAACCACCGGTCAAGCAGTTGCGAATGGCACCCCCTGGCCGTTCAAAAGCTACAAACTACCAGCATTTCGCAACCACCCACTGCAGAGAAAAAACTTTTCAGCAGTATTGGTCGCCTACTTGCCTGAATGGCTTTGTATGATTTTTATATTTTTATCTTTTCTTTTTTCTGATTTCATGTTGTATACAATTTCAATTTACATAATGTTGTAGAACACGTTATGTTAGCGATCGAACGTGGAACAATAGATAAGATAAAAGAAGTCGCAAAGAGGTCGAAAAGACCTGCTCCCCTTGGCAGCACCCGTTCACGAATAAAATATATACGGACAAATCACACAGATTGAGCTAGCCCCAAAGTAAGTTCGAGACTTGGGTTATGGGATACTAACTCAACGATACTATATTTTATCTATACATATAATAAAACAGTAAAAATATTTTGTCTGTACATTTCGAATTTTTGACTGAAATGGATAGAGGGACACTTAAAAAGAATAATAGAAAGCAAAAAAAATTTTTTGGAATTTCTTGTCTGTCTGTCTGTCTGTCTGTCTGTCTGTATGTATGATCACGATTATCTCCGAAAATACTGAACCGATTTACTTCAAACTTTCACCAATTGCTTTGTTTGAACTCAGTTTAACATTTAAAGTTTGTTTCATCAAAATCGGTTCATTAAAAAAAAAAGTTATCGTCATTTGAATGAACTCAAGGCATGAGTTTGCCTGCAAACATATAGCAAAAATAAAATAAAATAATAAGTGACATAAGAAAATTAAAATCCAAAGTCAATTCATCATCATTTTACGACAGCATTATACCTATCCATACTATCTATAGTAATCCATACTAAAAAAAAAGGAGAAGCTGACTGACTGACTGACATATCAACGCAGGGCCTAAACTATAAGGGTTAGGAACTTGAAATTTTGCACAGGGGTTCCTTTTATAACGTAGGGGAGCACTAAGAAAGGATTTTTTGGAAATTTATCTCCTTAGGGGGAAAAACGGGTTGCAAAGTTAGTATGAAACTTTGTTGTTTTTGAAGTTATTCGAATGAAATTCAGCATGAAGGTTCTTTACTGAAAGGTATGAAACACGAGTAAAATATTTTACTCAAAAATCATCCCTTAAGGGGGTAAAATAGGGGTGCAAACTAAGCATGAAACTTTGCCATTTTTGAAGTTAGTCGAATGAAATTCAGCATGAAGGTTCTTTACTAAAAGGCATGAAACACGAGTAAAATAATTTTCTCAAAAATCATCCCTTAAGGGGATATAACGGGGATGCAAAGTTAGTATGAAACTTTCCGTTTTTGAAGTTATTCAATTGAAATTTAATATTAAGGTGTTTCATTGAAAGTCATGAACTAATGTATTCCGGGTTCAACTAATAATTCTACTGTTCCTGAGAAATCGACATGCGGGCGGAGCTGCGGGCCAAAGGCAAACCTGACTTATATATCAACGCACAGCCGAAACTACTGTGCGCAGAAACTTGAAATTTGGGACACAAAATTTTGGATCACAGGGATTCTTTTTATGATGTAAATGAGCACTAAGAAAGGATTTTTTGAAAATCAAAGGGGTTGAAGTTTTATGGAATTTTCTCATTTCTGGACTTAGAAGTTTGAAAGTAGGTACGCAAGTTCTCAATTAAAATTAAAAAAGATCTGTTTAGGTGAACCAGACAACATTCTCTCTTGAAGGGGTAAATAGGGGGTAAAGTTTGTATGGAATTTTTCCATTTCTAGACTTAGAGGTATGAAAATAAGTATAAACGTTCTAGGTTACAATTAAAAAAGATCTGTGTGGGTAAAATGTACAAAATTTCCCCCTTAAGGGATAAAGGAGGGACATAAACGTATAAAAATAAGTATATATGTTTACATTACAATTAAAAAGATCTGTGTAGTTAAAATGGTCGAAATTTCCCCTTAAAGGGGTAGAATATGTGGGGTAAAGTTTGTATGGATTTTTTTTATTTACTTAGAAATATGACAATAATCTGTGTAGGACAAATGGGCAAAATCCCCTCCTTAAGATCTATGCAGGTGAAATGTAATAAATTCCCCCTTAAGGGGAAAAAGCAAAGGGGCAGGGGTTTGTATGGAATTTTTATCATTTCTACTGTTCCCAAGGGAACGACATTAACGCGTGCGGAGCCGCGGGCAACAGCTAGTAACAAATACATATATAGATACACATCCAAGACCCAGGCCAATGTGAAAAAATATACTCAGTCCACATACTTAATTTCTAAGATTTTCAAAAATTGTGAGTTGTCGTCCTTGGAGAAAATGCGGTGTGCAGTTTGTTGCCGCTTCTTCTGCACTCCGCTTTGGAAGCGGCGTCAAACTTAGCCTTAAGTAAATTTTTGACGTCAACAATTGTTGAGAAGTGAAATATGACAATTAATAAGTGTTCAATAAAACCTATATTGAATAAACGTTTTGAATTTTGAATTTGAATTTTGAAAAAATTTTGAATTTTTTGAAAAAGATCATTTTCCATCTTGACGTGGCCGGGGATCGAACCCGGTCACTCCGTGTCGCAGGCTGGCGTGTTGACCGCTGCTCCACGGAGCTAGTCAGTTGACTTATGGATCAACCATCGTTAAGCTCAACCATCGCTCTTGTCACACCCCTGGTGTGGCAGTTGTCTATGGGCGGCGGTGATCGCTTACCATCAGATCTATGACGTAAAAAATACTGGGCAAGTGCAAGTCGGACTCACGCACGAAGGGTTCCGTACATAATATATAATTAGATTGAAATTATTATAAATATTTTTATTATGATGTAAAAATTTATGCTTTTCGCAATTTTTCCTTTATCTGTGCTATAAGACGTTGCTTCGTACAGTCGGCCAAGCAGATACCTGACCCCCTGACTTTTAAAACGTAAATTCACACTTTGCTGTGAAGCGCCACCTACCGTGATTTTTGGCAAGTAGACAGACAACTGCTGGTATAAACTTGTTTCTGATAACCTGCTCAGTTGCAAATTTTGTATTTCTAATAATCTCAGCTAATAATTCAAGTAATCATCAATGGTAAGAACAAGAAAGAATCAAAAACAATCCTACGTAAAGTTCGATTCGAACCATGGACCCACGACTTGAGAAGCTAGCGCTCATCTCAATACGCCAACCGACGATATGACGTCTCGGGCGATATTGGCTATCTATTTCTACTGCTATGACATCATTGTCACCAACTGCAACGCATTGCTTTAACAAATAAATTGAGGGTAATCTATCAGATTTATTTATACCTGATACCAACTAATCAAAAATATTGTTCACTCGCGTCACAATTAAGATACTGCGATTACTGTGTAGTGATCCAAAACCCCACCAGTTATTAGGCATCCCGTTTCATCTTATATAGCAGATTTTGTGAAAGCTAATATTGTATTGTGAAGACAACCACAGTATTTAAAGTATCTATATCTAGAGAGTTAGGTATCGCGGTAAGTAGAAATTATAAGTATTTAATATACTTACTTAATTGTCACACTATTTTTTGTTCCGTAAAACATAGGGTTTGTGATAAATGTCTAAGATAAATATATCTCTTACAGAGAAACACCGTCCGTTTGTGGATTCGGAGTCAACTGGCGTAACATATACACTAAATTGAAACAGTGAGGAAACATTCAACAAGAACGAGATCGTATTTTATTCTGATGAAAAAAGTTTTGAGTCTGATGATGTTGGCAGAAAAATATTGCGGAGAAGACATGGCCAGCGTATAGCCATCAAAATAATTTGCCTTTGAGAACAGTGGCAGGATAACATTAGGTAAAAATATTCATTAAATAGTGAAGTAAAATAATAATAATATTTAATACCTAGTGTATTACGCAGTGTAGAATAATAGGTAACTGATCGTATTATTGTTTTGCAGGTTATTGGGGACAGATGTCTTCAATGGGCCCAGGGGAGCTGGTAGAATTCGGCGGCCGGATGAATAAAGAAAAATACTTGGAAAATTTATGAGATGTGGTGATTCCAACAGTTTGCAATGTAGAATATATTTTATTTAAGACAATTGTTCTGTGATCTAACTGTTATTGAGTGACCAATTAGAATCCCAGATTGTAGGGTCAAATAGTGCTTAACTGGGACACGAGACACGAGTAAAGTTTGATTTAAATCAATTTAGACAAAAAGGTTATACTAAATTAATAAATATGCGCATAAGTGATATGTGATCTGATCTAACATGGTAAGTGAAATGACAAATAGACTTGAACAAAAGCTTCAAAATGGGGGTCACCCTCTCCCATATTAAAATTCATTTAATGCCATAGGTTTATATTCATTCTTATACTATTATCGAAGCAAAGTTATTCACATAGCACTATTTGACCCTACACATTTAAAAAAAAATAATACTATGATTAAAAAGAAGTTGAGAGATGTAAATTGTTACTTATTAAGTAACATGTTGGTTCTCTCTACAGAAGATTAATCATAGTTTGAATTAAGTAGGCAGGTATTTATTTCACTGTTACATTTTTTTGATGTAATAAAGTAATTAAAAATTTAAAATGCTTTTTATTCACAGTAATTAGCTCGGTAACATTATGTTAAAACAACCAAAATTACACCAACATCACAATACGAAGTTGGTGATATTTGTAAAAAATAAAAAGCTTTGGAGGATTTGAACCTGTTCATTCATAATCACACTAACTATTAAACCATAGTGCCTAGCACTTGCGCCACATCTAACTATTGAAGTATCTTTGAAATAAGCGTATCGTATGCTAGGGCTTGTTTTATTTATCAAAAATCGAATAGATGGCATTAGTCGTCAAGGGTATCAGATTTCTGCTTATTAACCTTATTTGTTCATTCACAATTCAATAGATGGCACTAGTCGCAAAGGATATTACACTTGTATATTTTTATCTTTGGGTTTAAACCACGGATGTTTCTTTAGTTTGCGAAAAATGGCGCTGTTGTAGGGGGTCAGATATCTCATTGGCTGACTGTACCAAATGTCAAGATTCTGAGTTCATGGGAGTTTAATTCAATTTTGATTCCGTTGCGAATATCGAAAAAACACAAAAATCTGGGGCATAACCAGCCGCATATTTTGATTGCGTTGGCTTAGATATAATTTTTAGCTTGATACCTTTACGCGTTCCTGAGAAAAAGGGTCTTGACAGACAGACAGACAAACAACCAAGTGATCCTATAAGGGTTCCGTTTTTTCCTTTTGAGGTACGGAACCCTAAAAATTGGCTAAAACGTTCAGGTTAGGACAACAGCTGGTTGGGGGAGAGACACACGTACAGAGTTGTAACCCCACTCTGTCCATATCTAGTTATCGCTGGTTACACTAATTTACATAATCAAATAAAAATCAAAACATACCCACTTAAGTGACATCCAAGAAAGCTTGGTTATTTTGAAACTGATAGGCGATACCGGATGCATTTGCGAAGAGTAGATGACAGCCCAACTGCAATTATGCAAATAGGAATGTTCAACAACAACAAACTTTCAATAATAGCTATCCGTACCTACTTAAATAGCAAAGAATATAAAACGGGCCGTCCGGCTCCATCTTCATTGGAAAGGTTGACTGGAAGAAATTAAGTCCGCCTTTGTACCTATTTTTGTGTAAAGTTAATGTATATGCTTTGTTTTATTAATATTATGGTGCAATAAAGAGTATTTCATTCATTCATGCCTTGGTCAAGGGCTGTGTGTTGTGTTTACGTTTCCCGTACGGTTACACCGGGGTCGGTAGGCAAACGAGTAAAACGCAAAACGTCCGCTAATGATGAACGACTACATCGCATAATGTACACAGTTCGATTTGTAGAATGCCGAAGTCGTTATAAGCCCAGGTCGCATAATGACTACATCGCAAAAGTACTATTTTACTTACAGGTCCTCAAAAGCCTTGTAAATACTACATGTTTCATATTTGCATATACATCCTCGTCCATGACGTTCCTGCAGGGCTAACATGCGCGCCACGTCTTCATTCTGTCGTGTTATTTTCTCGATTTGAGACGACATATCTCTTTATGTCTGCGCTAGCTAACATGGCAGCACGTTTATACCATGTCTTGTGTCAAATGAAGACTTGATGACAATAAGTCTACGGACCATAACATGCGCGTCAAATTTAATTAAAAGTCAAATCTAATTTTAATACAATGCGTCAGGGAACTCGTTTTGGCGATGTAAAAATCGGATAGAGTGCAGTGCGTCAATCACATTAAACTTTGATAAAACTGAAATAGTCCGTCAAAGCATTCATGTATGGTTCGAGATTCTAACAAGATTAAAAAGGCCATTATAGGCTAGTTTCCATAAAAAATATAATTAGTCCGTCAGTTAGAAATTTCAAAAATATTGGACACGTATTTTTTCTTTTGTCAATTAAACAAAAAATGATAAAGATATACCTAGCCCTTTGAAGTTCCGTGTGACCTCATAGTTTGCTACCATTTTTAGCAAACTTTGACGTCATGAGCCCCCACTCCTGAACTTTGACGCGCTTATCTTTATTATTTATTTGACAAAAGAAAAAATACGTGTCCAATATATTTTTTATTATCTAACTGACGGACTAATTGTTATGTTATTATTACGACCCAGGAAACTAGCCTAGCAAGAAGCGAAGTTTGTGAGAGTATGGCGTCAGTGAAGAAACTTTATGCAAAAACTGTGCTTGAATACGTCAATGAGGATGAAGATGAATGTGAAGGTGATTTCATACTATCTTTTAAATCTGTACGGAATATGTTACACAGGACGCGAAAAAAGAATTTGAACGTAAATAGTAATAGAAAATTCCACATATTATAAGAGATACATTTTTGTTTGCTGAATTCGATGACTCTGAAACGAAAATATTTTTGTTTGCTTCGATAATAAGTATAAGATATGCGAAGTCTAATAATTCACGGAGAGTATTCTTCGGTGATGGCACCTTTCAGTCGGTGCCTGCCTCCTTTTACCCAAATTTTTACATTAAAACGTGATGTAGGGGATCGTGACGTGATGGGTATCAACATCGCAAGATGTAAATGTGACTTCGAAATGTCACAAATAAATGCGTACAAAGATGTGTTCCCCGCTGGGAGGGTCACTGGATATTTTTTTCATTTATCTTAGGCAGTCTGGAGAAAAGCTGATAAATTGGGGCTGGCCAGTACCAAGAAAGGAACAAAATTTTGTAAGGAAAAAAGTTCCAAAGAACTCTGACACCAGGGTGTGAATGGTCGATTGACCATGTTACCTACTCGAAATGATGATAATAATGAGCGTTATTGATATTTTGCGATGCCGTCCTTCATCATGAGCGGACGTTTTGCGTTTTACTCGTTTTCCTACCGACCCTCACCCCGGCATGCACAAAGTAAGTAGTGAGTGGTATCAACCATACCGCTTACACGCTCCAGATCACCGGTACCCGAACTCTCACGTAATGAATGAATGAATGAATAAACTCTTAATTACACCAACTTAAAAAGTACTTGCACAAAAAATAAAACTAAAAACAAGTAGGTACAAAGGCGGGCTTATCGCTTAAAGCTCTTCCAGCCAACCTTTGGCTATTCAGAAATTTTAAAATACATGGATGTTGGTGCAGAGTAGCGTAAAAAAAATGAAATAAAAACTTCAAATAATAAATAACACACAAACATTCAAAGATAGGACATATTATGTAAAAACAGTGGACAGATAATGCAACGTGACTAGCTCTCTAAATTTCTTAGCCGTCAGAGCTTTACGGATTACGGCCTTAACAGTAAAAGAATTCGAAAAGAAACTGGTCAAATGGGCGGGAATTGATAGTCGAAGTAAAACAGCACTGCGCACGCTACGGTTCTGAAATTCGCGAAAGAAGGTACAACGTTCTTAAAGGTAATGAGAAACTAATAGTGAAAGGATATGTAATTTACGACGCTGTCTTATAGAAAGCCACTTGAGATGCGAACGTAAACTAGATACCTATGTAATCATATTTGCGAAGTCCAAATATAAATCTGATGCCGAAGTACAGGGAGAGTTACCAGTCACACAGTCTGTGGTCACAAGTCGTCATAAACGCAACTCGTCATGCTGGCGCAACTAGTCATTTTCGCAAGTCGTCATTTTCGCATCTGGTCATGTTCGCTACTCGTCATTCTCGCAACTCGTCATAACGAACCTTAGACATTACATTCGTATCGTCGCAAAACGTCCCCTGGTCGCAAAATGTCCTTTTTCCAATATTTCATTATTATTATAAAATTACTACAAAGTGAGTTTGTTTGTTACGCCTCCACGCCGTATCTACTGAACCAATAATCATGAAACTGCAAAATGCAGCAAGTGAAAAATTTCATCTAAATCCCTTAAGCTGTTTTTGACTTTTTTTGTGAAAGGGACATTTTGTGACGATATGAACGTCATGTCTAAGGTTCGTTATGGCGAAAATGACGAGTTGCGAGAAAGAAGAGTAACGAAATTGACCAGATGCGAAAATAACGACTTGCGCCAAAATGACGAGTTGAGTTTATGACGACTTGCTACTAATCTGTCAGAGTTAATCTATTAGCTCAAGCTAGTTAGTCAAAATACTTACGCAAGCCACATGTGAAATATAGTTAGCACTATTGCAACCCTTTCAACTCTGGAACAAAAAAGACCAACATTTTAATTCCTTTCTCTACCAGACCTGATCTTCTACATAATCCTGAACATAGCTCTTAGATATCTTCTTAGTTGCTGTGTCTACTATACTCCTTCTCAGGGTATCATAATATCTATTCTCTTTAATCGTTTAGCTGCAGATATAATATTTTTGTATACAATTATTACTGGTAAAATTGATAGCCCTGACCTTCTTAGTAGGCTCAGTTTGTCTGTACCTAGAACCAGCAGTCGCCTACATAACCGTGTGGTATTTTATTTTCCTCCGTTTCGTACTAATTATCGTCAGTACTCACCATTAATTCGCATGTGTTCTCAATATAATAAAACTAGCTGTTGCCCGCGACTTCGTCCTCGAATTTCTGTTATTATGATTAATTAGTATAGATGAATAATTTTTCCCGTTTTCGAAACATTTTTTACTGTTGCTTCGCTCCTATTGGTCGCAGCGTGATGTTTTATAGCCTAAAGCCTTCTTCAATAAATGGACTATCCAACACAAAAATAATTTATCAATTTCCAGTAGTTCCTGAGATTAGCGCGTTCAAACAAACAAACTCTTCAGCTTTATAATATTTGTATAGATATAGATTTGTCAGAAGTTAGACATTTTCAATGCATCAGCCTTTGACTAGCTCCGTAGCGCAGCGGTCAACACGTCAGCCTGCGACACGGAGTGACCGGGTTCGATCCCCGGCCAGGTCAAGATGGAAAATGATCTTTTACAGATTGGCCTGGGTCTTGGATGTGTATCTATATATGTATTTGTTATAAAATATAGTATCGTTGAGATAGTATCCCATAACCCAAGTCTCAAACTTACTTTGGGGCTAGCTCAATCTGTGTGATTTGTCCGTATATATTTATTTATTTATGTATTTATATAATAGCCAATTCTATCAGGAATTCTTTGTTGTAGTTTTTTTTTTATTTTGTAGATTTATATAATGTTAATCACTGAGAGCTTATATGTGTATTTTAGTGCATGCTCTGAGAAGGTTGTTCGATTTTCATGTATATGGTTTTTCTTTTCTATTGTTAGCGATGCTTGTAAAAACCAGATTGTGAACCAAATAAAAAAAAACTATATTCCTTGCTAAACACGAGGGATCAATCATCAAGGTTTGGTATCCGATAAGGTTAAATACCTAGATTATGTCATACTCAAAGCAAAAAAGGGAGGAAGGTTTAGGGGACGTAGACCCCTATCAAAACAGTAGTAATGATCTGTTTCTAAAATTGGTTGTCAGTAAAGTCGGTTTACGTGATTACCGTGGACGATAATTTTACGTGATTACCGTGGAAGAGAGCTGCGTCACAAGCCGAACGCTTAGGCCGATCTTGTGTGGCGCTCTCGCTTGCACTCGCTTGTCTCGCTTGCACATGGAACGTGACACTTTTAAGTGCGTGCGACAAACTATGCATACCCTTACGAACAATAAAAAACATTAAAATCGGTTCATACAAACTGAATTGATAAACTTTTTTTTTAAGTCGGTTAAAAAATAAATTAATAGATCTATTACGTCTTTGTTTTTTGTAGACATATAATTAATTTTGTGGTCATATATTTTATTCATAATTTACATAATCTTTCTGATAAATTACTATTGGTCCAGGCATCTTGAAGTAATCGAGAAAAATAAACAGACGAATTGTATGCACATAATTGAATTAAAAAAATATATGAAACTTCCTGAAAATATATCTACCGGCGTCCATGTTGTGTATCTTTATAAAAATTTTGACGTGCTCTGTGCCCTAGTAGTCGTCATGCCACGCTGCCACACCAGAGGTCCTGGGGTCGATCCCTGGTCAAGTCAAGACGGAAAACTAATCTTTTCAGATCGGCTTGAATGTTTGTCTATATATGTTTTGGTTATTTTTTAGTTCACCTATATTGACCCAATGTGATGCCCATTAACGACAGTGAATTAAAAAGTGTAAGTGACTCACATGAGGAAATAACTGGGATCACACTTGTATGACAGATATATAGATTTCGCGCTTTAGTTTTTAAAACCGGTTAATAGTTTTTGTACAAATTAAACCATATTCAAATTTTCCTTGGAACACAACTCGCTATTTCAAAAATTACTGAACAGAGTTTGGTAAAACTTGCACTGTTCCTACTTGTTGGATTAAATCTATTTCAAAAAACTTTTTTTGCCCTTTGACTTCTTGTTTCTGAGATATGCCTAGACTAACATACAAATATAAACATATATTTTCTCATTTTGGCACATAATATACATTTTTTGGACTCGACTCCTTCAATTCTCATATATTGCCTTCTACTTTTGTGTGTCCCCTTGCCAGGTGGCAAAGGCCTCCTCCAGAGTTCTTCATTCTGACCTTTCTAAGGCCACTCTACCCCATGTTGTTCCCACTACTTGTCTAATGTCGTCATCCTACCTTCTTTGAGTTTTCCACTCTTTCATTTTCCATCGTTTGGGTACCATTGTGCGATTATTTTATTCCATTTATCCTTCCCTCTGATCATGTGTCCTGCCCATTTCCACTTTTGTTTCCTTACTTTCAAGTTTATGTCCTGGACCTTAAGTCTTGCCTCTGATACTGCTATTCCTTACATTGTCTTTTATTTTGATCCCTGTCATACTCCTCTCGATGGCATATTGGCATATGGAGAGTTTGATTGTTACGTTTTTTGTTAAAGCCCATGTTTCGCTCCCATATGTCAACACAGGCAAGACGCATGTGTTAAAGAGTTTGCTTTTCGTTGAGATGAGTTCTTGTGTTTCATTAATTCTTTTAGGCTTTTTCCAGCTATTCGCAACTCTCCTTTCAATTCCTCTATTTTTGTTGTCTTCTGGAGACATTAATTGGCTGAGGTATATGTATTCATCTACATAGGCTATTTGAGTCTGTTCTTCTTCTACAGGATCTTTGTTGCCATTGGTCATGATTTTTGTTTCCTCTGGGTTTAACTTCAATATGGCCTTTTCACTTTCTGATGTTAGATCATTTATCATCCTGCTTAGGTCCTCTAGTGTTTTTGTTAATTATATGATAATCTGCGAATCGTAGGTGCGTTAGCATGCTGCAGGGTATTAATATTTAGGCCCATGTCTCTCTAATCCAGTTTCCTAAAGATCATTTCTAGTGCAGCCAGGAAAAGTGTTGGTGAAAGAGGGTCACACCTTTTTGTATTTTGTACATATTTCCCTCTTTTTCTAATCGGATACAAGCCGAACTGTGTCTATAAATATTTTTTATGATTCTTATATATTTGTGCTTTATGCCCAGTTTTTAAGGCTTCCCAGAGTTTTGAGAGTCGAAAGCTTTTCTGTAGTCAATAAAAGCTATGTAGTATATAAGCTGGTATTCAGCTTATTTTCCTATAATTTGCCTTACAGTATGGATGTGGTCTATTACTGAAAAGGCATTGCGGAACCCTGTTCTATTGGTTGTTGTTCGTCTAGTTTCCTTTCCATTCTTCTCAAAATTATCTTAGCAAATATCTTATGTATATTTGACATTAGACAAATGAGTCGATTGTTTCGATGTGGTATTCTGTAGCGATTTGAGTATTTCCTGTCTATCATTCTTCTCCACCCCAGTGCTATTTTTCATCTTTACAATACATTATTTTTTATTAGTTAATTCTTTGTATGCCTTTTTTAATTTCGATCTCTGGTAAGTCTATTTATCTTTCATTTGTGTTATTTTTGTAAAGTTCGATGTAGTATTCTGTAGCGATTTGAGTATTTCCTGTCTATCATTCTTCTCCACCCCAGTGCTATTTTTCATCTTTACAATACATTATTTTTTATTAGTTAATTCTTTGTATGCCTTTTTTATTCCTCCTATCTCTTTAATATGTCTCTCTATTGTTTCCATACGCCTTTGTCTCCTGTTTTTCCTTACGTTTTCTTTCATTTTTTTTTGCTTATTTTTGCTGTATATTCTATTTTTCGCATTTTATAGAGCTGCTTTTTGGTCAAGGACGTTAATAGATTTTTCCGTCATCCATTGTTTAAATTTTCTTTCCGGTTGCTTGTCTCTTTAGTAGTTGTTGCAATTGTACCTTTTTACCAAGTGTATTTTCCTGTATATTGGCATCTTTTAATAATAAATAAATAAATACGGACGAATCACACAGATTGAGCTAGCCCCAAAGTAAGTTCGAGACTTGTGTTATGGGATACTCACTCAACGATACTATATTTTATAACAAATACATATATAGATGAACATCCAAGACCCAGGCGAATCTAAAAGAAATCATTTTCCATCTTGACCTGACCGGGGATCAAAACCAGGCACCCCGTGTGGTGCTGGCGTGTTAACCACTGCGCCACGGAGCTAGCTTTTGTTTCGTTTTTGTAATCCTTAAGTTTTGTGTTTAGTGAGTTGGCTATTTGGTGGCAGCTGTGTATCGTTTGCCATCTTTTCGAATTATCGACACCTTTTTGAAAAGTCTAAATAACAAGTTAACGACTTTATCGAGTTTACAAGTATTAAGTATAGTGGGAGACATAAATATAGATATTAAATTTGATACCGTGGATTCTCGTGCAAATTAATATATACGTTCGTGACAAGAGGTGACAAATGCTACGATCATGTAATGCTAAAATCCACTGTGCTCTCTACAACTTTGGTCCTTGACGCGGATATCACAGATCAAAGATCAACTCTTTTGAACACAGATCAACATTAGATGTCCAGATATGTACATACATATATATGTGATAACATGAATATATATTGTAAATGAGATAAATATATAAATATAGTTAAAATGAATAAACATAAATTATAATAATATGTACAGACAGGCTCTCACGCATCTGTGGGAATGTTGTTAATAAACGTCTCGAGTTCATCATAACTTTTTCCTTTTAGCCATGTTGTTAGCATTGACTTGCACCCATAATATTGTTTATTGTAAATATATAGGTCTTTATTTATTTTATTATATACTAGCTGTTGCCCGCGGCTCCGCCCGCGTTAGTGTCGATCCCTCGGTCCTTCCCCGGGCCTCAAACTACCTCCATACCAAATTAGTTCAATGGTTGAAGCGTGAAAAGAAGACAGACAGACAGAGTTACTTTCGCATTTATAATATTAGTATGGATTAGTATAGATAGTACGGATAGGTATAATGATGTGGTATAACGATGATGAATTGACTTTGGATTTTAATTTTCCTATGTCACTTATTATTTATTTTTTGCTATATATTTGTAAGGTAAACTCATGCCTTGAGTTCTTTCAATTCTCTGTCTGTCTGTCTGTTTGTATGATCACGATTTTCTCCGAAAATACTAAACCGATTTACTTCAAACTTTCACCAATTGCTTTGATTTAACTCAGTTTAACATTTAAAGTTTGTTTCATTAAAATCGGTTAATTTAAAAAAAAGTTATCGTCATTTGAATGAACTCAAGGCATGAGTATGCCTGCAAATAAATAGCACTTTATCTATACATAATAAATAATAATATCCAAAGTCAATTCATCATCGTTATACGACATCATTATACCTATCGATACTAATCCATACTAATATTATTAATGCGAAAGTAAATCTGTCTGTCTGTCTGTCTTCTTTTCACGCTTCCACCATGGAACCAATTTGGATGAAATTTGGTATGGGGGAAGTTTGAGACCCGGGGTACCTTTTATTCCGGGAAATTCTACTGTTCCTAAGGGATGGACACTAACGGCGGCGGCGTAGCTGCGGGCAAACGGCAAACCTGACTTAGATATCAACGCAACCGAAACTGCTGCGCCTAGAAACTTGAAATTTGGTTTGGGGTGCTTTTAATGATGTAAGTGAGCGCTAAGAGAGGATTTTTAGAAATTTTACATCTAAAGGGGTAACATTAATATGGAATTTTCTCATTTCTGGACTTTACGAAAGTAGGTATAGAAGTTCTCCATCAAAATTAAAAAATATGTGTGTAGATGATGGTGTGTAGATTCAAAAAAGGTGTTTTCGCCCCAACTCGAATTGAAGGCCTCACTCGCTTCGCTCGCTCGTAAGGGTTAAAATGGGGATGGATGGGTGGTATAAACTTTGTATGGAAATTTTCTCATTTCTGGACTTAGAAGTATGAAAATAGGTAAATAAATTCACGATGACAATTGAAAAAGATCTGTGTAGGTCATTTGGGAGAAAATACCCCAGGTAAAGTTTGTATGGAAATTTTCACATTTCTAGACCTAGAAGTATAAAAATAGGTATGTAAGTTCTCGATTACAATTAAAAAAGCCCTGTGACGATGAAATGGACAAAATTCCCCCCTTATATGGCAAAATGGGAAAGGAAAGTCCAGTACTTGGAAGTCCAGTACGGAAATCGGAAATTTTCTCATTTCTACTATGAAGTATGAAAATAAATAGGTATGTAAGTTCTCTATTACAATTAAAAAAGATATATGTGGGTGAAATGGACAAAATTCACCCCTAAAGGGGTAAAATGAGAGGGTAAAGTTTTTATGGAAATTTTCTCATTTCTGGACTTAGAATTATAAATAATATCCATGCTCCCATACTAATACTAATGTTATAAATGTGAAAGTAACTCTGTCTGTCGTCTTTTTACACTTTAACCATTGAACTGATTTGGATGAAATTTGGTATGGAGGTAGTTTGAAGCCCGGAAAAGGACCGAGGGATCGACATTAACGCGGGCGAAGCCGCAGGCAACAGCTAGTTGACTACTAAAATAGCAGTTTGGCCAAATAAAGATATTTTTCTAGACGCTGCGCGACGTTGTTTCTGCTTTGACAACTGTTGAATTGTTATTTTTTGTAATTTTTGAATTGAATATGTAGCTAGCTCCTAGGGAGCTTTTGCTACTTCACCGGACGTTTCAGGCAAGGGTATAGTGCCCTCAATCTATATCAGGCAAAATACTACCAAAGAGCTCCCAGGAGGGATGGACTTTCGGCGTTGCCTGCGTATTCTTAGCTTAGTAGAATGGTTGGAGAGACAGCATAGCATACGCTCATCTTGTAATTTATACATTCATGAACAATTATATAGCCTGAAGGGCCAATCTCAGAAACAATGGCAAAAACCTTTGGAGAGCAGTAACTCCATTTATTGACATATGTACTGGAATTCAATGTCTTAAAGATTAAATGGCATGTAAAGCAAAAAAAAACTACGATTTGCAGTAAATATGTTACCGCCATCTCATGACCGGCCCGTCACAATATTATTTCACATTTTAATATTTCAAACTACTGGACCGATTTTGATGCCCAACGAACTTGAAAATTGTATTAATATTACCTACATACATTCCAAACTTCATTTTACTTGGAGCAATTGTTCTAAAGTTATGACGGAACAAATATCTAAATACATACATACATAAAAGGTGTTTTCACCGCCCACTTGAATTGAAGACCTCACTCGCTTCGCTCGCTCGGTCAAAAAGTAGTATCGATGAATTAGTTTGCCAATTGGTCCAAATATATTCATATATTTTTACAATATGATGTATCTGATATATCTAATTAAGTATCTAACGTATCTGTAATGTAAGAAACAATAGGTAAATAAATAAATCTTGTAAATAAATATATTTTTTATTTATTTACAAGAATTTATTTATTTACCTAAATAAATAAAATATATAATAAGGTAAATAAATAAATTCTTGTAAATAAATAAAATATATATTTATTTACAAGAATTTATTTATTTACCTATTGTTTCTTACATTACAGATACGTTAGATACTTAATTAGATATATCAGATACATCATATTGTAAAAAAATATGATTAGTATCGTTGAATTAGTAGTTTAAAAATAGATGCCCATATAATATGTTTTGGGAAATCAGAACATTTATAGAATGTAGTGCGGAACACTAACAATCAATTGATACCGATTGTTCTCAGGCTGACCTTAAGTTTTTATTTATTTACATCAGAAAATCGATAAACGCCATTTGCACGCAGGTAAGTGTCATATTCCGTGCGCAAGCGAGAGCGGAGAACAAGCGACAGAAAGGCACGAGCGGTCGGCATGTGACGCATCTATCTCTCTGATCACGTAAAATTATTGCCCGTAAAAACTTTACAGACAAACATTTTTTTCCACCACGCACTGTTCCTATCATTGACGGCGTCTCACTGCTGCGTGCAACGCCGCTGAGTCACTGCCAAAAGTCAGTAATCCTCTCCGCAAATCTTCCCATAGATGCCCAGAGTTTGAGATTTTCACAGTTTAGTCCCCAAAAACAAAAAACCCCGTACTTACGCTGCACTCGGCCCTTTCCGCACGCAAAGTGGGCAACAAATTAACAATACTGTGGTGATAATCGTTACGACGTACAGAAGTATATTTGGTGAGTAATCTTCTTCCGCAATTACAGCTTTTACTTCGTCCTCATCATCATCCATTTTGATGAAAATTTCATCTATATTTTACTTCTGACAAATACTCATTTAGAAAATCTTGAAGTTGGCGAATGAAGTGAATAACAAAAGAAATTCAATTTTATTAACTGTTTTTTTACGATGACAGATTCATGAAGGTTTATTCCATGAAGGTTTTCAGTTTCGGCTTCAGTAAAAAGGCTTACCTATTTTTTAAAGATAACCAACCGACTTTAAAAAGCTTTATTTTAACTGTCATATAAATGGGTCTCTTTTGGAAATAGTTGGTCTTATGTGAGCCACATAACATAAGATTTGTTGAATGCATTAAATTAGAAAAAAATATGGAATCAGCATTGCCACGGTAATGATATCTAACGGTCGAACCTCGCATCAAGGACGCGCAGAAGTAGGTGTCGGACGAACGATTGTGAGTGTTTTGGCCCTAAGCCACTCTCTCATTTCAACGTCCCATACGTTGAAATGAGAGAGTGGACTGTGAATCGAATATCTACTGGTTTATTTAATCCTAATTAGGCCAAAACTAGGGGGACTAGTAAGGCGCGTCGTTCTTGGGTGAAGTTCCTAAGAGGACAGCTCCGTGGCGCAGTGGTTAACACGCCAGCCTGCGACACGGAGTGCCCGGGTTCGATCCCCGGCCAGGTCAAGATGGAAAATGATCTTTTTCAGATTGGCCTGGGTCTTGGATGTTTATCTTTATATGTATTTGTTATAAAATATAGTATCGTTGAGTTAGTATCCCATAACACAAGTCTCGAACTTACCTTGGGGCTAGCTCAATCTGTGTGATTTGTCCGTATATATTTATTTATTTATTTATCCTGAGGTGTGTGTAATGGGGGCTGCCAGACTGCTCGCCGCCGTTCGTGATGACGTCGTAGGTCCCTCCTTCCGCGCGTCTCCACACGTGCGTAGATGGCTCCGCGACATGCTCCCCAGGTTGCAGTCTGTTGAGGACTTCAAAAATCTGGAAGGGGACAGATATTATTAACGGCCCTTCTGATAGTCCCTCTTTGGGTCTTTAATTTGGCGACTCTTACAACTCCATCAGTTCCAGGGTAGATATTTTGAGCCCTAATGACCAAAGATTTCCTTTATTAGGACAAGATCACCAAGTTTCAGCTCTCGGTTGGTGCTCTGCCACTTCTGTTTTTTTTGTTAGGTGGCTCGCATACTCTAAAGAAAATCTATTCCAGAAATGTTAAATACGAGCTAAATTCTCTTGTAGCGCTCAAAACGAGTAATATTAGCTTCAGTAACCCGTAAAACTGGAATAGACATTAGTGGTCATCCAACAAGGAAATGAGCGGGAGTGAGAGCGGATAAGTCACAAGGATCAGAGGACATTCGGGTAAGGGGGCGAGAATTTAAGACTGCTTCAATTTGTGTGAGGCATGTTGACATTTCTTCAAATGCTAAGGGGCCTATTACATTACGACCGTGATTTTGGCATTCAAATTCTGAGAAACTGAAAGACTTTGACAACTTCGACTTATTTACAATGGAGAATAGTAAAGTCATAAGCGGCTTCAATTTTTGCATTTTTCTTTTATCAATTTAAATAAAGCCAAAATTCCGAAGCAAGTTTTTCACAAAATGCGCGCGGTGCGCTTTTTAGTGCTTAAAATTGAACAACTGTGCATACGATTTAAAATAAAAAAATATAATTATGTCTCTTAAATAGTGGTTAAGTTCATAGCGGCTTTGGAATTATAAAATATGTATTTAGAAAAAAAAATCAATATCGTAATACTACAAAATTGCTCAGAATTCACTGAAAATTTTTCCTTAAAACAATAATATTATTACTTAAAATACGAGTATATAGTAGAATAAACATTAGTTCATAAGGAATCAAAATTTTATACTTTAAAATAATAAAAATTAAATAGGTATTTAGACTTTAAATGAACGTAATTTCAACTTCCACATTACTATATGTTTCGATGCATCGACCTCTCGAACTCCACGCCCGGTGAAGTTGCGAAAGCTCACTTGGAGCTAGCTACATAGTCCTTTAAAAAAAAAACTCTCGAACTCAGTCGAACTACGCGAGAGCTTGTTGCAGTCGACCTGTACCGATTTTTTCCCGGTCAAACGATCGAGTGCAAACCGTGTAGTGCGACTAACTAGTTTTGGTTGACTTTTCATACCATGAGTGCATGCTTCCAGAAATAATCGACTCTCGAAAAGCCAGATCAATGCCATTAAGGCACATTGTATTCTAATTTCTTTTTAATTGAGTAAAAACAGTTAGTCATTTTATTATTAGGTCAGCCAAAAAAGCTTCTACTGCTGGTCATTAATATAATAAATATCATGTATGTAAAGAAATATCATTTAAGTTTTAATGAATTGAAGATTTGGTCTATTCTTCATGTCAGCAATATGTTCTTTAATTCTGGTACCGATGCTTCTCTTTGTTTGCCCAATGTTTGATAAACCGCACTCACAGTCAATTTTATATACTCCTGCTGTCTACACCAAATTAACATTATTACATTTTTTTTTATATATATTGTAATTTCCCGCTTATCACGCACACTATCCCTTACACACTCATTCCCTCCCGTTCTCACCTACGTACTTACCTCAAGATGGCGGTTCTGTTCGGCTACGCAAAAGCCCCGCGCACGCGCTCGCGAATATAAAAATTCCTAACACAGGGAAAATGATAACTAACAGTGGACATTCTCCCGGTGACCCTTGCGGTACGCCGATTTTGAGATTAGAACCCTCTGATTTCATGCCATTTATATCGACAGATTGAAGCCTATCTGTTAAATAAGATTGGATTAGTTCTACTGATTTATTATCAAAACCGTATTGACGAAGCTTGAGCAGAAGTGTTTGTTTGTTTGTTTGTAATTGCTTTATTGTACAAAAACCTTAACACTACATAAAACAAATAAAACATTTATAAGTTAAAAAAGTGTCTGATGATCTTTGATATCAAATGCTTTAAAGAGGTCGCAAAATACTCCGAAAACATCCTAAGAATCCTCCCATGTCTTTAAACTGTCGTGACTTTGAGCCTCTTCAATACACCAGGCGTTTCACTCACACACCCCACAAATAAAGTCTAGCGGTGTAAGGTCTCTGATTGGCACGTAAAATCGCGTCCCGGTTCGGCATACGCGGTTCTATGCCCATAATTCGAAGCCGAGGAACACTTTCGAGCTAATATTCGAGCTCTGGGGGGCGATTCTCGCACGCTCGACATGAAGTCGAATTCGATATATATCTAAAAAACATGGCGGATATCGAATTGTGCTATTCTCACTTTATTACATTCGATAAATGTCTACTGCTAGCTTTTCGTTCGATATACATCGAATGGTCGGTAGCACTCGACAAGAATGTCTAATGCAATAACTTTGAAATTTTCATGATGTTTAGGTTAGATTTCGAAATAATATGGGATTGTTTTGATATAAAATATCTCATAAATAGGTATTTGAACATTTATTTTTAATCCACACTTCACTACGTCAGTTTTTGCTGATTTCTTGTTGTTCCAAATTGTTTTGTCTTATTTTCAAGTCGTCTTTTGCCTGCGGTTTTTGGCTTGAAACTTCGCCGTTAGAACCTGAAAATAAAAGAATAATGGTTGATGATAATAAATAATATAAAGGCTAATTACAGTGTTCGATAATCCGATATCACTGGGTGCTCAAATCAATGAGATTAAGTAAATTAAAAACACTTATTTGGGAGGGAGTTTTTAACAGAAATAGATACCAATTAGGATAAATATGCTTACCTTTGGTTACGAGATCCATCATTTCAAAGTTCCTTTTATCAAATTAACCGCCAGAAACTGCTATTTTCTTCATGAAAGAAGAATAAACTTATTTCAAAAAGGTGTAGACATTTTTGCACGCTTCATATTTATAAGTTTATAACAAGAAAAATACATTCACACACACTTTTAAATCAAAAATTTAAATACTTATTTATTTACAAGAAAGATTTTACAAATAATTCAATTTTCTAGATATTTTGACAAAAACACAAAGCGCGCGCTTGAATGACCGCACGTTGATACGTTTCGTTTAAAGTAAACACCTTATCAAAAATAACAAAACGAGCTATTTATTTATATGAAAAATAAAATACAATACATTAAAAATATTACTATTTAACGCTACGTAATACTTTTTGTAAAGCTTTACTTTTTTTTGTAAACATTTATTACGATATAACACAGAATAATATTACTCCAAAATTATTTAAATATTTTCTCGATTATGATTGGATACAATCGAGCAAACCGGAACGTTTTACAGTAGAGATGTGAAATGTCATGTCTATTATGCCCCAGAATAGCATTAATGATATTTCAGTGATATTTGCGTGCGACATCGTGTCTTCGACATTTTTGTCGAAACGAGAGTCATTAATATAATAAATATCATGTATGTAAAGAAATATCATTTAAGTTTTAATGAATTGAAGATTTGGTCTATTCTTCATGTCAGCAATATGTTCTTTAATTCTGGTACCGATGCTTCTCTTTGTTTGCCCAATGTTTGATAAACCGCACTCACAGTCAATTTTATATACTCCTGCTGTCTACACCAAATTAACATTATTACATTTTTTTTTATATATATTGTAATTTCCCGCTTATCACGCACACTATCCCTTACACACTCATTCCCTCCCGTTCTCACCTACGTACTTACCTCAAGATGGCGGTTCTGTTCGGCTACGCAAAAGCCCCGCGCACGCGCTCGCGAATATAAAAATTCCTAACACAGGGAAAATGATAACTAACAGTGGACATTCTCCCGGTGACCCTTGCGGTACGCCGATTTTGAGATTAGAACCCTCTGATTTCATGCCATTTATATCGACAGATTGAAGCCTATCTGTTAAATAAGATTAGATTAGTTCTACTGATTTATTATCAAAACCGTATTGACGAAGCTTGAGCAGAAGTGTTTGTTTGTTTGTTTGTAATTGCTTTATTGTACAAAAACCTTAACACTACATAAAACAAATAAAACATTTATAAGTTAAAAAAGTGTCTGATGATCTTTGATATCAAATGCTTTAAAGAGGTCGCAAAATACTCCGAAAGCATCCTAAGAATCCTCCCATGTCTTTAAACTGTCGTGACTTTGAGCCTCTTCAATACACCAGGCGTTTCACTCACACACCCCACAAATAAAGTCTAGCGGTGTAAGGTCTCTGATTGGCACGTAAAATCGCGTCCCGGTTCGGCATACGCGGTTCTATGCCCATAATTCGAAGCCGAGGAACACTTTCGAGCTAATATTCGAGCTCTGGGGGGCGATTCTCGCACGCTCGACATGAAGTCGAATTCGATATATATCTAAAAAACATGGCGGATATCGAATTGTGCTATTCTCACTTTATTACATTCGATAAATGTCTACTGCTAGCTTTTCGTTCGATATACATCGAATGGTCGGTAGCACTCGACAAGAATGTCTAATGCAATAACTTTGAAATTTTCATGATGTTTAGGTTAGATTTCGAAATAATATGGGATTGTTTTGATATAAAATATCTCATAAATAGGTATTTGAACATTTATTTTTAATCCACACTTCACTACGTCAGTTTTTGCTGATTTCTTGTTGTTCCAAATTGTTTTGTCTTATTTTCAAGTCGTCTTTTGCCTGCGGTTTTTGGCTTGAAACTTCGCCGTTAGAACCTGAAAATAAAAGAATAATGGTTGATGATAATAAATAATATAAAGGCTAATTACAGTGTTCGATAATCCGATATCACTGGGTGCTCAAATCAATGAGATTAAGTAAATTAAAAACACTTATTTGGGAGGGAGTTTTTAACAGAAATAGATACCAATTAGGATAAATATGCTTACCTTTGGTTACGAGATCCATCATTTCAAAGTTCCTTTTATCAAATTAACCGCCAGAAACTGCTATTTTCTTCATGAAAGAAGAATAAACTTATTTCAAAAAGGTGTAGACATTTTTGCACGCTTCATATTTATAAGTTTATAACAAGAAAAATACATTCACACACACTTTTAAATCAAAAATTTAAATACTTATTTATTTACAAGAAAGATTTTACAAATAATTCAATTTTCTAGATATTTTGACAAAAACACAAAGCGCGCGCTTGAATGACCGCACGTTGATACGTTTCGTTTAAAGTAAACACCTTATCAAAAATAACAAAACGAGCTATTTATTTATATGAAAAATAAAATACAATACATTAAAAATATTACTATTTAACGCTACGTAATACTTTTTGTAAAGCTTTACTTTTTTTTGTAAACATTTATTACGATATAACACAGAATAATATTACTCCAAAATTATTTAAATATTTTCTCGATTATGATTGGATACAATCGAGCAAACCGGAACGTTTTACAGTAGAGATGTGAAATGTCATGTCTATTATGCCCCAGAATAGCATTAATGATATTTCAGTGATATTTGCGTGCGACATCGTGTCTTCGACATTTTTGTCGAAACGAGAATTAGGCCCCTGGGCTGCGTTTAAACTTTCGCCACTTTGAATTTAACACCGCACCATTTCGTAATACTCACGATGGAAGAACATTTTTATTATTTTTGTACAAACGCGATTCCGAAATATCACCACGCGGGCAGCAACGTGCGCGATGCGCGGGGGCTTGCGTGCGACTGGCTGGACAAAGGGCGCGTGCGTGGCAGACTTTGTTGCGCCGCCGGGCGGCGGCAGTACCCCTTCCCTCCCCCGCGCACACTTGCATTCCTCAAGCGCCGCGCTGGCGCCCGGCGTCCGCTGTATTGTTTACGTATGATTTGGGTAACCATATTGCGGTGATAAGCAGTACAAACAAAATTATTTCAAATTGATATTTTTAACATAGAGGAAACCTCTAAGCCGGCAGACCTGTCTACGCCAAATTAACATTATGATTTTTTTTATATATATTGTAATTTCCCGCTTATCATGCACACTCTCCTTCACACACTCATTCCCTCTCTTTCTCACCTACCTGCCCATCCCACTTACCTCAAGATGGCGGTTCTGTTCGGCTACGCAAAAGCCCGCGAATATAAAAATTCCTAACACAGGGAAAATGATAACTAATAGTGGACACTCTCCCGGTGCGGTGGTGAAAGTGTTAGTGCTTCAATCCCAAAAAAACAGTGTTAAAAAAAACTATATTAATCGTTTATTCGGCTGCACTTGATTGCCTAACCTCTTTGCATTTAAGGTAAATGATCGTTATTTTAAAAGGTCGTAAACCAAAAAACAAGTGTATATTATATCAAACTACATTTAATTATTATTAGTAAACAGAAATAGTCTCGACATGATCAATCTTCAAACAATATAATAATCACCACAATATATTTCACTTTGATACAATAAAATTAATTACCACGAGTCAGCAAAACAAATAATTAAAATTAATATTAAAATAATCAAAGTAACTACGAGAGTCACGAGAATGTGTACTCAATGCGAAGTGTCCGAGCGAAAAAGCGGGCCGGCGACCGTTGAACGCCCCTTTTATGCACTTCGTGACGTTATCACCCGGCTGCAACCGCCAACACGGCCATGCTGCATTGCGTTCGTCCCGAACGTTACTATGAGCCAGTGGAAAACTGTAACAGAGACGGGTCAAGTATATCATACATGTAAAGAAAATAGGTAGAGAAAAGGCAGTTTTTCATATTCGCTTCAGGGTAACTGATTTTTCATTTCTATGCTATGATGTTTCTACAATGGTTCAAACGCATTGTTTTACACCATGCTCTCAATGCTCAATTCACCCTAAAGCAGAATATTGAGTACCTTCTCGGGCAGTTTGTAGCTGGCTCTAAGATAAAAATAATCAGCCTCTTTGGCACTATCATAATTCTCTTTGTGAGCGATTCAATACTTATTAACGAATGTGTTTTTAATCTAAAATGTTTATTGTTAATTCTAACAGACCAAGGAATTTATTAACAAAAGTAAAATTTCGTCATTATAAAACAGAATTACATTATAGCACAGGTAGAAAGGTAATTCAGCACTAACCTTGCCAACACAGCCCAAACACCTCGTACGTAAAGTTTAGTCATCAAGCTCGTAGTCACCAATCGTAATCCATGGCTTTATATTTTCCGCTGCGGCTATTCCTGTGTATGGTTTGTTGCTTCGTTCACTGCCTCTCAAATCAACCACCTCGTATCGATCATTTCCAAGTACTTTATCCACTCGGAATGGCCCTTTGAACACCGGGAGCAATTTGCGGCTTCTGCCATCATTACTCTGACTTTGTATCTTTATGAGTACAAGATCCCCAACATCATAAATCTTTGCTTTACAACGAGTGCTATCAAAGTCTCGTTTTTGGTAAACAGCACTCGTTTTGATGTTTTTGTCAACTGTTTGGCGTAAGAGTGTTACATCGACTAATTCGTTTTCGTGGTCTGGGGCTAAGTTATCGCTATCCAAGCGTAGCCTATAGCCGAAAAGCACTTCGCTCGGTACAGCTTTTATTGTTTTGTGATAAGTGCTGTTTAATCCTAGCTGTAAGTTTTTAATACACTTGTCCCATTTGTCATCACCTAAGTTTGCTCCTAAAGTCTTTAAAGCGTCTAAAACAGTTTTGTTAAAACGCTCCGCTTATCCGTTAGCTCTAGGCATGCCAGTAGCTATTATATGTAGGCGGATATTTCTATCGGTGCAATATTGATTAAAAAGATTTGATGTAAAACATGAACCAGAATCTGCAATTATACGTTTAGGGTTTCCAAAAACTTTTGCTATGTTCTCCAATTCTACTTTCACTGATTCATAGTTATTTGTTGGAACCGCGGCAATGAAAATAAATTCGGTAAACGCATCCACTATTACTAATAAGTATTTGTTACCATTCTTAGTTTTAACAAATTGGCCCAAGTGGTCCATGTGTAGCGTATGGAAGGGCCTTGCGTACTTTGGTATAGGGTGCAGGTAACCTTCCTTGGGACCGCCCTTGTTTTTGAAATATATGCAATTAATGCAATTTTTTATACACTTTTTTACGATGTGTCGCATACGCGGGAACCAATAACAAGACTGGATTCGTTCCAGTGTCTTATCCAAAGCAAAATGGCCTACATCGTCATGGTTTACCTTTATAATTTGCCAAATACATTGTTTTGGCACAAACCAACGGCGACCAGTGCTAGTTAATCGGTATACTTTGTTGCCTAATAAATCATAGTTGTTAAAAATATGTGTATTATTATCCTTATCTCCCGATTCTAATACTGTTTTTATACTAGTAATTTCTGGATCCTGTAATTGCACCGACAGCAACCAATCAGCCTCAGTTATGGACATAATTATTTCAGATTCTGGTTTTTCGCCCCTTTGTACTGGGTTTCTACTAAGAGCGTCGACATGTGCTATACGCGAACCCTCACGATGAGCGATGTCGTAATCAAAATCTTGTGTATATAATACCCATCGTGCTATCCGAGGGATAATTTCTTTCTTTGTTAGGGCATACCTAACTGCGTTGCAATCAGTTATGATCTTAAAATGGGAACCCAACAAATAAATCCTAAATTTTTGAAGCGAGCTCACTACAGCTAACAGTTCGAGTTCAAACGAGTGGTATTTCTTTTCATCTTCGGTAGTTTGTCGGCTATAAAAATTAACTGGTTTTTCGCCTTTCCTGTTACCTGCATGAGCACGCCGGCTATTCCATCCCTACTTGCATCTGTATATAAAACACACGATTTTGAGGGGTCATATATTACTAAAACATTTTTGGACGTCAGAGCATTCCTGAGAGTCTGAAAAGCTTGTTCATGTACATCGTGCCATATCCATTTAGTGTCCTTTTTTAGTAGTTTTGTAAGGGGGCTTGGCAATAGTGCACAGTTAAGAATAAACTTTCGAAAGTAACTGATGAGACCCAAAAATTGGCGTAGCTGATGGACCGATGTCGGCGTGGGAAAGTTTTTAACAGCAACAATTTTATTGTCACTTGGTTTTATCGTGCCAGCTTTTATTTTGTATCCTAAAAAATCAATTTCAGTCATAAGAAAATTACACTTTTTCATATTAAGGGTATGCCCGTTTTCTTTAAAAATTTGCAAAACTGACTCTAAAACCTTAAGATTTTCTTCCTTTGTTTTGCTAATAATAAGGACATCGTCCAAATAAATAATTACATTATTAAATCTAAGATTTCCTAGTACCTTATGCATCATCTGTTGAAAACAAGACGAGGCGTTGGCCATTCCAAATGGTAAACGCAAAAAATCATAATGCCCGTCCTCTGTGATGAACCCAGTTTTGTCAATTGAGTCTTTACTCATTAAAATTTGGTAATAACCACTTTTTAGGTCCAAATTTGTAAAATAGTAGCAACCTTGCAGCCTATCAATGAGTTCCTCTATTCTAGGCATCGGATATTTATCCTTAACTGTGATTTTATTCAGTGATCTGTAATCCACACACAGTCTTTTTTCACCATTTTTCTTACTTACTAATAAAACAGGACTAGCGTAGGCTGAACGACTCTCACGAATGATCAGATTATCCAAAAGTTCTTTAATAATATCCCGGATAATTTCTCTATCCCTAACTGATGTTCGATATGGTCTATATTGAATAGGGCGCGATTCCGTTAACTCTATCACCATTTCATGACTGTCCACTTTGCCCAATTCATTGAGTTTGTGGGCAAAACAAGATTTATATTTATGAAAAAGGAGGGCAAGTTCATTGTGATTGGATTGCGCGTTAAAAATCATTTTATCAACGTTATTACAAAAATTTACAAATTTATAGGCGTAATCAAACGTGAGGGAATCTCCCACTCGCGAGTACATAATATTAGGATTTTCCGTCACATTCCAACCTATAAGAATGTCACAGTCTGCTAAATCACTTAAGATGTAAAAGTCAACGTCATCTAAATGCACAGAATCAATTTCTAAATGATCGGTTATTTTACTCGTCACTGTTGCAAAACTACCCTTCAAAAACCCTTGTAGAACCAAAGGGATCTTTAAAGGCGTTTGGGGAATCAAATGTTTATCCACAAAATCCTTTGATACCAAAGAACAACTACTACCAGTATCGACAAACGATGGATAGGATATTTCATTAATCTTTACGAATTTCGTAAATTTATTTCTTGCACAATTTGTAACTATGCTCTTAGTCTCATGTTTTTCAGTTTTCGGCGTAATGTGCTCTTTTTTAAAACAGTTTGATTCAGTATGACCTCTTTTATTACAGAAATCACATTTGAGCACATCGCATTGAAACCTTCTATGATTACCACCACATCCATTACAACGTAATACTCTACTACGGAACCGGTTTTTATTTATATTTGCGTCCCCAGGTGTGGCATTTGAGTTACTTGAAATCACCGCATTACTATTTAAATCACTAATAGAATTACTGTCAGACGGTATGCTATTGGAAGCAATCTTAGAATCTCGTACGACAGAATTGCTCTTTTGAGATTTACTTTTGTACGTTTTTCCATGTAAAAAACTAGCAAAACTGTCGCACGATTCAAAACTACTAGCCTCAATTGCAATACTTATGGTATTGTCACTAATATTTCCTAGAACTATTGAAATAATGTCATTTTCCGAAAAATTTAGGCCTAATCGGTCTATTTTACCTTTCTGTTCAAAATAAAATTCATACAGTGACTGTCCATCGACCGGTTTCCTATCCATAATATCCCCTAATAAATCAAACATATTACGTTTTATTTTGAAAGTGGTAGAAATATGTGATACCCAATCTGACCATTTCCATTTGGGCCACAGTTCGTTTGATCGCAATAATGCGTCGTACCAGGTTTTAGCAGAATCTTTTAATTTATTTAATGCTTGGAAACGAATAACATCATCTGACCACGAAAACGTCTTCGAGTAACACTCAATAATTTTTAGCCACGCGTTAACATTATCTTTGACTGGGTCAAACTCCGGGATCATGCTATTAAGCGTAACTGTACTCACAGGATCAGCTTTTCGGGCTACCTTCCTTCTCCTTCGACGTGGAGTGGCAGGCCTGCTCCCGGTGCTCGACGTTTCGGAACTTGACGAGGATGAGCTCGTACTAGAATGACCGCGTCTCCTTCTGCGTCGGCCCATTATGGATGTGGATCCGCAACTTCTGATGTAAAAAAAAACTATATTAATCGTTTATTCGGCTGCACTTGATTGCCTAACCTCTTTGCATTTAAGGTAAATGATCGTTATTTTAAAAGGTCTTAAACCAAAAAACAAGTGTATATTATATCAAACTACATTTAATTATTATTCGTAAACAGAAATAGTCTCGACATGATCAATCTTCAAAGAATATAATAATCACCACAATATATTTCACTTTGATACAATAAAATTAATTACCACGTGTCAGCAAAACAAATAATCAAAATTAATATTAAAATAATCAAAGTAACTACGAGAGTCACGAGAATGTCTACTCAATGCGAAGTGTCCGAGCGAAAAAGCGGGCCGGCGATTTTTTTTTTTTTTTTTTTGGAAATGACTGTGTAGCTAGCTCCAAGTGAGCTTTCGCTACTTCACCGGGCGTTTGAGGCGAGGGCAGAGTGCCTTCAACCTTTATAGACAACATCACCAAAGGGCCCCCAGGAGGGACGGACCTCGGCTTTGGGCGTTGCCTGTGTGCGCAAGGCTTGGAGAGACAGCAAACTCTCATATTGCCTGATGGGCCGCCTGATATGCGTGCATGCAAGCCTGAAGGGCCAATCTGAGAAACAATGGCAAAAGCCTTTAGAGAGCAGCAACTCTCATCTTTTGCCTTATGGGCCGAAAGCTACGTTGCCAGAAGGGCCTATCCTGGGTGCAAGTCACCCGGGACCGCCGGGCGGTCACCAGTAATTGGAGCTAATCCTACTCTACGCACTCTATTCCGGTGGCGAGTGCCACGGGGTCGGATAGTGGGATTCCTCTGGCTATTTGGAGCCGAAGAGGGGTCGGGGCGGGCTTGTGCGATGTCAATAGGATCATCGGGATCGTCAAGTACGTTCCTAGGACGTCTACGACGTAAGGTCGTATCGTGTATGTTGGGGGAGTAGTTAGCAGCTTGCACTACTAACGGGTTGGGGTGGCGTGCGGCTTTCTCAAAGTAACGCTTGGAGGCGTTTTTGAGATAGCCGCGAATGGATGGGAGATCTAGGTCACGGTGTAAGTCTGTCATGCGCAAGTACCGGTGGTGACTCGTATTTGTGGCACGGGTGACGAAGCGGTTCTGCAAGCGTTGCAGCCGATCGATGTGGGAGGGCGCGATATGGGAGAAGACTACGCCGGCGTAGGTCATGATAGGGCGGACGCAAAGCTTATAGAGTGTCAACTTATTTCTAAGTGACATCTTAGCATTGCCTATCATGGGGTGGAGTGGAGACGGCCTTATACGAAGGCGGTCATGGTTGCGGACTTTGGTGATGTGGGGGCCGAAGGGCATCGCGCTATCGAGTACGACTCCAAGGTATTTAGCCTTGCCTGCCCACTGAATGGGCTTTCCGTACAACGATACTGATCCTAACGAGGGGAGTTCTGCTCCGGACATGGTGATTTTTCGACGTGACACAGCTTGGTTATCCTTTGAGAAAAACACAGCTATGCTTTTCTCCGGATTAACTTCGATGCGCCACCTCTTGAACCACCCGCCGAGAGCGTCCACGGCGGACTGAAGACGATTCACGATGACCGTTTTAAGGTGATGGGACGTGTAGAGGGCCGTATCGTCGGCGAATAGTGCCACTTCTACATTTGGGGTCTTTGGGATATCGCTTGTGTACAGCGAATAAAGGAGGGGCGAGAGAACAGCGCCTTGCGGAACGCCGGCTCGAATGGGACGGGGCCTCGAGAGGCATCCCTCTACTCTGTACCGAAAAGACCGATTCGACAAAAAGTCTCGTATGATGTGCACGAGACTATCCGGCAGGCCCAAGTTGGTCAACTTGGATATCAAGCCCGAATGCCAGACTTTGTCGAAGGCTTTCGCTACTTCGAAGAAGAGTGCTCCCGTAGGACGTCCCCAATTTCTCAACTTGAGAATATGCTCCGTGAGGCGGTGCAGTTGGTGGTGACACGCGTGTTTGGCCCGGAATCCAAACTGTTCGTCAGGGATGAGACTTTTGGACTCCTAGTACGTAGTCCTTGAGTCTTTTAAGGATGATCCGTTCGTAGATCTTGCCTATACAGTTCAAAAGACTGATAGGCCGGTAGGAGGAGGGGTTCTTCAGGTCTTTGCCTGGTTTAGGGATCCCGATCACGATTGCTTCTTTCCAGGCAGCTGGAAAAGTGCAATTTGCAAGACAAGCATTGAAGATGCTTACGAGCAGGAGGAGGAGGGTCTGTGGGAGGCATTTGAGCACTCCCTTTGAGAGTCCGTCAGCGCCGGGCGCTTTACGGGGTCTGAGATCGCGGATGATTGACTTCACTTCGTCAAGTGTCGTCGGGGCAAGGGGGGTATTCGGTGGGATCGTCTTAGAAGCCACGAAGCGTTCTACGTGCGATTCCACCTCGCGAAGGTGATCGGGGTCAACTGGCTCACGACTAGGGGAACACTTGGCTCTCCAGGCTGTCTGCGAGGCATTCAGCTTTTTCGTCATCATCGAAGGCGATGGAGCCGTCTGGACGCGTGAGGGGGGGAGTGGCCGCAACCGTGTCGGTCTTGAGGCTTCTGGCTAGTCGCCAGTATGCCTGATGGGAGGGCGTCATCTCGGCAAGGAGATCACCCCAGCGTTCGTTACTAATTTCCGCGATGCGTTCCTTGACTCGCCGTTGCAAGAAACGAAGGTGGGCACGGGCCTCTTCAGTGGGATAATTGTCATGTAAGCGTGAAGCGCGATTTTTCTCTGTCAACAGCTGCCGCATATCCTCGGGGAGCTCCATTCTGTGGGTGGGATCCACAGAAGGGACTTCCCGAGAGCATTCCTTGTAGGAAGCTTGCAGGTGGCTGGTGAGAGAGGAGATTGCGCTGTCAGTGTCGTCAGTCGTGGTGATTTTGTCAGGGATTGCATCCAAGTGCGGTGTTGGCTGGTTGATAACTTTTCCAAGTTTCTTCCAGTCAGTCACCGTCCTTGTATGCACTATACGTCCGTTGTCTGTTGGTCCTAGTTGTAACACTACAGGTCGGTGGTCGGAGGAGATGTCAGGGTGGACCTCTACTGAACACACCTGAAGGGTGATGTTCTTAAGGAGGGCAATGTCAAGAACGCTGGGGTTTTGTCCCTCTTGTGTGGGGTAACGCGTGGGAGCTAACGTGGCCACAACGTCGAAATCTAGTTCGTCATGGAGACTCTCTAGGATAAGACCGTTGGGCGAGTGCGTGACAGAGTGCCAGCGGACTGATTTGCTGTTAAAATCTCCAGCCAAAATGGTAGAGTTAGACAGCGAAAAGAGGGATTCGAGGTCGCTACGGAGCAACGTCTTTTTGCAGGGGAGGTAAATCGAGGCGATAATGATAGGCGCATGACCGGTCATGGCTATCCGGAGGAGGGAGCACTCGATATTTGTAAGAGCTGGGGGGTCTAGCTGGGTGCAGTGAAGTGACCTTTTGTAGTAGATTACTGTTCCGCCCTTTTGGGTGCGTAATCTGTCATTACGGATGATGTTGTAATTCGCAATCCGAGGATTGCGATGGTGGGGCTTCAAAAAGGTCTCTTGTGCAAGGAAAATGTCCACCTGATGTGTTGTAAGAAACTCCTGGATGAGGAGTTTCACATCGGTGAATTTGCCGTTGGCGTTGTAGTACGCGATAGTGAGGGAGCGGGGTTTAATTCTCTTATTGAGACTACCCATATTAGCGCTAGGGGAAGTAACGCGCGAGGAAGGGCGCGTTTTCTAACCTTTCCATTAGGAACCGGTGTTGGAACACGATGTCCAAGATCGCGTAAGCGTCGCCGTTGTTCGCGAGAATGGCATGACCCATTTCGAGGATCTCGGCGCGGTCCTCTCGTGTTTCTCGCGCTATGTCGAGAACCACTCCGAAGGCCAGAGCGTCCTGGTCCCGGCTAGCCGGAGGAGCGCTGTGGCGCAACAGAGGTGGGGGCCTGCTGGGGGGAGCGCGGTACCACGTTGAAACCTTTGGGGCTTCTGAGTGAGACACCGGCTGTCTCTGCTTCAGAGGGGGGAAGGCAGCTTGGCTGCTCATAAGGGGTTGAGGAGCGGTGGGCGCCGGCGCCTGGGGGGCACGATTTGTGCGTGGTCTGGGGGCAGCGCTTTGCGACGATTTTGAGCCCCAGGCGTTCCTGGTCGCTTTGGGGGCTTTTGAGCACCCCCGCTAGTTGGCGGGGTGGCCTTCCTGCCCGCAAAGTACGCAGGCCGCCTGAGTCTCGTTCTCCGCACTGCGGACTCTTTCACCGTCCGCTGTGCCGTGATCCCCCAAGCACTTCACGCATCTGGGGTGGGCATGACAGTTACGGGCAGAGTGCCCGTAATATTGGCAGCGGTGGCATTGACCGACAATGCCACGCTTGTGGGGGGGCTCTACTTTAAACGAGGTTAGCCCTGCGCACGAAGAGATTTGGAAAATCCCCTTACCTTCCGGTGTGTTGTCTAAGACAACTAGCACCATTGGGTACGGGGTTTTCTTTTTCCCGTACATGCGGAAGACCTCGTTAACGGGGAGCGACTGAGAGACTACGGTCTCTTTTACGTATTCGACCGAAGTCGAGACGGGGATGCCTTTTATGACCGCCCTGAGTTTGCGGTCCTCAGGAAGGCCGAATGAGTGCCAAGGGATTTGGCGCTCGTTGAGGAGACGGGTAAGCGAGCGCTAGTCCTCCATGGACTTGACATTAATGTCAATGTTACCGTCGCGGTTGGTGGACGCGCGTGTATATTGCACCTTTTGTGCATTTAGCGAGCGGGAAAGCGGTTCCCACTGCTTGGGGTCTCGTAGGACCACCATCGGGGGTGGTTGGGGCTTCCTTCCGGTGGAAGATGGGGCGGGCTGGGAGGGACTCTTCGCGACGGATGAGCCGTTCGCGGTTTTAAGTGCCTTAGGGGCAGGCTCTTTCTCGGAGCCCTTCGCCTTACGCTGGCGCTTTGCTCCGGTGACGACGGTGTAATCGTCGTCGTCGGAGCATCGCGACTGCTCTGGCTCGGGGTCCTGTCCAGAGGGTGGGATCTGCTGGGAGGCTGTCTCCGTCTCCATATCATCGGACTCGAGGACAGTCTCTAGCGTTGCAGCTGGGTATCGGGCTTCGAAGGGCTGAGCGGCGGTCTCAGCCGGGTCGTCGGGGTAATAGTAGTCGGTCTCATCTACGGGGAGGCCGTCGTATCTATTACCGGGGAGGGCGGTCGCGGTCGCGGTCGGAGAGGGGGAGCCCGGGGCAGAAAATACCACGGGGGATCGGGGACGCGTCACGTCTGAAGACCCATCGGTGATGAGATCCTCGCGAGAGATGCCGCGGGCGATACGAGCACGGTACCTGCGCTTGTATGCGTTATAATCCTTCCTAATAGAAGGATTGTTGATTACGAACTCTTTGAGGAGTTCATAATCGGAGGGGATGGCAGCCATTACGAAGGCCGCATGGAGGGGATCGCGTAGGGAAACGTGGGCCCTAAATGACCTTACGTCTCTGAGGGGTGAACTCAGAGCCCTAACGCCCTATCCTTTGTTGGGTGGTGCAGAGGGAACCCTACCGCCCTACTTACAAACTACAAAGGAACCTGCCTACTGACCGCTGCCAACCTTGTTTGTGCAAGCGGGACGAACCTAGGTCTTAATTACCTAACCGATACTCTGGCTTGACGAGGGGAGCCCCCAAGGCCAAGTGCTCCAGAGCCCGTCCTGAAGTTTGCCGTTACCCTGAAGGGGTTAAGGCTAGCGCCAGGGTCAGCACTACGTAACTACGAGTAACCCGTATTGGCGTAGAACACCGCAACACGATCACTCGAAGCACGGCCTCGGCTAAAAGCGAGGACTACTCCACCGACGCGCAGTGTGCGAAGGTGGGCAAAACGCAGTAGGTACAGCAGAAACGCTTACGGTCAGTACTTGCCCTGAAAAGGACAGACCGATCCGCGTATACGCCACGAAGCGCGTTCGAGAAAAGAACACGCGCGTTCTAACGAACACGTGCGTTCTTAAAAAGAACACGTGTGGCGTCGAAGCGTCGACAGGAACCTCGCCGCCCACAGGGTCCAAGTGGTCGACGAGCTGCAGCTGGAACACAAGTCGGAATTAATGGGCTCGATCCAAGGGTACGCCTGGCCGAGCAATCGCACTGAGCGTTGGAGCCTGCGATTTCCGCACAGAGCCGACGGGGACAATTACCACGTGGCGATTAAATCACTTTGTGGGCAGAGTCTCCGACGACAGTGGGCCGAACCAACACAACACAAACGAACAGTAGTTCCAATAAATACAGTCTCACTGAGAGAGCGTGCCGCGACAACACGTCTGCTCGGATCGACTGCACAAACCGGAATGGGGCCGGCGACCGTTGAACGCCCCTTTTATGCACTTCGTGACGTTATCACCCGGCTGCAACCACCGTTAGTTATTTTTAATGTTGTCATCTGCAGAACGGTGTTGCCAACACCAGTGATCGAGCGTGGAGAAGACCAGTGCCAAGGGAACCTGGAACACGCCTTCGACCCGAGGTAATCCTTTCGATCTCTTAATATAATAGTTTGTACCGGCGTTGCTATTGCATATTTTAACATAAAAAAGAAGTTATTGTGACATGGGTCAGTATCAAAACAGCGTTTTTAACGCGTCCAAGTTGAGAATGAGGATCAGTAAAGTTGTAGCAAATTCAATAGGACTAATATCCACATTATTTTTCATGACATTACAATGATATATCTTTTTGAATTATCCAAATCGGACCATTACTTACGAAGATATTAATAATAAACATCATGCCGTTCCTGCCGCGAAAAGGCATTGCACGCCGGTGCGTGTGACGTCACTGTGACGGACCGAGCGCGGTCGGCAGTCGGCACTCATAGAGCGGTCATTCGACTGAGCGACGACGACGCGGTTCGTCGCTATATTTAGCAATTTATTGAAATAAAGTCTTGTTAGAGTGCAATTTTTATAATATTTACGTATAAAACGTACTTATTATGGGAACTAATAAAGAAAACAAAGCAAAAAAATAGCAATATTGACAATCTTGTAAATTAACTAAATCACATGCTATTGTTACAATATTATCAAAAAAAAAGTATGAAATATGGACATATGCGTGAGGTCCGATCATTTTATAGTCTTTCAACTTCCATATGCTTCTTTCAACGAGAACTCTTATCGCTTATATCAGCGATCGTTTTTGTTTGCAAAACTTCTTCTGCTGTAGGTTTTGGGTTGGAACTGTCCGTACTTAAAACTCATTAAAACTGTTCTATTTCTTATCTTTTCTTAAAATCAGGTCTATAATTTTTAGGGTTCCGTGCCTCAAAAGGGAAAAACGGAACCCTATAAGGGTTCCATTTCATCACTTGGTTATCCGTCTGTATGTCTGTCAAGACCCTTTTTCTCAGGAACGTAGGAGCGTAGAGGTATCAAGCTGAAATTCATATCAAATATTCAGTTTATGCCGCAAATTTTCGAAGCCAACGCAATCTAAAGATACAGCTGGTTGTGCCGTAAATTTTCGTGTTTTTTCGATTTCGCAAGGGAATCAATACCTATCAGGGAACTTCCCATGAACTCAGAATCTTAAAATTTGGTACGAAGCAACGTCTTTTAGCACATATAATGGAAAAATTGCGAAAAACATACATTTTAAGCTACATCATATAAGAAAAATATTTTAATAATCTTTTGACATTCGCAAGGGAATCAAAACTTCAGGGTACTTCCCGTGAAATCAGAACCTTAAGAGACTTCAAACTTATACGTGCGCAAGGCCAACTCGCACTTCGCCGGTATTTTTGAAAGCTTTTGACATTGAAACTAATGAGGCAAAACTCCCTTCTTCAGTTAAACTTAACGTAATTTTTCATGTCTTATTCCACCTAAAATATATAAATATAAAATAATACTATATTTTAATCGGCCTCACATTTTTGTATGAAAATGTCGATATTGTTTTCTAGTCCAATCCTGGGTCCCATACGTTGTTCATTAAGACGGGCTGATTTAATGGTTTTAGGTACAACGGTGTTCACCCTTACATCCTGTATTAACTTATTTGCTTACAGCAATCAGGCATAGCTGGGGCAGATACATATTATATCATTCATTATTTGCTTGTTACTCCAGTACGTCCCTGTGTCATTGTTTCGACCTTGGAATATTACATAGAAATGGAAACGGAAGTATTGGAAGGTAAGTAGGTTTGTCCACCAAACTAGAAAGAAATAAGTAGGTATGTTTTTATTAATACATCCGCCTTATAAAAAGAGAATACATAGGTACTAACTTATTAGCCTTGTGGTATCCGGCAGATTAGAATAGGACCACTCCAAGTCTTCCCGTGGATGTCGTAAAAGGCGACTTAGGAAATACAAGCTAACCCGTCTGGCCAGCGTGGAGAGTGTAGGCCAAGTCCTCTGGCTGCTCTAGCCAAGTATGGCCCTAGTAGTACAGAGAGGGTCGTGCTCCTGTAGTGGAGACTAAAAAAGGACCTGATGATGATGATGATGATGAACTTATTTCCATATCAACTTAATAAAAGGTAAGAATAGTTATGTAGGTACTTACATCGAAATTATATTCACAACATTGTCTACGGGGTAGAGGGTGGAGTCTTATAATCATCCCTTTTTACAACGGAATATAATTTTAAATTGTATTCCGTTGTAAAAAATGATGATATAAAATTCACACAAAACTTCGTGAAAAATTATTAATTTTTCCAGAAGTTTTGTGTCTTTCGGCACGTTAAAAGATAGTTTTTCTGGCGTTTTAAAAGAAGTGTTTGTATAGTTCGGCACTATACAATATTTGTACATAGTTAAAAAGATAAATTAGACATAAATAATTTGTTTTAAAGTCGCAATTACCACGAAAACACTGCGCGCCTTGTCACTGCCAACGGGCAACTAGCGGCGTCCGTCACAGTGACGTCACAGCCACCGCGCCGGCCGGTCAGTGAATTTTGCTAGTAATTTGGTCATAACTTCGTCAATTTTTATCGTAGAACAATAATTTTTGCACTGTATGTTATGGATTTCTTAGCTCTATAATCTTGCATTCTCAACGAAAAACTTTACGGATCCTCATTGTGGTGATAAGTGCATTATAATTTATGATTATTTTTTCTAGTATATTATAGCTAGCAATACAGTTGGCTTAACTTTTATATTTTTGTAAAAGTTAATAGTTTTTTGCCAAAAAATAAAAATTCACCCCTTTTCAGTCTCCGGTGGCTTGTCCCAAAGCGACTTTGCGGAAAACACATATTCACTCTGACTGTGTTTTACGTTTGATTTTAAAAACAGTTGACTCGTTTAATTATTACATAGTCAGAGCCTTATATAATGGACACACTATTTTATTTTGTCGTTTATAATACATAGGACACACGTTCAAAATTTGTCCAGCCGAAACTGTAAGATTGGGTGGCACATTTTCAACAAGTCGTGTCTTCTCGTGTATTAGTTCGGGAGATGTTATGTTGCCATTCCCCGCTCCCCTCAGTCATGCGCTATCGCTTGCCGGTATCGAAAGTATGACTGTGCGCAGCATTTTCCCGCCAAAACGTAAAAAAACCCTTTGGTGGCGTTTTATTTCGATAATTGTAAGATTGGGTGGCTCAATTTATACGTTTACCTTTAAGTCCACTTGTCGAAAATAATCACCGTTAAATTTTTGGTTTGTATTCCATTATATATTATTATATTAGCTGTAAATTAACTTATCTATTAATGGCAATTTTTTTTCATGATTATTAAGATTTGGTGGTGCGGTTTTGGTGGCTTAGGTGGCGCAATACGTGCCACCAAATCTTAACGGATGCCACCAAATCTGAAAATTACAGAAAATCTATTACTTTTTTATTAATATATATGTAAATTTATATTATTCAGCTTATAATTGTATATATCTGACCAAAGCAATGCGGCTAGCAAATCATTTTTTCCTGTTCCTACTAAACTACTACGATTTTTCCAAATGAGGCCTTTAGGTGATATGACCCAGATATTGTCTACCCCGTAAGGTATAAATACGTGATTATAATGTATGTAAGTTTGCTAAGCATGTATTTATTGTGCAGAAAGTAAATATATACGTGTAAAATTGTAGTAGTAATCAATTTATGTAAGTATTTTACTATTTTAGAATGGCAAAAGAAAAATAAACTAGAGAAGAAAGATTAGAAAAGAAGAGAATAGTTAGGAAAGAGAAGGAAAGCCAGAACAAAAAGTGACTCTGTTAAAACGGAAAATCTAAGGAGGATTGAGAGGGAAAGATATCATAGAAAAAGAGAATAATGAATTAGCTATTAATAAAACGACTCGTAGGAAAAAAAAAATAGCTAAAAAAATTAAATAATAGATAGCAGGGAGTATTATGAACACCAAAAAGCCAAAAAGATGTCAAATATTAATTCTAAAAAAGTTATTGCTCAGATTTCGAAAACATTTGCTCTTCTACGTTGTCGCAATTTCAAAGATCTTAGACTCAAGAAGAGAAAGTAATTATTAAGAAGATAGGGAGGAGACTGAAGGAGGACGATTCAAACATTTTTTTTAATTTATTTGATTTAATTATTATTAGATTTAAGTTTTAATTTAAACTAGCTTTCCCCCGCAGCTCCGCTCGCGTCAATGTCGATCCCTTTCTCCCGGGATAAAATGTATCCTATGTCCTTCTTCGTACCCCAGATAACGTGTATGCAAAATTTCATGTTGATCGGTTTAGCAGTTACAACGTGAAAGCGTAACAAACAAACAAAGTCACTTTCGCATTTATAATATTAGTTAGGATAGGATACTTATTCAGTGATCTCATTTTTATTAAAAGTTTGCTTAAGTTAATTAACTTAAACAAGCTTTTAATGAAAATTTAAGCTTGCTTAAGTTAATTAACTTAAGCAAGCTTTAAATAAAAAGTATCCTAGCTAATAGTGCCTACGAAGATATTAGTATATAAGTACTAGATAATATCTAGATATTGACATGTTACTAATTTATTTTAGAGAGATTAAATGTTAAATATTTGATAGAATTCTTAAACTTTTACTGAAATATATGAAATTTCTTTGTTTTATGCTTACAATTTAGAAGAAAGATAAGGAACGACTTGATTATTTAATTGATGTTAATACTACATTTAAGTTTTTATGTTAAGCACTTATTTTGTGATCTCATTGCTATTGAAAGCTTACGGAAGTTTATTGATTTAAAATTATATACTAACTAGCTTTCGCCCGCGGCTCCGCCCGCGTCAATGTCGATCCCTCGGGAATAGTAGTTTTTCCGGGATAAAAGGTAGTCTATGTCCTTCTTCGTACTCCAGAGAACTTGTATGCAAAATTTCATGATGATCGGTTCAGTAGATACGGCGTGAAAGCGTAACAAATAAACAAAAAACAAATAAACAAACAAACAAACTCACTTTCGCATTTATAATATTAGTAAAGATTATGCATGTTATTATTTTAAAAGATACAGTTAACGTTGGTTAGATTTTATGACAATATAAAATATTGGAGTGAAATGTTATTTAAATCTGAGTTTAATACATTTTAATTAATTATATAAATGATCTAATAACGACATACATTTTATTTTTGGACTTCGGAAGTATTACCACATTTCCTTATTTCACTCTCAATTATCCTGGCTCCCTATTCACATGCGCCGAAACGTCAGAATCCTTTCTATGCTTTAATCTACCCTCAATGATCCTAATTCTCCTTCTTATTTAAAATACAAATTTAATTTCCTAAATTCTACACACACTTGCTCCCTTCACTCCTCTAATAGTTTAGTGTTAGCGACTTCTCTTTATCGTACTGTCTTCATGGATAAATCTTTTTAAGTCCAAGCCACACAGAATATGAACATTCCAGAGCCGAAGCTCTGGAATGCTCTCCCTAATTCAGTTAGAAGAGCCCCAAATCATAATGCTTTAGGAGGTTACTACTCATCAAAAATTATCAACTTAAAATTGATATATGTAGGTATAATTTTATATTTATATGTGTAGGCACATTTGTTTACATATATTTATTCTGTATTTGTATTCGCAATTCGTATATTGTTTATTATTTATAAATTATTTTAAATATTGCAATAATTCACGCCCTAACTTAATTGCTCTGGTTGATGCTATGATTGGCAGAGAATGCTTAATGGTATTAAGTACAGCCTTTGTACTCTTTTATTTAAATTGTGCAATAAAGTATAAATAATTCATTGTAACGTAATTTCTTGTTATTACGTTACAATTAATGTTTTTTCTTTATTTTTTTATTCTGCATCTAATTTGTAAGAGTAATCCAACAGATCTTCAATTTCTAGTGAAAATAGACGTTCTTTTTTTTTCTAATAAATATAGTTATATTTTAACATTACTCAAATGATATTGAGTCTTTTTTTCATAACATTACCCAAATCCCTAGGTTATTTCAGTGTTGGTGGGCAAAATTCAGATTTGGTGGGTTGGTTTCAGATTAGGTGGGAAGATTTCAGTTTTGGTGGCGTTCGAAAACTTTGGAGTTCAATATTTCAATAAATACTATCTCAATTTTAGGCGAATCAAAAAAATATGCATAATTAAGGCATTATTAATAATAAAATTACTTTAAATCTTAAGAAAACAAGAAAAAAATTTTTTCCACCAAAATTTGTTGTTTTGATATTGGCCCACATAACTGTAATCGTTAAAAATATGGTGTCGCGGACTTTTTTGTAGACATTAATGTTGTCTATAAAACTGTAGTATATCACTTTGCTCTATTGTCAATAGTTCCCGCAGCGTAAGCGATAGAAGGATTTTTCTTGCGATTTTTTTCACACCTTGAGTTACATTATCGAAGTTTTCATACGGATCCCTAACTTTTTTTAAAATATTCTATAGCCTATGTTCATCAGGGATAATTTAGGAGTCTAATGGTGAAAGAATTATTCAAATCTGTTCCCCCCCTCCCCCCCCCCCTCACCCATACAACGAAGGGTGAATTTAATAAATAAAATTTGACTAACCCCAACGTGTGGGGTATCGTTGAAAAGGTCTTTTAAAATGCAACAAATACTGCTTTGAAACTATGTAGATCAAACCTCCCAGTCTTGGGATAATCTAGTACAAAGTAAAAATTTGAGGTATTCATTTTTGAAATATTACTAAAATAATTCTGACCACCATAATTTTTGAAATATTACTAAAATAATTCTGAATTTATACCTCAAAGTATGTACTTTCAATTAATACTATAGCGGTCTCGGTATCATAGATAGTTATTTTTATACAACTCGATCAACTTATGTAGTTACATTCGGCCTAACAAAATGTACCTAGGAGGTCATTTGCAAAATGAAATTGGTTTATACAACATTCGACTTTTTTTGCCGTTTTTAAAGATAACGGTACAAAACCCTTCGTGCGTGAGTCCGACTCGCACTTGGCCGGTATTTTATTATGAGAGTTAATGAGTTTTTAAGTTCAGAGACAGAAAGGTGACCCGTTATTTTATTATTTTTATGAATACAATTGTAAAGAAATCGTAATAAATACGCTGTTGTTTGTTGCAAGGAAGTGAAGCTTGGTTTAGTTTTAATGATGGCGCATCCGGCGCAGCAGTTCCGAAACGAGCTGGTCGCTCCGGAACCGATTGCTGTTAATGGACTGCTTCTCGAAATTGTTAAGGAGTATGTTTACCTTGGGCAAACAATACAATTGGGTAAGAACAATTTCGAGAGGGAAGCCAGTAGGAGAATACAGCTGGGATGGGCAGCATTTGGTAAACTTCGTCGGGTCTTTTCGTCGCCCATACCCCAAAGTCTGAAGACTAAAGTCTTCAATCAATGCGTCCTGCCTGTTATGACGTACGGATCTGAGACGTGGACACTCACGGTGCGACTAGTCCACAAATTCAAAGTCGCTCAGCGAGCTATGGAGCGGGCTATGCTCGGAGTATCTCTGAAGGATCGAATCAGAAATGAAGTGATCCGGCAGAGAACCAAAGTTACCGACATAGCCCAAAGAATTAGTAAGCTAAAGTGGCAATGGGCTGATCATATATGCCGCAGAACCGATGACCGCTGGGGAAAACGAGTACTTGAGTGGAGACCGCGTCTTGGCAAACGTAGTGTAGGACGCCCGTGGGCTATATGGAGCGACGATATACGAAAGGTTGCTGGCAGTGATTGGAAAAGAAAAGCTCAAGACCGAGCTCAGTGGAGTGCCATGGGAGAGACCTATGTCCAGCAGTGGACTAGTATAGGTTGATGATGATGATGGCGCATATTAAAGCAGTACCTCTGTCATCATTACTTAGCACTACAGAACAAGAAACCAATTCAGGTAGATCGTGCTTCTCGTGAATGTTGGGCATTTTTGGCAAATCATTTTAATTTTTGCAAAAAAGGTAGGACCATGCCACCACAACAACGAGTTGCTGATAAGATTAGCCTTCAGCCTGCGGGAAACAAGATCCGCCGGATTATCTTTTGACGGTACGTAGCTCCACGTGTGACCTTCTGTGCTTTCCTGAATTTTATGAACGAAACTATTAAGGGCCCGCCATAGGACAGGCGGCGTGGCGATACAAACGCGGCTGGTCTAAACGCGTTGGCTACTATGGGCATTTTCGTTTTTTAAGAATATTCAAGGTTTATTCGAAAGAGAAAAATACATGATGGCTGCCTTATCTGTAATGCAATTATAATCAAAAGTTTCAAGGTTAATTTTAATGTATTTGGTGAGTAATGCTATATACCGAGTTAAATTAGACGTGATTTGGAGGCAACTTTGCAATTTTTTTTCTATCGAGAAAATTTTACGCAATCGTGTTTTTGAGTCAGATAGTTACCAGAGTTAGTCCTGAACTTTGCTGCATTTTTATTTAAACTTGAGTATTCCATTATTATTGATATTACGACAATCATACAAAGCAGTGTGAGGTAGAACGGGCCCTTATGTTATCCAAGTGAAGTGTTTAACCAGCTTAGGACAATCATGGAGTCACACCAGAATATAGGATGGCAAATCAGCATGCTCGTTATCTGATGGTATGTACATATAATAATATTTGATTGTATGTAAATATTAGGACAAAGTATGAAATAAATAAAAAAATGTGATACATACAAAATGCGCGCGCATTTTGTATGTATACATTTCAGTATTTTTTTTTATTTCATTCTTTGTCCTGTACTAATATTTACATACAATAAAATATTGTAAAAGTTATATTTTTACTTTAAAAAATGTGTCATACAAAATGCGCGCAGTATACATTACTGCACAAGTTGTATAGCAGGTGATATTTAGTGTTCATAAACGATATAAAAAATGTGTTTATGCTTTTTGAAAATTATATGAATATTACAGATTTTAAGAATATAGTCAGTAATGAATAATTATTACAATAATATTCATGACATAAGTCAAGTTAACATTATATTTTTGAACTTTATTGAAATGAAACTATATAATTTGTTATTATATCAAACAATACGCACCCATTTGGTGGGGTTGTTGTCAATTTGCCAGAAAGTTTATTCGTTACGTTTTTGAAACTTCTATTACACCAATGTTTTCTTGATTGCTTTTGTTGAAAAATTTGAAGATTCAAAAGGCGTAAAAAGCTAAATGCGGTAATACAAATACAAAAAAAAATTCAGCTGACACGGCGTGTTCATGACGTTTGTAGCAATCAATACGCAAGGTCGAATAGCAAATTTCCATCCGCAATTTTAAATTAAAATGCACGTTGTAATTCGGTAACCTCGATATGTGGGCTGTCAGTTAAAGCCTCCAAACCAATTAACAAACCGGGAATTGAAATTGGGCTTCTCGGATCTAAGGACGCAGAAAAATTCTTACCACTCGTGCTACGGAACACATAAATTGGACAAAATTATGTACCTCATGTAATGACAGTAAAAACATAGCGGTAATTAAGCTGACGCTATTTTTTAATGGTTCCGTACCCAAAGGGTAAAATCGGGACCCTATTAATATCGCTTCGCTGTCCGTCTGTCACCAGACTGTATCTCATGAACCGTGATAGTTAGACAGTTGAAATTTTCACAGATGATGTATTTCTGTTGCCGCTATAACATCAAATACTAAAAACTACATAATAGAATAAAATAAATATTTAAGGGGGCTCCCATACAACAAACGTGATTTTTTTGCTAGTTTTTGCTCGATATTGATAACAGTAACAGGTAGACGCTTGAAATATTCACAATATATTTAGTTAATATATAACTTATAATATAAGTTGTTATATAATATATATATTATATAACAACTTTAAAAATAAATAGATAAAAAAAATAATAATAAAGGGGGCCTGATGGCAAGCGATCACCGTCGCCCATGGACATCTGCAACACCAGAGGAGGTGCTGATGCACCTCCTCTGGTGTTGCCGACTAGTCATAGTCATAGTCAAATATTTTATTCATCGTAAGATATTTTAAATATCATTTGGTGAACGTTAACTTATATAACACATTATTATTTACAACATTATTATTGTTGATTTCATTAACTTACTAAGAACTAAATTTACGCCGCTTCCAAGGCGGAGTGCAGAAGAAGCGGCAACAAACTGCACAGCGCTCTTAAGATACCTTAAGATACTCTTAAGATACCTGTAAACACGTCATACGTTATCTTGCGAAATATATGAATTATCGTGGAAAGTATTGATAGTTTCAACATAAATAAATAAATAAATATATACGGACAAATTACACAGATTGAGCTAGCCCTAAAGTAAGTTCGAGACTTGTGTTATGGGATACTAACTCAACGATACTATATTTTATAACAAATACATATATAGATACACATCCAAGACCCAGGCCAATCTGAAAAAGATCATTTTCCATCTTGACCTGGCCGGGGATCGAACCCGGTCACTCCGTGTCGCAGGCTAGCGTGTTGACCGCTGCGCCACGGAGCTAGTCTAGAACATAGTTTAGTGTAACTAGGGACACAGACTGGTTACCTTCATGACAGTTTGAGCCTAGAGTAGGAACTAAGATCAAGTATTTTTCTGTATCCGTCATTGCCCAAATGTTTTTTACCCTTGGGCTAATAGGGCTCCGTAGCGCAGTGGTTAACACGCCAGTCTGCGACACGAGAGTTCGCGGATTCGATCCCCGGTCAGGTCATGATGGAAAACGATCTTGTTCAGATTGACCTGGGTCTTGGATGTTTATCTAATTTAGTAGCTAATAAAATATAGTATCGTTGAGTTAGTATCCTATGACACAAGTTCACAACTTACTTTGGGGCTAGCTCAATTTGTGTGATATATCCCTATATATTTATATTATATTTGGTTCCGCCACATCTAGCATAAGATTTATGAACTAATAATTTCATTATGTTTTTAAAAGCGCGCTCGTGCTTGCCAGGAGGAATAAAAGGTCTGGTACCGTAATGTCTTTTATTGCTGGCAATCTTGTGCCACGAACTGTCAAGTTGACAGGACATTTTCCCGCTCTCTCGCTCAAAAACCGTCACGGCGGACGCATCTTTTTTCTTTTTTTTTTTCATATTTGTTTTACGGCATTTGGCTTTCTGTGCCTTTTAGCCCTTCATATTTTCTACGTGTTATCAACGAAATGGTGGTGTAATTCATTTCGGTGATTCAATGGAGCCCCTGGCGACAATTCCCACGAATCCACTGGTTTGATCATAGACGCAGTAGCAGTAAGGCGAGCGACCACCGGCCCGCTATGTAAATCTCACTACAGCCGCACCATGACACTTCATTTTAGTTATTCCACACATTGTTCATAAACATGGACATTTATAACACCAAATAACACCGATTTCACATTATAAAGTCCACTAGAAGCAATTTGCAAAACAATCCAAAACAAAAACCGTGCAGTCCGTCGAAATTCCCGCCAAGAACTCCGGCGGACGCATCGTTGTGAAAACGCTCCGTCTTCTATTCGCTTGTATTTTGGAAATTTTTAGCATTTTTACCCTAGCCTGGTAAATCCGTGAAGTGCTGAGTGGTGGTGGCCAACATACGTGGTTATTCCAAGCTGAACAAGGACTCCAAGCATCGCTGCAATATAAGTACGTAAGTACCTGACCGCACTTGTCTTTTTGGTTAGCACGAGAAGCGCAGTTTAACAGTATACCCCACTATTTTTTTTTATGAACCAGCGACCAGACATGGTGACGTCCCTGCAAGATTCCTTTTTCTCGAAGGCTAACAAAGGGCGTCATCATTTATGAAGAAATTGAAGTCTCCTTTTATGAAGTAATGAAGTAATCAATACCGCAAATTGTATAGATTAGTAAAGCATTGCCTAATCTTCCTTCCCCTAATTACCTGCCCCCCATGTCCTCCCCAAACTCTTTGAAAGGCCGACAAAGCTCCTGACACAACCTGGTATTTCAGGTGTCCATGAGTAGCGATGATCACTTACCATCAGGTAACTAGCTTGCTGATTTACCATCATATACAGGGTTATTGTTAACTAACGCAAAACCTGCTAAAGACGACTTAGATACATTATGGCTAACAACGTTTGTTCTATGACTTTTACCTAAACGCAATACATAGTAAGATTTTACATACATAAGCTTTTATGTGCATTTCTATCAAACGTTAAGTCTATGCCGATGGCCGCGTGCCACGTGAGCGTAGGTACCTATTATTATTACCTCATAGCACTGATTGCCATAGAGTTAAGATGAGTAGAATTGCAAAATTGCATTTTATTTTTATGAAAACAGCAAAGATCGAATAACAAAAACTCATGGAACAAACGTAATTAATCTTGATGTACCTTAGTCACCTTTAGGAGGTTATGCGTTAGATACCACTTCATCATCATCATCAGGTCTTTTTAGTCTCCACTGCAGGAGCATGACCCTCTCTGTATTACAAGAGCCATACTTGGCCAGAGCAAACAGATACCACTTACCCTGTATAAAAAAAATACAAAACGTCATTGAAAACCTGTTTTTTATATTGAATAAACCGAGGGCCCTTTGCACGTAATGCTTCCATAAATATTGTAATATTCAATGAGTTCCCTTTAATTAAAGCTGGAAGATAAAAGCTTCGTTAACTTTCACGTCGTACACAAAGCTGCACTTTGTTCGCCGCTAAGACGCTTCAGATCTTGAGTTATAGTCTTAATAAACACGTCAATTTATTTTTAAAGATGTCAAGTGCATCCTTATTTCAAAAATTGGTAACGAAATTTAATTTTCTATTTACCGGGTTCGATCTCCGGCTAGGTCAAGATGGAAAATGATCTTTTTTAAATTGGCCTGGGTTTTGGATGTGTATCTATATATATATATGTATTTGTTATAAAATATAGTATCGTTGAGTTAGTATCCCATAACACAAGTCTCAAACTTACTTTGGGGCTAGCTCAATCTGTGTGATTTGTCCGTATATATCCTTATCCTTACTATCCTTATCCTTATCCTTACTTATAATATTATAAATGCGAAAGTGAGTTTGTTTGTTTGTTTATTTGTTACGCTTTCACGCCGTAACTACTAAACTTATCATCATGAAATTTTGCATACAAGTTCTCTGGAGTACGGAGAAGGATATAGGCTACCTTTTATCTCGGGAAAAGGTACTATTTCCGAGGGATCGACATTAACGCGGGCGGAGCCGCGGGCGAAAGCTAGTATATATATATATATATATATACTAGCTTTCGCCCGCGGCTTTTGAGACTAGTATATATATATATACAGTACAGAGAGGGTCATGCTCCTGCATTGGAGACTACAAAGACCTGATGATGATGATGATGATGATGAGTATAAATCCAGTAATTTCTGCATTAATACTCATAAATATTCTAAATACGGAATGAGGTAGTGCGGATTAAGTTCGACATCAGGTATGTACCTAAGATGAGTACGTAAATAAACATGAGCTTGCCTGAGCTTGCTCGGATACGATTTAAATGCTAAAGCAAGCATAACATGGAAATCTTACTCCTCGGAGCATAAATTGACAAGATATACAGCGTGTAAATGTACCCTCGATATTTCCTAAAAGGGGCGACTCAGCCCATCAATATGAACAACTTTACCTATGGGTCCCATAGGAAAAGTTAGTATGGGAATGTCGATTTTTTTCTATCTATCACAATTTTTATTCCGTTTTCCATCTACGCGCCCTCAAACAATGTAATAGTACATTACTGCAGAGGCCGGGAAGTAAGGGATTGCCGGACGAGTAGAGTTTTCAAGGCCGAGCGTCAGCAAGGCCTTGGCAATAAATACGAGTCCGGCAAGCCGTTTCCCGGCAAAGGCATGTATTGTGCTTTTCTCAATAAATACGAGGAAATAATGAAAGACGTACTACTAGGAATAAATTAGTATTATATAAAAAAAGATAGTATGTACATTTTTATTTTCATATTTGTTTTACGGCCTTTTAGCCCTTCATAGTTTTCAACGTTTTATCAAAGAAGTGGTGGTGTAATTAATTTCGTTGGTTCGACAGAGCTCCTGGCGACAATTCCCACGAATCCTCTGGTTTGATCATAGACGACGCAGTAACGCGAGCAACCACGGGCCCGCTATGTAAATCTCTAAATCTGCACCACAGCCGTACCATGACACTTTATTTTAGTTAGTTCACACATAGTTCGTAAATATGTGCATTTATAACACCAAATTACACCGATTTTACATTATAAAGTCCACTAGAAACAATCTGCAAAACAATCCAAAACAACAACCTTGCAGTCCGCCGAAACACTAGTAGTACATTCCCGCGTTATTTTATTTTTTATTTTTCAATGGTCATTTAGTTCTAAGGAAACAGCCCATACAGCCCAGTCATATTTTACCCATAAAATGTAACACGGTATAAATCTGCTTTACCGCGCCTTTCTTTTTATTATTGGCATATTTTTGTGTGATTTTATACCAACATTTTAATAAAATAATTGTCATATTTATATATTTATATGCTCGATGACTGCATATTTTATAATGTGGAAGCTATTGGCTCTATGACAAGTTACATAGTACAAGTTACATAGATTTATTAAAAAGTTTTGAGCAGCGGCCAGGAATGAATTTTCATACTTACTTTCCTGGCCTAGGCCGGTAAAGTAGTGCACCAGCTAAGTATTACAAACTTCGTGGCTTTATTTTACTACAATAATGCTTACATTTCCGAGCATGTTTGAGAAAATGTGATTTTTGATCTTATAGACCTCGATTCTGTCTACCCATAATATATACCGCGTGATTTTGAAGCTCTGAACTATATTAAAATCCTGGAATCAGAATCCCAAATGAAATATAGAATTGCAACAAAAAAAGCTAAAAATAGAAAAAAAAACTTGGCTTCCCATACAAAATTGTCGATCAGCTGAATGAATTTCTATGGACAGTCTATTTCATTTTGTTTTTTGCTTTTTTTTTCCTTGCAATTCTGTATTCCATGAGGTATTCTGATTCCAGGATTTCAATACATATAGTTCAGAGGTTCAAATTCAAGCTGTATATATGTAAATTGAGTAAATACAAACTGTTTCTTTTCTAAATGTAATAAAAATATAAAAAATATAGATTCATAATCGGACGGCCATAATTGAGAGCCGCAATCAGAACGCGGTCACGACTTCTGAGAGCGAATTGTAAATAGAAATAGTCGTCTGTTGACATAGTTATTATTTAGGAACGATATCACCTCCGGCTCTTCGCCACCATCGGATACAAAAGGGCTGGCTGCTTTTTCGCCTAATCTATATATATAAAAGGAGAAGCTGACTGACTGACATATCAACGCAGTGCCTAAACTATAAGGGTTAGAAACTTGAAATCTTGGACAGGGGTTTCTTTTATAACGTAGGGGAGAACTAAGAAAGAATTTTTGGAAATTCATTCCCTAGGGGGGTAAAACGGGGGATCAAAGTTAGTATGAAACTTTGCCGTTTTTGAGGTTATTCGAATGAAATTCAGCATGAAGGTTTTTTACTGAAAGAACAAAGGGTACCTTTCATTCCGAAATTCTACTGTTCCCGAGGGATCGACACTATCGCGGGCGGAGCCGCGGGCAACAGCTAGTATTCTATAATGCAAAGTTCCTATAATATACATGGTGAAATTTGTATCGTTTTGGACCCTTAAGGGGGTGACTCAGACCATCAAAATGAACAACTCTTCCTTTGGGAATAATGCTGGGAACTCAAAAAAAAATTCGACATTCCCATACAGACTGGCCGGGCCGCGGAACTCTTTTGTATGGAAATGACGAATTTTTTTTTGAGTTCCTAGCATTGGTCCCATAGAAAAAGTTGTTCATATTGATGGTCTGACCATGGTCACCCCTTTAAGGGTCCAAAACGATATAAATTTCACCATGTATAGATGACGTTAGTATCACGATTTGTATGGAAACCAAGCGCGCCGACGCACCGGCTTTTTAACACCTACTGTGATGTCACAGGCGAAATTTAGTGAAGGGAAATTCAAACCGATTCACGTTTTGGGCTATTCCAGTTATAATAATGGAATAGCCCAAAACTTATTTACGCAACGAAGCATTTCTTAGTGTTCACAGCCTTCTGACTGCAACAACAGACGCACGCGGACTGTCAGTAGCCGCGAGCATCATTGACGCTCGGTCGGGGTTCGGCCACACAAAGGAGGTGCATTTATATCATCTATGTACATCTATATCTGTATCTATAGGATATTGCAGGCTTGAATCACCTGATTGTCTGATAATAAAGATGATCCCGTGGTTTGGAAGGCACATTAAGCTGTTGGTCCCGGCTGCCATCTGGTAGTCGTTAAAGGAACCACGTCAGAGATGGAAAGGAGAGAGAGGCAGTTCCGAAGAACTCTGTCACCAGGGTGTGCATGGTCGATTGACCGTGACACCTACAAGAAATGCTGATGATATATCTGTGGAGCTAACGTTCTGTTATTATGTATTTAGTATGTCCATGGTCAATTAGAACATCAAATCAGTCCAAAAGCGGTTTTTAAAGGTTCAGTACCTCAAAATGTTTATAGAATCACTCTATTTACGTTTATTAAGTCTGTTTGATAGAATATATTTACTCGGGAGCGCGATAAGATATTAATCTACACTAATACCTATTATAAAGAGAAGAGATTTGATTGTTTGTTTTAATTGAATAGGCTCCGAAAGTACTGGACCGATTTGAATAATTCTTTCACCATTAGACTCCTTAATTACCCCTAATGGACATAGGCTACAGAATATTTTCAAAAAGTTAGGGATCCGTATGAAAACTTCGATAATGTATTCCAAGGTGTGAAAATATTATGTCACTAAATCTATCCGAAGCCGGGGCGGGCCGCTATTTAAAATAATATTAAGTGCTCAGGTTCGTGATTCCCTAAGGTGGGAAAAAAAATCTAAATCATTCACTATGCACTATTAACTGCATATTATAGCTTAGTAGAATCCATTCTTAGGTATGGTATAATTTTCTGGGGTAACTCTACTGATAAAGAAGTAGCATTTAAAATGCAAAAGCGCTGTATTCGAGCAATGTTTGGGTTAAAAAGTAGCGATAGTTGTAAACCCCTATTTAAGAAACATAAAATTCTCACACTTCCTTCACTATATGTACTGGAGCTGGCAACATTTGTAAAACAAAATCCTCATTTATTTCCGAGTTTATCTGATATAATAGTAAGAAATCGACGTGGTGGTGATAGACTAAGTCTCCATCCGTCAAAAACTGCATTGCTCCATAAAAGTGTAATATGTATGGCACCAATGATTTATAATAAAATATCAAAACAGTATAGAGATTTAAACTTGACACTCTTTAAGAAAAAGCTTAAAATATTGTTATCTGTAAAATGTAATTATAGTATAAACGAATTCTTATCTGACAATCTGTAGTAGTTATTATATATGTTTTGACATAAATTCGATGTAAATATAAAAACTTTCTTTGCACTTTTATTCAATTTTTTTTGTAATTTTTTAAATTTAATTGCATGCCTTCTGAACCTATATGTATTTGCACACCAGTAATGATAAACATGTCGGTCTTTTATAATATATCCATCCATTTAATGTAGTTTACACATGTTTATGCAAATAAATATTCTTTGTCTTTGTCTTTGTCTTTCACAGAAGTCAAAATTTACTAATAACTATTTCCCGTTAACTTAGAATCATGAATTTTGGCAACAAGCAAGGCTTGATAGCACAAATACAAAGAAAACCCCAAAATCAGGAAAATTGAACGTAATTCTAAAAACTACCAATTTCTAACTTTTATTTATACGGATCTCTTGGTGCGGGGATTTGACTGGCATTTGTGTGGGTTTTGTAATAGTTCTTGTTTAAATGGAAAGTTACGACACAAAGCAAAAGATATATCCCAATCAAAAACCTTTCAAAGCGCCTGACGCAATCTTTGTTTCAAAGCTTTCAAAGTTATGAAATGTCGTAGAAAACCGACCATGTGCGAGTCGGACTCGCGCATGAAGGGTTCCGTGCCGTTATCTATAAAAACAGCAAAAAAATCATGTCTGTTGTATTCCTATACAGCTCCCTTTAATTTTAATTTTATTTTTATTTATTTTTAAAACGAATATACAACGAAATATTCTGTGATTATTTCAAGCGTTTACTTGTTGCCGTTATCAATATCAAGCAAAAAAAAACACGTTTGTTGTATGGGAGCCCCCTTAAATGTTTACTTTTTCATCATCATCATCATCATCAGGTCCTTTTTAGTCTCCACTACAGGAGCACGACCCTCTCTGTACTACTAGGGCCATACTTGGCCAGAGCAGCTAGAGGCCTTGGCCTACACTCTCCACGCTGGCTAGACGGGTTAGAGAGGTCTCTTAGATGTTTATAAGCTTTGTTTAGCTTGTATTTCCTAAGTCGCCTTCTACGACATCCACGGGAAGACTTGGAGTGGTCCTATTCTACTCTGCCGGATACCACACGGCTATTTTACTTTTTAGTATTTGTTATTATAGCGGCAATAGAAATTCATCATCTGTGAAAATGTTAACTGTTTAACTATCGCGGTTTATAAGATACAGCCTGGTGACAGACGGACAGACAGATGGACAGACAGACGGACGGACAGACGGACAGCGGAGCAAAATTAATAGGATCCCGTTTTTACCCTTTGGATAGGGAACCCTACAAACCACAGTGACAGGATGTCACCTAGTCCATTGAGTAACAATGTCATAACTTGTGAACTCGGGCAAAAACTGTAAGAATATATTTTACAAGTTGAAAAGCTTTGAACATCGCTTCAAACAAAAGGTAAAGTTAAAGGTGTTACAAAACTTCTGACTTGTTACCTTAAGGTGATACCACTGTAAATAAGGTCGTTCTGAACCTTATTTATCTCGCAAAATACTTAAATTAGGAGTTTCAAATCTAAGTAATATGATTTTTGACTATTTCATCTCCAAAAATTGAAGATGAAAACACGTTTTGATAAAATTTTCTTGACAGAAATATTTTTTGAAAAATGGTCTTCGTTCGCAGAGTTTTTGTTATTGTAGCTCAAATGCGACGAATGAAATTATGATTTTTAGACTAAAAGATAGGTTATTAGTAATTCATCAAAATGTAAATATGAAAATACAATTAACCGGTCTGATTTTATATAAAATAGAAATAACGAATTTGGCGCTTACGTTTTTTTCTTTGAGCGCCTCGAGACTATCTCCTATCTCATCATTCACGGGCTAAACCGCCAAGCGCTATCCCTTGCGCGCACTTGATCAGTCCTTTGCCGAGCGAAGGTACCAAACATTTGAGGCCTCGCCTTAACCTTGGAAAAATATATTTTTTAACAAAGCTTGCTTATTTTCAGTTCATTTTTACACCACTAGTCAAAAAAACGACGGGTTTCACTCAGGGAGTGCCGGCAGAAGTAAAAACTAGCCTTTGCGGCGGTCTCAGGTCACGTGTCCGTTTTACGAAATTTCTACCACGTCACGTGTCTTGACGCGAGTTTTACATTTTTTACCCATCCCAAAAAGTGCGCAACGCCGCTTCAGAAGTTTTCAGTTCACGTGTCTCTCTTACGAATTTTTGATCAGGTCACGTGTCCTGACGCGAGTTCAACAAAAAGTGCACAACGCCGCTAAAGAAGATTTCAGTACAAAAATTCAGGGTAAAACAATAAGTGATTTATTATTCCACCATAACTCCTAATCATCATCATATCACCCACAAGAAGTCCACTGCTGGACATAGGCGTCTCTCGAAGATTTCCAAACTGACCGGTTGGAAGCGGTTTGCATCCAGCGTTTCCCTGCGACCTTGGTCAGGTCGTCCGACCACCTGGTCGGTGGGTGTCCGACGCTGCGCTTGTCAGTACGTGGTCTCTATTCGTTAACTGCTTAATATGCGTATAATATATGTTATAAAATACTTAAATTAATAATATTTCACTTTATAATTTCGTACGTACAAGAGGTACGAATTGGGGGGGACTTTTTGACTAAAAAAATATAGACGTAGGTATATTTTATTATCAATTAAATTTGTATTTTGACATTAATATGAATAAATATATAACTTTATAATTTCTTTTTTACTATAATCGCTGTATAAGAAGGTGAGCGTTGACATCTATTGGGATGAGTAAAAAATTTTAAACTCGCGTCAGGCCACGTGACCAGATCGAAAATTCGTAAGACGGACACGTGACATGAGATCGCCGGCGCGACGTAAGAGAAGAAGTTATATCCCCCTCTCTTTCTACCGCGCTAAGAATTCACTTCTGCCGGCACTTCCGGAGTGTTTTTTTTTTCATAAGAAGTAGCTAAAAAATACTGGCACCAACAATATTACTGACAAAAAAAGGAATGAAAGAAAAAAACTCATCTATCCCCAAATGCATTTCACATATCAATAGTCCGATTAACGGGCCATGAATAGCATTTAGCCGGAAAGAAAAGACTCACTATCTATTGGGGTCAACGCCATATAGCGCGGCCCATGACTGCCATAGTAAAATACAGAAAGAACTTAATCTTCTTAGAAAAACAGTTCAATTCGATTCGAAACGTTTATTCAATATAGGCTTCTTTGAACACTTATTAAATGTCATATTTCAATTCTCAACAATTGTTGACGTCAAAAATTTACTTATGGCTAAGTTTAATTCCGCTTCTAAAGCGAAGTGCAGAAGAAGCGGCAACTAACTACACAGCGCATTTTCTCCATAAAGACGTCAACTCACAATTTTTGAAAACCTTAGAAAAAAGTATATGTTGGGTACTAGGCTGAATAGGTACTGCTAGACTGAATAAAAGATGGTATACGACTATAAAAATTTTACTTGCCACTTGGCACACACTTTTACAAAACAATAGGTTTACGTATGTACTCGTATATAGGTATAGACCGCGGAACGTCCGTCACTCTTGGCGCTCGAAATATGTATGGAGGCGATGCGCGGCGCGGGCGGCTCCCGGGGTCCATCGCGCTCGCCCTCCTCTTGGTACTTTTAAATGCGGCGTAGACAGTATACATTGGTTTATTTTTAAAAAATAATGTCATATTATTGAAATGAATAACACCGAAATCATAGAACATCTATTAAGTACCTACTAGAATTAAAATAAAAAATTTCATCTGTAAAAATATCACGTACAGATTGTACCACACATAATAGTCATTTGTATACCTACAGAATTACGAGGCATCAGCGCCAAGCCCAAGCCAAATATTCTTAACATTAATAAAATCTTCGGTCCTATAATAAGCCATTTTACGATTTCTTTAGTTGTGGTATAAGTTTTGTCTCCGCATTTAATTTGAGTAATGTTGTAATTTTATTCAGTTATTATTAATTTGAGTAAGTTATTATTACTTTTACCCTTGTGAATTCCTCGGGAATTGTACCCTTTGTTGCAATAAAATTTACCCGATATGTCCTTTTCCGGGCTTTAATTACCTCCATACCCAATTTCATCTATATCGGTGCAATGGTTGGAGTGTGAAGTAACAGACATGAAGAAAGACAGAGTTACTTTGACATTTATAATATTACTATGAAAATAGGATTGGATATGTATAAGATAATTGCTACAAAATGTATAAAGTTTTTTCAAAACTGAATGCCTTTGCTACAATTATTCAAGTTTTATTTAAATAGTAGATTGAAAGAGAAACAACATTCAGTAACCTGTAAGACAAGAAGATAGACAAACAAATCGATAGCCATAATAACTTTCCTATCTTTATAATAAGTATGAATATTATTCAAATAAAGAAATATTATAAAACCAATGAAAAGAAGACTGGTAATTGAGTGAATAACAACTTAGATTTTAATCATCCTCATTTCAAGTGTCAGAGTTCTTCAAAACCGCCTCTCGGCCTCTGACGTGGTCCATTTAACGACTACCAGATGACAGCCGGGACCAACGACTTAACGTCATAAGATTAATGAGTTGACTTTCTGTTATTATTTTATTTATGTAGCTATACCAAAGCCATGTTATAAATCACAGCGCAGGTAATTTCCGACGATTACAGCAGCTAACGATCGGTATTGTGTTGTGGAGCAGAATTGGGTTCGCTAGCGATTTTTGTGCAAACCTCACTGTAATGGGTTTTTAACTGGTATGCTTTTCTATTCGATTGTGCTGTTGTGGTTACTTAAGTTTTGGGTTTTTGGGTCTGTTTTTATTGTTCCGTACTCAAAGAGAAACGGGATCCTATTACTAAGGATCCGGTTTTCTACTAAGCGTCCGTCCTTATTTATTACGTCATTGGGAGGTATGGCCAAAATATCACTGCTCACCATTGAGAGGGCACAGCGAGCCGTCCTTAAAGTCTCAACTTTCCGCCCTTTCCTTTTTCCACTGACCTTCTCTATAAATCCTGTAAGGTACTAACAGTTAGGCAATTATTTATATTAAACACAGTACTAAAACAACACGCCGTACTGCCATACCGCACTGAAATTACTAATAAAAGACGGAAAGATATTGTTTGCATTTATAATATAATACATGCCTTCTCTTCTAGATTTTTCTTATTCCTTGGTCTCCTTCTTTACAATAGGCTTAATAAAAAACGTCGTTCAACTATGTCAAAAGCCTTTAGGTAGCTTGGAAAATGACACCAGTGTTTTCCACTTACACACGGTCAATCTCTACACACAATTTTATATTCCACTAGCTGTTGCCCGCGACTTCGTCCGCGGCAATTTCTGTTATTATAATTAATTCGTTTTATTAGTATAGATGAATAATTTTTCCCCGTTTTCAAATTTTTTATTGATGCTTCGCTCCTATTGGTTGCAGCGTGATGTTTTATAGCCTAAAGCCTTCCTCAATAAATGGTCTATATAACACAAAAAGAATTTTCCAATTTCAACCGGTAGTTCCTGAGATTAGCGCGTTCAAACAAACAAACAAACAAACAAACAAACAAACTCTTCAGCTTTATAATATTAAGTATAGATTTGTAATACTTTTTCTGGGATTAAAATATTGTACAAAAGCGGCAAACCGAGTGACAAAACGGAACCTTTATATGATCCCTCGTGTGCCTATCTGTCCGTCTGTCACAGCAAATTTGCTCCGAATTGTCTAGCCTGAGTAAGTTGAAATATAATGAAATAAATAATATAAATAAATATATACGGACAAATCACACAGATTGAGCTAGCCCCAAAGTTAGTTCGAGACTTGTGTTATGGGATACTAACTCAACGATACTATATTTTATAACAAATACATATATAGATAAACATCCAAGACCCAGGCCAATCTAGAAAAGATCATTTTCCATCTTGACCTGATCGGGGATCGCACCCGGGCACCCTCGTGTTACAGGCCACGGAGCTGTCACAATTCATGTGACGATAACACAAACATGTCAAATGTTAATAAATCTTAAGCTTAGGGGCTCATTGAGGGTTCGTAAGGTCTTGTAGACCTAGGCTCTGTCTAACCCACAAGGGAAAAAAGATGTGATACTATGTATGTATGTATATGTGTTATGTAGAGCGTTTGACTCACAAAAGACACGACCCAAGCAAGCTTAATATTAAAGCTTATAACAAAAATTCAACTCATCTATAGCCAGAACAATAGTTTCATCGCAATCGCAACAGTTTCGCCGCAAAGCTTTGACGGCCATGTTTCGGTGGAACTCAAAGCATTCGTATTTGTGGGAGTCTCTATGCACCTAATGGACATGTTGTGCCATTTTTGGTCGTTTTTTAGCCAATTCAAAAAAAATGCGGTGTATTTTTAAATGTTTATTACAGAACTCCATTATTTATGAACCGATTATACAATTTTTTTTTATTTGAAAGGTGTATGTTTTCAATTTCGTCCTATTTAAATTTCGTCACAATCAGTCCCAATCGAAAGATTATCTACACTAATATTATAAGGAGGAAAACCTTAATACGTATAAGGGAAATGGGATATGGTGGAGAATTTCGGCGCAGAGATAGAATTGTGCGGTAGCTCAAATGCACTTGAGGGCAAAGTGGGCAAAGTGCCCACTTTGCCCTCACCTCAAACGCCCGATAAAGTAACAAAAGCTCACTTGGAGCTAGCTACATAGCCAGTTCAAAAAAAAACTGTCACACCCTTGTGTTGCAGTTGTCAATGGGCAGCGGTGATTATTTACCATCAGGTGACCCGCTTGCTGGTTGACCGTCCTCATAAAAACAGAGGTAGTAGGGCAAATATATAAGTAAACATCAATTTCTTTCCATTACATTACATCCGCTCAACATTATACCTCAGCGTGAGACACGACATTTTCATTGTTTTCCGTAAAACAGTAAAACCAAGATATCGGAGAATGTTTACGGCTCAAGTTTAGTGCTTCCGGTTCGGATGCTCCCTAACAATGTTCTGCTGGATTGAAAACGGAGATGGAATATTACAGGTTGAATTTTAATTACCTGGCAGTGTTTTGGTGTTAGAATCAGAATCCTTAATAGGATATAGGGCTGCAGGATAAAAAGGAAAAAGTGATGAAAAATTGCGCATTTTACTAAAAAAAACTGCAGAAGTTATGACTCATCATCATCAGGTCCTTTTTAATCTCCACTACAGGAGCACAACCTTCTCTGTACCACTAGGGCCATACTTGGCCAGAGCAGCCAGAGGACTTGGCCTACACTCTCCACGCTGGCCAGACGGGTTGGAGAGGTCTCTTAGATGTTTATAAGCTTTGTTTAGCTTGTATTTCCTAAGTCGCCTTTAACGACATTCACGGGAAGACTTGGAGTGGTCCTATTCTACTCTGCCGGATACTACCAGAGATTATCTGGTAATGAGTATTTGTTAGTCCGTATAGTGTCCTAATAAGGCACGATCTTATAAAGGTTCTTATCAGAAAATCATTTGGCTTTTGAAGAGACGTTCAATTAAAGCATAATGATCATATAAATGCTGATTTTGCGTTTCAAAAGATCAAAATATTGAATTGGATTATTTTTCAAAATACAAAAGTCACTGCCTTTCATTTATTCATTTCGTGTAGGTGACACGGTCAATTGACCATGCACACCCTGGTGTCAGAGTTCTTCGGAACCGCCTTTCAGCCTCTGACGTAGTTCCTTTAACTGTATAATATTATTGTATACCTTTTCCTTAAATTCTATAAGTTATTGTGTAGGAAAACTAAAAATTTCCACCAAAAGTGGCTACCTTTGTCGGTAATCAGTAATTTATCAAATGCAAAATAATAAAAAAGTTATCTATATCTATACATATAATAAAACAGTAAAAATATTTTGTCTGTACATTTAGAATTTTTGACTGAAATGGATAGAGGGATACTTAAAAAGAATAATAGAAAGCAAAAAAATTTTTTTGGAATTTCTTGTCTGTCTGTCTGTCTGTCTGTCTGTCTGTCTGTCTGTATGTATGATCACGATTATCTCCGAAAATACTGAACAGATTTACTTCAAACTTTCACCAATTGCTTTGTTTTAACTCAGTTTAACATTTAAAGTTTGTTTCATCAAAATCGGTTCATTAAAAAAAAAGTTATTGTCATTTGAATGAACTCAAGGCATGAGTTTGCCTGCGAACATATAGCAAAAAAAATAAAATAAAATAATAAGTGACTTATGAAAATTAAAAACCAAAGTCAATTCATCATCATTATACGACAGCATTATAGCTATCCATACTATCCATAGTAATCCATACTAAAAAAAAGGAGAAGCTGACTGACTGACTGACATATCAACGCAGGGCCTAAACTATAAGGGTTAGGAACTTGAAATTTTGCACAGGGGTTCCTTTTATAACGTAGGGGAGCACTAAGAAAGGATTTTTGGAAATTGATCTCCTTAGGGGGAAAAACGGGTTGCAAAGTTAGTATGAAACTTTGTTGTTTTTGAAGTTATTCGAATGAAATTCAGCATGATGGTTCTTTACTGAAAGGTATAAAACACGAGTAAAATATTTTACTCAAAAATCATCCCTTAAGGGGGTAAAATAGGGGTGCAAAGTAAGCATGAAACTTTGCCATTTTTGAAGTTAGTCGAATGAAATTCAGCATGAAGGTTCTTTACTAAAAAAGCATGAAACACGAGTAAAATATTTTTCTAACAATCATCCCTTAAGGGGATATAACGGGGATGCAAAGTTAGTAGGTATGAAACTTTCGGTTTTTGAAGTTATTCAATTGAAATTCAATATTAAGGTGTTTCATTGAAAGTCATAAACTAATGTATTCCGGGTAATTCTACCGTTCCCGAGAAATCGACACTTACGCGGGCGGAGCCGCGGGCCAAAGGCAAACCTGACTTATATATCAACGCACAGCCGAAACTACTGTGCGCAGAAACTTGAAATTTGGCACAGGGATTCTTTTTATGATGTAAATGAGCACTAAGAAAGGATTTTTAGAAAATCAAAGGGGTTGCAGTTTTATGGAATTTTCTCATTTCTGGACTTAGAAGTTTGAAAGTAGGTACGCAAGTTCTCAATTAAAATTAAAAAAGATCTGTTTAGGTGAACCAGACAACATTCTCCCTTGAAGGGGTAAATAGGGGGTAAAGTTTGTATGGAATTTTTCCATTTCTAGACTTAGAGGTATGAAAATAAGTATATACGTTCTAGGTTACAATTAAAAAAGATCTGTGTAGGTGAAATGTTCAAAATTTCCCCCTTATGGGATAAAGGGGGGGAGGGGGGGGGGGTGGATTGTATGGAAATTTTCTCATTTCTGGACATAGAAGTATAAAAATAAGTATATATGTTTCCATTACAATTGAAAAGATCTGTGTAGTTAAAATGGTCGAAATTTCCCCTCGAAGGGGTAGAATAGGTGGGGTAAAGTTTGTATGGATTTTTTTTATTTACTTAGAAATATGACAATAAGAAGTTCTCCATTACAATTAAAAAATATCTGTGTAGGTGAAATGGGCAAAATCCCCTCCTTAAGGGCTAAAGATCTATGCAGGTGAAATGTATTAAATTCCCCCTTAAGGGGAAAAAGCAAAGGGGTTTGTATGGAATTTTTATCATTTTTACTGTTCCCAAGGGATCGACATTAACGCGGGCGGAGCCGCGGGCAACAGCTATTAATCATAATAACAGAAATTGCCGCGGACGAAGTCGCGGGCAACAGCTAGTCCTTACTAATATTATAAATGCGAAAGTGAGTTTGTTTGTTTGTTTATTTGTTTGTTTGTTTTTTGTTACGCTTTCACGCCGTAACTACTGAACCGATCATCATGAAATTTTGCATACAAGTTCTCTGGAGTATGGAGAAGGACATAGGCTACCTTTTTACTCGGGAAAAAGTACTATTCCCGAGGGATCGACATTGACGCGGGCGGAGCCGCGGGCGAAAGCTAGTACAAAATATAATACAAGTACAGATTTAGAATTGTTTGATTTGATCGGTTTTAGGCGTAAATAATAAAATAATGTGTAGCGCTAGTTTCGTTGGCCTAAAATAAATAAATAAATATAAGCCCCATAAATACCCATAATAATTTAAAATACTTTTAATCTGACATCGTAACGTTAAGTTACCTTAATGGTCCATTAAAATTGGGTGAGCAAGACTATTTTTAAAGTACTTCAATCTTAAAATACTACTTTTCTTAAGATAATCCAATAAATTTATCGTATTTTTCATAAGCCATTACACTAAACATTAAATATAGCTGCCAAACAAAGTTCTGACGCCACCCGTATAAAGAGCTTGCTTGTGACGTCACGAAGTTTTAGCAAAGCCTTTTTGTACGTCTCAAAAAATGTACCTGATAACTTCTAAATCTGAAGAGTTGTTTATTCAGAAATGCTTTTTTCACTAATTTGCTTTGATCACTATTTTTTATTTCTATTTTAAAAGTAAAACAGAAAGAAAATGTAACACTTTTAATCTGTTTTCAAAAATACCGGTTTCATAAGTGTTAATAACTGTTACAGCTATAGATTTAAAAAATCTTCATACTTCTATGGTTGCAGCCAATTAGATTTACATTGGCATAACTATGCGACAGCTCACGCACACTTGCATGAGTTAACGCCTATATGGATGCAAATGGTGTAAACACGCACATAGGAAAATGCACGAGAAATGTAAAAACAGTTTTCTAATAGGTCCACACTCACAGACGATTTAGACACCCTCAGTCTACGGAGAGAAATTGGCTCTCTGTGTGTATTTTTACCATCTATACTACGGGAAGTGCTCTGAAGAACTTTTTGAATTGGTGCCACCGTTACCTTTCTACCACAGCACCGCTCGCCACAGGAGTAAAGTCCATCCCCACATCCTTGATACTTGGATCACCAAAAATGTCGGAGCTTTTTTCCTCGTACAACAAGATTGTGAAATGGACTCCCTCCCGAGGTTTTCCCTGTCAAAAGGCGTGTTTACAGGTATCTTAAGAGTCGGCAACGCATCAGCACCTTATCTAGTGTTGCAGATGTCCATGGGCGACGGTGACTACTTTCCATCAGGTGGCTCGTCTGCTGGTTTGCCTTCAAATATAAATTTTAAAAAAAGTTTGTTTCAGAAATATATATTTAAGTGTTAAGGTTTAAAACATCTAAATAACAGATTAACCCTTATGAATGTGTATCCTCTATAATGGTGTTTTTGAGTCCCGACCTATAGGATTAAACCCTCTCTCGATTCGTAGTTTCCCGGCGTACCCTACACCTACATTCTGGTTGTAAAGCGAAGATAATGGCCGACGAATCGATCCGGTTCCGGGCTAAACCTATGTCATAAAATATGTACCGACCAGGAATTCGGGCTCCATAAATACACGTTCCAATATTAGTATCTCAAATTATCAAACAGTCCATGATTTAAGTGCATTCATTGGCAAAACTATTTTTTAAGTAATATACTTATATACATCATCAGGTTTTTATAGTCTCCACTACAGGAGCACGACCCTCTCTGTACTACTAGAGTCATACTTGGCTAGAGCAGCCAGAGGATTTGGCCTACACTCTCCACGCTGGCCAAACGGGTTGGACAGGTCTCAGAGTATAAATTAAATTCATTAGCAAACGTTTAAGGAGTTGCTTAGACCACGAATCTAGACAACTTTAATTATAGGACCAACTCCAAAATTGCAAAAAAAAAATCAGCTGTTCCATAGATTTTGGCCAGGTAGATACTCTACTTTGGTATGAAACAGCAGATATTTTTTCACGATGTAGAAGTTGGTCCCATAATGAAAGTCGTTCAGATTCGTGGCCTGAGTCACTACTTAAAGGTTTGCTAATGAATTCAATTTCATATAAGAATTATTACTCGTTTTGTCGACCTTTGTTGGTTAGTGGTATCACAAGAGCTTTGGGTTCATTCCCCATTCAGATTGACCTGGGTCTTGGATGTTTATCTATATAATTATGTATCTATTATAAAATATAGTATCGTTGAACTAGTATCCCACGACACAAGTTCACAACTTACCGTGGGGTGGCTCAAATTGTGTCATATTTCCCTATGCAAACACCCATACATTTATATGTTCTATTTATGGGTAAGCATTCGGCAGCAAAAATTCGGCATTATCATATGATGATATATGTATGTATGTTACTCCATAACTCTGAATCTTATGAAACTTGGTAGATAAACATTAAGTACAGGACACACGATAGGCTACTTAATTTTTTCCAGTTATGATAAGACGTAGCCCCCGTACAAACATAACATAAAATGTACGCGAACGAGGTCGCGGGCACTGCTAGTCAATAATAAGGAAAAAGCAAAACAATACCATAATATTTAATCCGCAAAGATGATACGCAACAGTCCGACTACGGAAATCAGACAGAAATCAGAATGGATTCTAATACGGTTTCTGTGGCTCGAGGGAAATCAGCCCACACGAGATCTTACATTGAAACAAGCGAAGCCTTGCGAATCCGCCTGTTTTTAATAATTCTTGGAATTCTATTCGTTGTTTTTATTGTTTTTTATGTTATGGAACGGCAAACGAGCAAGCTGGCACCTGACGGTAAAGTTGGGAGAAGGAAATGGGGACGGGAAGGGGAAGGATTTGCCTCCGGCTCTCTCACTCACCGAACGAAGCATAAAAGCGGTAAAACTTCTTTCTACTCAGACGTCTATTTTCTGTGAGAGTGTGGTACTACCCCGGACGAGCCGGCTCATTCATGCTACTAGCAATTTATTTTGCAGGTAGCGTGGCTCTACCACGACTAAAAATTGAATACCATATTTCCACTCATTTAGCTGGCTTTGGGATTCATAATTAAATTAAAATCTTATCATTCTTCTTGCAGTGTTTTATTTAAAAAAAATATATTAATTTAATATTAATAGCTGGACGACCGAGCTTCGCTCGGTTATAACTATTTATTGTAATATGGTGGTGTTTAGGTGATAATTTATATTTATGAGAAATATATATTGTTATCTTAAACATTAACTACATTTTTAAAATTGTCTAAAAACAATAAAAATTAAAATTAAATATATAAACTTGTGCATAAAAAAGAAAAAACCGGCCAAGTGCGAGTCGGACTCGCGCACAAAGGGTTCCGTACCGTTATCAATAAAAATGGCAAAAAAATCGTGTATGTTGTATGGGAGCCCTCCTTAAATATTAATTTTATATTTATTTAATCATTAATTTTTAAAGTGAATATAAATAACTTAATATTCTGTGAATATCAATATCCATTAAAAACAATCAAAAAAATCACGTTTGTTGTATGGGAGCCCCCTTAAATATTTACTACTAGCTTTCGCCCGCGGCTCCGCCCGCGTTAATGTCGATCCCTCAGAAATAGTTCATTTTCCCGGGATAAAAGGTAGCCTATGTCCTTCTCCGTACTCCAGAGAAGTTGTGTGCAAAATTTCATGATGATCGGTTCAGTAGTTACGGTGTGAAAGCGTAACAAACAAACTCACTTTCGCATTTATAATATTAGTTAGGATTGTTGTTATAGCGGCAACAGAAATACATCATCTGTGATAAATTCAACTGTCTAACTCAATAGTTACCCAATGGTACGGAACCCTAAAAAACACCGAGCGGGATTCAACCCGTAACAATCGTTTCTTGCCATCTGTGTCTTAATCCGCTGGACCAGACGGACAATGGTCGGCAGGATGAAATTAGCGAGCATATTCTGCGTGGAAAGAAAAACACATGAAAGCTGGAAAACACGCGTTTTTCCAAACATAAGACTAATATAGATCGATTGTTTACCCCCGAAAACCCCCAAATACCAAACAGCGAAATCGTTAGAGCTGTTTCCGAGATTATAGAAATAAATTTATATATAAATATACAAGAATTGCTCGTATAATGGTATAAGATTAATTCATTTATATAAATGTGTATTGTGTTTAAATATCCTTTTGCCCAACTGGGTGACAGGAACAGATCTTAGAATAAGTCAATCTTTTGTATGAATTGTGTTTATAATTGTATTGTTGTGGTAGTTTGTGCATAAAATTTTTAAAACAAACATACAAACAAAGATGTAAGGAAAGATGGCAAGCAAAGTTCCCTCAAAACTGCCATCAAAAACAACTCAATATAAACGACTCCAATTTTCACAAAAGTAACTGATATTTCTTCAATCATCCAACGCGGGCTCACATTGATGGTTATTTGTCATGCCACACCAGAGCGAGACACACATACTTCCTTATTATGTTAGAAAGAGATGGTTAGATAAATAAATGGGTTTATCTTTCTCGTAATCTTCAGCTCATCTCTTTGGAACGCTTTATGAAACCTACTTAATTTTATGAGCTCTGTTCAAGTGGCAATGAAGTATATTGTAAATTAACTGCGGATGTGTTGGTAGCTCGTTTTATTTGTACTTAGTTTGTATCCCTAACGGAATAATCTTACATGGAAGATTTTTATTTCTTTGGACGTGATAATCCTTACTAATATTATAAATGCGAAAGTGAGTTTGTTTGTTTGTTTGTTTGTTACGTTTTCCCGCCGTAACTACTGAACCGATCATCATGAAATTTTGCATACAAGTTCTCTGGAGTACGGAGAAGGACATAGGTTACCTTTTATCCCGGGAAAAAGTACTATTCCCGAGGGATCGACATTGACGCGGGCGGAGCCGCGGGCGAAAGCTAGTATCTTATAAATCGATGAACGCCGCATGCATGCACGAAAAAGTGTCACAAGCGATAGAATGGCACGATTAGCCTAGGCGTTTGGCTTGTAACGCATCAATCGGATGCTCTGCTTGTGACGCATCTATCTCTCTTCCACCGTTATCACGTAAAATTATCGTCTGGCAACTGACTTTACAGATAACCAATATTTTTGTGAGCCTTAGACCTCGGCAAAGATTCGGCACGTCGCGCCGTTTTTTCAGCGTCGCGTGCTGTCGAAATTTCAAACATACATATGGCGATGTATGGTGCCGTTTACGTACAGGCGTTTTGTCAAGCGTTTGCTTGAGATATGACATGCGGTTGTGACACACGCCACGGGTAACGCGGCGTTGGATGCGGCAGTGCACGCTGCGTCTGCAACAGACAAGGATAGTGCAGGGTTAGGAGTATTGACACAAAAGACAAATGATTAATAGACTTGATCAAACTAAAATCGACGTAAGATCAATCATGATAGAACTGCTTATTCTTAAGGGCCCATACTACCTCACACTGCTTTGCATGATTGACTGTTATATCAATAATAATTAAATACTCAAGTTGAAATAAAAATGCAGCAAAGTTCAGGACTAGCTCTGGTAACTATATGACTCAAAAACACGATTGCGTTAAATTTTCTCGATAGAAAAAAATTGCAAAGTTGCCTCCAAATCACGTCTAATTTACTCGGTATATAGCATTATTCACCAAATACATTAAAATTAACCTTGAAACTTTTGATTATTATTGCATTACAGATAAGGCAGCCATCATATGTTTTTCTTTTTCGAATAACCCTTGAATATTCCTAAAAAACGAAAATATCCAAAGTAGCCAACGCGTTTAGACCATCCGCGTTTGTATCGCCACGCCGCCTGGCATATGGCGGGCTCTTAAAAGGAAATCCTAGGACCATATTTCCATACAAACGTAGTCTTCTGATTCCTTGCCGGAAAGTACCAGTAGAACAATGATTTTATACAAATAATATACCTCTGTGCGTTACCAGTAATGACTTACCGGTCCGAAAAGTGGTCCCTTACTATGGACTCATAAGAAAACTCAAGATTGCTCAATGGAGAGGGCTATGCTCGGTGTTTTTCTGCGAGATTGAATCAGAAACAAGCAGATTCGTAGAAGAACAAAGGTCACCGAGTTAGCTATGTCGGTGACCTTTGTTTTTCTAAATTTCAGTTATAACTCCAGCTTATGTTTAACCTAGCCTTAGGCATAACTGAACCTCAAACTATGGTTAAAATGTAACCACATCATAACTAACCATAAATTCTTTCACTTATCTTACGCGCCTAACCCGAGTAAACAATTTCAACATTGTTTTGGTCTATAATTACGGAAAAGTGCTTTTAAATTAAAAGCGACGGCGATTTTAGCAGTTTTTATATGACTGCCTAAAAATGTTTTGTTTTCAGAATTCAAGTATGTATGTATGTGGGATGATGTGTAAGGTACCGTATGATTCCGTACTTTACACAGTGTGTGTGACACGCACGAGTATCAATTATTTCCTAGTAAAAGGATTCTCATGTTATATGAGTAAGTAGATGTTTATTCCAGCCATAATATAAGACATTTCGATACTTATTAATTGTCACATACTTTCAACTGAGAATTGCTGACGTCAGTAATTTACTTGTGGTTAAGTTTAATGCCGCTTCCAAAGCGGAGTGCAGCAGAGTTCCCAAACGCCTCCTGAATGGCAAACCTGACGGACAAAGACCCTGGAAGACCTAAACTTCAATGGCTAGATGGAATACATCAAGACGTAAAAGTACTGAGAATCAAAGGATGGAAAGAAAAAGCCAGAAACAGAAACGGCTGGAGAGATTTACTTGACCAGGCCAAGGCCCACATGCGGCTGTAGTGCCTTAGATGATTGAAAGCGGAGTGCAGAAGAAGCCGCAACATACTGAACAACGCATTTTCTCCAATCGACGTCAACTTACAATTTTAGTTTGTCTTAAAAACTAGTAAATAGTATAAATAAATAAATATATACGGACAAATCACACAGATTGAGCTAGCCCCAAAGTAAGTTCAAGACTTGTTGGGTTACTAACTCAACGATACTATATTTTATAACAAATACATATATAGATAAACATCCAAGACCCAGGCCAATCTGAAAAAAATCATTTTTCATATTGACCTGGCCGGGGATCGAACCCGGTCACTCCGTGTCGTAGGCTGGCGTGTTGACCGCTGCGCCACGGAGCTAGTCTGTGGTATGTGGAGTGAGTATACATTGTCCTTAATGCTGCTGGATTAAGCTTCTCCCAAGGATTCTTCGTTACATAAAAGGATGTTGCCATACTCACCACGCTTTGTAGGCGGGTTGATGCTCAGTTTCTCTCGTAAGCATCTAGTGCTTCCAAAGCTGCTGCCCACCGGAAGCTACGGAAAGATAGGTAGGCATAATGATTAGTAAAGGGAATGAAGGTACTGGGATACTACTCACACGTACGAATGGGAGAAAAGCAATTAGCAGCTCGGGAGGTAAGGTATGCATATCCGATGTCATACCTGCAACCATAAGCGAAGCAATTGAGAGTTCAGGATGACGCCCCTCACCTAACACAAAATATTAATGTGCTCTTATCCATTTGTCACCAATCATAATCAGGTCTTTTAATTTTTTTTAGTATCCACTACAGGAGCACGACCCTCTCTGTACTACTAGAGCCATACTTGGCCAGAGCAGTCAGAGGACTTGGCCTATACTCTCCACGCTGGCCAGATGGGTTAGAGAGGTCACCAATACAATGTTATAACCTCCGTGGTCCAGTGGTTAAGGCGTTTGCCTGTTGACCCGGGGGTCGTGGGTTCGATTCCACCGGAAGCATACTTTGTTTAGTTGTTTTCAGTTTGGTTAGAACATTGCAGGCTTGAATCATCCGATTGTCTGATAATAAAGATGATTACGTGCATCGGAAGGTGCATCTGGTAGTCGTTAAAGGAACCAAGTTAGAGGCCGAGAGGCGTTTCCGAAGAACTCTGACACCAGGGTGTGCATGGTCGATTGACCGTGACACCTACTCGAAATGATGATGATAATCTCTTTGTGATATTTTACAACATCTAAACAAACAGTAGATGTGGTTGCACTGAGTTTCGATTCTGTTTATCCATACTTCCATACTAATAATCCTTACGTCCTTACTAATCCTTACTAATATTATAAATTCGAAAGTGAGTTTGTTTGTTACGCTTTTACGCCATAACTACTGAACCGATCATCATGAAATTTTGCATACATACAAGTTATCTGGGGTACGTAGGTTACATTTTATCTCAGGAAAAATGACTGTTCCCGAGGGATCGATATTGACGCGGGAAATATTATAAATGCGAAAGTAACTCTGTCTACCTGTCTGTCTTTCTGCTTTTTACGCTTCAACCATTGAACTGATTTGGATGAAATTTAGTATGGAGGTAGTTTGAGGCCTGAGGAAGGACATAGGGTACCGTTCATTCCGGGAAATTCTACTGTTCCCGAGGGATCGACATTAATGCGGCGGAGCCGCGGGCAAAAGCTAGTTATTAATAATTACCCAATAGTTTTAGATTTTAAAAGGTTGACTTTAATCAAAGAAATTAATAAAAACGCATACAGGCGTGTTAATTTATGATGGTCTAGTTGTCTGAGCATTTATTATCGCTTACGTATGTTAAGCAACGCCACGCCCGGTCCTTAGTTGGATGGGTGACCGCAAGTGGCATAAAAGTATCTCGAGCCCTCCGTGCTTCGGACGGTACGTTAAGCTGTTGGTCTCGGCTGTCATCATTGATGACAGTCATTAAACTATGTCAGATGCCTTTAGGCAGCTTGAAAAATCTGACACCAGTGTTGGCCACTTGCATACATGAAAAACAAACAACCAGGAGTCTGCTCTGGTCAAGTATGGCTCCAGTGGTACCGAGAGGGTCATGCTTCTGCAGTGGAGACTAAATAGACCTGATGATGATGATGATGAGAGTCATGAAACTTGAAGAGTAAACTTCAGAACGAAATCCTTATCCTTACTTATATTATAAATGCAAAAGTGAGTTTGTTTGTTTGTTTGTTTGTTTGTTACGCTTTCACGCCGTAACTACTGAACCGATCATCATGAAATTTTTCAAACAAGTTCTCTGGAGTACAGAGAAGGACATAGGCTACCTTTTATCCCGGGAAAAAGTACTATTCCCGAGGGATCGACATTAACGCGGGCGGAGCCGCGGGCGAAAGCTAGTAAAGGAATAAAGAGGCAAATCCTATACGATATTATACTCATTAATAGTAATCAATCATGATATTTTCCTCTAACTAATAATAGTCCATTAATAATATCGGCCATTTTGGAACAAGAACTCAAAGGTAAGAGTCGTGCCAAGTGACATTCAAACCCAAGGCTTCAAATGCAGTAAGATCAGCTTGACATCAACCAAGGATGTTTATACCTTTATATATAATATGCCAAGGATGTTTTTTTAGTTGTGGTAGAGCCATGCTACCGGCAAAATTCATTTTTGCTAGTAGCATGAATAGGCTGGCTCGTCCAGGGAAGTACCGTACTCTCACAGAAAATCGCCGTTTGAGTAGGAGCTTTACCGCTGCTATGCTTAGTTCGGTAAGTGAGAGAGCCGGAGGCCCATCCTTCCCCCATGTTCTTTCCCCAACTCCTTGAAAGGCCGGCAACGCTCCTGTTACACCCTGGTATTGCAGTTGTCCATGGGCAGCGCTGGTCGCTTACCATCAGGTGACTCGTTGCTCGTTTGCCATTTTATAACATAAAAAAAAAAACCTAAATTGATCGATAAAAACGTGCCGTGGTTCCGTTTAATAAAACTTATCGCCACCTGCTATGACTGAAGCCAATCGCGACCTGTTTCTTATCTTGTATATTAATATTACGCACGCTATCTACGTCCTTCGGACAAGCGCACTAATTTTCAACAAGAAGCCATGTTTCACAGAATTACATGATAAAAATTAAATATCATTTGTTTTGGTGTAAAGGTTAAGAAGATGAGGACATTGTGCATTGTGCCGGGTTGCCACAGAATTGTAAGTACTATTTTTAGTTCTAATTGAAGACAATGTGTGTTTTGTTGACTAATAGGCTGAAATTAATCGAGTATTTTTAGGTCTGAATATGATATAAGAAGTTTTTATCTTTGTAAATAAGAAACAATAGTCATTTTTGTGTTGTACGAGTATTTATCTGTAAAGATTAGGGACAGATATACATGTAAGATAGATAGATATCGAAATAATTTATTCGATAATTTATCATAAAAGGTCGAGCATATTCTGTGGAACTTTGACGTCATGTAATATTTGGAGTAATTTCATACTTTTTTGTTTAATTCAAAAACAAAAACAAACTTCTTGTTGTGTTATTAATTTGACCCGTATCTTTGTAATATTGTTATAATCATATAGCGTAAATTTACACCTTTGTATGTTTGTAAGCGCATATCTCAAAAACCAAGGTATAGTTCAACTTAGGGAACAGTTGAAGTTTCATATAGTTTGTTTATTTATTTATTTGTTTGTTACCCTTGTACGTTTTAATCACTTAACCGTTCATCATAATTTTTTTTCATACGCGTTGTCTAGGTTATGGTAAGGACATAGGTTACCTTTCTTCACGGAAAAAAATACCGTTTTCGAGGGAACGACACTACCGTGAGCGGAACCGCGGGCGAAACCTAATTTTTTTTTTACATACCTAAAACAATTTCACATCTGAAAATCTCTTATATAAAAGGCATGTACTTATAAAAAAAACCCAATCCTGCAACAATACACAATAACAATGACGAAGTCCCATGATGTTCAGATTTTGTATAACATTTAGTCAAAATGAAACTATTAAGAACACTTTTGACCTCTCAACCCCCAAGCGGTCCGATCGGTCCGCATAACAAAAGAAAATCCGTGTTTTGTTGTGTCTGCGTTTCTCGCGCTTGACGGGTTAATATAAAGCGTATAACATAACCAACGAAGTTCCCGTGAAGGGGTGACTCAGCCCGTCAAAATGAACAACTCTTCCTATGGGACCAATGCTGGAAACAAAAAAAAGAATCATCTTCATACTATAGTGTTCTTCCTGCCCGGCATCATCATCATCATCCTCCTTACCTTATCCCATTATCTGGGGTCGGCGCAGTATGTCTTTTCCTTCCACAACTCCCTGTTTCCCGCCGCCCTCATATCCTGCCTTACGCATTCCATCCATTACTTTATTGGTCTTCCCCTTCCCCGGTATCCACTAACCTCCATCTCTAGCGCTTTTCTTATAATATGATTACCTTCTCGCCTCATTACATGACCATACCAAGCTAATCTACCACTCCTTAATTTTTCGTTTACCGGCGCTACTTTCAAACTTCCTCTCACATAAACATTTCTGATCCTATCCATCCGCGTCACTCCGCACATACACCTCAGCATTCTCATTTCGGTAGAATGAAGTCTATTTTCATCCTGCACCTTTGTAGCCCAGCATTCTGAGCTGAACATCATTCTTCCTGCCCGGCAATTAGTATAAAAATATAAAAAAAAAAATATTCCCAGCAATGGCCTGGGGGTCTCCCATACAAAGACATGATTTTTTTGCCGTTTTTATAGATAACGGTACGGAACCCTTCGTGCGCGAGTCCGACTCGCACTTGGCCAGTTTTTTTATTAGTGCCTTCTCTCTCTGGTAGGACATGACAGCGCACTGGTAGCCAAATTGATGAACTCCAGAACCAATACACTCCAGTTTTGAGGAGTCGTGAAATATTAGACCGTACCTACCACATTTCCAAGCAATTACAAGTTAGTCACCCAATAACACGTAATCGGAGCGTATCTAAATCCGCTATCGACTGGTGATAAGAAAAACTTTACAGAAAGGACAAATTATCTTGTTTCTCTACTTCTTATATTTTTTCAGTCCGTGGTCCAGTGGTTAAGTCGTTTGCCTGTTGACCCGGGGTCGTGGGTTCGATTCCCACCGGAAGCATACTTTGTTTAGTTGTTTCCAGTTTGGTTAGGACATTGCAGGTTTGAATCACCTGATTGTCTGATAATAAAGATGATTCCGTGCTTCGGAAGGCACGTTAAGCCGGTGGTCCCGGCTGCCATCTGGTAATCGTTAAAGGAACCACGTCAGAGGCCGAAAGGCGGTTCCGAATAACTCTGACACCAGGGTGTGCATGGTTGATTGACCGTGACACCTACTCGAAATGATATGAATGAAGTACCCACGGCTCCGTTAGAGAATTTTATCCCTCGGAAACATTACACTTTTAGGAATAAAAATTATCCTTTGTCCTTCTCCGAGAATAAAAATACCACAGAAGAGATTTTTTTTTTTAATTTAATGCTAATCTTCATTAAAAGAGGTGACAGACAGACATATTGACCTACAGTCAGAACTATATTAGAATTTTTAATCATAATCATCAAAATAATTTATTCGCAAACATACAGTAAATAAAGATCTTATAACATCGAGAGTACATTGTAAGAAACCTGCACGCAGATAAGCAAATATTCAATCTAAATGTCAAAAAAATAAAATTTTAATTTAATAATATAATACAATTTTCAACACAAATTATAAATTAATATTTTTATGTGATTTACAATAGTCAATAATATATTCCTTCAAAGGATAAAAACAATTCTCAAGCAAACACCGCGTCAACTTATTTTTGAATGATGTGCCTTTTAATGATTTAAATTCATTAGGAAGTACATTATATATTACAATAGACATGTTGAAGAAGTTCCTTTTGTAAATTATATGTATATTAATATTAGTTAGTTTACGGATAATAGGGTTACCTCAGAGTGCATGACAAACCAACAAATGTTCCGAAAAAAAAAGTGTTGTATGCAAAATTTCATGACGATCGTTTAATAATTAAATCGTGACTTAGCACAAATGACCACGATGGCTTTAACTCCATTTAAACGACAACGGAAACAAAACATACATAAAAAATATACAGTCGAACGAAGAACTCCTTTTTTGAAGTCGGTTGATTAATAAAAGGTCCATGCTAAGTCTCCTTACAGGATGATTTTTAATTACCTAGCAGTATTGCAATGTTGAAATCAGAATCCTTAATTTAATAAACGTCCGCGCGAAAAAATGGTAATTTGTGAAAAAAAAATTAGGCCGTAGATGATTAGCTGGTCGGTTAAAGTTGTATGGGAATCTCAATTTTTTTCATATTTTTTCCTTTTTTTTTCTCCAGGTCTCTATTTCATTAGGGATTCCGAGCCGCCCGCGAGGTGGTCGTGCAGCTGTTGAGGTGGGGTTAGGTAGGGTTTGCAGTCCAAGATGGGTCTGGTGGTGCTTGAAAAAGGGTCAATATCCGAAAGGCCGCAACTGGGGTCGACAGCTCTCCGCCCTCACCTTGGAGCTCGGCCTTCGGCCTCGCAATAGCTCTTCTCCTCTGTTGCCCTGCGGTCTAGCTTAGTATGACCAAAATTGGGCTTGTATGGCGGCCATCTTGAATTTTGAAATAGAATTTGCAAATTTTTTAACTAGATTTAAAAATCTTTTATTTTAATACATTTTGTTTATTTTTAACTAGCAACCCGGACCCCGGCTTTACACGGGTACAATGTACATATAAACCTTCCTCTTGAATGACTCTATCTATTAAAAAAACCGCATCAAAATCCGTTGCGTAGTTTTAAAGATCTAAGCATACATAGGGATGGACAAACAGCGGGAAGCGACGAAGCAACTTTGTTTCATACTATGTAATGGTAATTCAAAATATGTAAAAACAAGGAAGTATTATAATCTATTATGTATTTTATAGTAGTAAATATTCGTTGCTTGTTTAATATTTAATATTAGTTTAATAAACAGTATTAATCTAGAAAACTTACTATGTCTAGCCTTGTTGATCAAACCTCAAACGTATATTAAAGTAGACATTAACACTAAATTGGAATAGTAATTGTGGAAATGTTCATAACTTGACATCTGGGGCACAAAGATGTCAATGACTCAAGCCATTACGCAGTTTAGTAATTACTTTAGGGTTGGCACACTTCAGTAAATGTGTAGTTCATAGATGTACTGCTTATTTTCAAGGTTTCTATTAAACTGTGGCTTTATATTTCCGTCATGTAAAAAAATGTGCAAAACATGACTTTAGTGTTTTCGTTTTCTCTCGCTTTAGTGTTTTCACGGTTGGCGTTATCATAAACTATAAAGTTTCAAAGCATGGGTTTTGCTGTTATGATAGCACGTTAGTGCACCAGTTTATTAATCATGTTGCAAAATGATTTGCTTATATTTGTTACCAGTTACCACAGAGGCCAACTCATGTCATCTTCATAATTAATTGCATTATGAACATGAAGATTCCGATATATTTGATGTGCTAGTACCTTAATCAGTTTAAAAAACTTGATTTTGGCCTAGGAGTATGAGGGTTTTTCAAAATATCTATTTCCTGAAGAATTGTTGAACACTCCAGATTAAGGTAAAAAAAACATCGTTTCATATTACTCTCTTGTATAGCGCTCCCATTTTACGCAGGTGAATGTTTCTCTCTATTTATTATGCATGATCGCCGTGAATCTATAATATAATTTTCAAAATTTGATACTTAGAATGAAAATATTTACAAGTTGCGGTGACAGCCCTGTGTGCTCATTGCAATCGCGGTACTTTCGTTTTGTATGCGCTTAATTAAAATCCGTTAATTTTGTATACTTTTTATTATTTATTAGTACCAGCTATATTCATAAGAATTTTGAAAAATATTGACCTGTTTCCATTATGCATGATAGCCGTATGTTACCATGGATAGATATTTTATTTCAACGTTACATACCGGACCTCTCAACCACCAAGCGGGCCAATCGGTCCGCATAATAATAGAAAATACATTGTGTCTGCGTTTCTCGCGCTTGAAGCAATGAAAATATTTACCAGAGACGGTGACAACCCTGTGTGCTCATTGCAATCGCCGTACTCTCGTTTAGTACGCGCTCTATCAAAATCCGTGACTTTAGCCTTTTTTGCCAATTGTTTTTTGCGATTCTTTGTTTCCCATACAATTACTAACGGTACATTTTCCTGTGCAAACTTAGTGATTCATCATTCGTTTGTTTGCATTCCAAGTGTAAAGTTTGTGTGAAAGAGTGAAAACAGGTGCTTACAATGTGTAAAAAAATGGTAAAAAATACGCATGGAGGCAATAACTAGTGAAATTATGCATGAGGAGAATATTTGAGGATAAAAAACTATCCTCAAATATTCTCCTCATGCATAATTTCTACTTACTTTTAAAGTGTTGTTGAACACAAGGTTCTATGTGTGTCAATTGACAGTAAAAGTAATTTTCGTAAAAAAGTATGTTACAAAATTATATTTCATATTGTTGCAATTATTTTTTTACATTTGTCACACATCTGACTCGCGCACGATGGGTTGTATTTTTAATTCTTTATTGTAACTTAAAAATGTATGATTTCCGAGTTTTAATTCCCTTCCGAATGTCGCAAATTTGAGGCATAAACGGCTGTATCTTTTGATTGCGTTAGCTAAGAAGCTTATTTTTTACAGTTTTACAAGGGACGGTAGACCTGAGTAGTTGATATAAATTTCAGTTTGATACGTCCACGCGTTCCGGAGAAAAAGGTCTTGACAGAAAGACAGACAGACGGACAACAAAGTGAACCTATAAGGGTTTCGTTTTTCATTTTGAAGCCTAAAATACCCTAAAAATTGATCATCTGATTGCTCATTTTGTATGGGAGGTTCAAACGTTTTTTTGTATTTTCATGTAGGTTCTCTGGAAAAAGTTATTTAATATCATGATCTAAACATAGAGCATGTTTAGCTCATGATATTGTATGAAAAAATAAACCCATCTTTAAAACACGTTGTATAAAATTTTTTTTAGCCTATTGTTTCCCACTGTTGGGCAAAGGCCTCCCCTATCTGTTTCCACACTCCCCGATCCGGAGCTACTTGCTGCCAACCAGTTAAAAAGCCTTCTATATCGTCTCGCCATCTTCTTCTCGGTCTGCCTCTTTTCCTTTGCCTCTGGTTCCCATAACGTATGCTTTCAGGCCCATCTGCTTTGATTCATCCGAATAATATGTCCTGCTCATGTCCACTTAAGAGAGGCTGTCTTGACACCCACGTCATTCACGAGAAAAAAAAAAAACCCGAGTTTTTTTTTATAAAACCCGAGTTGTTTAATTTATTACGAAATAAAAAGCTTTTCTTATCAGAAATCGATATTTAATACGATGCTTTCGTTGAAGTACGATTAACCAATCTTTGAATTAAATTTCTAATTTGTGTTTTTGCATGAATTGTTCAAAGTAATGGCCAATTATATTGTTGTTTTGTTGTAAAATGTATCCAATTTCTTAGAAACTAACTCAAAGTAAAAGGAGCAAATCTTATTCTGTAAATAAGAAATTTCAAAACTAATTTAAACATTTATTTTCTTACTTTTGTTTTTAATATTAATATAATTTTTAATAACTTTATACATCTTTCGTGCTGCGTTATGAAAACTTGTCCGACAGCTTTTTAATCGACTTAAAAAAAAGAGGAGTTTATCTAAGGTTATCAATTCGGTTGTATATATTTTTTTAATGTTTGTTACCTCGGATCTCCGTCATTTATGAATCTACCAGCTTTCGCCCGCGGCTCCGCCCGCGACAATGTCGATCCCTCGGGAATAGTACTTTAGCCTATGTCCTTCTATGTACTCCAGAGAACTTGTATGCAAAATTTCACGATGATCGGTTCAGTAGTTACGGCGTGAAAGCATAACAAACAAAGAAACAAAGAAACAAACTCACTTTCGCATTTATAATATTAGTTAGTATTTAAAAAATCTTTTTTTAGGATATGCTTGAAAATTGGTCCCATTTAAATTACATCAAAATCGGTTTAGTTGTTTGATTGAAGAAGGTTTTTTTATATAAAAGATAATTCTTTTATTTAGCTGCGAACTAAAATAGCTAATGCATCATAAAAACTGCTTTTGACAATGTTCATGGCAGGAATTTCGGCGGGCTGCACGGTTTGTGTTTTGCATTGTTTCTAGTGGAGTTTATAATGTGAAATCGGTATAATTTGGTGTTATCAATGACCATGTTTATGAATAACTAGCTTTTGCCGGCGGCTTCGCTGTTTTTGCGAATCTTATTTAAGCGAACGTATCATAGTATCTCTGATCTTTCATTTCAGTTCAATCAGGCGAACATCTAAGAAGATTTATACAAACTTTCATTACCTATTTTATCCCCTTAGGGGTGGAATTTATCAAAATACTTTCTTAGGGGACGCCTACGTTATAGTAGCTTTAGCTACGTTATAGTCGCCTACGTTTTAGACTTTGCATGCAAAGTCTCAGCCCGATCGGTTTAAAATTGTCAAAGTTTCATGCAAACTTTCATCCCCTATTTTATCTCCTTGGGGGTAGAATTGATCAATATCCTTTCTTAGCGGATGCTTACGTCAGATCATCTACCTGCCTGCGAAAACGCGCTGGAAATCTCATTTATACTTGATACTGGCTAAATACGTAACGCGTGAAAGCCATAAATAAAAAAAACTGCTTTCTTTTTCAAATATGTAAAATTTTGTCAAGGAAAAAAACTGAAACGTATCTATTCAAATATATAATTCAAACGTTAGCTCTAACCAAAACATTTACATAATATCCTTTCTATACGTTTTCATTATCTCTAAGTAATCCACAGCCGCGATATCAAACCTTTTTAATCGCATTCCGTCTCGCTCTATCATACTCATTTAGAAAGAGACAGCAATACCGTGATAACAGTTTATAGTACAATCATACAAACGGATAACAAGTGGGACACTGAAATTGGTCAGGATCAGTAGTGACACAGTGAGGACGTGTGTATTAAGTTTCATTGGACGGAATACGAGCGTGGGAAAAAATGGTATTCTTTTTTTTTGTTTTTTTTTTTATCTTATTTTGTTTATTTTTGATGGCCAGTGATTAAAATTAGAAGTGTTAATTGTATTCAGTATCGTTGATCTTTTAAAATGGTCACAAAGGGTATTTATACTGTCATAAATGAGCTCTGTGACCTAGAGATCATCATGTTAGACTGCCACATCGGAGGTCCCGGGTTCGATGCCAGGTCAGATCAAGATGGTACAATGGACGTGGTTCGTAAATTTACGAAATTTATAATCAGTTGTTGTTTTACCTAACTGAAAACTGTGTTATCTAATTTTCAATGCAATTTGTATGAAATTTTACTTTACTGAATATATATTTTATAAGTTTGTCGACTATAACTCGTTGATTTGTAAACGCTACTTAGCTCTGATTATTTTTCTTTAAATTTCGTTTTATATACTACTGCCATATTTTTTCACCTGTTCATATACAACTATGTAGTAGGTAGAAGGGGAGGGGGGACACTTGACTCTAACATCAATTTACACTATAAAACCAAATGATGTTCACAAGCTCACAATGATTTTAAAAGACCTTTTTAACAACACCCTACATGTTGATTAGTTGAGAAAAGAAAATAACTCCCAGTTAACGTTTCAAGATTTTATTTTATTATTTTTTCTTAGTTTTCTAGTATTTTTAGTCTCTGAGTAAAACCGCGAACGGTGAGACGGATGGATCCTTGTTTACATAATAAAATAGGAACCTATATTACTGCCATTTTAGGGTTTTGTAGTAATACAGAACCCCAAAATGGTAGTTATATATGTATCTATTTTATTAATTAAGATATCACATACATATATATCATCACGTTTTTCCCTTGTGGAGTAAACAGAGCCCAGTTCTTTATAACTTAAAAACTACGTATTTAAAATATCACGTAAAATATCTCGTATATAATAAAAACCGTAGCTCATGATATGAGATGACGATAAAATAAATAAATAACGTATTAAGCTGTCACAAAATATCAGCAATAAATAGCTTACGCGCAAGAGATTTAGATTAACTGAAATATCACATACTCAAGTGTTATCAACGATTTACTGCCTCGACTTCCTAGTCATGGTATCTGGTATATTTGGTGTACTGCAAAACAAAAAAAAAACATTAACAAATTGACCTACCCCACAGTAAGTTGTGAAATTGTGTCGTAGGATACTAACTCAACGATATTATATTTTATAATAGACTAGCTTTCGCCCGCGGCTCCGCCCGCGTCAATGTCGATCCCTCGGGAATAATACTTTTTCCCGGGATAAATAGCCTATGTCCTTCTCCGCACTCCAGAGAACTTGTATGCAAAATTTCATGATGATCGGTTCAGTAGTTACGGCGTGAAAGCGTAACAAACAAACAAACTCACTTTCGCATTTATAATATTAGTAAGGATAAACATACAAGACCCAGGTCAATCTGAAAAAAAAAATCATTTTCCATCTTGACCAGGGATCGTACCCGCACTGCAGAGCTCGCCTCGAATTAAAGAATATATAGGAGTCAAAAATTGAAGTATTTTTTTATTTGAATGAATCGTTTAGATAGTAGTTAACAATATTGTCGAACATTAAATCATTGATAGAATCTACCTATACTAATAATATAAAGCTGAAGAGTTTGTTTGTTTGTTTAAACGCGCTAATCTCAGGAACTGCTGGTTCGAATTGGATAATTTTTTTCGTGTTGGATAGTCCATTTGTTGAGGAAGGCATTAGGCTATAAAGCATCACGCTGTGACCAATAGGAGCGAAGCATCAATAAACAATGTTTTGAAAACGGGGGAAAATTATTGATCTATACTAATAAAAAACAATTTCTGTTAATATTAATCATAATAACAGAAATTGTCGCGGACGAAGTCGCCGGCAACACTTACTTACTTCCTGGGCGCTACAACCCTTTGTGGGTCTTGGCTTCCTCTACAATTTTCTTCCATTTCGCTCTATCTCTGGCCTCCCGTCTCCAAGATGTTTTCTTGCCGAGTCTCTTCAGGTCCTCCTCTACACAATCCTTCCACCGCTTTCTAGGCCTTCCGCAGGGTATTTTTTGTCGCGGGCAACAGCTAGTATTTAATAAATTTAATAAAACGCTTAAAAATTTGGTATCGGAGGTAACTAAATCTTTGAACCTGTTGGGATAGAAACATTGGGTCCATCAGCGCAGAGGTATCTCGTAACCAAACAGCTAGAAGCTACCTAGCTCAACTAGTGTTATGCCGTGCTTGAAATTTTTGAGAACGGTGAGAGTACGAGTCCGAAATTTTTCCCGAGCATTTCCTTCTTTTTTCTCCCAAGGGCGGAATTATAGAAATTCTAAAGAATTATTGAAAATTTCCGTGAGAAGAAATTCATGAGATTAGAGAATTTCTCGCCAGCACATCACTAAGCACAACGTATCCAATTGCCAAGCAAAAACTTTGTAGAAACACCTGTTTACGAGAATTTCGTGGACGAAGGAGTATGAAATTTCGCACACTTATAGTTTATATAGAGAAGGAGAGCAAAAACCATTTTTTTTTAATTATTGTCGAATTTCGACCACTGGCCGACTACTAGTGTAACACACAAAATAAATTTAGTCATTTCCATACAAAAGAGTCCCGCCGCCCGGCCAGTTTCTATGGGAATTTCGAATTTTTTTTTTGAGTTCCCAGCATTTTCCCATAGGAAAAGTTGTTCATTTTGATAGTCTGAGTCACCCCTTTAAGGGTCCATAATGATAAAAATTTCACCGTATATAACTACATCTTCAATTTACTGCCTATCATGTTAAGAGTTTTCTTCGAGTGCTCTACTTAATTTAATAAAAGTGAAACTGTGATGGTTTGACTGCATAAATGACTCATCAAACCTCCATCAAACACAATGGGTGGGACGTCATGCGCGAAGTGCATCGAATGCTAAATGCAAGTGAAAGTGGCTGAGTATTTGAAATTTCAATCATCGAAATATCTGACTTTTACTTCGTTTATTTCTAATGAAGTTGAGTAATTGTTGATGAGAAGAAAATTGTGAACTCTAGTTGTAAAATCTTTTATAAAAAACAGACTTCAATACAATTACTAGATCGATCATGATAAAATTTTAATGAGACTAATTTGAAAGCAAAATGAAATACGATTTTTGGCTTATCCGCAAAATTATCAATGCAAATGCGATTATGAGCCCGTAATCAATGAAATACATTTTGAAATCATTTATCACATATCGAAAAAAGATATTTAATGTACCTATTTATTATCTCCCAGCTTTCGCTCACAGCGGTAGCTCAAATGGCAGAACATAGGTCTTACTTAGAGACCTAAGGTCGAGGGTGACATTTTTTCACCATATTTTGTTTCTTAATTTAATTAGAAAACAAACTTAATATGATCACTCGGCGGTAAACCCATCTCGATAATGATAATTGAATAGATGCGTTTGATCATCGATAATGATTCGTGAATAGATGCGTTTGAACAGCGCGGTCCAGATGCGCGCGGTTGCAATTACACTACATAGTAGTCAGTCTATTTTCATAGTGACGCAGGTGAAACGCGCGCCACCGGCCAGCGCTGCCGAAGCGTGCGCTCAATAATCAATTTGCTATGGTTTTCAACGTCGCTGTTGCACTATTTTCCATAGAAAATAAACAGGAAATCCTGTTATTATACACAGTGATTTTGGGCTGGTAGTGTTTTGGTGTTGGAATTGGACTCCCATAGAATATAAACCTGCAGGAAAAAAAGGTAAAAATGATGGAAAAATGGAGGCTCCCATACAAATTCACCGACTAGTTGGTCAAATTTCTATGAAAAGTCTAAGTTTTTTTTTTCATAAATTACCATTTTCTTCTTACGGATGTATATTCTATTAGAGATTCTGATTCCAACATTAATGTTGCCAGGTAATTAAAAATCACCCTGTATGTGTTCCAATGACGACGACTGTACATTGCAACGAAACGTGCGATACTAAAACTCATTTCACAGCGCACGCCATTCAAGCGCGTGTTGTTGAAACGCGCTGGTCAACGGCACGTCTCGCCGGCGTCACTATGAAATCAGCCTAATATAACTTATCGTTCAGTGAAACGCAAATTTGCTCGTAGGATGCCACTACGGATGTGGGCAATTTAGCACCCAATTTGTATTAAAGGGTCGAAATCTACATTGACGGCTATCTTTATTGAGAATACATATTGGTAATTGTAGCCACTTAAACGTCCTTTTTAGGATTCCATACCTCAACTAAACAAAAACGGAACCCTTATAGGATCACTTTGTTGTCCGCCTGTCTGTCCGTCTGACTCTCTCCGGCGAGCTCCGTGGCGCAGTGGTTAACACGCCAGCCTGCAACACGAGGGCCCCGGGTTCGATCCCCGGTCAGGTCAAGATGGAAAATGATCTTTTTCAGATTAACCTTGATCTCGGGTGTTTATCTATATATTGTTATAAAATATATTATCGTTGAGTTAGTATCCCATAACACAAGTCTCGAACTTACTTTGGGGCTAGCTCAAACTGTGTGATTTGTTTGTATATTTTTATATTTATCTGCCTGGCTGTCTGCTTGTCTGTCTGTCCTTTTACCCAGGAACGCAATCAAAATATACAGCCGTTTATGCCGCAAGTTACTTTCCGTGAACTCTTGAAATTTGATACAAAACAACATCTTAAAGGAAAAATTGTGAAAAGCATACATTTTTAGTAACTTCATTAAAATATATTCAATAATTTTAAACTTATTATTGATAAAGTTACGAAACCATTCGTGCGCGAGTCCGACATGCGCTTGGCCGGCTTTTTTGTGTGTGTGTATGAAAGTGGAAAACACTGGTTTAAATTTTTCAAGCTGCCTTAAGACATCTGGCTGCCATCAATAATGGCAGTCGTGACCAACGGCACAATAGCCTTCCGATGCACGGAGGATCTCAAGATATTTTATGCCACTTGCGGTCACCCATCCGGGGGAATGCGCCTGGGTTTGCTTAACATTCGTTAGCGCTAATAGAGCGCACACCCACTGGACCATGGACCTCGCCTGTCCCCTAGTCATCATCATTTCGTGTAGGTGACACGGTCAGTCTACCGTGTACACCCTGATGTCAGAGATCTTCGAAACCGCCCTTTCGGCCTCTGACGTGGTTCCTTTAACAGCTGCCAGATGGCAGCCGGGACCAACGGCTTAACGAGTCTTCCATAGCACGAAATCATCTTTATTATCAGACAATCAGGTGATTCAAGCCGGCAATGTCCTAATGAAACTGGAAACAACTAACCATAGTATGCTTCCCGTGAGAATCGAACCCACGACCGGATCTAAAACGCAAACGCCTTAACCACTGGACCACGGAGGTAGTGTACAGTAAGGCGTGGGGTTATAAATATGCCTCACCTATCTGTCAATTATGTATAACCCTAGATAAGAAAAACGAATAACTGCATAATATAACGGAATGACATTGAGTCATCTCTAATCGGTATTTCATGACGGAAACATCCTAATATCTAGCCATATCTTAAGTTTTACATCCGTTAGATAAAGTCAATGACAAATTATTTGTGATGACCAATCAAAGTTCGAACCACGCCTGGAGTAATTCAACATGCGGAAGCGGTAGATTTGCATATTAAGGGCACGCCATAGGCCAGCCGGCGTGGCGGTACACATGCGGATGGTCTAAATGCTACTTTAAATATTCTCGTTTTTAAAGAATACTCAAGGGTTATTCGAAAAAAAATACATGTTGGCTGCCTTATCTGTAATGCAATTATAATCAAAAGTTTCAAGGTTAATTTTAATGTATTTGGTGAATACTGCTGTATACCGAGTAAATTAGACGTGATTTGGGGGCAACTGTGCAATTTTTTCAATCGAGAAAATTTAATGCAATCGGGTTTTTGAGTAAGATAGTTACCAGAGTTAGTCCTAATCTTTGCTGCATTTTATTTTTGATATTACAGACAATAATGCTAAGCAGCATGTAGTACGAGCCCTTATTTCAAACAACGCTCGGGGATAGCAAAGAATATTCCAGTCTCAGTAGCATGGTATCCACGACAACGTTTATCGATAATTTTTATCCTGTCTTACGCAATAATAAATAAAAATAAAACTCAAATACATTTATATCAGATAAACATCCATATCTTTGTTAGTACAAGAAAAACTTATTTATACACAAGTAATTTAATTTAAAAAATCTTAAAAACCCGACTGATCATTGACCCAGCGCCACCTATTTTGTGAATTAGAAACTAAGTTTATCAATTTTCTATTTATAAATTGTTGCATTTATGTCCGTAAAATTGATGTTTTAGCTGAAGTCACATCGCTCATAAGACTCTTGGGAATAATACAAATCTAATGAGACCTCATTCTTCAAAATTAGTCAAGCCATTACGGCTACAGGAAGTAACAACTCTTTGCAAGTTTTTGTCAGTTTACGTTCGCCATATTAATATTTTATTGACGTCACATAGCCTATGGCACTCCAGGAAATAATACAAATCATATGACACCCTACACTTCAAAACATTCACGCCGTTTAGGCTACAGGAGTGGACAATGAACCAGTCATACTTACATACATACATATAAACATAAATACATACGCGCGAAAAACTTTACCCTCCTTCCTGGGTCAGTCGGGTAAAAACAATATGGCTTTATTATATAGCGCGATATAAATTATGTTGCGTTGCCTGAAAACCCTGCTGTATGGAACGATAAAATACCGCTGGTCAATATAATATCATATATACCATTGAGTATCATGGAAATGGTATATCATAATAAATATCAGATATACCATTGAGTAGTACCAGTAATGGTACAACTGGCAACAATTTATCCCACTAGTTTAATTTATAGTGCTGTTGGTACTGATTTATCAACGTAGATATTGATGGCAAAGTTAATATCCATTAGTGGTTCCTACAAATATCATGATTATTAGAATTAACATTTCAATATTATATGACATGTTAACAAAATATTTTTGTCTAAAACATCGCATTGTGTCTTCATAATTATACAAATATGAAAATAAAATATAATACAACTACACTACTAATATACTATTTTATAAATTGTGTAGTTTAGATATTGCAAATATGGATATTAGATAATCGTTGCTAAATATTGTTTTAATTACCGCCTACTTAATTTGGTACTTTTAATTTTTCAGAGTAAATTGTTCAGCTTCAAATCAAGCGACTTCGAAAACGAAGCTCTTGCTGTCCACAATGAATACAGACAGGAACATGGTGTCGAGCCTCTCGTCCTTAACAAAGAAATCTCCAAAGTCAGCCAGAAATGGGCCGAAGAGTTAGCCAAGAAGGATGCTATGGAGTACAGTTTGAATAAGAACTTCGGAGAGAGTATTTACTGCGGATGGACCACAGACCCTAATACGAAAATACGAGCAAGAGACTGCGTTGACAAATGGTATAGCGAGATCAACCAATTCTCCTTTGGTCGAGAACCAGAAGAACTAAAATGTGGTCACTTTACACAAATCATCTGGAGAGCCACCAGGGAATTAGGCATCGGAAGCGCGAAGAGCAAATCTGGAAAACTATACGTAGTCGCTAATTATAACCCACCTGGTAACTTTAGCGGTCAGTTTGCTAAAAATGTCCCACCGCCTGGAGCTATGCAGTTCAGGAAAAAGCCGTACCCTGAATCTCCGAAAGGTTCAAACAATAATATTGCACCTCCTTCCCCAAATCAGAGAAACAGTAAAAACTTTGGGGAAATTGCCTCTGATTTGGTAAATAAATTTAAATCTACTACAGTATCTGGCGATAAGTTTGAAGATGAATTCTTGAACGCTCATAATGACTACAGAAGGAGACATGGTGTGCCTCCTCTCAAGTTAAATAAAAAACTATGCAAATACGCTGAAGAATGGGCTAAAAATCTAACAAAAACTGGTAGAATGCAGCACAGAGATCAGGACGAATACGGAGAGAATATTTTCTACGCTTGGTCTTCAGATCCTAACTTTGAAATTTCTGGGAAAGATCCCGTAGATAAATGGTACAGCGAAATAAAAGACCACAAATTTGGCAGAGAACCTACTAACCTAGGTTCGGGACATTTTTCACAAGTCGTCTGGGAGGATACCCAAGAATTAGGCGTCGGTATGGCCAGGTCCAAAGAAGGAAAGATATACGTAGTTGCAAATTATTTCCCGCCTGGCAATGTTGTAGGGAGTTTTTCCAAAAAAGTCCGCCCTGTCGTTAATTAATAATAGTACATTCCATTTTCAACCAAAGATATTCCAAATATTTTTATTAGTTATATTTTTTATTTAATTTTGTATGTCGTACCAAATATATTTACTTAACTTATTTATTTTGTAGATCAATTTTGTTTTATTTCTAAAGTTTGTTGAAAACAAATTCAATAAAAGCATCTCAGAAATAAATAGAATATTATATTTACCAAATTTTGTAAAGTCATAAGTTCAAAAGTATACTTTCAAACTATTTGCAACAGATGAAAGTGAGCTTTAAAATATTAAGAGAGATAAATGTGGAAACTCGTAGTTGTAAGACATCAGTTTACGAAAATATTGTTTCTTTGTGCAAATGATCTTATTAAATCGTTGACGGCCTCTATTCTTTTGCAGGTTTGTCAGTCTGTAGTTTTTTACAGGTTGCATTTCGGGGAGTGTTCACAGGAACTCTATGAACTTATCCCACCCAGGGTGGGCACCGGTTTTTGGTTGATCTACCACTAGCTTGCATGAAACGCTTTTCCTCTTTGTCTATCTTGTGTACGGCTAAGGAATGAAATATCATATAATATCAATAATGGAATCTCTTGCTATCGCAGGTTGGCCCTGACACATATAATTTGGGTCTCTTTAAGACAAGAGTGTATAGGTTTTTAATGAGCCAGCGAGCGCCACCATAGACCACATCTTCACTTAACATCAGTTGAGATCGTGGTCAATCGCGGGATCATTCAGAATAAAAAAGCACGTGGAGCTGTAGTTAACGCTGGTGATGGGTGCTGGGTTTGATTCCTGGTGCAGCCAAATACTTATTTTAGAACTACTTAAGGAGAACCCCAAGAATATAGTCATAATACGATTGACGAGCTCTGTGACTGTTTCAATAGTCATCATGCTAGGCTACCGTGACAGGGTTCGATTCCCGGTCAGGTCAAGATGGGAAATTATGTTTTTCTGATTGCTCTTGGATATTTATCAATATATGTGTCTTTTTGGTTTAAAATATAGTATCGTCGAGTTAGTATCCCATAACACACGTCTCGAATTCACTAGCTCAATCGATGTGATTTATCCGTATATATTTATTTATTATATTGACTTTTAAAATTCTGCTTTATCGCTCATGAATATAAACTGCTATTTTCAAAACAATTGGAGAACTTCGATAATGGAACCCAAGGTGAAACAAAAATCCCAAATACCCTATATCACGTACGCTGGGGAAAATTTTGACAATAGAGCAAATTCATATACTTACAGTTTTAGGATATTAATATGTACAAAAAGCCCTTGATACCATACATATATACATAGTATCACATCTTTTCTCTTGTGAGGTAGACACAGCCTAGGTTTCTAAGGCCGTATATCCTCATTTAGCATGTCGGAGGGCATGTAGATGGAAAACGGAATCAAATAGTTATTGGTTGCTAGCTGCATTACCTATTGACATGATTCCGCAGATTTTAGCCCAATCCCTCGATCAGCTTTTACGATATGCGCGCAAAAACAGCACCTGGCACATTCTACGTTTTTATCTTTTGTCCCAGACCAGCATGTTAAAATATGCAATAGGAATGCCGGTACAAACTAGGCTACATCATTTGTACCTTGGTATCAATCCTTATACAAACAAATCAATTCGTATTGGAGGCTATATCAGTATCCGTAATTACTTACTGTAGCATTTAAATCTAAAATACCGTTCAAAAGTTATCATGAGTATATTGATATCAAAATTGAAATTAAGAAATTGCGGCATTATAGCTCCCAAACAGATAAGTTTGATTGTTTGTTTTGTCAAAAGCAGACTTGATCAAATATTCTAAGCATGAAAAGTCACCCAGTAGTGTGTTGAAATTTGTAATTTTTATACTTTTTGTTAAATACCTATATCTACCTGTGCGAAGCCGGGGCATCGCTAGTATACCAATAAACTTGCGCGATGCCTTGTTACAAAGTATCATTAGTTTCAAAAAGCAATTTACCAAAGGACTGCGAAGTTACAATTATTTAACCCTGAAGTTAAATTGACCCAAACAATGGTCCATTTTGTTAACTTTCGGGGCTTAGTGAATTGAAAAGTTAAGACAGATTATGAAATGTAATTAACTCTCCTACAAACAATTATATAAAATTCAAACAAGTATTTTAAAGAAAAGTATAAACACGACCCCCCAAAAAATCCAACAATATCCAGATGTCCGAATTCGTTTAGAAGATATAGTAGAATGGAGAGATTCTCGGAGATATGTACATACATACGTTCTTACTTACTTACTTCGCTGGCTCAGCGACCCGAAGTAGATCTTGGCCTCCAAAACGAAAGAACGCCACAATTTTCTATTCTGAGCGATATCTTGCCAGCTGATTGCTTCCATCTCCCGAGCAGATCAGCTTGCACAGTGTCGCTCCAGCGATATCTGGATCGGCCCACTGGTCTTCGGCCTGATACTTTTCCCATATATGCTGCCTTAACGTCACGATCCTCCTTCATTCTAGATACCCAAGCCATTGCAAGCGGAGCACTTTAGTAACACCGATTATATTCGACTTTTTTACCACCTCCTCATTCTCCACATTTTTCCAGCTTCCGTCAGCATTTTTTGCCGTCCCAGGATTGCTCGGAATATTTTGCGCTCTGCTACCAGGAGTTGGTTTTCCTCCTTTAGTCTTAGATTCCAGGCCTCGCATCCATATGTCATTATGGGTCTTAACCCATAATGACATATGGATGCGAGGCCTTAAGACGGTTTTATAAATTCTAAGTTTTGTTTTTACATACATTTTTACAAATTAATTTAAATTGTGAAAGCAAAACACTCCTTGTTTAAGCAGCCGTTTAAATAAGAAATCCACCCAACCTGATCAGGTATTTCAATATCTGTAACCATTTGAACCATTTCAACTAGATAGAAACCGGGACCAACGGCTTAACGTGCCTTACGAAACTCGGAATCAAGTTTATTATCAGACAATCAGGTGATTCAAGTCTGCAATGTCCTAACCAAACTGGAAGCAACTAAACGAAGTATGCTTCCCTTGGGAATCGAACCCAGGACCCCTGGTATACATACACGTAAACGCCTTAACTACTGGACCATGGAGGGAAATAATTTTTAACCTGGGAAAAGAAAGGATTTGTCTGGAAAGGGAATAAAGGTTTCGGGATGTCCTTGTCGGGTACTTCGGACAAGTGTTGGAAGACATCGAAAATACAAAGTCAGGTGGACTTTTTCTACCAAAAATTAGTGTTTCTGCAGAGTCATGACTCAGCTTTTGTCGTGCCCTATCTTCTCCACTACTTGCACAATACAGGACTTTTGAAGACATTGAGGCTAATGATAAGACAATCAGCGCAGTCAAATACAGGTCAAAAGATATCTCATTATATGGAACTATTTCGACCACATTTCGACTCGAATAGAAGATGTAACATTGTCGAGCCCGGGACCCGCTTTCCAGCCTTTCTTCGTCCATTTTGTACCATTAAGTACTTTTGTAGGCACAAAACAATTTATGAAAGTAATTTGGTTTTATGAAGCCGACTTTAATCCATGATTGTTATGGATAGCAGAAATGGATTACGGAATAATTAAAAACGTACATTTGTGAATTGTTTTAATCCCTTGTTTTTTTATTAAATCTATAAACATGATTGGATTCGTTTGTATTCAAAATCCTGATTGATTCGTTTACTATTTATTAAAAAAAGGGAAGAAGCTATTTAGGATTCTGCGTGTTAAAACTCTTTTTCTCAGGTACACGTAATCGTATCAAGTTGAAATTAAAATAAAATGTAAAAGGTTGTGGTCCCTTGTAGTCGTTAAACGTAACTACTTTTTTGGTAGCAGCTCGTTTTTACTTGCATTTCGCTTTCTGGTGGGGTCGCAGTTCTAACTTAACCTGACCTACATTTCTGGTAGCAGCTCGTTTTAATGGCGTTTCGTTTACTGGCGTGGTCACAGTTCTAACTTAACCTAACTTACTTTTTTGGTAGCAGCTCGTTTTTACTGGCGTTTCGTTTCCTGGTGGGGCCACAGTTCTAACCTAACCTACTTTTCCGGTAGCAGCTCGTTTTTACTGGCATTTCGCTTTCTGGTGGGGTCACAGTTCTAACCTAACCTACTTTTCTAGTAGCAGCTCGTTTTAATGGCGTTTCGTTTTCTGGCGTGGTCACAGTTCTAACTTAACCTAACGTACTTTTTTGGTAGCAGCTCGTTTATACTGGCGTTTCGTATTCTAGTGGGGTCGCAGTTCTAACTTAACCTAACCTACATTTCTGGTAGCAGCTCTTTATAATGGCATTTAAAATAAAAAAAAAATAAAAATATATATATAGGGACAAATCACACAGATTGAGCTAGTCCCAAAGTTCGAGACTTGTGTTATGGGATACTAAGTCAACGATACTATATTTTATAACAAATGCATATATAGATAAACATCCAAGACCTGACCGAGGATCGAAACCGGGCACCCTCGTGGTCGCAGGCTGGCGTGTTAACCACTACGCCACGGAGCTGTCGTTTCGCTTTCTGGTGGGGTCACAGTTCTTACCTAACCTACTTTTCCGGTAACAGCTTGTTATTAATGGAGTGAATTATTTCTTGATACAAAAATGGATTGCAAATGACAATATCCCGATTCATATTATTCCAAATGAAATTCTGCATCTTGAATAAAGCAGATGTAAAATTATAGTAAATAAATACATAGTAAGTAAAGATGATTCTATATGCAATTATTCGCAATTAAATGTGTTCCAAAGGATATTATGCCACCTTATAGACCTAGGCTCTGTTTACCCCGCAAGGAAAAAGACGTGATAATATGTATTGCGTATTGAAAAACATTCCTTCAACTAACAAAACTTATTACACGGCTTGACTTTAATAGATCTCCATAATTATTTACCGTAACATAAAACTTCGATTTATTTATTACAAGTAAATTCTTGCAATCATGTTATAACTGTATATGGCAATTTGTTTAGCCAATTTTATATATATTTAGTTTAAAATGCTTAGGATCATAGTATTATATTGTTTTTTCACTGTGGTAAGTTGTTTCGGAATTAATAAAGATCAGACCCATTTTTTACCCATAGACCCACAAATGACCATGCGATGAGCTTGGCAATTCCCTTAAAATAGGCAGTGACACTATTAGAGTCATCGATATCGAGTTTTTTTTTCTCTTTCCATCCTCTAAGAGGTTTACATGAGCTAACTAGCACCCACCGATGATGTCACTTCTTTGACTCCTAAATCAGATCAAATCAAAAAATCTTTACGTCGCTAGTATTATTTTATTGTTATTATAAATTTAGAGATTGCTTGATTACCGTCAAATATGGCTACTTTAGGCGGTGACTTTATTTATCAAATGCAAAATAGTGGAAAGAAATCCTTACCAATATTTTATTACTTATTTTCCTATGTCCCCTGGGTGGGGCAGAGGGCCGCTACAGTGCTTCTCCATCTCGTTCTATCTTGAGCAACGCGTTTCACTTCGGGCCAAGACAGCCCGATTGTCTTCACCTCCACCGCTACCGATTGCCGCCAGGTCTGCTTTAGTCGACCACGCTCTCGCTTTCTTTTAGGAGTCCATTCCAATGCCATGGAATGTGAGAAGGCTCCCTCTTAAGCGTATGGCCGATCCATGTCTATTTACGACGCGCTATTTGGTGGTCATTATATAAGTAGTATATTTAGTAATAGTAAAAATATATAATTTTCAGAGCGTCTCATCCCTGCATCCAGCTGAACGTTCATTACATTTTGATAATGTTATACGCTTTTTGCCAGACCGGGTAAGTATTTTTATAGATATTTTCGTCAGTCAAATCACCAATCCGAAGAACTTTTTAAACTGCACTCAACATCTTTATTTCCTAAATCATCATCATCATTTCATGTAGGTGTCTCGGTCAATCGACCATGCACACCCTGGTGTCACGGTTCTTTGGAACCGCCTCTCGGCCTTCGACGTAGTTTCTTTAACGACTACCAGACGGCAGCCGGGACCAACGGCTTAACGTGCCTGCCGAAGAACGGAGTCATCTTTATTACCAGACAATCAGGTGATTGAAAAATTTTAATTGTTATACTATGATTAATTTTCTGTTAAGAAGTCCGAATTCCTTGTTAGGAAAGTTTCAAAATTCCAGAGCACAGTGAATGTTACTTTGCACATTTAGCTCATAATTTGTTACATACTTTTGACAGTTTTATTAAATATCTCATACTTTTACCTGTAGTTTCACTGGCGTGAATTTTATAATTATATTTAACTAGCTTTCACCCGCGGCTCCGCCCGCGTCAATGTCGATCCCTCGGGAATAGTACCTTTTCCCGAGATAAATAGTAGCCTATGTCCTTCTTCGCACTCCAGAGATCTTGTATGCAAAATTTCATGATGATCGGTTCAGTAGTTACGGCGTGAAAGCGTAACAAACAAACAAACAAACTCACTTTCGCATTTATAATATTAGTAAGGAAGTAAGGATAGTAAGGATAAGGATAAGGATATAAAAGTATATTTTTGGAACCTGGGACTTCGCAGTGCACTACGGTCTTTCTATCGGCCGATAGTTTAGTCTGGCTCACAATCCAATTCATAACACCAAATCGGTGTAAATTGCGCACTTGCATATGTATGCATGAAGAATGTATGTATGAAGATGTCTTCATATGGATTAAGGCGATGTATCCCTTATCCGTCTGTAGCAGACATCGCGCGATAAATTATAAATATACTCGTAATTAAATAAGGTTGAAACTGGCGATATCGGTTGGCCTGTCACTAGTCTCATTTCAAATCCGTGGCTCCCATTTCCGTGTTGATCTTCACTTTTAATTTAATAATTATAACCCAATATTGTATTTTTTTTACGTATACATCTTGCTGATTTAGTTATACTTTTTATAGACGTAAAAAAGTTGGTAGTTGTCGCTGAAAATATCAAGTAAATCGCGACGAAAAATTCTGGAATAGCTTTTTGCTATTTTATTTTGCTAAGTTTTAAATTTTTTTTGAAAATATTTTGATATAATCATTATGCTAGTATTCCATGAAAAATAAGGCTAACTGCGCGACGAAAAAATAGACGTTTTTCAGTATTTTTCTGATGCACAGCGCCTTAAGTAGCCGACTAAACTATCGCCTATAAAAAGTCTGCAGCGTGCGGAGATACAAAATGTTGATAAAGTGTAGTTTAAGAAGCATTAATATCCGTATTAAAGAAACATATCGCTGAGATGAAGAGTTTGCAGTCTGTGAACATGCTCTAGACAATCTCAAACACTATATGCGTTTCGATAATCCTCAATTACTTGCATAATAAAACAATTATCCAAGAATGCTTTAAAGTCTATTGAAGAAAAAAAACCTAATTACAATAGACAGGATGGTTGGCAGTTACCCCAGGGTCGTGGGTTCGATTCCCACGGGAAGCATACTTTGTTAAGTGGTTTCCAGTTCAGTTAGGACATTGCAGGCTTGAATCACCTGATTGTCTGATAATAAAGATGATTCCGTGCTTCGGAAGACACGTTAAGCCGTTGGTCCCGGCTGCCATCTGGTAGTCGTTAAAGGAACCGCGTCAGAGGCCGAGAGGAGGTTCCGAAGAACCCTGACACCAGGGTGTGTATGGTCGATTGAGCCTGACATCTACTCGAAATGATGATGATGACCATCAACTAGGGATACGGTCATCAATTTAATAAAATCTTAAGCCCAGCAGAAGTCTGCAAGACTTCGGACACTGTGAGTTAACACTGCGTACATCCGGAACGTTAACAAAAAATATTGTAGGTGGTAGTTTTGCATAGTTGTGTTTAACATAAGAAACAAATGTTAAATTATTCCTGTAAACATAAAAACTGTCTAGTTTTCGACACGTTAGGTGGTTAGGTGTATTAAGTATATTATAAAAACTGTATTAAGTGATGTAATATTAATATGTAATAATCCCAAAAAAACATTCGAGTCATTGTATGAATTATGGATTATAGAAGTCTTTTTTAAATAAAATATTCATTCATCATCTCCCTATCAGATTGCGGTTTCATGATAACGAAGTGTATTAAAAGGAGCGTTATTAATATTCTAGATAACAAATTCAATCAATTTATTAAAAACTAGCTTTTGCCTGTGGCTCCGCTTGCGTTAATATTGATCTCTCGAGAAGAGCACCTTTTAAAGGAGGCCTTTCTCAGGCCTCAAATTACCTCTAAACCAAATTTTATCTGAATCGACCTAGTGGTTCAATTATTGAGTGCTGTACTTCATTTTTTTTGCGCAATGATACTTGTGACGTTAAACTGTTAATTCGTCCAACAACAGTTCTCATAATCCTCTCTGGACGGCCAATTAAGGCAAGCCAGTGTCGAGAGTCTTCGAGTCCCCTTGGATTTCCACCCCGACCGATGAAGATATGTCGGGGGCGAGAGCTCTGACCGATTCTCTAGAGCTCTCGAGTCCGTGTGTCGTTACTCACTAACAGCTCGCCATAAGCTGCCCAGCAGCCTATTGTTCTGATTGTTAAATCTCCGCAAGTGAAGCTACGAGTAGAAGTTAGTCCTTATCAATATTATTAACTAGCTTTCGCCCGCGGCTCCGCCCGCGTCAAACTCAAAGGGTTGAAATATTCAACCTTTTAAAATCTAAAACTATTCTGTAATTATTAATACCCAGATTTTGCCTACTCGGAAACAGTAAAATTCCCCGAAATGCAAGGTACCCTATGTCTTTCCCCAGGCCTCAAACTACCTCCATACTAAATATGATCCAAATTAGTTCAATGGTTGAAGCGTAAAAAGGACAGACAGACGGGTAGACAAAGTTACTTCCGCATTTATAATATTACTAGCTTTCGCCCACGGCTCCGCCCGCGTCAATGTTGATCCCTCGAAAATATTACTTTTCCCGGTATAAAAGGCAGCCTATGTCCTTCTTCGTACTCCAGAGAACTTGTATGCAAAATTTCGTGATGATCGGTTCAGTAGTTACGGCGTGAAAGTGTTACAAACAAACAAACTATTAATCAATATTATTAGTAAGGAAGGATGCAAAAGTAAGTTTGTTTGTTACGCTTTCACGCCGTAACTACTAACCCGATCATCCTTAAATTTTCATACCAGTTCTCTAGAGTACGGCGAAAGACATAGGCTACCTTTCATGGTGGAAAAAAGCACTGTCCGTGAAGCTAGCGAAGAGCTAGTCATCATCATTTCGAGTAGGTGTCACGGTCAATCGACCATGCACACCCTGGTGTCAGAGTTCTTCGAAACCGCCTCTCGGCCTCTGACGTGGTTCCTTTAACGATTACCAGATAACAGCCGGGACCAACGGCTTAACGCCTTCTGAGGAGCTAGTTATTACATAAAACTGTCAGAAGCTTCGTAACAAAATATGAGCGAAACTTGTACTGTACAATAACATTGACTTTGGAATCTGGTAACTTTCGGAACAAGGAATTCGGTGTTGTTTACAGAAAGTTAAGCAAATAACAATGTTAACATGAACTCACAATATACATGTATTTATTCATTAGATACGTATCATCATCATTAGGTCTTTTTAGTCTCCACTGCAGGAGCATGACCCTCTCTGTACTACTGGATCCATACTTGGCCAGAGCAGACAGAGGATTTGGCCTACACTCTTCTTGCTGGCCAGATGGGTTGGAGAGATCTCATTGAAGTTTATGAGCTTTGCTTTATGAGCTTTAACTTGTTGTTCCTAGGTATACATGAAAGAAATAGTTCAAACCTTTTTATAGGTACAAGCTGAATAGTTGCCCCACCAATTGAAACAAAATACTTCTTTAGTGGCATTGTGCACTGTTTAGGATGGGTAAATTTTTTTAACTCGCGTTAGGACACGTGAACTGATCGAAAATTTGTAAGATGGAGACGTGACCTGAGACCAACGGCGCGACGTAGGAAAGGAAATAATATCTCCCTCTCTTTCTACCGCGCGGAGTTTTCACTTCTGCCGTCACTTCCGGAGTGCAACATGTTTATTTTTTATAAAAATCGGCAAATCACCCGTTTTGACTGTTGATGTCAAGATGTCAGTGAATAAACCATAAATATTTTTATTGATGCAGAAATACAGATATATATATAATAAAAGTTTTACAGTCAGTGAATTAGTATTTATAGTAGATGAATAGATGAATAGAATGAATAGTTAAAAAAACCAGCCAAGTGCGAGTCGGACTCGCGCACGAAATAAGTTTGAAATTATTGACAATATTTTTATCATATGATGCAACTCAAAATTAATGCTTTTCACAATTTTTCCTTTATCTGTGCTACCTAAGACTGTAAGAAGTTGGTTCGTACCAAATTTCAAGATTGTGAGTTCATGGGAAGTACTCTGTAGGTTTTAATTCCCTAGCGAATGTCAAAAAAACACGAAAATTTACGGCTGTATCTTTTGATTGCGTTGGCTTAGAAGTTTGATTTTTTACAGTTCTAAGGGACAGTAGATCTGAGTATTTGATACGAATTTCAGCTTGATACATCTACGCGTTCCTGAAAAAAAGTCTTGACAGACAGATAGACGGACAACCGAGTTCTATAAGGGTTCCATTTTTTCCTTTTGAGGTACGGAATCTTTTAGGATTCCGTACCCCAAGAAAGTGTTTTTGTGCACAGGTTGTTTTTTGTCTCTTATTCAAAATTTTAAGGTTTTTTAGCCTTTTATTACTTAAACCAATATTTTATGTTTATCGCTTTCCTCCCACACGCGGCGCTGATTTCTGGCTAACTTTGGCTGCCTTGGCTTTAGGTGGCGCCTTCACTTTTGTTGGGGGAGCTGTCGCTTTCTTTGCCGCCTTGGTCGACTTCTTTTGTTCCTTCGCCGCTTTGATGGCCTGGTCTCTCTGTGCTTTGCGCACTTCAGGCTTCATGTTACGCTTAGCCATGATGTCACTGAGAGAGGCGCCGACAATCGCACGCTGGAACTTTTGGGTCCTCCTGGTACGCTTCTTAGCCTGTTCTTCTTCCTGACCCTTCTTGAATTTGCGCCTGTAGAGCACAGCCCAGGTCACTTTCAAGATATGTCTAAAATTTGCGTGTCTATTTTTATAGCTTACGGATGCCAGCTATCAAAATATTTGCATTTAATTAATCTTAATAAATAAAGGATCTAAGATAAAAAAAAAACGTTTGAGAATAACCAGATGTAAAACATTTGCTTTTATAACGCGATCTCTGATTGCATCGCGCTGATCGGCCAATATCGCACACAATGGAATAATAACTGCAGGAAACATGACACACTTATTACAATGGGGTTCCGTAGGTGATATTTACTTGATTATTTATTCAAAAACTAAGTTATATAATTGAAAGAATAATACTGGGACTCCAAGCGTATTACAAGCAAACTAGACACTGGTCATTGAGGAATGTTATTATGCACAGTCATAATTTTCTTGAGCTTGTGGATGAGATAAAAAATTGTCATGAAAATAATCACAAGCAAAGGAATCACTAAGGCAATAATCTGTCGAAAAGCAAAGGCTCGCCATCGCCAGTACATCTAAAGGCACAGATGTACTGACGATGGCGAGCTCCGTAGCGATGTGGTCAACATTTTTGCCCGCGACACGTGGGTTCTCGGGTTCGAAGCCCGGTCAGGTCATGGTGGAAAACTATCTTTATCAAATTGATCTAGGTCTTAGATCTGAATAAGTATATATTATAAAATATTATCTTTGAGTTAGTATCCTATGACACAAGTTCACAACTTACTGTGGACATACATACATACATACATACATAGTATCACGTCTTTTTCCCTTGCGGGGTAGACAGAGCCCAGGTCTATAAGACCTTATGACTACATTTAGCATATTGGTGGGCATTAGCTGGAAAACAGAATCATAATAGTGATGGGTTGCTAGCCGCATCGCCTAATGATTTGATTCCTCAGATTTCCGCCCATTCCCTCGATCGCCTTTTACGATCTGCGCGGGAAGAGAAGCAGCTGGCGCATTCTACGTTTTTTCTTTTCTCCCAGACCAGTATGGAAGAAACTTACTGTGGAGCTAGCTCAATTTGTGTGATTTATCCTTAATTATATTAATGCACCGCGGATTGCAATTCCGTAGACTAGGTATATTGAATACTAGCTGTTGCCCGCGGCTCCGCCCGCGTTAATGTCGTTCCCTTGGGAACAGTAGAAATGATAAAAAATCCATTAAACACCTCCCCCTCTGCTTTTTCCTCTTAAGGGGGAATTTAATACATTTCACCTGCATAGATCTTTAGCCCTTAAGGAGGGGATTTTGCGCATTTCACCTACACAGATATTTTTTTATTGTAATGGAGAACTTATATAACGGGAACAGTAAATCATGACATGAAGCTTACTTATCACTAATTTATATTTATTTAAAAAAATATTTATCCTTACCTTTCGCCATGATCAAATTTTATGAGCCAGACGAAAGTTAGAGCAGTTGATACACAACGTTTTTTTGAATCTCTTCTAGGCCAATGTAGACTGTAAAAAATCATTATATTTATTAAATACACGATCATTGAAAGCCCAAAATATAAGGTCTAAAATAAGCAGTTATTCTCAATAGCTTATAAAAGTTTTGAAATACGAATATGATATTGTTCCAAAATAATTCGAAATCAAAAAGGTTAAAATATGCTAGTCTCCAATTTAGTTCTGATTCACAACAAAGCCCTCACTGCAAACCTGAAAACATGTGAACTAGCTTTTGCCTGTGGCTCCGCTTGCGTTAATATTGATCTCTCGAGAAGAGCACCTTTTAAAGGAGGCCTTTCTCAGGCCTCAAATTACCTCTAAACCAAATTTTATCTGAATCGACCTAGTGGTTCAATTATTGAGTGCTGTACTTCATTTTTTTTGCGCAATGATACTTGTGACGTTAAACTGTTAATTCGTCCAACAACAGTTCTCATAATCCTCTCTGGACGGCCAATTAAGGCAAGCCAGTGTCGAGAGTCTTCGAGTCCCCTTGGATTTCCACCCCGACCGATGAAGATATGTCGGGGGCGAGAGCTCTGACCGATTCTCTAGAGCTCTCGAGTCCGTGTGTAGTTACTCACTAACAGCTCGCCATAAGCTGCCCAGCAGCCTATTGTTCTGATTGTTAAATCTCCGCAAGTGAAGCTACGAGTAGAAGTTAGTCCTTATCAATATTATTAACTAGCTTTCGCCCGCGGCTCCACCCGCGTCAAACTCAAAGGGTTGAAATATTCAACCTTTTAAAATCTAAAACTATTCTGTAATTATTGAAACCCAGATTTTGCCCGTGGCTATGCCCGCGTTAATGTCGATACCTCGGAAACAGTAGAATTCCCCGAAATGAAAGGTACCCTATGTCTTTCCCCAGGCCTCAAACTACTTCCATACTCAATATCATCTAAATTAGTTCAATAGTTGACGCGTGAAAAGGACAGACAGACGGGTAGACAAAGTTACTTCCGCATTTATAATATTACTAGCTTTCGCCCACGGCTCCGCCCGCGTCAATGTTGATCCCTCGAAAATATTACTTTTCCCGGTATAAAAGGCAGCCTATGTCCTTCTTCGTACTCCAGAGAACTTGTATGCAAAATTTCGTGATGATCGGTTCAGTAGTTACGGCGTGAAAGTGTTACAAACAAACAAACTATTAATCAATATTATTAGTAAGGAAGGATGCAAAAGTAAGTTTGTTTGTTACGCTTTCACGCCGTAACTACTAACCCGATCATCCTTAAATTTTCATACCAGTTCTCTAGAGTACGGCGAAAGACATAGGCTACCTTTCATGGTGGAAAAAAGCACTGTCCGTGAAGCTAGCGAAGAGCTAGTCATCATCATTTCGAGTAGGTGTCACGGTCAATCGACCATGCACACCCTGGTGTCAGAGTTCTTCGAAACCGCCTCTCGGCCTCTGACGTGGTTCCTTTAACGATTACCAGATAACAGCCGGGACCAACGGCTTAACGCCTTCTGAGGAGCTAGTTATTACATAAAACTGTCAGAAGCTTCGTAACAAAATATGAGCGAAACTTGTACTGTACAATAACATTGACTTTGGAATCTGGTAACTTTCGGAACAAGGAATTCGGTGTTGTTTACAGAAAGTTAAGCAAATAACAATGTTAACATGAACTCACAATATACATGTATTTATTCATTAGATAGGTATCATCATCATTAGGTCTTTTTAGTCTCCACTGCAGGAGCATGACCCTCTCTGTACTACTGGATCCATACTTGGCCAGAGCAGACAGAGGATTTGGCCTACACTCTTCTTGCTGGCCAGATGGGTTGGAGAGATCTCATTGAAGTTTATGAGCTTTGCTTTATGAGCTTTAACTTGTTGTTCCTAGGTATACATGAAAGAAATAGTTAAAACCTTTTTATAGGTACAAGCTGAATAGTTGCCCCACCAATTGAAACAAAATACTTCTTTAGTGGCATTGTGCACTGTTTAGGATGGGTAATTTTTTTTAACTCGCGTTAGGACACGTGAACTGATCGAAAATTTGTAAGATGGAGACGTGACCTGAGACCAACGGCGCGACGTAGGAAAGGAAATAATATCTCCCTCTCTTTCTACCGCGCGGAGTTTTCACTTCTGCCGTCACTTCCGGAGTGCAACATGTTTATTTTTTATAAAAATCGGCAAATCACCCGTTTTGACTGTTGATGTCAAGATGTCAGTGAATAAACCATAAATATTTTTATTGATGCAGAAATACAGATATATATAATAAAAGTTTTACAGTCAGTGAATTAGTATTTATAGTAGATGAATAGATGAATAGAATGAATAGTTAAAAAAACCAGCCAAGTGCGAGTCGGACTCGCGCACGAAATAAGTTTGAAATTATTGACAATATTTTTATCATATGATGCAACTCAAAATTAATGCTTTTCACAATTTTTCCTTTATCTGTGCTACCTAAGACTGTAAGAAGTTGGTTCGTACCAAATTTCAAGATTGTGAGTTCATGGGAAGTACTCTGTAGGTTTTAATTCCCTAGCGAATGTCAAAAAAACACGAAAATTTACGGCTGTATCTTTTGATTGCGTTGGCTTAGAAGTTTGATTTTTTACAGTTCTAAGGGACAGTAGATCTGAGTATTTGATACGAATTTCAGCTTGATACATCTACGCGTTCCTGAAAAAAAGTCTTGACAGACAGATAGACGGACAACCGAGTTCTATAAGGGTTCCATTTTTTCCTTTTGAGGTACGGAATCTTTTAGGATTCCGTACCCCAAGAAAGTGTTTTTGTGCACAGGTTGTTTTTTGTCTCTTATTCAAAATTTTAAGGTTTTTTAGCCTTTTATTACTTAAACCAATATTTTATGTTTATCGCTTTCCTCCCACACGCGGCGCTGATTTCTGGCTAACTTTGGCTGCCTTGGCTTTAGGTGGCGCCTTCACTTTTGTTGGGGGAGCTGTCGCTTTCTTTGCCGCCTTGGTCGACTTCTTTTGTTCCTTCGCCGCTTTGATGGCCTGGTCTCTCTGTGCTTTGCGCACTTCAGGCTTCATGTTACGCTTAGCCATGATGTCACTGAGAGAGGCGCCGACAATCGCACGCTGGAACTTTTGGGTCCTCCTGGTACGCTTCTTAGCCTGTTCTTCTTCCTGACCCTTCTTGAATTTGCGCCTGTAGAGCACAGTCCAGGTCACTTTCAAGATATGTCTAAAATTTGCGTGTCTATTTTTATAGCTTACGGATGCCAGCTATCAAAATATTTGCATTTAATTAATCTTAATAAATAAAGGATCTAAGATAAAAAAAAACGTTTGAGAATAACCAGATGTAAAACATTTGCTTTTATAACGCGATCTCTGATTGCATCGCGCTGATCGGCCAATATCGCACACAATGGAATAATAACTGCAGGAAACATGACACACTTATTACAATGGGGTTCTGTAGGTGATATTTACTTGATTATTTATTCAAAAACTAAGTTATATAATTGAAAGAATAATACTGGGACTCCAAGCGTATTACAAGCAAACTAGACACTGGTCATTGAGGAATGTTATTATGCACAGTCATAATTTTCTTGAGCTTGTGGATGAGATAAAAAATTGTCATGAAAATAATCACAAGCAAAGGAATCACTAAGGCAATAATCTGTCGAAAAGCAAAGGCTCGCCATCGCCAGTACATCTAAAGGCACAGATGTACTGACGATGGCGAGCTCCGTAGCGATGTGGTCAACATTTTTGCCCGCGACACGTGGGTTCTCGGGTTCGAAGCCCGGTCAGGTCATGGTGGAAAACTATCTTTATCAAATTGATCTAGGTCTTAGATCTGAATAAGTATATATTATAAAATATCATCTTTGAGTTAGTATCCTATGACACAAGTTCACAACTTACTGTGGACATACATACATACATACATACATACATACATAGTATCACGTCTTTTTCCCTTGCGGGGTAGACAGAGCCCAGGTCTATAAGACCTTATGACTACATTTAGCATATTGGTGGGCATTAGCTGGAAAACAGAATCATAATAGTGATGGGTTGCTAGCCGCATCGCCTAATGATTTGATTCCTCAGATTTCCGCCCATTCCCTCGATCGCCTTTTACGATCTGCGCGGGAAGAGAAGCAGCTGGCGCATTCTACGTTTTTTCTTTTCTCCCAGACCAGTATGGAAGAAACTTACTGTGGAGCTAGCTCAATTTGTGTGATTTATCCTTAATTATATTAATGCACCGCGGATTGCAATTCCGTAGACTAGGTATATTGAATACTAGCTGTTGCCCGCGGCTCCGCCCGCGTTAATGTCGTTCCCTTGGGAACAGTAGAAATGATAAAAAATCCATTAAACACCTCCCCCTCTGCTTTTTCCTCTTAAGGGGGAATTTAATACATTTCACCTGCATAGATCTTTAGCCCTTAAGGAGGGGATTTTGCGCATTTCACCTACACAGATATTTTTTTATTGTAATGGAGAACTTATATAACGGGAACAGTAAATCATGACATGAAGCTTACTTATCACTAATTTATATTTATTTAAAAAAATATTTATCCTTACCTTTCGCCATGATCAAATTTTATGAGCCAGACGAAAGTTAGAGCAGTTGATACACAACGTTTTTTTGAATCTCTTCTAGGCCAATGTAGACTGTAAAAAATCATTATATTTATTAAATACACGATCATTGAAAGCCCAAAATATAAGGTCTAAAATAAGCAGTTATTCTCAATAGCTTATAAAAGTTTTGAAATACGAATATGATATTGTTCCAAAATAATTCGAAATCAAAAAGGTTAAAATATGCTAGTCTCCAATTCAGTTCTGATTCACAACAAAGCCCTCACTGCAAACCTGAAAACATGTGAAATAAAAACTTACTTCTATTATATTTTGTATCGGAATAGGGATCCCTATTTCTGCTATCGAGGCTTGCATGTAATATGCAATGGTCGACGTTCGATTCGATTGATTGCAGCGTTGTACGAGCATGCTGATTTCGAATTGCGATTCTGCATGACTATTGCTGAAAACTCATACCAAAAGTTAGAACTTTGCCCTGCAATTGTACTCGTAGTTATTTCACTGGTATAGCAATTCATACAAGCGGAGTTATATTAAGGCGCTGTGCATCAGAAGAATGCCGTAAGACGTCTATTTTTTCGTCGCGCAGTTATCCTTATTTTTCATGGAAGACTAGCAAGAAAAAATATGAAATACAGTTCAAAGATTAAAATAAATAAATATAATAAAATATTTAAAAAACCAGCAAAATATAATACCTGAAATGGTAGACACGGGTTTGAAATGAGACTGGTGACAAGCCAATCGGTATCGCCACGTTCAACCTTATTTCATTCCGAGTATATGCGCGATGTCCGCGATATGTTAAGAGATACAGCGCCTTAATGCCTAATACAACTACAAACGAAACTTTACATTAATGCACACGTCGATGTGTAAGTTAAAAATCAGGGTTGGCAACGCTGAACAATTTCAAGTACCATCGTACGAACAAGAGTCAACCCGAGTGTTGCAGTGATCCATGCGTTGATCACTTATCAGGTGACTCGCTTACTTTGCCATCCATCTGTTATAAAAGTTTAAAATATTTTGACATTTTTACATATGTAAAAATATTTTGATTACATGATGTAACTAAAAGTTTATGTTTTTATTGCAATTTTTCCTTTATCTGTGCTATAATACATTGCTTCGTACCAAATTTCAAGATTCTTCGTTCATGGAAAGTATCTCGTAGGTTTTGACACCCTTGCGAATGTCGAAAATTTGCGGCATAATTGGCTGTATCTATTGATTGCGTTGGCTTAGAAATTTATTTTTTTCATAGCTCCAAATGACAGTACATCTCAATTTGATATGAATTTAAGCTTGGTGGTACCTCCACGCGTTCTTCAAAAAAAGGAACTTGACAGAGAGACAGAAGGAGAACACAATGATCCTATAAGGTTTTCGTTTTTTTCCTTTTGAGGTACGGAATCCTACCCTTAAAAAAGTGGTGCCAGGATCACAACCTACCCAAACCATGTCGGACTCTGTTGAGAGATACGTTAACCACTCAAGAAAGACATCATTTTAGAATATCAACAACTTATCTTCCCTAAGATATTGCATAAAATCTAATAACAAACCCATCTCCATAATATCCTAACAGCACGTTGTAATTTTGACGTCCACTCAACTAATAGAATTAGGTACAAGATTCAATGCCACACAAGTATACGAGTCAAAACCGCGCTGACCTACTTTACTTAGGGCCTGGGTGCACGATAGATACCTATCGACCCGTCCCGGTTTTGCACGAAATAAATTATGTACCGGCGACAAACTACGGGTATTTTGTGCAAGACCGGGACGTGTCGATAGTATATCGTTACAATTTGAGAGTTTTAGTTAAGTAGCTGTACGCGGCAATTCGCAATATACGAGTTTCAATACGCTTTTTTTAAAAATCAATTTTTACACTCATCAATTTTTTATAAACTATTATTATAAATGCGAAAGTAACTCTATCTGTATATCTTCTTTTCACGCTTTAACCATTAAACCAATTTGGATGTTATTTGGTTTGGAGGTAATTTGAGGCCCGCGAAGGACATAGGGTACCTTTCATTCCGGGAAGTCCTATTGTTCCCGAGGGATCGACACTCACGGAGAAAAATAATTTTAACAATACTACCAGAACGTATCGTAAATATCATTCTAGTATAAAGAAACAGAATTATGTTATTTTCACCAGATTTAGTTTTAACATCTAATAATCATATTGTAGGGTATGCCAGAATATTATAGTAATCGTATTTTTCGTAAACAACACTTAAACCTATTTACAAGTACATTTTATTACTGTAAAAAGAAAATTGTAATATTTCGAAAGTCTACCTATATAGTTTGTTTGTTTTTACTAGCTGTCTATTGAAAACTACAATATTTTTGTAAGTTCTAAAATAATGCAAGTAAGGTTAACTAAGCTAGAATATGCTAGATTCTTATAGTACTATCAACCAGGTTTTTTTTTCACTGTGCCTATCAATGTATTTTGTATTAACCAGCAATATGGTTCTAACTATTATATGAGGCGTATTATGTGAACCATTGTACTAAAAGTTGGAACTACTATTTAAATTAATAAAGGTTATCATATATTGGTTTTGTGTAACATAAATACCGTGCATCAAACGAACCGTTGTTTACGTTTGTCAAAAAGATTGTTACGCACTTTTCGAGCCATTTTTTATTTATCGTGTGTCGTGTGCGCAGGCGGGCCATTTTTGTGCACATATTCTTTCTAATTTGTGGTTTTTGTGCGGTTAATGTGAAATTGACACTGCAACTTAGTAAAATTGAACTCGTTTCGTAATTATATATAACTTTATGTGGTTCTCATCTACGTCCAGCAAATCAACACAAAAAGGAAGCGTAACTCCACACTATAGTATTGTTGGATCACCTGCAAGTACTTCAACCACAATATGTGCATTAAGTGACTCACCTACCAGTACCAACAATGCTTCAAACCCAGCAGTTAATGGATTTTTTATATATTCTGTAAGTTTTTAAATAGGCACTTTATAACAATAATATAAATTGTAAGCTTTTTTTTAATAACACCCTTGTATAATACAATTTTTTTTATTTCTAGGGATTAAAAGAGTTATATTCTGAAAGTGGACTGTTATCAAGTAATAGTCGTAGAAAGATATTCAACATTATTGTAAAGGACATCCAGTTCAACACTGCTGCAGTACGCTCAAGATATTTCAACCATGTTTAGCAAGGAGAATGTTTGAATAAATAGTATATAAATAACATAATAATCATTGAATTTATTTCAGGCATCCTACCCATAGGTACACCTTACAGAATAACATTGTAACCATTTAAATAAAAACAGCTTGTTTTTTGTGCACTACATACATCGGAGCCAGGCTTTAAAACCAGCATTGTGCCATGAATCCAGTCCACTCTCTGGAAACCCAAAGGGACGTTGGTCTTGTTTTTAATATATGTGTGTTGACGTGATAGATTTGTTCGGCTCGTATGATGGCTTAGGTGCCAATTCACCTCCTATAAAAGCCGCCGGCGGGTGACCTTCCTCCTTCATTAATTTTAAGTCTTACTTAATTTAAGAAGTACCTTATCCTAGCCCAATGCTGGGCGATTGTACTTGTGACTTAAAATTGTTGAAGTTGGAGACTTACTCGCGGGCGGGTTGTTTTATAGTGGGCGAATAGGCATCTAAGTCATCATAAGAGCCCGAGTCGTACAAATCTGTCACGTCTTCACTACTTAACGTAGGTACAGTAAAAAATAAAGTATTGCTGTAATAAAAAAAATATAGTAAACTGCACAATCTTTTTTCATTTTTTTAGTAAACTTAACCATTGCATATGATGATAGCTAAGTAGTAAATGTAAGTAAACACAAAATAAAATTATATTCAAATGAACAATATACTCATTCTGTTATGTTTATAATAAAACTAATGTAATTTATACAAATGAATGCAATGTGCACGATACCAAAATGTTATTCATATGTACCAGCATTATGTTTATCTGTGCTAGATATTTTGGTAAGCTATTACCAGATTTTTCTAGTAAAGTCAACAAAACAGTTAGCTGTCATATATATTACAATAAAATCTAGTAACATTAACTATATTCTAGTTAACTAAACGAGAATTTTCTCTCAGTGCTAACGTGTGCAGAAGCTAGTCATTAAAAAGTAGGTTGCACGTTGACACCTGCTATAATAACAACACCACCACTCTCGAGTCAAAAAAATCGTAATTGCTTAAACAACCTATCTAGCGGAAAAATCTGTCCTAGTAGAGATCCTTCAAAAGCGCGACTGCCATGATGGAATAGCAAAAACCTGCCCACCTCATCCAAATTTCCTAATGCTGAGAAACTCCCACTAGGAAACGATCTCCTCTGAATGGTTTAGAAATCCCTCTGGTATGAGGAGATGCATAACCGAATTAAGTCGGGTTTCTCTATCAGTGACCGTTATGACCACGACACAGCAGCATAACGGTGCATATGGGGATCATGTTATTTTTGTATAAATTTCTCTGATGTTTATTTTTGTATACTATTTATAGTGTTTTATTCCGATGTTTAGTGTTTTTTCTAATCCACTAAATTTTCAGGCCCACCCTGTAAAAGTTTGTAGGTATCGATGTAAGTATGTTTATTACTTAAAAACGACTTAACCCGCTGAGTGGATCGGGATGAATGTTGGAATAAATGTTAATATACTAGCTTCATATAAATAAGTTTTTTTTTTACATTTATGTACTTATGTTTGTTTCCATAATAGATTTCCATATTAGATAGATCATAAATTAATTAAAAGATTACAGACAACAATAAAGCTTTCTATAGGTACGTTAATGTTATGGAGTTTTAGATAGGCAACAAGCTTAGTGAAATCCTCGCGTAATTCTTTAATAGCATTGTTCTAATATTTAAATAATTACCAAGTTTACATTTTTTTTATGATATAGAACGGCAAACGAGCAAGCGAGTCACCTGATGGTAAGTGATCACCGCTGCCGATAGACAACTGCAACTCTAATAGGTAAAAGGCAAGCAATGCTCCTTTTTTTATTATGTATATTTGAAGGCAAACGAGCAGACGAGCCACCTGATGGAAAGTGGTCACCATCGCCCAGGGACATCTGCAACACCAGAGGAGATGCTGATGCGTTGCCGGCTCTTAAGATACCTGTAAACACGCCTTTTGAAGGACCTCAAGTCATAACACACAGGGAAAACCTCGGGAGGGAGTCCATTCCACAATTTTGCTGTACGAGGAAAAAAACCACGTGACGCTCTGTAATTTTTGGAGACCCAAGTATCAAGGATGTGGGGATGGACTAATCTCCTATCACAATCATTGTGATAGGAACATTGCTAGCCTTCCAAAGAAAACATAGACTCGTAGAACGTTATTAATGACACCTCATGAAGTGGAATTGTCGCTCCACCTGTGCTATTGAAGAAGTCGCTGCTGTAGCCGCTTTTTGGTCAAAAACTGTATAAAAGGATACAAAAATTACAAGGTCTTAAAGACCTGGGCTCTGTCTACCCCGCAAGGGAGAAAGACGTGATAGTATGTTTGTATGTATGAATGTAAAATTAACCATTTAGATTCTAAAAGAAGAATAAAAAATATGTAAGCCAATCTTTCAAGGCTGTCCAGTCGAGCGTAAATTATTTTCTAAAAATTAATATTAATATTTCTTATCATGAATAATGGAATGTGTATTTAAACAACACTTTTGTAGTCTGAGGCATATAATTATCAATGTTTATATTGCATTAAATATCTGAAGTTCAAACAAGAAAATTAACTCCAAGTTTAGAAAGTCTTTGAGAACTTGTGAATTCCAACAGATGGCGAAAGTAAGAATATTTTGATATTTGAGAAATTTTGCGAATTGTTGCAAAATATTGTTATCAATGAAAAAGTTTTAAACTGTGATCAAAGGATCTTATTTAATATGAGGCAATAGAATTACAGTGCAGTTTTATCAATAAAAATTAAATTTTAATATATAAAATAAAGTCGGTTATATTTAAGCACTTACAAATTAAGAACGGGTTAAGAGCCCGCCATATGCCAGGCGGCGTGGCGATACAAACGCGGATGGTCTAAACGCGTTGGCTACTTTGGATATTTTCGTTTTTTAGGAATATTCAAGGGTTATTCGAAAAAGAAAAACATATGGTGGCTGCCTTATCTGTAATGCAATAATAATCAAAAGTTTCAAGGTTAATTTTAATGTATTTGGTGAATAATACTATATACCGAGTAAATTAGACGTGATTTGGAGGCAACTTTGCATTTTTTTTTCTATCGAGAAAATTTAACGCAATCGTGTTTTTGAGTCATATAGTTACCAGAGTTAGTCCTGAACTTTGCTGCATTTTTAATTCAACTTGAGTATTTAATTATTATTGATATAACAGTCAATCATGCAAAGCAGTGTGAGGTAGTACGGACCCTTAAGCGATTTTTATAACCTTTACTTTATTATAACTCTAAATAGCAGCATAATTATTCATCATAACATTCCAATCGTTAAGAGCCCGCCATATGCCAGGCGGCGTGGCGATACAAACGCGGATGGTCTAAACGCGTTGGCTAGTTTGGATATTTTCGTTTTTTAGGAATATTTAAGGGTTTTTGGAAAAAGAAAAACATATGATGCCTGCCTTATCTGTAATGCAATAATAATCAAAAGATTCAAGGTAAATTTTAATGTATTTTGTGAATAATGCTATATACCGAGTATATTAGACGTGATTTGGAGGCAACTTTGCAATTTTTTTCTATCGAGAAAATGTAACGCAATCGTGTTTTTGAGTCATATAGTTACCAGAGTTAGTCCTGAACTTTGCTGCATTTTTATTTCAACTTGAGTATTTCATTATTATTGATATAACAGTCAATCATGCAAAGCAGTGTGAGGTAGTACGGACCTTTAAGCGATTTTCATAACCTTTACTTTATTATAACTCTAAATAGCAGCATAATTATTCATCATAACATTCCAATCGTTAAGAGCCCGCCATATGCCAGGCGGCGTGGCGATACAAACGCGGATGGTCTTAACGCGTTGGCTAGTTTGGATATTTTCGTTTTTTAGGAATATTCAAGGGTTATTCGAAAAAGAAAAACATATGATGCCTGCCTTATCTGTAATGCAATAATAATCAAAAGTTTCAAGGTAAATTTTAATGTATTTTGTGAATAATGCTATATACCGAGTATATTAGACGTGATTTGGAGGCAACTTTGCAATTTTTTTCTATCGAGAAAATGTAACGCAATCGTGTTTTTGAGTCATATAGTTACCAGAGTTAGTCCTGAACTTTACTGCATTTTTATTTCAACTTGAGTATTTAATTATAATTGATATAACAGTCAATCATGCAAAGCAGTGTGAGGTAGTACGGACCCTTAAAAGGCCACTGCTGGACAAAGGCCTCTCCGAAGAATTCTTCGTTCCATGGAAGGATATTGCCATACTCGCCACGCTTGGCAGGCGGGTTGGCGAGCGCAGTTGCTTTGGCTTCTTAGGCTTCCGATGCTGCTGCCCATCAGAACTATTTTTAAGCTGGAAAAGGATAGGAATTTGTTAAATTTGGGAAAGGAATAATGGTATTGGGATACCACTCACTCGGATGAATAGTGAAAACTAAGCAGCAGCTCGGGAAGCCAAGCGCTTATATCCTATGCCATACCTGCAACCACTGGACCCGCAGAAGAAATATTTTGGATAAAAAAATATAGCGAAACAAAGTTCGCGGGTCAACTAATATTTCTTAAAATGAAAGTCAAGTAGGCAAGCCACTGATCCACGTTAGGCCGTTGGTCACGGCTGTTATCTGCTCGGAATATTTTTAAAATTGAAAACATGAAATGAAAAGGGTCTCGCCGCAGGTAGAGACGTGATTCAAATCCTAATCAGCCCATCGCCTCTATGACTTTCTGTCAAAGAGACTGATCGAGGTATTCCTCTCGATTGAATTTTGACTAGCTCCGTGGCGCAGCGGTCAACACGCCAGCCTGCGACACGGAGTGACCAGGTTCGATCCCCGGCCAGGTCAAGATGGAAAATGATCTTTTTCAGATTGGCCTGGATCTTGGATGCTTATCTATATATGTATTTGTTATAAAATATAGTATCGTTGAGTTAGTATCCCATAACACAAGTCTCGAACTTACCTTGGGGCTAGCTCAATCTGTGTGATTTGTCCGTATATATATATTTATTTATTTGTTATTTATAAATATAATGGTAGATACACTGTCTCGTACAAAAGGAAGCCTTAATAATGTCCCCGAGTCAAAACCATAATGCATACATGCAAACCTCTTACTTATATTATTTTTATTTTATTTTTTAAATCTATGCTTATATTATATAATTTTTGATAATTAATTGTGATTGTAATTTTTACAGACTATTGTATGCCTGATTTAGGTAAAAACTTTGATACACAGACGAATGTAACATAAGATGTTACATTCGTATATATAAGCCATAGCCATATATGAATGTAAACAGTTTCAAGTTTACTTTAACTCAGTTTATTGACTTTAACTTACTTTATTGCCTACATTTTATGAAATACAAAACGCACTAATGATATTATTAATAGCCGTGTGGTTTCCAGCAGAGTAGAATAGGACCACTCCTAGTCTTCCCATGGAGGTCGTAAGAGGGGACTTAGAAAATACAAGCTAAACAAAGCTCATAAACATCAATGAGACCGCTCCAACCCGTTTGGCCAGCGAAGAGAAAGTAGGCCAAATCCTCTGTCTGCTCTGGCCAAGTATGGTTCCGGTAATACTGAAAGGGTCATGCTCCTGCAGTGGAGACCAAAAAGACCTAATGATGTTTTTTGGTTGTTGGGGTCAAATCTTGCAACTAAATTTTGAAGCACTTATCCTTAACCGATTGAGCTGAAATGTACTTATGTAAGTATATAGCTGATCTGATGATGGAGTCAGAGGGTATAGGCACAGCAAAAAAAAAAACCTAGATTATTTTTTGTCTTGCAAAGCACTTTACAATATGAATCGCTCGTAATAAAAGGTTGTCACCAAAATAAAATTATAGTAAGAAACTTTTTTGTAAGACCGATTTTAAAAATTGACGGTTGGGATGCAAAAACTGTATTAGTGAGCATTTTTCGCACTGAAATATGGTATTATGAAACTCTTCGTATGTGTTTCTGATTCTCAATTGCCCTGCATAATGAACTTTTGTATATTTTGTAAAAAAAATACGCATTTTTTTAAATATAAATTAATATGTATCATCTCTGATCAATAAAGGCATTCATCATTTATACGCAGGGGCCATTACTGGTCAAAAATCCTACGTAGGTTTATTATTTTTCTTTTGACGACCTCCGTAGTCTATCATACGTACGTAGGTTATCATGACAGACCCTCATAGCATAGACCCTGGGTTCGATCTCCTGTTACGTTAAGATATAGGTAAAAAAAAACTTCAGATTGACCTGGGTCTTGGATGTACATCTAATATATGTATTTGTTATAAAATATAGTATCGTTGAGTTAGTATCCCACAAGTCTCGAACTTATTTAAAGGGTAACTCTATATGTGCGATTTTGCCGTATATGTCATTTAATTAGAAAAACTATGGAAGTGTTCATACAACTAACGGTTTAATATTTGTCCCATTTACGCAAACAAACTTAACTCAAATCACAACGAAAAACTTACGCACTTATAGACGAAGCTAGTTTGCGATTGGCCGCGTCAAGGTCACGGGGCAGTGTCAACATATCTAATGAACACTATTGTGTCAACATAGCGAAGGTAGGCAGCTCGCAAAAAATATTTTACTCACCAATGATAACTTACTCCAGTGTCACTTTTCCGTCTTTCCTTGCGTTTTCTGCACCAGTTTACTACACAAGAAGTTTTTATTTTTTCTTAATTAAGATTTTGCCGACCTTCACAAATAATAAGTCGTAAAATGCTTTTATCGACCTTCCGTCACGGAGCGCGTAGCAGACTAGTTCACGAAAAGATATACTTTTTAAGCCCCGCCCGCTTTGATCTACTTAGCGTGGTGTCAGTTTTTGAGCGCAATGCTGTTTCCATAGTTTTTCTAATTCAATGGTATATGTATACTTAAGACAGAGAACAAAGAATGTACAGCAATGTTGTTTAGATTCTCTAAAAAACAAGAATTTAGAAAGCTAAATATTTCCTAAGCTTACTTACAGTTATTTGTAGTTATGTTGCTATGCACTCGTAGTGCATTTTCATAGCTGACTGGCGTACGTTCACGACCAAAGCCTTTTATGCAACACATATTACTTTTGACTGTACTGCAGTTGATGCTACACTGTAGGACAGGGGAATATACAAATACAAAAAGTTTGTAAATTTTCATTTTTAAGCTAAACGGAGTATATAATTGTTATAAAAGCACTTTTTACCACTTGAAAATATTGTTCATCATCATCATCATTTCAGGCACACAGTCCATTGCTGGACATAGGCCTTTCCAGTAGATTATTTTCCTCTTCATGGAAGGATATTGTCATACTTACGAGTACTACGCTTGGCAGGCGAGTTGATGAGCGCTGTTTCTTAGGTTTATTGAGCTTCCGACGCTGCTGGTTATTTCCGATGAGCATTTTTAAGGTGAGGAAGGATGTGAGTCTGTGGGATTTAGGCAAAGAATTAAGGTATTGGGATACTATTTGGATGAATGGGGAAAAAGCAAGTTCTCCGGCTCGGGTAGACGGACATGTGTAGTGAACCCGATGTCACAACCTGCAACCACCGCACAAATATTTGGGGATAACACCTCTGACCACAAATTATTGTATATATTCTTGAACAGCTCCGTGGCGCAGTGGTTAACACGCCAGCCTGCGACACGGAGTGCCCGGGTTTCGATCCCCGGCCAGGTCAAGATAGAAAATGATCTTTTTTGGCCTGGGTCTTGGATGTTTATCTATATATGTATTTGTTATAAAATATAGTATCGTTGAGTTAGTATCCCATAACCCAAGTCTCGAACTTACCTTGGGGCTAGCTCAATCTGTGTGATTTGTCCGTATATATTTATTTATTATTTATTGTATTGTATGTAAGTGATGCATCGATTTCTCCATATCCATAGTTCTGTTGTTTTCTGTGCCCGCTCAGCCAGCGGTTAAGCTGTAAAAGCATAGGATGGAGGTCCAACACGGTGTGTGCGTAACTTAGCTCAAGTACACGTGACTACGATGGTGTAGTTGCGGTTACTTTCAGCGCAGCTACGAGTACCACCTTCTACATTAGATCACGAATCCTTACTCGGGAAACGAGTTGGGCACGTAAATAGGACTGGAAGTGTAGGGCGACGCAGTCAGGAAGGCGAGAGAAAGGATGTTAGAACCGACCGAATACCAGCATCAATCAGTTCTGAACCCTTCAATCTACAGTAAGAGAAAAATAGTTGTGAATACGTAAAGTACTCAAAGTGGGTTAACGATTCACTGTGGGCCTTATACTAATACGTATTGACATTACAAGAGTAAGAGTTAATTAGGGATCATGAAACCGTTTACCTACGTTGAGCGATCGAGGCAGGTTCAGACTATGACAATCTATGAAGAATCTAATATTTTTTTTTTATTTCATATGTTTGGAAATCTTACAGCATTCAATTTCAGCAAACAAATAAATTAAAAACTAGGTAACTAATACAGTCATTGACAAGTTTTCACTGATAATTTTAGTAAGTCCATGGTTTCTCAACCAAATAAACGCACACCATCGTCCAATAAAAATCACATAAGCTACTTATGACAAATTAAACACACTACAAATTGGGAGAATCGTAAAAATCGTATAAATAAATGGCTAATACATTATGAGACATTAAATCAAATTACTTAAAGGCAAAAATTGTATGCATGCATTGAAGGATATTTGACAATGCATAAAAAATTTTTTAACACGTGGCCTTTCGGTCTATAAGGCTCTGTCTACCCTGTAATGTATAAAGATGATAAGATGACAATCCATCAATTTTTAATTCCGTTTTTCAACAACGACGCGCCGTCAATGTATTACAATGTTTGAGTTCATATTTCAAACAATGTTCCCATTTTTACGACAAGCAGTGTACGCTCAGAACTTTCGGGAAGTTCTTCCCTTTGTTTCATTATCTCAGATACTTCAAGCTCTATTATTAATGTTGTAACTCTTTGAGTACATTACCAAGTTATGAGACGACACCTTTGCAGATTAATTTTATCTTTGTCTTTACTTTTTGCCATTTGAATTTTATGTTTTACTTAAAAAAAGTGAAACTTAATGGAGTTCCTCTGAATCAGGTGCAGAAATTTAAGTATCTGGGACACTGGGTCACCGACTCGCTTAAAGATGATTTGGATATAGAAAGGGAGCGGAGAGCCTTGTGTGTTAGGGCCAATATGATAGTTCGAAGATTTGCTCGCTGTACAAAGCAGGTTAAAGTTACGCTTTTCAAAGCATTTTGTAACTCTTTGTACACGTGCAGCCTTTGGACACATTATACCCAAGTAGCATACAGGGCTCTGCGCACTCAGTATAACAATGCCCTTAGAGTAATGTTGGGGATGCGCCGCCCTTGTAGTGCTTCAGGGATGCAGGCGGTAGTTGGAGTTGACAGTCTGTCAGCCATTATAAGAAAGCGCACAGCATCCTTGATTCACCGGGTGCGGGGCAGCGCCAACATACTGTTAAAAACGGTTGCGGCTAGATTGGACGTGGACAGTGCTATTATGCAGCACTGGACTCGCGTTCATCTAGTCAAAGACACGAAGCCGTCAAGAATTTTCGATTTAGATATTGTACTAACATAGTTATAGGTTTTCTTTGTTACTAACACTTTATGGGTCGTAAAGCCTGAAATAAAAGATTTTTATTTTTATTTTATTTTATTTTATTTTTATTTTTAAAAACCTTTTTATCCGACCCGTCGTGGCTTGGATCTTGGATGCTTTACATTTGTCAAATAATGACGCTTAGTTTAATAAAATAAGTTCTAATGTATGATCTTTGATCAATGAAGGCATTCATGATTTATGATGCTACCTCTGTGGCGCAGTGGTTAACACGCCAGCCTGCGACACGGTGCCCCGGTTCGATCTCCGGTCATGTCAAAATGGAAAATGATCTTTTCAGATTGGCCTGGGCCTTGGATGTTTATCTATATATTTATTTGTTTTAAAATATAGTATCGTTGAGTTAGTATCCCATAACACATGTCTCGAAATTACTTTGGGGCTAGCTTAATCTGAGTGATTTGTCCGTATATATTTATTTATATTTATAATGCAATGACTATCACTGGTAAAAATCATACTTATAGCAATTATTTGCTGATTAATTTTATGGCGACTTATCTTTGTCTTCATCGCAATTTTTTTTTAAATCTATGGTCTTCATGTTTTGTCATTTGAATTTTATGTTTTATGAACCTTTTTATTCGACCCATCTTGACAAAAATAGAGGAATTTGAATTCCAGAATTTGAAGAAAATAGCTTTATGTAATTGTTTTAGTACTTATTTAAGGTGCCTATTGAAATTAAACATGTGCCCTATCCCGACCGAGATTTGAACCGAGCGCAGTAGGAAAATAAATAAAAACTAATAAACGAAATAAAAAAATTGTCCTTTCCAAAGTTAAATAAGCGTTGTCGTGTGTTTCGTGATCAACATTATGTTTGTTATTTTTGCTCCCTAAAGAGAGGAGAGGGTAACGATAGGAATTCGTTGGATTTGAAAAGGGTATTATAGTATTGGCATACTCACTCGCATGCATGGGGGAAAAGCAAGTAGCAACTCGGGAAACCGCGTGTACGTACCCGATGCCATACCCGCAACTACCGGATAAGCAGATGATAATGACACCACTTTTTTTTTTTCATATTTGTTTTACGGCATTTGGCTTTCTGTGCCTTTTAGCCCTTCATATTTTCTACGTGTTATCAACGAAATGGTGGTGTAATTCATTTCGGTGATTCAATGGAGCCCCTGGCGACAATTCCCACGAATCCACTGGTTTGATCATAGACGCAGTAGCAGTAAGGCGAGCGACCACCAGCCCGCTATGTAAATCTCACTACAGCCGCACCATGACACTTCATTTTAGTTATTCCACACATTGTTCATAAACATGGACATTTATAACACCAAATTACACCGATTTCACATTATAAAGTCCACTAGAAGCAATTTGCAAAACAATCCAAAACAAAAACCGTGCAGTCCGTCGAAATTCCCGCTAAGAACTCCGAATGACACCACTTACCATGACTGTTTTTTTTAACAGAGAAGAAGCCTTTCCCTCTGGGCGTCGCTCGCGAAACCATCTGCCTACGTACCCCGAGTCGGTGGCATTCTCCCAGGTCACGCGCTGCTGAAGCCAAAGAAGAGGACCCTAAAGTCAGCTGCGAAATACCCAAAACATGGCTATGATCATTTGGTTTACGGAAACCCTGATAACTTGGATGCACTGTAAGATATTCGAACTTCTTACGACAAATCAGAAAGTTTTATTTTCTTTAACTCAATCAGGTCTTTTTTAGTCTCCACTACAGGAGCATGACCCTCTCTATACTACTAGAGTCATACTTGGCCAGAGCAGTCAGAGGACTTGGCTTGCCACACGGCTTTTGGTTTAATAGTGTTACATAAGATGTTAGGTATAATGATTTTATAGCATGTTGCGAAGCCTACTTAGTTATTTGGCATTTGTTTGTGTATCTATAATAGTCATTTAACAACAAATTCTAACAATTATTATGGCAGGATTTTTCAAAAATTCTAATCAACCTTTTTTTTCATTCATAAATGCTGCTAGGCTAGTTTTAAGTTGAGAAAAATTAAAATAATTCTATTATACTATATTTAAAATTAGTCTGTCAGTTAGTTAATAAAAAGTAGGACCGTATTTTTTAACCGATTAAATAATAAATGATATAGTTAAGCGCGTCATAGTTCATTTTAAGTTGAGCTAGAGCCACGCTAACGGCAAACTTCATCATCGTCATCATCATCAGGTCTTTTTAGTCTCCACTGCAGGAGCATGACCCTCTCTGCAGGGCATACTTGGCCAGAGCAGACAGAGGATTTGTCCTACACTCTCCTCGCTGGCCAGACGGGAGGAGGAGAGGTCTCATTGATGTATGAGCTTTGTTTAGCTTGCATTTCCTAAGTCACTTCTTACGAACTAGGTCCTATTCTACTCTGCCACTGTGGAAACCACACGGCTAATGGCAAACTTAATCTTTGTTATTAGTATGAATGGGCTGGCTTATCTGTGGAAGTACCACACTATCAAAGAAAATCGTCATTTGAGTAGAACCTTTAGCACTTGAATGCTTCATTCGGTGACCGAGAGAGCCGGAGATCCCCCCACTGCTCCCACTCCCCCCACTCTATGTCTACCCCCAATGTCCTCCCCCAATCGGCAATGCTCCTGTCACACCCTGTGTTGCAGTTGTCCATGCAGCATTGATCGCTTACCATCAGTTGACTCGTTTTCTACATTACCGTACGATAACATTGAAAAAAAATGCGGCTCGTGACGTAAGTTTCCCTAAATGTAGTAAACTGTGACGTCACACGGAATTTGAACGGGCTATATGTTTAAGGTTTATTTCTTTAAGTGACATGAAAAAAAAATACGTGTCTAATATTTTGTTATTATCTATCTAAAGGATTATTTTTTTAGCCACTACCCTATTACTAACAGTTTTATGGTGTAATCGTTTTTAATAGCGTTGGTTTGATTCCAGTTTCCTCAGTTACATGAATAAAAATCAAAAAGAACCCAAACAGATCAATAAGGTAAGTGAAAAATAAAATAAGAAAGCATGTTTACCTTTATATGTATTTTCACTAACCTATCTATAAATGCGAAAGTGAATTTGTTTGTTTGTTACGCCCTTACATTCTATCTACTGAACCGATCGTTATGAAATTATGCATACCCGTTGTCAGGGGTACGGAAAAGGATATAGAGTACATTTTATTCCGGGAAAAAGTACTGTTCTCGAGGGATCGATATTGACGCGGGCAGAGCCGCGGGTCAAGTCATGACTTAGGCATAGATGATTAGTAGAGAGAGATGGTGGTAGAATGAGAGAAGACCGAGAGAGAAATCATTTAAAAAAAATATATGAAATGAGGAATGAAAAGTGGACAGGACGAGAAAGAAATGAGGTTGGAAGAGATGCAGCATGCAGGTGGCATGCAGCAACGTTACATACCTAAGTCTAACCGCATGTGCCCGGCTGCACCTAGTTGAACCCGGCTGGAGCTCATTGTACCCGCACTTCGCCTATTAGCCATAACATACTAATAATTTTACAATTATTAGTATCATAAATTGGTTTGTGTATATTATGTTAATATTTGTATGTAGGTAGTAAATGTACTAGTGCTATATTTTATGTACATTCTGTCTGCCTCTAATATTATTATCTCCTCTCACAGGTCTGCTAGAAGAGATTCCGTATGAAATAAGCAGTACCTTTGTACTTGTTGTTTCTAGTTTAAGATTTTACTGTATATTTTTTCGTGTACATAAACTGTTAATTGAATATATAACAATGATTTTCCGCCTCTTTACCTAATCATCGGTATGTAAAAATGTGGTTATTTTATTAAAAGCAATTAAGTATAAAAGCACCTGAAAATATTCTAATCACGAGTCAAAATTATTAGTGTTAAATTATACTATATAATTTTATAATAAAATATGTGTCCAAATTTACGTACTATATTACATTATTAAAATTATTGTTATTCTAGGCATATTATAAGCCAAACAAAGGTAACGTGAGAGAAGCCAAAGGAAGAATTCATGTACCTAGAGTTGGTGGATTACACCCCGGTCATGCTCTCCTGAAACCAAAAGCTCGGACACTCGAGTCTGCAGCGAATTATCCTCAAGACAATGTTGATCATCTTGTCTATGGAAACCGTGAGAATTTCGGAATTACGTAAGTTGTTCATCGTTCCTTTGCGAAAAAATCGTTAATCATCTTTAGTAAAAGCTTTAGCTTGTTTTGGAGAACTAAAGTTTCATCATCATCATCATTACAGCCGTAAGAAGTCCACTGCAGGTCAAAGGCCTCTCCCAAAGATTTTTTGTTCGATAGGAGGATATTGCCATACTCAAATACATCGTGATTTTGAACTCCCTAGCTATATTCAAATCTGGGAATCAGAATCCCCAATGGAACACAGAATTGCAAGAAAAAAAGGTAAAAAACTAAAAAATAAATTTAACCTTTCATAGAAATTCATTCCGCTGATCGGCGACTTTGTATGGGAAACCTAATTTTCATTTTCGTTTTTTACCTTTTTTTCTTGCAATTCTGTGTTCCATTAGGGATTCTGATTCCCAGATTTCAATATAGCTAGGGGGTTCAAAATCACGTTGTATAGTTTTAAAAAGATAAATAAATAGTTCGTGAAAACCTAATAATCAGGATGCAATCCGTGCTTAGGAAGGCACGTTAAGCTCTGGTAGTCGTTAAAGGAACCACGTCAGCGGCCGAGAGGCGGTTCCAAAGAACTCTGACACCAGGGTATGCATAGTCGATTGACCGTGTCACCTACTCGAAATGATGATGAGTATGCAATGTCATCAATCAGTACCGTTGAACATCCAATGACCTGACACCTGAAAGCTCTAAAAAGCCTCACAAAAAGAAGCTCGAAGGATGCTGCTACTCATCATTCATCATCATTTCGAGTAGGTGTCACGGTCGATCGACCATGCACACCCTGGTGTCAGAGTTCTTCGGAACCGCCTCTCGGCCTCTGACGTGGTTCCTTTAACGACTACCAGATGGCAGCCGGGACCACCGGCTTAACGTGCCTTCCGAAGCACGGAATCATCTTTATTATCAAACAATCAGGTGATTCAAGCCTGCAATGTCCTAACCAAACGGGAAACAACTAAACAAAGTATGCTTCCGGTGGGAATCGAATTCACGACCCCCGGGTCAACAGGCAAACGCCTTAACCACTGGACCACGGAGGCTGTGTATGCTGCTAATAGGACGTATTAGAAATTCTCCATAGTTTCTTCACCAGTTGACTTCTTGCGGTGTAGATAATGATAGTATTAACCAAGCATTTTTTTTTGTTATTTTCAAGCAGCAGCAAGGGTTTCTAATCCATACTATTCATCCATATCCATACTAATATTATAAATGCCAAAGTAACTGTCTGTCTGTCACTTTTCACGCATCAACCATTGAACCAATTTTGATGAAATTTGTAGTTTGAAGCTCTGAGAAGAACATGGGGCATGTCATTCATGAAAATTCTAATGTTATAGAGGGATAGACATTTATACGGGCGGAGCCGCGAGCAAAAGCTGTATCATATAATATAACTAGTAGCTCTATTAGCTGTAGACCTCATGAGTCGTATCACGTCGAATTCACGATAGTCATAATCACTAGAGACCCCACGGGCACCTATTTAGTTTTTCAAAATTTTAGAAAATCTATGTAACTATTGAAATCGGTCATAACATTTCACGGGGATCTGTTAAGAAATACGTGTTGAGAAAAGACAGCACAGACAGCGGGACATACGAAATAATTTGTGCCCAAGTTGAAGCAGAGATATTTCGTTCGCACTTGACGCTCGGTGAAAAAATAAAATATTTTCACTTGTTTGTTTGTTTTTCATGTGTGTAAGTGGCCAACACTGGTATCAGATTTTTAAGCTACCTAAAGGCATCTGACATAGCTGAACGACTATTATCGATGATGACAACCGGGACCAACGGCTTAACGTGCCTTCCGAAACACAGAAGAGCTGGAGGATTGAGTGCCACTTGCTGTCACCCATTACAGTGGGGACTGCGCCCAGGGTTGCTCCACTTACGTAAGCGCTATTAATGCTCACGACCACTGGACCATCGGGCTCGTCAAATATTTTCACTTAACATTTCGGTTTCATGGACTAGATCTTTTAATTTCTAGACCAATTTATTAATTCTGTACTCATCATCATCATCATCATTTCGAGTAGGTGTCACGGTCAATCGACCATGCACACCCTAGTGTAAGAGTTCTTCTGAACCGCCTCTCGGCCTCTGATGTACTCATAATAATGACCCATTTACTTTTACAGTTATAATAAAACCAATCAAAGAGTAATGTACACTGGCTTTAGAAGAATGAATGACGATACTGTGGTATGTTATATTTCTTCTACTTGATTAATTTGCAATTAAATTTCAGCTAGTTTCCAATAAAATATAAAAGTCATTCAGTTAGATAATCAAAAAATATTGGACACGTGTTTTTTACCCTGTGTGGTTTCCGGCAGAGTAGAATAGGACCACTCCTAATTTTCCCATGGAGGTCGTGAGAGGAGACTTAGGAGATACAAGCTAGACAAAGCTCATAAACATCAGTGAGACCTCTCCAACACGTCGGGCCAGCAAGGAGAGTGTAGGCCAAATCCTCTGTCTGCTCTGGCCAAGTATAGCTCCGGTAGTACAGAGAGGGTCATGCTCCTGCAGTGGAGACAAATAGACCTGATGATGATAAAGATAAAGTGCGTCAAAGTTCAAGAGTGGGGGCTCGTGACGTCATAGTTTGATAAAAAGTATACCAAAACCACGTTTTTTTATGACTTTCATGCGTAGACAGTCCCATGAAAGTAATAAAAAAAACGTGGTTATTGTAGTTTAATATTGTACATGAGTACGGAACCCTTTATATGTGTACGATGACTCATACTTGGTCAATTTTTATATTTAAATATTTCATGAATTTATCTTTTAATCCTTTAGTCATCAATACGATTTTATTTTTAACACTTCTAATGCATTCTGTACTTGTTAGCGTGTTTAAGTGGTTTTTAGCTTATAACCATTTTTTTTTTATAATTTTCAGGACAATATTTTGTTAGAAGCGATTCGTAACTTGAGAAACTATCAAGAACGTAAGGCTAACCGAGAAAATAAAGGGCACTCAAAACGAAAAAGGTAAAATAATAATAATCTATACTAATATTACAAAACTGAAGAGTTTGTTTGAATGCGTTAAATCTCGAAAACTACTGGTACAAATTAAAAATATATTTTTGTGTTGGATAGTCCATTTATTAAGGAAGGCTTTAGGCTAAAACATCACGCTGCGACCAATAGTAGCGAAGCATCAATATAAAATGTTTGAAAACAGGGGAAAATTATTCATCTATACTAATTAATTATAATAACGATTCTACTGTTACAGAGGGATCGACACTAACGCGGGCGGAGCCGTGGGCAACAGCTAGTCTATACTAATTAATTATAATAACAGAAATTGCCGCGGAAGAAGTCGCGGGCAACAGCTAGTTTTAGAATAAAACAGATAACGAAACGTACTATGATAATAGAAGCATTTAGTTATAGACGATAACATATTTGATAACATACTGAAAAAAAAAAAGATAAAAATATTAAATATCATACAAAGCCCTTCAGGCAAGTAGGCGACCAATACTGTGGAAAAGAGTTTCTTTCGGCGTCTTCTTCTCTGCAGTGGTCGGTTCCGAAACGCGTTTTTTTTGAAAAAGTTTGTAGCTTTTGAACAATAATTAATAATTTGAATATAATATAATAAGTATTATTTAAAATACAAATACAAATCTCTTTATTGCGGAACACAGCATACAGAAGATGTTATCTTTAAATGGGTGTCTCTGTGACCTGTCTTTAAAAGACGTACAATAATTAGTAGTCAACAAAATATAATTCTAGCCACAAACAATTAAGTAAATTCTAAAGTCAAAGATAAAATTGATAACTATTACATTTGCTATTCAAATAAAAATAAAACAATAAAATAATAGTTAGTTCCAGTACAGTAGTTAGTAGTTTTAGTCATGGTAGAGCCACGCTACCGGCAAAATGAATTGCTAGTAGCATGAATGGGCCGGCTCGTCCGGGGAAGTACCACACTCTCACAGAAATCTGAGATTTACCGCTTCTATGCTTCGTTCGGTGAGCGAGAGAGCCGAAGTCCCATCCTTCCCCCATTTCCTCTTCCATTTCCTTGAAAGGCCGGCAACACCCTGGTGGTGCAGTTGTCGCTTACCATCAGGTGACTATTTTTGTATGAACTCCCTTGCTCGTTTGCCGTCATCCTTATCCTTATCCTTATCCTTATCCTTATCCTTATCCTTATCCTTATCCTTATCCTTATCCTTATCCTTATCCTTATCCTTATCCTTATCCTTATCCTTATCCTTATCCTTATCCTTATCCTTATCCTTATCCTTATCCTTATCCTTATCCTTATCCTTATCCTTATCCTTATCCTTATCCTTATCCTTATCCTTATCCTTATCCTTATCCTTATCCTTATCCTTATCCTTATCCTTATCCTTATCCTTATCCTTATCCTTATCCTTATCCTTATCCTTATCCTTATCCTTATCCTTATCCTTATCCTTATCCTTACTTCCTTATATTACTATAATATTATTACTAATATTATAGTAATATAAGAGTTTGTTTATTTGTTTGTTTGTTTGTTTGTGACTGAACCGATCATCATGAAATTTTGCATACAAGTTCTCTGGAGTGCGGAGAAGGACATAGGCTACCTTTTATCCCGGGAAAAAGTACTATTCCCGAGGGATCGACAATGACGCGGGCGGAGCTGCGGGCGAAAGCTAGTACATCATAAAAATAAAAAAAAAACGATTTCAATCAAGCTAAAGTTTCTTCATCATTATCATCACAGCATCAGAAAGTCTACTGCTGGTCCAAGGCCTCTCCCAAAGATATTTCGTTCTATGGGAGGATATTGCCATACTCACCACGCTTGGCAGGCAGGTCGGCGAGCGCAGTTTGTTTAGCTTCTTGTACTAACGACTCTGCTGCCCATCGGAAGCATTTTAAAGCTGGGGAAGGATATGAATTTGTAGAATTTGGAAAGGAAATAAAGGTATTGGAATACTACTTACTCAGATGAATGGGGGAAAAGCAAATTGCAGCTCAAGAGACCGGGTGCGCGTACCCGATGTCACTGCAACCACCGGACAGACAGTTGAGCATGACACCCTGTTTTTTTTTCTTTTTTTGGTTTTTGTTACGCGAAGAAAATCCCGTTGGATACCGCGTCAGCTACGGAAAGCCGGTACAGTTATGTGGTGTTGCCACTAGAAACTCCGCAGTGTCGCGTCTCAGCTATTGTGCAAGCCGGGGAGCATGACGCCCCTGACCCTACGGAAGTTTAACCTGTGTCAATTATAAAAGGTTTTATTAAATATTTTTTGTTGCAGTGATCCAGTGGTAAGTGATTCAACCCTACGTAACTAACATTAGAGTTTGAACGTGACTTTGTACGTTTGCTTGTCTAAAAAAAAATTCTTACAGAGCAAGTTATTGAACCTGTTCACAAAATTTCTTGGAAATTGGTTGATCATTATGAATTTTTGCCCAAGTTAAAACAGAGATGCGTCAATAATGAAGAAGAAGATACTCGTAAATTTAGAAGAAAAATATTTAAGCCACTTTGGTGTGAGCTCTGTGGCGCAGTGGTTAACACGCTGACTGGGTTCGAGCCCCGGTCAGGTTATCATGGAAAACGATCTTTTTCAGATTGACCTGGGTCTTGAATGATCTATATAAGTATGTATTGTAAAATATAGTATCGTTGAGTTAGTATCCTACGACACAAGTTCACAACTAGTACTGTGGGGCTAGCTCAATTTGTGTGATATGTCCCTATATATTTATTTATTTATTAACTCTTGTTTTTCATTAATAGCTTGTGATCGCGATCGAACCAGGATCTGAAGAAATCATGTGAGTTTATTAATTATTTCCCTCAAATTATATGTTCCAAAGGTAAATCATGTAAACAGTCTACTCCGTATTACAAGATAATATAATACTTATGTATAGACTACCAATCTCATATACAACTATTGGCTGAAGGTCTGTTATGAAATAAACCACCAGTGCAATGTTACTTGTTAAATAAAAAAAAATGCATCCGTGCCTTATGCAATGCTTGGATAGAAGACAGCTGTAGACCATTATTTAAAAATTTAAATATTCTGCCCTTGCCTAGTTTGTACATAAGAGACATATGTGTATTCGTACATACTCATCCAGAATTTTGGCAGAGAAGATGTGAAGTTACATCTAGACATACGCGAGCTATAATTATGAACAGGTTATATCAGCCTATGTGCCATAAGGATATTTATAAAAGGAACGTTTTTAAACATGTCTATTGTAATATATAATGTACTTCCTAATGAATTTAAATCATTAAAAGGTACATCATTCAAAAATAAGTTGACGCGGTGGTTGCTTGAGAATTGTTTTTACTCTTTGAAGGAATATATTGACTATTGCAAATCACATAAAAATATTAATTTATAATTTATATTGAAATTATATTACATTATTAATGAATTAAATTTTTCTTATTTTTTGACATTTGTATTAAATATTTGCATACCTGCGTGCAGGTTTCATACAATGTACTCTCAATGTTATATGACCCTTATTTACTGTATGTTTGCAAATAAATTATTATGATTATGATTATGATTATTATGAATAGAAGACTAGCATAAATAAGTGGACCATGATATGGTGCTTGGCACTGGCGCAAGTGTACCGACAAGTATACCGGCAAGTCGTTAGTTCCACTAACTGCCACTATTGGCGGCGGCGAGCGCTGCAGTGCAATAGTTAGACTTTTCCAACCGTCACTGGATGTCGTTAGCATAAACTTGATAAAATCAATTCAAACTGAAAGATATTGAAATAAAATCACTTTAATACGGTATTATCGCATATATTACACTATTTTTACACCTTACGTTTCTAAACTTTACAGTTTTCAAAACAAAATAAGAAATAACACCTAACGTAATAATAAATAATGTAATATACGCAATAAGTGATTTTATTTAAAATGAACAAAATGAAACCATTATGAAACATATTAGTTTGGTTTATAGCCGAAAACAATTTTAAATCTTTTAAATAAGATATTTATCGTGAACAATGGTTGTATTGTCATAATATGGTGGCTATATACGTAAATACACCTATGCCATCTATGTGATGAGTCTGAAACGAATCGCAGTAAGGGTCGGGACCACATGCTATTTGCCAAGTAATTTGATGGCTAGATAATATGTGCATTTATTTAGAATTCAAAAACAAAGTTCTTGTTGAAAAAATGCTTTACTAGGTTTTTATAAAAATAATATCCCAATTTTCTTTTTGTTACATCATTATTACAGCCGCAAAATATCCACTGCTGGACAAGGACCTTTCTTAAGGTTTCTTTGTTCCAGGGAAGGATATTGCCATACTCACCATGGATAGCAGGCGGGTAGGCGCGCGAAGTTTCTTGTCAATTCAATTCAAATTCAACTTTGTTTGTGGTTTATTTGAAAACTTAATAATTATCATATTTCACTTCCCAACAATTGTTTACGTCAGTAATTTACTTATGGCGAAGTTTAATGCCACTTCCAAAGCGGAGTGCAGAAAAAGCGGCAACAAACTGCACAGCGAGAGACGCAATTTTTTTTTAAATCTATGTGCACAGTGCATTTTCTCCAAAGAATTCAAATTTTTGAATATGTGGTGCTTCCGTGCTTCCTTATGCTTCCGATGCTACTGCCCATTGCAAGAATTTTGAATATGGCAAAATTGGGATACTACTGATTCGAGATCGAGTTCTCAGCATTGGTACTATAGTAAAAGAAACGTTTTAATTCTAGGGACGAGACAATAGAATCATCGGAAGAAAACAATAATGCTGGCGAGGTAATTGAATTATATCTAAGTCATCGTCATCATCATTTATAATATCATCAATACTAATAATAAAACTGTAATGGTTGGTCATGGAGTAAGTTACGTTTTTAGTAAGTTTTCAGAATATCGTGTTTATAAGCTCTATACATGATACTGAAATAAAATTGGCGATTTTTAGATTTTTTCTGTGCATTTGTATGTATGTTGCTCTTTAATTCTTAAACGAAATAACTCAAATTTATGAAACTTGGTAGGTAAGACATATATTATTAAACAGTTTGCTTAGTAGCTTTTCATGAATCTTAGACTGACCCTAAAATATTCTATAAGATTAGACTTAAAATACTAAAAATGTCCTCATGAGGTACATAAATTACTTAATAGAATGCCTGGCAAACTAAGTGCCAGAATAAAAACGACGGGTACCAACCCGCGCGCCACATCACTTGTCCGTAGTAGAGCGCGTTGCCAACGCGCGCGATTTACTCGGAATTGTTTGAGATGCCACGCTCCTCACCGCTTGCCGCTTGACGCCCGCTCACTCACTGCGGTCACTTGTATGAACGACCTATGACTTGAGCTGCCCGCGCCATGATTCACTCGCCTGCCGCTCGCCGCGCCCGCCTACACCCGCATGCCCACTATGGACACTCGAATAAGATTTCATTTGTTTGAGTTATTTGAGTACATCGCGCCGCGCCTGCGTGTGCTATATGACCAAGCACTAAGTTAATAATAATAAATAGATCGGTCGAACCACCAGGCAGTGGTCGTTGACATCACCATTCCACACGACGAAAACCTCGTGATGGCCGAGAAGGACAAACTTAGCAAGTACCTTGACTTGGCTCACGAGGTAACTGCCATGTGGGATGTAGATTCGACGATCATTGCACCGATAGTCGTGTCTGAAAACGGTCAAGAGTCTTGATCAACACCTCAAGAGGCTCTCGCTAGATGTCTCGATTAAGGGTCCGATATAGAAGGCAGTACTCCTTTACATAGCACGCATCGTCAGGAGGTTCCTCTCTCTGTAGCCTTAAGTGTCGGTAGCTTGAGTCCTGCCCAGCTGCTGGCAGCGCTCTAGGATTAGGTTTTTATAAAAGTTGTATTTTTTTGTATATTTTGTTATATTTTACTTTTTATAAATACCTAGTCCAAAGAAATCAAAAAAAAAAAAGAGTATAATAATAAATATATTTATTTTTCTCCACAAAGTCTAAAACTACGATATGTACTGATGTAAAAAATATTTATAAAAAGACTATAAACATATGGAGAAATGGTGCCCATGCTAGGTTTCTGTAAAACTTGTATTACGGGTCACCAGGACTGGAATAAGTTAAATGGAGTTTTATGGGCTTCGTTTACAAATTGAACAGCACAGACTCGTCTTCGATAGCTCAGGGGGACGCTGTGCCGTTCCTTTTCTCTTCGAGGTGTGGAGAGCAGGGGGCGGACTGTAGCTTTTTGATTTGCGTGTGGGCTCTTGAGGTCGGCGGGCGGCGGCGGCCTCACGAAGATTCTGATTGACTGACGCCAAAGAAACAGTATGGAGGGTTGTTACACCCTTGATTGACGTGTCAAGAAACAATATATGTCAACGGGATGGTAAATAAAACGCAGAATACTGCTGGCTAGCAGGGTGGCAGAGCGTGGACGGGCAGTACGAGAGCAGAGATTTCTTCCAGAATTTTCTTCCAAGGTCTTCTTCCAGATTTCTTCCTTTTTATTTGATCCGCGGCCAACTGAAGCACTAGCGCAGTAGCGAAACCGCGCTCTTTTTATACCGTTCCTGGCCGTACCTCACCTCCGCGCCCCGCTATACTTTATTTCTTTAATTTTACAAAGTAAACACATATTCTTATCATTAAAACTTATATCACTAGTTAGATCTTAATCTAGGCTACCTATTTACACAATTGTCATCGTGCTAGACACGCTAGTTTCCACGAAAATCGCGGTGGAAAATCGCGAGTATAAATACGACGCTCCGCGTCGCTTACCCCCGCGCCCCGCGCCAGGGGGGCCATTTAAATACTGTTTCGCGAATACGCGAAACTTTCAGATGCGGCCTAGCGTGCCTAATGTTTACATCTACCTATCTAGAATGCCTATGACCTAACTATGATAATTTCTAACTATTAAGTACTGTCTATTACTATTTTACATGTTAGACTTAGTATGAATTTCAAGTATGAGAATCCCGACTTTTATTCTGTCTGGTTCGCTATATCTCAATTACCTATAGCCTATCCCATAAATAAAACAACAAAAACACATTTCTTTATTGAAAAATCATACATATTAGTCATAACATAGTACTTAAAAGCTAAAATTCTAAACCTAAGTAGAAAACATTGATTAGTATACTACTATTTACAACACAAGATAAGCAATCTAAAAAAACATCTATTGTTAATACAAACTTCGTTATCCGATTGATAACGTTATTTAACCTACTAAACAAAAAAGAGGTATAAACTATTTACAGTTTTTCGCCTATAATTCTGGAATGGTTGTACCTATTTTGATGCAATTTGCGCTGTCGCGCACACAAATGTTTATGTAGATTATTGATTGTTATACAGATAATGGATCTAAGAAGAGCTGTGGTAGACAAGCATAAGCTGGACCGTAGAAAGGACCACATGGAAATAGATCGGACCGGTAAATACGATATGTCTACAGAGATATCTGAGGAGACTGTATCTACAGATTCCACGTCAAAGTCAGGGGAATACGAGAAAAACCCCGGAAACGTGTATACTTTACACAAGAATAGATATAAGCAGAATTGGCTGTGGAACCATTTTGTAAGTATTTTTTACATTTTTCTTTTCTTATGTGTAAAGTACTTTTAAAATGGACGAAAGCAGTTCTTTGCCTTCTTGTGCCACCAACGCTTCTGCCGATTGGTAGCATTTTTAGGCTGAGAAAGGATAGGAATTTGTTGGGTTTGGGGACGGAATGAAGATATTGGGATACTACTTACTCGGATTAATGAAGAGCAAGCGAACATAGCAAATAGCAGCTCGGGGGGCTGGACCTCCTAACGTTTTATCGAATCACACTTGTTCTTTACATTGTTCCGAGAACGAGGAGGTTCTGGATGAAAGCAGTTCTTTGGCTTCTTGTGCTACCAACGCTGCTGCAGATTGGTAGCATTTTTAAGCTGAGAATGGATAGGAATTTCTTGGATTTGGGGAGGGAATGAAGATATTGGGATACTCGGATCAATGAAGAGCAAACGACATAGCAAATAGCAGCTCAGTAGGCTGGGCGCGCTTTTCCGATGCCGACTTTTTAACGTTTTATCGAATTACTCTTGGTCTTTACATCGTTCCCAGAAGTGACGATTATAAAACTCATTATTCCCATATATCACGTTTCATCGAAGTTTTTGGAAGAATGCACTAACCTGCCATATGTAAACACCGGCTAAGCCGATGCGGATTACACCCCTGACATTCCAGACTATATTTTATAGATCCTCCTTACATTATTATTTATGAACTGGTTTGAAAAAAAAAATGCTTTTTATTTGTAAAAGTCCTTACTAGGCCCATTACAATTTCATTAAAATCAGTTTAGAAGGTTGTTGCACCTTTTTAAAAAATACGAGAAATTTATTTTGACTAGTATTCGGCTACGCTGATCGCTTATCATTAGCGTCATTGTGTGCACCTACGAGTATAGTATGTGATGAACAAATTTGCGGTGATTTGAGGCTACGGCAGCTCAGTAGTTGAGACCGTTGACAGGCCAGATGCCGAAGGTTAGGTTCAAATCCTACTTATGGCGAATTTGTTTGTCACATATTTTCAATTTTAATATAATACGGAGCATTGTAATGCTTATGATAGCAACTAGAACATTTTCCTTAAAGTAAGCTTATGTAAACTAAATTTGAAGAAGATACTGAAAAAAAAAATCCCACGGTGTTTAAATACTGTATATATGTATGTGAGATAAAATGTGAAATACGGGTTAGTCACGTATGAAAGTGCCGAAATGAGTACGAAGTAGTTTCAGTCCTCTTTGACTTCTTGCGCTTGTCTCGGTTCATATTTGCCCTGAGGATAACCTCCGGATGAGGTTGAAACATCCCACATATTTCTTGTAGCGCCACCATACGTGAGTAACCCGTATTTCACATATCAAAACAAAAATGTTAGTATCTCACGTTTTAATAAAAAATCAAGCATTGGTTCTAAGAGGAGCAGTTGTCATATTGACGGGCTGAGTATGTGTCGACAATAACTTAAGAGCTGATACAATATTTGAGTAAGTTCTTTACGCAGCATCGAAACTAGTAAAATTATTCTGGAATCATCTGAATCTTACACTTTAAAACTGGCTGAAATATCATGGTTAATAATGAACTTACGTCAATTATCATAAGGCATAAAATTAATAATATAGAGTTAATAAAATCATAACAGTAGGATAAACATACGAAGAAAAGAGCCAAGAGTTATGATTTGCTCAAGCGCGTCAGAAATCAGAAATGAGGGTTAGCGCGAAGACAGTATAAGTACTTCCATCCCATAGTTGACTTTAATAAAGAAATAAATTTATTCTTACAATCCTTACTCCATACTTATATTATATTAGACTTATTTTTTTCTATTTTAATGACTGTATTCTTAAGTATTAAAGTAACGGGATTAGCGCGCATTTTACTGGACTGGGGCAGCAATCCTGAAATCCTGTACGTAATCGCCTACAGGACCTATTTTGGAGCCTTTACATCAGCCTTTGCGTATAGGCAACATTTGTTTTGTTCGACCAAAACTCGGCCGCCTGCCATTCCAAGGTTAAATTTATTGTTATAATCGCCACACCCTAAAGTGCATATTGAACTATCCTGATAACAGTTACTGACGAGAAGGACGCCGCAATACGTGAAATGCGATTGGATATATCTCCATTCGTGTCTAACGTACTGCGCCTTCCACACACATTCGTGTCTTCGTATTTTGCAGATTGACAATACCACGTCAATTTACAAAATATTTTTATTTACTTTATTCCGTGCGGCCTAGACGCACATACCGTGACCAGATTACGGACGTTCTTGCCAAAGGGCAAGTTAGGAGTACCCGAAACCGACGAGCATGCGTGAAGAGAGTGATGGATGTAGACGAAGCGAGAGAGGTTTGTAAAGATCGTAGCAAGTGGAGGTCCCTCGTCTCTGCCTACCCCCATGGGAAACAGGCGTGATAGTATGTATGTATGTACTTTATTCGATATTCGATAAACGAATAAAAGAATATGAAATATGATTGTCCAAGTTTTCACGCTGCATAAAAAACCTACTCTATTAAGCTCTTACTCGAAAACGTTTCGACGCTAGATCAAAATATCGCACAATTACTAAAATTCTCTATTTTACAGAACCATGGAGCTGGAGCGAATTGATCCTTAGATACTTATTGACATTCCATACCGCTCATGTGAAAGGTTTGATCAAGATGACTCACTCATGATAACCGGTCAATGAACTTTTACAATATTAGTTTGTATTTGAGAAATTTGTGTCCTAATAAAAACGATTATATTTTTCATGTGATTTTAATTTTCCTTTATTAAAATTTATAGTAACGGTTGAAAAAATAGAGGTTAAAATGCTAAGTTCATGAGTGAGTCTTCTTGACTCAGTACCATAAATGTTAATTTAATACCAATAATACACAGATTTTGTAATAATTTTGACACTTTTAAGGAAAATAGATTTTACCTCTGTTTATTCAACATTAGAAAGACATCATGATATGGTAGGCAACAAATGAAAGAAACAGATTTAAATGATTAAAATATTATAACAATGGTACTCACGTTTCTAGAGGAAGTCAATTTTTTTTCGTGTTTTTAAGTTTGACCCCTGGGGACGTTGTTCAATATCATGGACTGATCGGGCCCTTTAAATATTTTTGTTACCCTCTGTATTTATAAACAATATGTAAAAAAACCCTGTCCAATCCTTGAAGGATGATTCAGCCCGTCGATATGGACAACTTTTTCTATGGGACCAATGTTAGGTGGAGTACCGTGCGGCCGAATATTTTTGTTTGGATGCCGTTTTTTTAAATAGTTGATCATCATCATCATTTCGAGTAAGTGTTACGGTCAATCGACCATGCACATGGTGTCAGAGTTCTTCGGAACCGCCTCTCGGCCTCTGACGTGGTTCCTTTAACGACTACCAGATGGCAGCCGGGACCACCGGCTTAACGTGCCTTCAGAAGCACGGAATCATTTTTATTATCAGACAATCAGGTGATTCAAGCCTGCAATGTCCTAACCAAACTGGAAACAACTAAACAAAGTATGCTTCCGGTGGGAATCGAACCCACGACCCCCGGGTCAACAGGCAAACGCCTTAACCACTGGACCACGGAGGCTGTTTAATAGTTGATTATTTTTCGAAATGAAGGTAACATCGTTTCTTATCTACACTGAATGACGATATACCAACAGCGTTCTTCACCGACTTCAAAAAAGCAAGAGGATGAGGAACAAGAATGAATTGATGACAGTCAAAGTCTTTTTACCCGACTACGGCGAAGCAAAAAGGAGGGTTATGATGTTGACCGTTATGTTTTTAATTTTCTTTTTATCTCATATCTCCGTAGATTAACCGACGTGTTTTTTTAAAGGATATGCTTTATGATCCTATTTAAATTTCATCAAAATTGGTAAAGTAGTTTGACTAGCTCCGTGGCGCAGCGGTCAACACGCCAGCCTGCGACACGGAGTGACCCGGTTCGATCCCCGGCCAGGTCAAGATGGAAAATGCTCTTTTTCAGATTGGCCTGGGTCTTGGATGTGTATTTATATAAATATAAAATAAATAATAAATATATACGGACAAATCACACAGATTGAGCTAGCCCCAAAGTAAGTTCAAGACTTGTGTTATTGGATACTAACTCAACGATACTATATTTTATAACAAATACATATATAGATAAACATCCAAGACCCAGGCCAATCTGATAAAGATCATTTTCCATCTCGACCTGGCCGGGGATCGAACCCGGTCACTCCGTGTCGCAGGCAGGCGTGTTGACCGCTGCGCCACGGAGCTAGTCAAACTTTTTATGTATGTATTTGTTATAAAATATAGTATCGTTGAGTTAGTATCCCATAACACAAGTCTCGAACTTTTGGGGCTAGCTCAATCTGTGTGATTTGTACGTATATATTTATTTATTAAATGAAGTCGGTTTTTTTATATGAAAAATTATTAGTAAAAATATATTTTAGATGGATGGCAATCACATGAACATTAACCCGTATGGACCACAATTGAACAACGTTGGCCCTAACGGTGTCGATCTATTCTTCGGACGAAAATGGTGGTATTTCAATCAGGTAATAAATGATATTATCTATACTAATATTATAAAGCTGAAGAGTTTGTTTGTTTGTTTGTTTGAACGCGCTAATCTCAGGAACTACTGGTTCAAATCGGAAAATTCTTTTTGTGTTGGATAGTCCATTTATTGAGTAAGGCTTTAGGCAATAAAACATCACGCTGCGACCAATAGGAGCGAAGCATCAATAAAAAATGTTTTGAAAACGGGGAAAAATTATTAATCTGAACTAATTAATCATAATAACAGAAATTGCCGCGGACGAAGTCGCGGGCAACAGCTAGTCGTATATAAGAGTACAATAGGACCACTCGTAGTCTTTCTGTGGAGGTCGTAAGAGGCGACTTAGGAAATACAAGCTAAACAAAGCTTATAAACATCAGTAAGACCTCTCCAACCCATCTGGCCAGCGAGGAGAGTGTAGGCCAAATCCTCTGTCTGCTCTGGCCATACAGAAGTACGTAAGTATAGCTCCGGTAGTACAGAGAGGGTCATGCTCCTGCAGTGGAGACTAAAAAGACCTGATGATAATATTAACATATTATACTTCCAAGCTGATTTGGGAGAGTACCAGCTGCTTCTCTTCCCACGCTGACCGTAATAGCCGATCGAGGGAATGGGAAAATCTGACGAATCATATTAGTAGGCGATGCGGCTAGCAACCCATCACTATTTTGATTCCAGTTTCCACCTAATGCCCACATGCTAAACATGGCTTGAGGGTCTGTAAGATCTGGGGCTCTGTCTACCCCGCAATGGGAAAAAGACGTGATACTATGTATGTATGTATGTACTATGAAACATGAAAGGTGTCAGGATACCAGCTCTTCTTATCTTTGCTCAGAGGGAAAAAAAAACGCAAGACTCGTATCGTATAGTGAGGTCAAACAGATAACGAAGGATCTTATCTATAATGGGGCCGATTCGGAATCGGAAGCATGTCTAATCTTCGGTTTTTAGGGTTCCGTACCCAAACGGTGAAAACGGGACCCTATTAATATCACTCCGCTGTATGTCCGTCCGTCCGTCTGAATGTTTGTCCTTCTGTCACCAGGTTGAATCTCATGAACCATGATAGTTGGACAGTTGAATTTTTCACAGATGATTTATGTTGCCGCTATAACAAAAAATACAGAAAAATAGAATAAAATAAATATTTACGGGGGCTCCCATACAACAAACGTGATTTTTCTTGCTTGTTTTTGCTCGATAATGATAACGGCATCAGGTAGATGCTTGATATATTCACAGAATATTAAGTTATATTATTTACTTTAAAAATAAATAAAAAAGAATTAATATTAAAGGGCTCCCACAACACACATGATTTTTTTGCCGGTTTTATAGATAACGGTACAAAACTCTTCGTGCGCGAGTCCGACACCTACTTGACTTAACTTACCACTTTGTTTGTACTTATCTTCCCTTGACCTTCAGAATATCATCTAGTGTGTAGTGTCTGTAGTCCTCTAGTTCAGAATAAGCCGATCTAAAGAGGTCTTAACACTTACCAATCAACAAATCCACAAAGAAACATTTGTCTCATCGTCTCCTCCGATGCCATATTTTTTGATATAGAACGGCAAACAAGCAAGCGCTTTACCTGATAAGTTAAGCGCCTGTTATGCGATCAACGCTACTCATGGACAACTGCAACAGTGACAGGAGCGTTGTCAGCCTTTCAAGGAGGATGGGCCTCCGGCTCTCTCACTTACCCAACGAAGCATAGGAGAGGTGAAGCTTCTACTCAAACATCGATTTTTTGTGAGAGTGTGGTACTTCCCAGGACGAGCCGGCCCAATTATGCTACTAGCAAAAATGAATTTTGCTGGTAGCGTAGCCCTAACACAACAAAAAATAGGGAAAGATACACATACACGACATCGTTCTTATAATAATAATGATTTTGATGATATACATGCTACGCAGATGATAATACACTATGTCTTTTGTTTCAGGATGATTATAGACCGTTGCGTTAATATTGATTCCTGAACAATTTAATTAATAGTGTTCTACAATTGGTGAAATTAAGTAAATAAAAATATTATTATTTGAATTTTGTGTTTTATTTGGTGTTGTAAATCGTCGACTCAACTACTAAATGGATCTGAATAAAACCTAAATAAAACGAAATAAGCGTTTAAAAAATACTTGGATTATACTCTTTAACCCGAAAGTACGTTTTAGGGATATAAGCAGGGATTGCATCCAACAAAATAAGCTAGCAATAAAAATATATTCAAAAAAATATCGAATCAAAGAGTAAAATCGTTTATTTGATACTAGCGGCCCGCCCCGGCTTCACACGGATAGATATATTGAATTAATATAGCCTTTGTTCATCAAGGATAATGGAGGATTCTAATGGTGAATTTATTGAATGAATTTTTCAAATCGGCTTAGTAGTTTCGGAGCCTATTCAATGTAAACAAACAAACAATCAAATCTTTTCTCTTTATAATATTAGTGTATAAGTGTAGATAGATTAATTGAACAATTGTCATATTTGATTTACAACTTAATCTTTGATGTCAGAATTTACTCATAGCTAAGTTTAGTGCCGCTTCCAAAGCAGAGAGCAGAAGAAGAAACCACAAACAGCACAGCATATTTTTTCCAATTAATAAGGTGAAGGTCCAAAAATTAGTAATATCAATATTCACAGTTGTGTGGATTCCAGCAGAGTAGAATAGGACCACTCCAAGTCTTCCCATGGAGGTCGTAAGAGGCGACTTAGAAAATACAAGCTAAACAAAGCTTATAAACATCAATGAGACCTCTCCAGCCCGTCTGGCCAGCGAGGAGAGTGTAGGCCAAATCTTCTGCCTGCTCTGGCCATGTATAGCTCCGGTAGTACAGAGAGGGTCGTGCTCCCGCAGTGGAGACTAAAAAGAACTGATGATGATGATGATAAATATTCATTGATTAAACGAGGCGATTACCAAACCTTCGCCCTGCATAAAAGAACTTCTAGATGTATGTAGGCAGTTTGATTTTTCTCATAATTATGTAGAGGTATGTTCGTTTCGATTGAAATTACTTTTCATACTTTCGCCACCAGATCATTAACCAATGACACTATTTGCTTGGTATTCGAACGACCAAAATATAGGTTTGTTCATTGAGGGTGCCACGTGTAGTGACGTCGACCGTGGCTACAGTCAGTGACTACAGAAAATAATAACATAAGGAGTAAATGCATCATCATCATTTCTTGTAGGCGTCACGGTCAATCGACCATGCACATCCTGGTGTCAGAGTTGTTCGGAACCACCTCTCGGCCTCTGACGTGGTTCCTTTAACGACTGATGGCAGCCGGGACCAACGGCTTAACGTGCCTTCCGTAGCACGGAATCATCTTTATTATCAGACAATCAGGTGATTCAAGCCTGCAATGTCCTAACCAAACTGGAAATAACTATACAAAGTATGCTTCCCGTGTGAATGGAAATCCCCCGGGTCAGGCACCAGCAGTCAGGTACAGGCAAACACCTTAACCACTGGACCAGGGAGGCATTAAATACATATAACTTAAGGTTACTTTTCTGTATAAGAAAAAAATCATAAAAAACATATTTCATCCACCCAGCGTCCGTTCCCGCGTCCATATACCACCAATAAAACCCTCCCATGCTTTTTATACCGACCCTTTGTAACTTATTGTATGTGACAGTAATTGATAACCTAAATGGATGCGATTGTCGTAAAACGATTTGAAAACCTATTAAATGTGTATAACTTCCATGCAGTTCGGAGAAAAAAACTAAGAATGTACCACCTGCTACTCTTCCCTTTTTAGGGTTCCGTAGCTCAATACGGAAAAACAAAGCCCTTAAAGGATCACTTTGATGTCCGTACGCCTAGGAACACGCTAAACATGACAGTTTGGTCTTACGGCCCTAATCACGTATTTATCACGTATCAGGTAGACAGGCTACCCGGTACGTGATAGGTAAGTACGTGATTAATGTGTTACTAGTTACAAGCTGTTGCCCGCGTCTTTGTCCGCGGCAATTTCTGTTATTATGATTAATTAGTATACCGGGTGTTACAAAACTACGAAATAATATTTAAGGGGCATGATCAGTCCATAATATTAAACAACTTTCCCCATGGGACAAACTTCGAAACATGAAAAGAAAAAATCGATCTCCGATACAAAATAAGCTATCAGCTGATCGACTTTTCATGAAAGGTCAAAACTTTTTTTTTGTCCTTCGATGTATGTTCTCTGGTAATAGTTGTTTAATATCTTGGACTGATCATGACCCTTAAATATTATTTCGTAGTTTTGTAACACCCGGTATATGAATAATTTTCTCCCATTTTAAAATCATTTTTAGTGATGCTTTGCTCCTACTGGTTGCAGCGTGTTTTATAGCCTAAAGCCTTCCTCAATAAATGGACTATCCAACACATAAAGAATTTTCCAAATTAAACCAGTAGTTCCTGAGATTAGCGCGTTTAAACAAAAAAAAAAACTCTTCAGCTTTATAATAAAAAAAAAATAAGTAATAAGTATAGATAAGAATTGAACCCAGCGCCTCTCGAAATACGAAGTTTTTGGTTTCATCGTCATCATCATCAGGTCTTTTTAGTCTCCACTGCAGGAGCATAACCCTCTCTGTACTACCGGAGCCATACTTGGCCAGAGCAGACAGAGGAGTTTTTGGTTTGTTTTTCGTGTTTTCGTTTAAAGGCATCTGAAGCATGGAGGAGCCCACCGATCACTGTGGGGGTTGCGTAAGCGCTTTTCCACCACTGGGCCATCGGGATTCTCAGTAGCGCTTTAACCATTGATATTCGAATACCGTCGAAATCGCAATACACGATGCAATATTGGAGTGAAAATATTACGGAGCATTTCGCGTGCAACTAAAATTTCAAAAGATTTTTTTTATTTCCGCTAGCCATATTTTCTATTTGTAGAAATGTTTAAAGTACACATTGAATAAGCAGCATCACTGACGAACCTGTTATTGGTTATTGGGCAACAATGTTTCTGCTTTTTAAATATTAAAAAGCAGTTGTTGCTGCTTTTTAAATATTATCCAATGACAGCCGCTCATCGTACTTTACGACTCGGTGCTGCCATCTGGTGTTAAACTTTTCAGAAAATTTAATAACTCGCACCACGCGCTACTTTCATGTCTATAGGTATGTTTATGACATATTTATTCATGACATAATTATGTATATAAACGGGAAATAACACGACCGTTTTATTGTTTCCGTTGACGGTTCGACGAATAAAAATGTTCGTGCTAAGTCGCGCGTATATACATAATTATGTTTTTAAAGTGCAAAAGTTTGAAAAATAATAATATATTTATTCTTAATTAAAATTTAAAATATGTGATGAAAAAGAACTCGGCCACAGGTGGGATTCGAACCCACGTCCCTTAGGTTAACGCCCTAGGTGTGATACCATTACACCACCGTGACTTCGAATCACCGCGTCGAATTCTCTCATCACATATTACCCCGTAGGGTATACGCATTTCAAGCATGCGTACTTCTTCAATACTACCCACTATTTAGTAGTGTGGTATTCTACTTCATTCATATCCGATGAATAGAAAGTTGATTAAATTTAGGAAAGCTTTTACTTACTTAAATTGTTTTTTAAATAGCATTACAATGCTCGGTATATTATTAAAATTTAAAATATGTGATGAAAAAGAACTCGGCCACAGGTAGGATTCGAACCCACGTCCCTTAGGTTAACGCCCTTAGTGTGATACCATTACACCACCGTGACTTCGAATATTAATATATTTATCAGGGCTTGTTACCGGTACCAAATTCCCATTATAAGTACCGGTAAGTACCGGTATTACTATTCTGTTAAAATTTTAACGGTAATATGAGGTACCGGTAATCTAGTATTTAACGGTAATAATATTGTTAACAGTTAACGGTAATTTTACCGCTACTTGTTACCGGTACCAAATTCACATTATAAGTACCGGTAAGTACCGGTACCTCTATTCTGTCAAATTTTAACGGTATTAAAATTGCGTTAATTTTACCGGTACCTACGCATTGTTGCCGTCTACCGCATGGGACTCGCTCGACTGTAAAAGTGCCGCCCTATTGTGGGCCCCCGCCTCACGCCGCACATGCACAACACGGCAACGACACACATTAACGAAATGATAATTCCAAATACGAGTACCGGTACTAAGTACCGGTACTGTTTACCGGTATTTGGTACAGGTACTTCTTTCAATTACCGGTACCGTCGTTTTATTGAGGTACCGGTACCAATCCAATTACCGGTACCGTTGTATTATAGAGGTACCGGTACTTGATTTTTACCGTTACCAAATGTACCGGTACCAAACCAATTACCGGTACTGTCGTTTCATAGAGGTACCGGTAATGGATTTTTACCGGTATTCCAACCCCTGATATTTATTCTTGTCCTAGCATTGGCCCCAAAGCAAAAACATAATATAAGTACAGAACGGAAACTCGCAGCGTCCTTAGTAATTTGGCGTCCCCCGCACCTCCCTCTCTTTCTCGGGTGTTTTGGGTTGCTAAAAAAACAGGGTTAGTAGCTACCTATATTCATAGCCTGCTACTGTTCTATTCATATGGCTACACGCGCCTGGCGGAGGAGGACTTCTCTAGGGTGACTCGGTTGCTGCCAGCCTGCAGAATACTGATACTAAACGACGCTGCGTGGGACCGAGGTCACTATAAGCTAAAGTATATTGATGCTACCGGTACTACCGGCTTACTAGGCTAATGTATCCAAGTACCGATCATAAAAATGATGTGAAAATTCGCCAAATGTCACGCTGTGACCGTGACGATGACATTCACTTTTTCTTTAATATTTCCATATTTCCTAGTTCCAAGTCTTAGCTAGTCGTGGTAGAGCCACGTTACCGGCAAAATGAATTGCTGGTAGCATGAATAGGCCGGCTCTTCCGGGGAAGTACCACACTCTCACAGAAAATCGACGTCTGAGTAAAAGCTTTACCGCTTCTATACTTCGATCGGTGAGTAAGAGAGCCGGAGGCCCATCCTTCTCCCTCCCCTCCCCATTTCCTTCCCCCAACCCCTTGTAAAGCCGACAACGCACCTGCCACACCCTGGTGTTGCAGTGGTCCATGGGCGGCGGTGGTCACTTACCATCGGGTGACCCGCTTGCTCGTTTGCCGTCCTATAACGTAAAAAAAGAAAAATAGTCTATGTGGTCTTTTGACTTTGATGTACATCTATTACAATTAGGTAATTATCAATGAACTAGCTGTCGCCCAGGCCTCCGCACGTGTCAATGTCGATCCCTTGTGAATAGTACTTTTTCCCGGGATAAAAGTTAGCCTATGTCCTTCTCCGTACTCCAGAGAACTTGTATGCAAAATTACATGATGATTAGTTCAATAATTACGGCGTGAAAGCGTAGGAAAAAAACAAACTCACTTTCGCATTTATAATATTAGTTAGGATAACATCAGAAAATACGAGTAGTAACTGTTTTAAGTATAAACTTAAACAGTAAACTAAAATTAAAAACAAACATCAAATTGTATAAAAAAAATAATCTAAATCGCTTCGGTCAGCTGGCAGGGTGTCCAAAAAGACTGGCAGCATTTCCTTGCTAGATGGCCAAACTTAATCTTTGACCGAAATGCCAGCCAGCTCTTTCGTCATCGGAAATATCGGTTAAGCGTGCGGGTATCTTCTTGAAGATCTGTCAGGCCTTCGCACCCCAAGGCCCTAGCGTCTCCACGGCAAAGGGCACAAATATGGACGGCTCGCCTAGGACTGCATATTTACGCCTCTTAATTGATTCCGCTTTTACATAAACGTATATTTTGGCGAGCTGCAACCTACATCATGTAGGTCGCGTGTCAGCTACGTAATAACTGAGTATAAGTAACTTCACAAACTAAGTCCATATCGAGATACTAAATCACCGATAGCGCACCGAGATACTATCGACGGCACGCCGAAGTACTATCGATCGGCGATACTATAGCGCCTGGATACTGCCATCGAGAAAGGATCCATCATACCTAGCCATCATGTAACCAGCAAGAACAATAAACCATTTCTCTGTGACGAGATCTTGTGGCTCCACAACATCTTCAACCCAGCAAGCAGCAACATCTCTATTACATATTTTTTTTTTTTATGACATACGGCAAACGAGCAAGCGCGTCATCTGATAGTAAATTATCCCCACTGGCCACGGACAACTGTAACACCCGGAGTGTGACAAGAGCGTTGCCGGCCCTTTTAAGAAAACATTTTTTTAAAGTTCCATCCATCGTTTCGAATATGTACTTATGTTAATTATATTAATAGCATTACAATGCCCGGTTTAATATTAAAAGCGAAATTTTTTCATCACATTTCGATTTTAATGTACCTATGTTGTTTGGCCTAACACCAAGTCTAGCACCATACAAACTGAACAGACTAATTCTGTACTTCTTCAAGTTCATGATACTCCTCTCCATTTCAAATGTGGTATCGATTCGGATATTTACCTATGGTGTTTGGCTTAACACCAAGTCTAGCACCATACAAACTGAACAGACTAATTCTGTACTCCTTCAAGTTCATGATACTCCTCTCCTATCCACGATTATTTTTTTAACTCAACTGAGAAGACTTCATGAGTCGAGGACCGTTTTTACAACTAAGATTACCGATTTGAATGATAAAAGTTTAATTGAGTTGATGAAGCCATAAGGAATTTGGCACAGATTGAGCTAGCGCAAAAGTAAGTTCGAGACTTGTGTTATAGGATACTAACTCAACGATACTATTTTTTATAACAAATACATGTATAGATAATCATCCAAGACCCAGGGCAATCTGAAAAATATCATTTTCCATCTTGAGCTGACTGGAGGTCGAACTCGGGCACCCTCATGTCGCAGGCGTGTTAATCACTGCGCCGCGGAGCTCGCCGTTTATCAACTCTAGTTATCCTGCCTATCTTAGAATCTTCAATTTGATGGTATGGACTATATTTGTACAATTTCAGTAATGAAATTTACATTTAGAACACTTGAAACAACAAAGTGATATAAACTTATTGATGTTATTGTTAAACTTAGATCTAAGTCGAAGTATTAACTTAGAAGTTTACAATAATAACACAAGGCTACCTACTGCATGCGTCTTCAAAATAACTAGTTGCTAAAGTAAATACGCTTTACGTACGCCGAGTAATTTTAAATCAAAGTTAGATAATCATATTATTATAAAATTGAAGTTCAATGACTAAAACTACGTAGAAAGAAAAATAACAAAATAATAAAAAGTATAAAGCTAATCGAATAAACCGCCTCGAAGAGTGCCTGGTTCGACAGTGCCCATCACACCGGCCGCGTTGCCACGCTGGAAGCCCAGTGAAATATGTTGAGACAGGGTCAATTATTTTCATAAGTTAAAATATTCCTGTAAATATAAATGATAAACAAGCTGATTTTCCACATGCACACATAAAATGATGAAGCGAAACCTGGGATACTTTTCGCATCACTTTTTAACGTGATTTTTCATATTTTTTTATAAGATATTTTATGCAATGCTTTACTGAAATATACACGCTAGTATACATTAATATAATAAATAAACATTACATAAACTACATACATATTATGAACAATCTGACAGGCCTTGTAGAAAATGAGCTTTCACTCTATTCTTAATGTCAAACGAGTTTGAGCCTTCCTAATATCTACCGGTAGGGCATTCCATAATTTTATGGCACGAACAATAAAAGAGTTCTCAAAGAACCCACTCCGATGAACTGGCGTTAGTTGTATTTATCTCCTCCCCTCCCCATTCCTCTCCCTCGTAAACTGGAAAAAAAATCGACATTCTCATACAATGCTGGCTTTTAACTAAAATTTAAGTATACATTTTTTTTGTTTGAAAAAAATATTTTAAATTCATTTTTTAATAATTTATAAACTTAACTGCAGCAACTTTTGACTCAAAAAATATCTCAAACGATAAAAAAAATTCAACCACAAAATTAATGTAACATTCAATTCATTTTCATGGTTTTACACTTTAATCGTGGTTCGGCAAATTTAATGGAAAAACTTTGATTGACTTCTTGTTATTACAAATAACGGACTATGGCACTGAGATGGATATCGTTAGGCATTTGGTTATTTTAAGTGTAAGAATTTCCATTAATTATTATCTCGCCTTTGATATAGAATTTTATTAATTTTGAATTAGAATCCTTACTAATATTATAAATTAGAAAGTGTTTTGTTTATTTGTTACGCTTTCACGCCGTAAGTACTGAACCGACCATCATGAATTATGTATATAAACGGGACTTAGCACAAACCTTTTTATTATTTGTTTCCGTTGACGATCCATTGTGGTCGCAACGAGACTGAGTCTCAGTCTCGTTGCGACCACGATGGATGTAACTCCACTGAAATGATGTTCGTGCTAAGTCCCGTTTATATACATAATTATGTGTTTAAAGCGCGAAAGTTTAAAAAAGAATATTGCGACCATCATGAAATTTTGCATACAAGTTCTCTGGAGTACGAAGAAGGACATAGGCCTTTTATCCCGGGAAAAAGTACTATTCCCAATGGATCGACATTGACGCGGGTGGAGCCGCAGGCGAAAGTTAGTGTTTTTATATATTTAAAGTAACTTAGCATATTGTTATTTCTGTGTTACAATTACAATGTGTTTGCAATGCTACTCATATATATAACTGCGATTAAAAGTGAAACTCCACTTCCTGACAATTAAGCTGAAATATTGTGCAAATCTATACATATTATCACGTCTTCATCCCTTGCGGGATAGACAGAGCCTAAGATGATAAGGCCGAAAGGCCACGTTTAGCGTGTTGGTGGGCGTAAAGGTGGAAAACGGAATCAAATTAGTGATGGGTTGCTAGACGCAACGCTACGTTGCTAGACGATATTGTCCTGATTCTTTAGTGTAAATCTAAAGAAATTTAATATAAAAGTACCACAGAGGAGCGATGTGGATATCGTACACAAAGATAGGCCTATGCTAAGCAGTGGGCGAATGACGGACTTAGATAAGATTAGATGTAATTAATCGTTTGTTACAATGTTACTTATAGATGTAACTGCGATGAAAAGTGAACATTCACTTAAACTGAACTTTTGTGTGTTAGCTGTGTGGTTTCCGGCAGAGTAGAATAGGACCACTTCATGTCTTCCCATAGATGTCGTAAGAAGCGACTTAGGAAATACAAGCTAAACAAAGCTCATAAACATTAATGAGACCTCTCCAACCCGTTTGGCCAGCGAGGAGAGTGTAGGCCAGAGCCTCTGTCTGCTCTGGCCAAGTATGGCTCCGGTAGTACAGAGGGTCATGCACCTGCAGTGGAGAGTGAAAAGACCTAATGATGATGATGATGATGATGATGATGATGATGAATTGTGTTACAATGTTACTCATAGATGTAACTGCGATACAAATTGAATATTCACTTAAACTGAACTTTTGTATCAAGTCACAGAGATTAAAAATATAAGTACTAGAGGTAGGTAATATAAGTACTAAAAACATATAAAATATTTGCGTTTAAAGTCAGCACGGAGTGCACCAATTCTATGCCATGCAGTGGCAGTCCTAACAGAACATCATGATAAAGTTATTGAAAAAGAAATAAAATATTTTCTAAGCAATATTCTGACACGTCCTTTTAAATTCAGCAAGTAATATTATAGAAATAAATCTTCAAAGGATTCCAGTTTATTTTCATATGTATATTACATCGAATCGCACTAACAATGTCATAACAACACCGCCATCTTGGCTTACTTTCGATTTACGAAGATCATCACAACAGCACCTCTACAGTACCTTTATTTATTATTAAATAATAAATCAGACATCAATATTGTACTACCTTTTGCCCGTGGCTCCACCCGCGTTATATCAGTCCCTCGGAAACAGTAGAATTTCCTGGAATTTAAGGTACCTTATGTCCTCCTCGGAGTCTCAAACTATCTCCAGCCAAATTGATTCAATGGTTGAAGCGTAAAAAGGTGACAAACAGACAGACAGAGTTACTTTTGCATTTTTCGCATTTTAATACTAGTATGGATATGGATAGTAAGGATTATGGAGTCATCGAGATGTACTGATGAAATGATGAAGTCGGAAGGCTATAGGGCCTCCTTATTAAAACTACATAATCCAAAAAGGGTTTTTGATACGCTTACCACCACATGGCAGCATTGAGGCGTTAGGTACGATCAGCATCATCGTTTCGTGTAGGTGACGCGGTCAATGGACCATGCACTGCACACACTGGTGTCAGAGTTCTTCGGAACCGCCTCTCGGTCTGACGTGGTTCCTTTAACGACTGCCAGATGATAGATGGGACCAACGGCTTAGCGAACTTCCCGAAGCACGGAATCATCTGTATTATCAGACAATCAGGTGATTTCAGCCTGCAATGTCCTAACTTAACTAGAAACAACTAAGCAAGGTATGCTTCCCGTGGAAATCGATCCCACGACCCCCAGGTCTACAGGCAAAGCCACCACTGGACCAGTTAGGTCCGATGAGCCTCTGTCATCGGTCATTAACAACTGACTCTGATTGATGACCTATTTGTAAGGCACAAGACCAAGATGATGTGCATTGAAAGAGGGATATACTCAACAGTGGGATATAGAAGGCTGTCGATGATGATTATGATGATGATTGGACAACCATTATTATAACTGAACCCGTCACGTCTGGGTCGCTATTACTTATTTCTTATTTTAAAAACCCCCTCATTGCTTTTATTATATTTGCCTGGAAACCTTGATAGTTTATATTAGTTTAGAATTAAAGCAATTTTTAAGTTAATTCCTTTTTTAATTAAAATTAAACACAATTTTTTTTAAAAACAAGCTTGTATGTACTTCAATTTAATGTTTAAAGTTATGTTTAGCGAGCCCTTTAATTTGATATCCTTGTAGGAGTAGATCAAAAATAGCTGGTCCGCCATCATGGGTGTTTAGCCATGTTGGATTTAGAATGACGTCACATAGCAAGCCACGCGTTATCATCCAAACTAAACGAGTATACGAAATTTCAAGTCAATCGGTGGGAGGTATCTGTTTCAAGATTGGGTTGCAAAATTTCACCCGAACATAGTTTCATACCTGAAGGTTAATTATAAGCTCTTAAAATAAGCTTATTTCGCTATTATTATGTTCTAAGGCAAAAATCTATCCATTGCATATCTATTGAAAACAGCATGATATATTCACTTGTTTATCATATATAATTTACTAAAATCACTTATCACAAATGAATAAATATATTTTTTAGGTTATTTCATATGGAGCTACGATAAGTTTACGCAAACAATTGGAGCATGTTGCAGTACGTATAACAAATTTTTTAATAAATTTATACCAACTTAAAAAAAGGTAAATATCAATTTTAGAAAAAAATCGGTTGTATTTTTTTATGATTGTTACCTCGGAACTTCGTAGTTTTTTTAACCCAATTCTTGATATTTTTTTTTTGTTTGTATGGGTATGCTTTTAAGTTAGTACCATTTAAATATCATCACAATCGGTTTAGTAGTTTGATAGAAGTATTTTTAGGGTTCCGTACCCAAAGGGTAAAAACGGGACCCTATTAATATCGCTCCGCTGTCCGTTTGTCTGTCTGTCTGTCTGTTCGCGTGTCACCAGGGTGTATCTCATGAACCGTGATAGTTAGACAGTTGACATTTTCACAGATGATGTATTTCTGTTGATGCTATAACAACAAATACTAAATAATAGAATAAAATAAAAATGAATTATTACATTCAATATCTCTCATGCATAAATATTTTTTTTCCAGAAACGCAAGCTCGAAGATCGGAAGTATGAAATTTTGTCAGTAAGTATTTATATAGATATATTTATACACGTATATTTATATAAACAAATCGGTCGCTTCCGAAACGCCAGTAGTTTGTAGCTTTTGAACAGTAATTAATAATTTGAATATAATGAAAATAGCTTTCGCCCGCGGCTCCGCCCGCATCAATGTCGATCACTCGGGAACAGTTCTTTTTCCCGGGATAAAATGTACCCTATGTCCTTCTCTGTACCCCGGATAACATGTATGCAAAATTTCATGATGATGGTTTAGCAGTTACAACGTGAAAGCGCGGGTTGGCCAATTTGTTATGCGTACAATCACTATGTAATATTGTATTTTAACCTGAAGAACACGGGAGAGCCAATATTGTGATCGCACATGCACAACTCAACTATTTGCAGAAATTTTAGGTCTGCCGTTACTTAAGTTTAAAACAACTGTAAAAAACCAGTTAGAAAAAGGCTTGTAGACCAGTGCCGAAACCTTTGAAAATGATAAAAAGAAAAATAAAATTAAAGTAAGAAAAAATAAAAAATAAACTTTTTTGGAAAATTATATCATTGAAACTAACGTGAGATACAGACATTATGTACTAAAAACGGGTCACTCACGTGCTATTTCGTCGGGATTGCCGACTTTAGTTTCGGACTCGTCAGGAGCCCATTTTTAAGGCGAGTGCGAGACGCGCGGCGGAGGTCCCGAACTAACTGCTCTCGACGCACTGCTCGTGCGGCGGCTCGTGCCGCCCTTTTGGAGGGGAGAGCCAGGTCGGTCGCAGAACCCTTGTGATGAATAGTCACGGAGGTAGTGGATCCCATTTCTTCCTCGTCGGTGTCTGGTGACGGTACGTTTTTTTGGAAAACATAAAAATAAAAAACCAATAACTTGCTTATTTAAATTTTTTACATATATTTTGAGGTTAGGTGAAAAAATGTAAAAACAAAAGGAGTAGGTAGAACTTGTTATTACTTACATCATTGCCATATAACGTTTTTCCACAGGATTTGTAGTTTTTCCGGAAATCGATACAAACCGTTTTTACCACTAAAAACGCACCCCTTTCACTTCCCGACCTCAGATCATCCGTAATTTATTTTTTACATTACGTTTTATATATCTTAAATATAAAAATCAATCATACGAAAGCCGCAATGTATTTTGAAGTGACTATCAAAACGGTGTACAAGTTTTTTTTTTTTTTGGAAGGACTATGTAGCTAGCTGCAAGTGAGCTTTCGCTACTTCACCGAGCGTTTCATCGGTGTACACTGAGTTAGCAAATAGGCCGACTCACCGGAATAACTAGAAGCAGAAAAAATTAACAGAACTTTGGATTTATTTTCTTATTGTTCTTGCCACGTATCCATCTTCGTTCAACAAAATAAGCTTGGATAAGGCTAAGATTAATTTGTCCGTGGGGCAAACACGGCGATCGCTCAATGTCAGTTTAAATCTGTGCTCATAGGGTAATTATGGCAGGGGAGTCTACATATATTTTCATGCGGTTTTTCTCGATTTTTAGGGTTCCGTACCCAAAGGATAAAAAAACGGGACCCTATTAATATCGCTCCGTTATCCGTCTGTCAGGCTGTATCTCATGAACCGTGATAGTTAGACAGTTGAAATTTTCACAAATGATGAATTTCTCTTGGCGCTATAACAACAAATACTAAGAAATAGAATAAAATAAATATTTAAGGGGCTCCTATACAACAATCGTGATTTTTTTCTTTGCTTTTGCTTGATAACGGTAACAGGTAGACGCTTGAAATATTCACAGAATATTATATTATATATTCACTATAAACAAATAATAAAATAAAAGTTGATTTCATATTATAGGGGGCTCCCATACAATAGACATGATATTTTAGCCGTTGTTATAGATAACGGTACGGAACCCTTCGTGCGCGAGTCCGACTCGCACTTGGCCGGTTTTTTATGTAAATCTCTCAGAAATATAACCTTGTTTCTGGATATAAACAGTAATTACCTTACTTTGACTTATGATAATTACTAGGTGGCCCTGTGAGCTGCAGACTTCGTTAGTTTTCCGAACAAGCTCACAATAGTTTTCTGACCTTAAAAGGAAAAAAAACGGAACCCTTATAAGATCACTTTGTTGTCCGTCCGTCTGTCTATCTGTCCCTTTTTCTTAGGAACGCGAGGCAAGCTGAAATTCATCTCAAATAAACAGGTCTACTGTCCTTTAAAGCTATGAGCTAACGCAATCAAAAGATACAGCCGTATATGCCGCAAATTTTCGACATTCGCATGGGAATCAAAACTTATAGGATACTTCCCGTGAACTCAGAATCATGAAATTCACAGATAAAGGAAAAATTGCGAAAAGCATAAAATTTTAGTTACATCATATAATAAAAATATTTTAAAACTTATTCTGTCTACTCTTGTCGAGTATAGTATTTCCGGTAGTACAAAGACGGTAATGCTCCTGCAGTGGAGACTAAAAATATCTGATGATGATGGATATTAGTACGGAAACCTTCGAGCGCGATTCCAACTAGCACTTGGCCGGTTTTTTTTTTTACTTAAACTGATTCGACTTAAATTCTTTGTAATTATTAAACCTGCTTACAAAAGTTCACACGCATCGGTTACGTCACTTCGTCAATTTTCTAAGAGAGTGTGGTACTTCCGCGGACGAAACGTAAGGGATAGCAACATGAATCACCTAATTGTCTGATCATAAAGATTCCGTGCTTCGGAAGAAACGTTAAGCCGTTAAACTAGGCTGCCATCTGGAAGTCGTTAAAGGAACCACGTCAGTGGCCGAGAGGCGGTTCCGAAGAACTCTTAACGAGGGTGTGTATGGTCTATTGACCGTGTCATCTACACGAAATGATGATGATTGATATATGTAATTTGTTTGTCCATCCAGCGAAGATTCTTCGGAGATGACATGGCTCCCAGTGGTTCCATACTAGGCGTGCCATCATTGCCAAGCCATCTTCCTGAGGCCGAGCCCATTCTACCAGGCCACACGCTGTTACGACCAGCGCTGGGGATGCTTAAATCCGCGGTCAAGTTCCCTCATAGAGATCTGGAGAATGGAGCAGGGGTATATGGCAATATCGACAATTTGGGTATCAGGTAAACATATTTTTATAAACGAAAGACTTAAAATTAAAAGAAATGTAAGCAATTTTTGTATAAACGAAAGACTTAAAATTAAAAGAAGTAGATACTTTCTAAGCTCGCTTCATCGTAGATCTTGTCTTTACCCTCTGGGATAGTCTGTCCTCAGCACACGGCGTATTTTAAACGCACCGACGACGCGCGTTTTCGGCCCCGTAGATGTTGATTTGACAGTTCCTTTTTGGTTCGAGTAGCTAAGGTGTGGAATGAACTGCCTGCGTCTATATTCCTAGACAAGTACAGTCCCGGGACATTCAAAAGTAGAATAAAAGGTATCTCTTGGATAGAGATATAAAAAACACCACACATCCAACCGGGCAACCGGGTTGAAGAGGCTACAGCGGCCTTGGGTAATAAATAAGCCCTAAAAAAGAATTCATCGTGTCTTATGAGACCCAACATTTTCCCTATTCTAGCATCTAGGTATGGTGCGCAAATAATTTTCCATTTTTTTTCTCCTAACAACTCCAACACCTTGTTTGTTCTCTTTTCCGCCCAGTTTATACGTTACATCTTTCTCCAACACTACATTTCGAATGCTTCTAATTTGTTTTTATCCTTACACCTACCTTACACATATATATAAAACATTCACCCACACCCACGCTTAATCAAACATAAACAAGTTTATTATAAAAACACGGTTTCACTCACGTTTATTTAGTTGGAATCGCCAACTAGTTTCAGTGCTTCAGTGCTCTGAGGGAAGCGATCTGCCGTGTCGCCACCCCTAACACTCGCCCTGATGATGGTCTTCGTATCAGACCAAAACTAGTTGGCGATTCAAACTGAATAAACGTGAGTGTAACCGTTTTTTTATAATGAATTTATCTCGCGTTAAGTTTTAATACAAGTTTTTTATTACCAGGTATGACGGACTAAATGAAAGAATTATGTACACAGGATTTAGAAGAACACCATCTGACTATATTTTGGTAAGCATATTTGTTATCAATTTGATTGTACGTTTGCTACCTTATTATTCTATCATTATATAGCTCCGTGGCGCAGCGGTCAACACGCCAGCTTGCGACACGGAGTGCCCGGGTTTGATCCCCGGCCAGGTCAAGATGGAAAATGATCTTTTTCAGATTGGCCTGAGCCTTGGATATATATCTATATATGTATTTGGTATAAAAATATAGGATCGTTGAGTTAGTATACCATAATACAAGTCTTAAACTTACTTTGGGGCTAGCTCAATCTGTGTGATTTGGCCGTATAGATTTATATTTATTTATTATACACCGATCTTTATATTTTTATTGATCACCGATCTTTATTACTTTATTATTTCAAACTTTAAAATTTTCCCATTTAAATTTCATCAAAATCTGTTCAGCCGTCTGCTTACTAATAATACATCATATATAAAATACTAATATCTTTACATAATATAATTATAAAAAAAGTTTTTCTAGTAATGATAAATTTTCATTTTTACAGGTTTTGCCGCAAATGTCCGAAAATTATAATAAACCAAAGTAAGTTTATTTATTTACTAGCTGATGCACGTGGCTCCGCCCGCGATTCCTCGGGAACAGTAGAATTCCCCGGAATGAAAGGTAACCTATGTCCTTCCCCAAGCGTCAAACTATCTCCATACTAAATTTAATCCAAATTGGTTCAATGCTTGAAGTGTGAAAAGAAGACAGACAGACAGAGTTACTTTCGCATTTATAAGTATGGAAGTATGGAGTTTAGGGCATTATTTTGAACAATCATGTGTCTAATATTCTACCTGTGGAATCCTCACTTAAAATTAAGAACAAAGTGTCTGTATGGGAAACAACATTAGTTGTGGTAGAGTCACGTAACCGGTAAATTAATTTTTGCTAGTAGCATGAATGTCATCATCAGGTCTTCTTAGTCTCCACTGCAGCAGCATGACCCTCTCTGTCGGACATACTTGGCCAGAGCAGACAGAAGATTTGGCCTATACTGTCCTCGATGGCCAGATGTCAATGTCTTCGATGGGTTGGAGAGGTCTCATTGGTGTTTATGAGCTTTGTTTAACTTGTATTGCCTAAGTCGCTTCTTTCAATCTCCATGGGAAGACTAGGAGTGGTCCTATTCTACTCTGCCGGAAACCACACGGCTAATGGCAAAGTTAACTTTTGTTATTAGTATGAATGGGCTGGCTCGTGGGAAAGTACCACATTCTCATAGAAAAGCGACATTTGAGTAGAAGCTTTATCGCTTCTACGCTTTGTTCGGTGAGTGAGAGAGCTGAAGACATATCCTCCCTACACCATTTCCTCTCCCCATATATTTCTCCAACTCCATAAAGGCCGAAACCGCTAACACCCAGGTGTCGCAGTTGTCCATGACCATCAGGTTACTCGTTTGATCATAAAATTGTCACAAGCCGAACGCTTAGACCGATCATGCCTCTCTTTTGCTTGTTCCTCGCTCTCGCTTGCACACGGAACGACAACGTCAAGCAAGAGACATCATCACGTCAAATAACACGCATTGAAGTTCATGCTACTATATACTCGTGAGAGTCCACATACAAGTAACGTAATTTCTGAATATAAAATATTGTACAGTGGTACGGCACCCTTAGGGTATGTGAATGTGTTTCACTCACTAGCCAATTTTGAATTTTCTCATCAGTTCCCACATTTAGCAAATTTGGTCTTGGTTTTTTTTTTTTTCAACACTATAAGTCATCTGTACGTCTTACAGGGTAGACGTAATCATTTGTTTATTTTTCGTGTGTGAGTGGCCTACACTGGTGTCAGATTTTTCAAGCTACCTAAAGACATCTCAGTCTGACATAGCTTAACGACTGCCATCAATGATGACAGCCGGGACCAATGGCTTAACGTGCCTTGCGAAGCACGGAATACCTCGAGAATTGTTTGTATCTCTTGCGGTCACCCATCACAGTGGGAACTGCGCCCAGAGTTGCTTAACTTACGTAAGCGCTATTAATGCTCTCGACCACTGGGCCATCGGGCTCCTCACGGGCCACTGGGCCATCGGGATGTCATAATGTATTTGTAATATTTTTCAGATTCATTTTGGGAGCACCTATTTCTGTGAGATCGGTAAGCAATAGTATCTAACATAAAGCAAAAGATTCTTCGATCAAATATAACGGTAGATACACAGTCTCATACAAAATGAAGCCTTAATAATGTCCCCGAGTCAAAACAACAGGAATATTACCACATACTTACAAACAACGACAAAAACGGTACATACTGAAAGTATAACTCCATCTTATTTTTTCACTTTTGATGATGTTTTTGCATCTTTTTACTGTACCTTCGTCATCGCGAGACGTGTAAGTGCTAGCGCGGTTTATTGAAACTGTGGACAAAACAGCTCCGAAACTCGATTAGTGCGCTGTTTTGCCTGTGCCACTTTTCGAGCGCGAATCGTGTATCTACCATTATATTAAATAAATGAAGAATAAGTAGAATACATTTAATAAAGTAAACAAACACTTTTAATGGTATCTATTTTGTTAAAGGGACATTTTTATACTGATCCTAAAGATGAAAACGAAATAAACGAGAATAGATTAGAGACGCAGCGGTAAATAAGTTTGGTTTTTAATTTTTTTATCAATAATATTTATGACGATTTTACTGATGCAATATATCGATTTTATAACTTTTCAGTAATCTTTTTTAACATATTTCAGAGCCATAGAGGAATTCTTCCAAAAGGTGTAATTTTTTTTAATATCATAAAAGTATTATTTTATTTAACGTTCATAATATCTTCATTGTCTTTTAATTTACCAATTAACATGTATATTTTACAGGCAAAAGAAGGACTCGTAAATTCTCAAAGAAATAGGTATGTTAAAATCTTTATTTTTGATAAAGATAGGAAACGGTGAAAAACATTCGACTGATAAGACTAGTTTGTTTTTAAATTTAGACTGTAATGCATACAAATATTCCTTAATTAAAAATAAAATAAAAATTACAAATAAAATAGAGATTCCAACGCGTCGCCACGAGGCAGGGTGCCCAGTAAGCTGGCAGCATTGCCTCTCTGCACTGCAATGGAATTCTTTGGGCGAAGTAACTGCCAGCTCTTGGATCACCCGTAACCTTACGGAGGCGCGCTGAAATCTCAATTGTATGTAATTAATTATACAGCGTTTTAAATTCAGGATCAAAATGAAATTTGAATTTTAAAATGACTTAACTAATGCTAAAACTGAATAAATAAAATTAATTTAAGTACTTACACGACAAGTTGTTCATGTCGACGGGCTGAATCACCCCTTCAAGGGTCGGACAGGGTTTACTTTACATATTGTATACATTTCTTCCATGCTTGTCGGAGAGAAAAGAAAAAACTGAGAATGTACCGCTTCTCTTCCCGCGCAGATTTTAAAATCCGAGGAATCATATTGAGTCGTCGATGAAGCTATCAACCCATCACTATTTTGAATCCGTTTCCTCCTAATACTCACCAACATTCTAAACGAGGTCTTGTGGTCTTAAAGACCTGGGCTCTGTCTACCCTGCAAGGGAAAAAGACGTGATAATATGTACATATTCAAGTCATTTTCTCATTGAAATCATCATCATCATTCATTTCGTGTAGGCGACACGCGGTCAATCGACCACGTATACCGTGATTTCAGAATTCTTCCGCCTCTCGGCCTCTAACGTGGTTCCTTTTACGACTACCAGATGGCAGCCGGGACCAACAACTTAACGCGCCATCCGAAGCACGGAATTATCTTTATTATCAGACAATCAGGTGATTGCCTGCAATGTCCTAACCAAATTGGATACAACTAAATAAAGTATGCTTCCCGTGCCAATCAAACCCACGACCCCCGAGTCTACAGGCAAACACCTTACCTACTGGACCACGGAGGCAGTTATTGAAATGTGAGAAAGTCATATCTTTTTATTTTCTTCGTCAACATCGTAAGTTCTTTTGGTTAGAAATTAAAAATAAAAATATCGGCTGCATCCATTGATTAATTTTTACAAGAACAACACGTTGTGTGAGCGTATCAAAGCTGATATATCAAAGGGAAAGATAATGCATCGTCTTTGCTTTTGACATGTAATTTGCCTTTACTTATTGGAAAAAATATTAGCTGTAAGAAATAATACCTTATTTTGCCCTCAATGGCTTCAATGGCGCAGAATTATGACGCTGCTAACCGACAGGTCTGAGTTTGATTCCCAGCGCGGGCAGATGCTTTTAAATTATTATTACAGTCTGTCGGTGGCTTTGGATCTAGCAACAAGAAAACCTGAGGTAGCCGTGGTAGAGCCACGGTCATGCTACCGGCAAATTTCATTTTTGCTAATAGCATTAATGGGCTACCTCGTCCGGGGAAGTACCACACTCTCACAGAACATCGACGTTTGAAAGTAGAAGGTTTACTGGTTCTTCTTCTATGCTTCTCGGTGAGTGATAGAGCCGGAGGTCCATTCTTCCATCCCGATTTTGTAAATCACTCACTTAATACTGATATTAGATTAGTAGGACTGATGTTTTACCATACATACATACATATTATCACGGCTAATTCCCTTATAGGGTAGACAAAGCCTAGGGCCATGAAACCTAAAGGCCACGTTTAGCATGTAAGGGGGCGTGCAGGTTGAAAAGGTATCTAAATATTGATGGGTTGCTAGCCGCGTCGCCTATTGACATAATTCTATATTGTTAGAGATCCCTTTATGTGATAAGGCCGCCATTGTACGTTTACTTTACTATGTTTTTTTCATACAATAAAGTTCTTACAAACAAACAAACAATTCCTAAGATGTTTGCCCATACCAGCTGCTTCTCTTCCCGTTCCCGCGCAAACTAAAAGCCAACCTAGAGATATATTGGCTTTTAGTTTGCGCGGGAAGAGAAGCAGCTGGTACGTTCAACTTTTTTTTTTCTCCCATTCCAGCATGGGAGGAAGTTTTACTGTTGTTAAGAGAAATCTAGTTTTACGAGTAGTTAAGATTTAACCAATTTTTTTTGTCGCAGAAAATCCAGCAACGTAAGTTTATGTTTACTTATTAATGCAACTTTATTTAGAAATAACGTTACCTAATAGTACATTCGAATCAGTAACTTATATTCTATATATATAATGTATGTAATCTATAAAACAACTTCCTTCTAATTGAATCATGGTTTTTAAGTCGAAATTACCGACTAGTTTTAATATGTTAAGGTCTTTAAGTTCTTAAAAATATACCTAAAATAGAAAAAAAAGGAAAAAATTAATAAAATATAATAATTTACTTTAAAAAAAAATATTCATTTTTAAGAACTTACATACATACTGCCACCTCTTTTTCCTTGGGAGGTAGACAGAACCCAGGCATATCCTACCTATATGTAAGTGTCTCAGTTGATGCAAATAAAGTTATATTGAAAGATACATAACTAGGACTTATCTACTATTGATACTAAGTCACTGACGTCGACAATCAAAACAGCAGATTATTCGATTTTTTTAAAAAAATTTTTTTTATGAAAACACAAAGAAAAACTAGCGTGTCGATTGAAATGTCTTGAAATTTGTTACCAAAGCATTTCTTTGATCTAAGAGACCCAGCCCTAAAAATATTTGCTCTTAAGGCGAGGCCTCAAATGTTTGGTACCTTCGCTCGGCAAAGGACTGATCAAGTGCGCGCAAGGGATAGCGCTTGGCGGTTTAGCCCGTGAATGATGAGATAGGAGATATTCTCGAGTCGCTCAAAGAAAAAAACGTAAGCGCCAAATTCGTTATTTCTATTTTATATAAAATCAGACCGGTTAATTGTATTTTCATATTTACATTTTGATGAATTACTAATAACCTATCTTTTAGTCTAAAAATCATTATTTCATTCGTCGCATTTGAGCTACAATAACAAAAACTCTGCGAACGAAGACCATTTTTCAAAAAATATTTCTATCGAGAAAATTTTATCAAAACGTGTTTTCATCTTCAATTTTTGGAGATGAAATAGTCAAAAATCATATTACTTAGATTTGAAACTCCTAATTTAAGTATTTTGCGAGATAAATAAGGTTCAGAACGACCTTATTTACAGTGGTATCACCTTAATTTAAATGGGTAAAAGAAGAGAGGCAGACCGAGGAGAAGATGGCGAGACGATATACAGGGTGAAATTGAATTCATTAGCAAACGTTAAGGGATTGACTCAGACCACGACACTGAACAACTTTCAAAAGTTAGTCCCATAACTTCGACATCGTGAAAACATTATCTACTCTTTCATACAAAAGTCGAATCTATGGAACAGCTGATTTCTTTTTTGCAATTTTGGAGTTGGTCCCATAATGAAAGTTGTTCAGTGGTTTGAGTCACTCCTTAAACGTATGCCAATGAATTCAATTTCACCCTGTATAATAAAAGGCTTTTTTCACTGGTTGGCAGCAAGTAGCCCATCAGGAAGTGTGGAAACAGAAAAGGGAAGCCTTTGGCCAGCAGTGGGAAGTAAAAGGCTAAAAAAAATTGAAAGGTGAAAGCATCTTCTTTGTACATGAATATTGTACAGTGATAAAAAACTTTTTGGTGTGCGAATATAAGTGTCACACGGCCAGTTTTATTTAAACACCAACCACAAACAAAGACAGTCTTGCAACTACCCCAAGCAGAACATATTATGTAATATTAGCTTTTGCCTGCGGCTCTATCCGTGTTAGTGTCGATACCTCGGGAAAAGTACTCTTTCCCGGGATAAAATGTACCCTATTTCTTTCTCCGTATCCCAGATAACGAGTATGCAAAATTTAATGATGATTGGTTCAGTAGTGAAGGCGTGGAAGCGTAACAAACAAACTCGCTTTCGGATTTATAATATTTGTTACAATTACGATGTATATCTTCAAGGGACCTATCGTACGGGAAGGAATAGAAGAGAAATTAAATTGATCTCGTTTCCTGTTTGTATTTTTAGAAAAACCAAGTCATCCCAAAATTAACTCAGAAAAATATACTGCGGCTACAAGTAGCCGAGAGCAGTAGCAGTGAAGAAGACCTTCCGGAAACCCATGATATAGTTTCAGAGATACACAGCTCCCAGGAAGACAAGAAGACTTGGTTTGCTAATACAAAGGTACATGCACTTTTATTTGAATTATAAGCTTTCAGTACCAGTCCATGCAAACTATTGCTGGCGACAAAAGACTTAAAACGTTGGTCGTACGGATTAGTTCAAAGGTAACTATGACAACCTAACTTCTATTCATTTTATTAGAGGTGTAGTTTCTGGCCTAGAGACCTGTGACTTTCTTATATTTAACATACTAGGATGGTGTGATCAGTAGGTTCACAAAGGTTACTGAAGATATATTTGGAAAGTTACACAGCTCCAAGGAAGACAAGAAGACTTGGTTTGCTTATATATAGGTACATGCACTTTTATTTGAATTATAAGCTGTCACTACCAGTCCATGCAAACTATTGCTAGTTAGTTGTACAAATGAACTCAAAACGCGGTCCCTACTTGATATTTTTATGCCGCCGCAAGTGACATTAAACTATCTCGAACTCCTTTATTTCCTCTATTCTGTTGGTCCCGGTTGTCATCATTAATGGCAGTGATTAAGCTACGTCAGATGCCTTGCCTTGAAAAATCAGACACCAGTATTGACCAGTTACACACACAAACAACAGCAAGGTCAACTCAAGTAATTCTTCGCAGTGGGAAACACCGACCGTGGTTGCTTAACATGTGGCCTCCTTCTCCTCCTTCAGTCGTCTGCTCACTGCTTAGCGTCATGATGCCCCCGACCTAACTTGTTTACGATCTGATCTGATGACTAGCTCCGTGGCGCAGCGGCCAACACGCCAGCCTGCGACACGGAGTGACCGGGTTCGATCCCCGGCCAGGTCAAGATGGAAAATGATCTTTTTCAGATTGGCCTGGGTCTTGGATGTATATGTATATATGTATTTGTTATAAAATATATATCGTTGAGTTAGTATCCCATAACACAAGTTTCGAACTTACTTTGGTGCTAGCTCAATCTGTGTGATTTGTCCGTATATATTAATTTATTTATTATTTATCTCTTTCCATATTTGGCGATCTTTGGCCTGTTGCAGAGCATAAGAGATCTTGGTGTTAACATGATCTTTGTGTGTAATGTTTTTTTAATTTCCAGTATGCCTTCACCCATTTAAACGTGAACAGTGATGCCCCAGAACACTCGGAGTTTCTACCATTGTCAGACGAGGACGTCGAAGAAATAAGAAAATGGTGGTATTACAATCAGGTGCGTTATGGCCAAGTGCGTGTCGGTTTACGCCCTTCGGATTTGCGGGATAGACAGAGCCTAGGTCTATAAGACCTTATGGCCATATTTAGCATGCTGGAGGGCGTGTAGATGGAAAACAAACAACCATTATTGGTACGATTCAATGGAAAAGTGGTCCGTAAGAGGTTTGCACACAAAGAGCATGGTTTACAAAAGTATGGTGGTACAAAAGTACCTACGTACAGCATTTTTAAGTTTCTTTCATAGACTCCTCTTAATTTTTATTTGTTGCTTAAAGAGCAAACTTCATCATCATCATATCAGTCGCAAGACGTTCTCTCTGGATATAAGCCTCCTTCAAGGATTTCCTCAATGACCGGTTGAAATCGGGCTGCATCCAGCATTTCCCTGTGACCGTGGTCATAATTGGTCTCATATTGAATGGTCAAAACACCACCTGGTCTTCCGATCATAATTTAAGAGCAATTCATTCATTTATTTCGAGTAGGTGACACGGTCAATCGACCATGCACACCCTGGTGTCAGAGTTCTTCGGAACCGCCTCTCGGCCTCTGACGTGGTTTCTTTAATGACTACCAGATGGCAGCTGGGACCACCGGCTTAACGTGCCTTCCGAAGCACGGAATCATCTTTATTATAAGACAATCAGGTGATTCAAGCCTGATTCAATGTCCTAACCAAACTGGAAACAACTAAACAAAGTATGCTTCCGGTGGCAATCGAACCCACGACCCCCGGGTCAACAGGCAAACGCCTTAACCAATGGACCACGGAGGCTGTTAAGAGCAATGGAAACACAGATACAACATACATTTAAATTCTCTACTTTTCTCTTCTTCATTTGAGTGTTTTCTGATGCTGACCAAGCACTGGGCCAACATTATGATAATGTTAGTTACTGACCCAAATAGTATTAATGCGGATGTGAGTTTGATTATGTATTGTTTTGTCTGTTAATTACACTTTCACGTCGTAACTACAACCGTACTTACACTTTGTAAGGAGTACTGAACAGAACATACGCTACCTTTTATACCGAAAAAAAGTACTGTTCCCGAGGGAACGATATTAATGTGTGCGGTGCGGTGTGCGAAAGCTAGTAGGCAATAAATAGTGTCTTAATTATACACACTGCATGTTGTGCTGTGTGGTTTCTGGCGAGTAAAAGATAAAAGCTGTAAAATCTCGTGCATAATCGTACCCAAGAAGGACACGTTATCATAAACACTGATCAGGAACACGTAGTGAGAGAAGTCGCCGAAAAAATATAATAATTTATTTATATTTTCTTTTGCAGGATGACTTCGAGCCATTCGACGTAAAGGAATTATCAAAACTAATCAAACCTGACAAAAAAGGACATGAATAAAAATAATAAATTTAATACGGTTGCTTTTACTTGTTTTTTTAATCTGATACATACATATTATCACGTCTTTATCCCCTCTATTAGGCTCTGTAGACGGGGTAGATAGAGCCTAAGGTCATAACACCGGAAAGCCACGCTTAGCGTGTTAGTAGGCGTAAAGGTGGAAAACGGAATCAAAATAGTACCTAATGGGTTGCTAGCCGCATCACTTATTATCATGATTCTTTAGATTTTTGCACATTCCCTTGACAGCTGATTAGAAGAAAAGCAGCTGCGCGGGAAGAGAAGCAGCTGGCACATTCCACGTTTTTTTTCTTTTCTCCCAGACCAGCATGGAATATTTTAACGTAGTTTTTGGTTTATATGTATAACTAGCTGTTGCCCGCGGCTCCGCCCGCGTTAATGTCGTTCCCTTGGGAACAGTAGAAATGATTAAAATTCCATACAAACCCCTGCCCCTTTGCTTTTTCCCCTTAAGGGGGAATTTAATACATTTCACCTGCATAGATCTTTAGCCCTTAAGGAGGGGATTTTGCCCATTTCACCTACACAGATATTTTTTTATTGTAATGTAGAACTTCTTATTGATTATTTCTAAGTAAATAAAAAAATCCATACAAACTTTACCCCACCTATTCTACCCCTTTAAGGAAAAATTCGACCGTTTTAACTACACAGATCTTTTTAATTGTAATGTAAACATATATACTTATTTTTATACTTCTATGTCCAGAAATGAGAAAATTTCCATACAATCCCCCCCCCCCCCCCCCCTTTATCCCTTAAGGGGGAAATTTTGTACATTTCACCTACACAGATCTTTTTTAATTGTAACCTAGAACGTATATACTTATTTTCATACCTCTAAGTCTAGAAATGGAAAAATTCCATACAAACTTTACCCCCTATTTACCCCTTCAAGGGAGAATGTTGTCTGGTTCACCTAAACAGATCATTTTTAATTTTAATTGAGATCTTGCTTACCTACTTTCAAACTTCTAAGTCCAGAAATGAGAAAATTCCATAAAACTTCAACCCCTTTTGATTTTCTAAAAATCCTTTCTTAGTGCTCATTTACATCATAAAAAGAATCCCGGTGCCAAATTTCAAGTTTCTGCGCACAATAGTTTCGGCTGTGCGTTGATATATAAGTCAGGTTTGCCTTTGGCCCGCGGCTCCGCCCGCGTAAGTGTCGATTTCTCAGGAACAGTAGAATTACCCGGAATACATTAGTTTATGACTTTCAATGAAACACCTTAATATTGAATTTCAATTGAATAACTTCAAAAACGGAAGGTTTCATACTAACTTTGCATCCCCGTTATATCCCCTTAAGGGATGATTTTTGAGAAAAATATTTTACTCGTGTTTTATGCCTTTTAGTAAGGAACCTTCATGCTGAATTTCATTCGACTAACTTCAAAAATGAAAAGTTTCATGCTTACTCTGCACCCCTATTTTACCCCCTTAAGGGATGATTTTTGAGTAAAATATTTTACTCGTGTTTCATACCTTTCAGTAAAGAACCTTCATGCTGAATTTCATTCGAATAACTTCAAAAACAACAAAGTTTCATACTAACTTTGCAACCCGTTTTTCCCCCTAAGGAGATGAATTTCCAAAAATCCGTTCTTAGTGCTCCCCTACGTTATAAAAGGAACCCCTGTGCAAAATTTCAAGTTCCTAACCCTTATAGTTTAGGCCCTGCGTTGATATGTCAGTCAGTCAGTCAGCTTCTCCTTTTTTTTAGTATGGATTACTATGGATAGTATGGATAGGTATAATGCTGTCGTATAATAATGATGAATTGACTTTGGATTTTAATTTTCTTATGTCACTTATTATTTTATTTTATTTTTGCTATATGTTTGCAGGCAAACTCATGCCTTGAGTTCATTCAAATGACGATAACTTTTTTTTAATGAACCGATTTTGATGAAACAAACTTTAAATGTTAAACTGAGTTAAAACAAAGCAATTGGTGAAAGTTTGAAGTAAATCGGTTCAGTATTTTCGGAGATAATCGTGATCATACATACAGACAGACAGACAGACAGACAGACAGACAGACAGACAGACAGACAGACAAGAAATTCCAAAAAATTTTTTTTGCTTTCTATTATTCTTTTTAAGTGTCCCTCTATCCATTTCAGTCAAAAATTCGAAATGTACAGACAAAATAATTTTACTGTTTTATTATATGTATAGATTTACGGCCGCATATTACTATCTACATTGCACCCTTGCAAACCCGTGGCGGGTCACTATAAAATGTACAAAAATGCTCACAATATTCTACGATTTTAAATAATTACTTGAATGCAGTGAGCTTATCTGTGTCACGAACACGCCTGTTCTTTAGCTCTGCTTACGTTTGAAAATAGAATTCGACTGTCTTTTTTCACCTACCGTTTGACGTATCACGTTGTGAAGGCTCGACCGTCCCGACGCTCTAGCCGAGTTCCACATATAAAGATGTTAGGGAGAGCACAAGACGACACACAGAACACAGCTAATAACTTTATTATAATCTTTGCTTTACAACTTTAATAAATTATTATCAGAGACTTATGCTCTAAGATATGTTAGTAGACTCAATGATATTAGTAGACTGAAAGATGTTAACAGATTGAACGGTGGTAGCAGACTGAAGAATGAGTGACGAGAGAGAGAGAAAGAAGTCTAAAAATGGAATGGAATGAAATTTGAATTAAAAATGAAATTTGAATTAAAATAAGGAATGAAAAATGGACAGGATGAGAGAAATGAGGTTGGATGAGATGCAGCATGCAGGTGGCATGCTGCAACGTTACAATACAGGGGGGGCCGGGGTAAAAAAAAAAAGTTTTTTTTTTAAATAATAATAATAAAATATAGTAAATAATAAAAAAATAAGTAAATAAAAATAATGATATATGTGTGATAAATTTTGGTGTAAGAATGGAAATGTATAATGAGTATTTACATAAAAACAGTTTCTCCTTTCATTCATCGATCAATTATTCTCCAAACATTCATCTTCTGACATAGTCTTTATGTCTTTAAGACATAAAAACGCTTACACTTGAGAAAAAAATAATAATATACAATTTTTTTCTCCAGAAACTGCTTTAAAATAGTATAGGCTTATTTAACGTGTTACTACAACCGCACGATGATGTGAGCATTTGGCTTATTTAACGTGTTACTACGACCGCACGATGATATTATTTACAAGTTTTTAAAATATTCGCGTATTATCGCACACGCGATATACAGAGAGCACGTATTAATGCTAATTAGGATATACGATCAAGGCTTATTTAGAGTGTGATCAACCGCACTTAAGGATATATGGAAAATAATTGCAGGTCAACATATGACTGCAAAGAATGAAGAGAGAGAAGAAGATAAAATAAAGGAAGAAGATGATCAAAGTTGGAGTTGACGTCCGTCAATAAGTAATGGAACCAAAAAAAATAATGGAGGTGAATAAAAAGAAATTGAGACTATTAAATGGTAAAATTATTATCAAATAAGAAGTGTAAAAGAAAAAAAATTTTGAAAGTAAAATAAAAATCATAAAGAAAGGATATTTATCAAAATAATAAAGAAAGGATATTTAAAGAAGGGAAAAATAAAATAAATAGAGCCAAATGAGTGCTAAAAGAGAATCAATGAATTATCTTGGGCAAGATAGTTTTTGAATTTAGAAAAAAAAATAAGTCGGGAAAAAGAACCATGAAAAAAAAACAGTGTGCGTATAGCCTTAAAAAGTAACGTGTGTGAATAGCCTATTGTCTATTGATATTGTGAAAAAAGAAACTAACTTAACATTTTTACAGTGTCAATAAAATAAATTTTGACAGTGTCAATAAAATGTAAATCTAGGAACAATGTAAATAAAGAAAATGTTCAAAGGATAGTAATGGGAATATAATAAAATAAATACATAAATATTATTCCAGATAAAGAGAAAAAATAAAATATAACTACATAAGTAACTACATAAGTAGCCGTGTGGTATCCGGCAGAGTAGAATAGGACCACTCCAAGTCTTCCCATGGATGTCGTAGAAGGCGACTTAGGAAATACAAGCTAAACAAAGCTTATAAACATCTAAGAGACCTCTCCAACCCGTCTGGCCAGCGTGGAGAGTGTAGGCCAAGTCCTCTGGCTGCTCTGGCCAAGTATGGCCCTAGTAGTACAGAGAGGGTCGTGCTCCTGTAGTGGAGACTAAAAAGGACCTGATGATGATGATGATGATGACATAAGTAACTACGTAAGTATATTATTGTAGTTTGTGAATATGAAGTGTGTTTCGATATCCTGAAGTCGGCCTCGAAAGCCTAAGGATATCGGACTAACTACGTGTGGCCAATACTATAGGATATTCTCCTATAGCTAGCTGTATAGTATAGGATTCCAAAACAAAGGATAAACAGTTTGGTTTAAACCCAGAGTTTCAATCTCCTGTGTAACTGCACAAAGGCAGCTTGATTGTATTTATGGCTGTAGATGTGTGTTATAATATGTTAAGTGTACTGTTAGTGTATTTATTGTAAAGAGAATAACGTAAAAGTGTGATAAATTATAATAATAAACTAAAATAATCTATATATTACAGGAATATCGGGAATAAAATTAAAGATAGAAGAGCTCACCTGGATTGGAGACCGAGAAAGATGAAATGTGGAAATGAAGAGAAGTAGATGAAGTGATGATGGAGCTGTAGGGATATAATTTTTAATAAATTTATTAAATACAAATGTTTAAAAAATAAATGGTATTTTTTTGAAACCGTTGACGGAGACGCTGGCAGATGAAGACGCTGGCAGATGGAGAGGCTGGCACACGGAGACGCTAGCACACAGAGATGCTAACACGCAGCACTGCAATCCAGGGGCCAGGTAGCGTTGTAGGCAGGCAGCAGGTAGCACTGGCACGCAGTACTGCAATCCAGTAGCAGTAGCAGCAAGAGGCGGGTACCAGTGTACTCTAGTAGAGTAATCCAGGGCGTAGATGAGTACAACACGTTAGGCGCCAATGTGAAGGCTCGACCGTCCCGACGCTCTAGCCGAGTTCCACATATAAAGATGTTAGGGAGAGCACAAGACGACACACAGAACACAGCTAATAACTTTATTATAATCTTTGCTTTACAACTTTAATAAATTATTATCAGAGACTTATGCTCTAAGATATGTTAGTAGACTCAAAGATATTAGTAGACTGAAAGATGTTAACAGATTGAAAGGTGGTAGCAGACTGAAGAATGAGTGACGGGAGAGAGAGAAAGAAGTCTGAAAATGGAATGGAAAGAAAAATTTGAATTAAAAATGAAATTTGAATTAAAATAAGGAATGAAAAATGGACAGGATGAGAGAAATGAGGTTGGATGAGATGCAGCATGCAGGTGGCATGCTGTAACCTCAGAACAGAGGCTGCTGCAACGTTACAACGTTAAACATCACTGTCACCTACGATTGCGTCACAATTATACATACTCAAGCAAAGAAATTGACTATAGGCTTAACTTATCTCATGGAATTAACACAATGAACTATGTTATTGCTTTCAACAAATCTGGCAAACAAAAATTGCATGGCATTGTACAGTCAGCCAATGAGATATCTGACCCCCTACAACAGCGCCATTTTTCGCAAACTAAAGAAACATCCGTGGTTTAAACCCAAAGATAAAAATATACAAGTGTAATATCCTTTGCGACTAGTGCCATCTATTGAATTGTGAATGAACAAATAAGGTTAATAAGCAGAAATCTGATACCCTTGACGACTAATGCCATCTATTCGATTTTTGATAAATAAAACAAGCCCTAGCATACGATACGCTTATTTCAAAGATACTTCAATAGTTAGATGTGGCGCAAGTGGTAGGCACTACGGTTTAATAGTTAATGTGATTATGAATGAACAGGGTCAAATCCTCCAAAGCTTTTTATTTTTTACAAATATCACCAACTTCGTATTGTGATGTTGGTGTAATTTTGGTTGTTTTAACATAATGTTACCGAGCTAATTACTGTGAATAAAAAGCATTTTAAATTTTTAATTACTTTATTACATCAAAAAAATGTAACAGTGAAATAAATACCTGCCTACTTAATTCAAACTATGATTAATCTTCTGTAGAGAGAACCAACATGTTACTTAATAAGTAACAATTTACATCTCTCAACTTCTTTTTAATCATAGTATTATATTTTTTTTAATGTGTAGGGTCAAATAGTGCTATGTGAATAACTTTGCTTCGATAATAGTATAAGAATGAATATAAACCTATGGCATTAAATGAATTTTAATATGGGAGAGGGTGACCCCCATTTTGAAGCTTTTGTTCAAGTCTATTTGTCATTTCACTTACCATGTTAGATCAGATCACATATCACTTATGCGCATATTTATTAATTTAGTATAACCTTTTTGTCTAAATTGATTTAAATCAAACTTTACTCGTGTCTCGTGTCCCAGTTAAGCACTATTTGACCCTACAATCTGGGATTTTAATTGGTCACTCAATAACAGTTAGATCACAGAACAATTGTCTTAAATAAAATATATTCTACATTGCAAACTGTTGGAATCACCACATCTCATAAATTTTCCAAGTATTTTTCTTTATTCATCCGGCCGCCGAATTCTACCAGCTCCCCTGGGCCCATTGAAGACATGTGTCCCCAATAACCTGCAAAACAATAATACGATCAGTTACCTATTATTCTACACTGCGTGATACACTAGGTATTAAATATTATTATTATTTTACTTCACTATTTAATGAATATTTTTACCTAATGTTATCCTGCCACTGTTCTCAAAGGCAAATTATTTTGATGGCTATACGCTGGCCTTGTCTTCTCCGCAATATTTTTCTGCCATCATCATCAGACTTAAAACTTTTTTCATCAGAATAAAATACGATCTCGTTCTTGTTGAATGTTTCCTCACTGTTTCAATTGAAATATTGTAGTGTATATGTTACGCCAGTTGACTCCGAATCCACAAACGGACGGTGTTTCTCTGTAAGAGATATATTTATCTTAGACATTTATCACAAACCCTATGTTTTACGGAACAAAAAATAGTGTGACAATTAAGTAAGTATATTAAATACTTATAATTTCTACTTACCGCGATACCTAACTCTCTAGATATAGATATTTTAAATACTGTGGTTGTCTTTACAATACAATATTAGCTTTCACAAAATCTGCTATATAAGATGAAATGGGATGCCTAATAACTGGTGGGGTTTTGGATCACTACACAGTAATCGCAGTATCTTATTTGTGACGCGAGTGAACAATATTTTTGATTAGTTGGTATCAGGTATAAATAAATCTGATAGATTACCCTCAATTTATTTGTTAAAGCAATGCGTTGCAGTTGGTGACAATGATGTCATAGCAGTAGAAATAGATAGCCAATTTCGCCCGAGACGTCATATCGTCGGTTGGCGTATTGAGATGAGCGCTAGCTTCTCAAGTCGTGGGTCCATGGTTCGAATCGAACTTTACGTAGGATTGTTTTTGATTCTTTCTTGTTCTTACCATTGATGATTACTTGAATTATTAGCTGAGATTATTAGAAACACAAAATTTGCAACTGAGCAGGTTATCAGAAACAAGTTTATACCAGCAGTTGTCTGTCTACTTGCCAAAAATCACGGTAGGTGGCGCTTCACAGCAAAGTGTGAATTTACGTTTTGAAAGTCAGGGGGTCAGGTATCTGCTTGGCCGACTGTACTATCAATGTTCAGATAATATATAAATAAAAATAATAAATTGAAACATATTTTCTTTTTCATGTAGATACTGCACTCTGCGATGTATATTAGTATAAACTCTAAGATAAATATCCCCACTAATAATATAAACGTGAAAGGATGTATGTGTGGATGTATCGATGTACGGATGATTTTTACTCTATCACGGCAAAACGACTGAATGGATCTTGTCACATCTTGTCTCTGTAACATCTTTATGCTCTAAGGATAACAAACATATAAAAAGTAAAGTAAATTGAGAATCTCCTCCTTTTGGGGTATAAAGGTGAGTTAAGTGTGGATCAAACTGACGGCGTGAGGCCGCATTAGATATACTATATAATGGAATAAAGAAATTTGAACCTTAATAATACATGAGATGAAAACATCACATGTATACATGTGATATTTTTTATAATTAAATGGCTTAGTAGCTACCCGCTATAGCCATTGGGAGCCGACTCTGTTTTGCTTATGCCATAATATGAAATTTAAGATGCTATGATAGACCAATTTCCTTTTTGCATTGTATTTCCTTATTTGAGACTCGGTCGGTTCTGTGTATTTTGTCCATTAATGTACTACTAGTGATGGATAATGGGAACATTTTCGAACAGAAACGAATAGTAAATAAAATACGTTTCATATAAATAGTGACATCATTGATAATCCTCCGGGACTAAGTATAAGGGTTCAGCCAAACTGGCTGAATTGCAACCTCGGAAAGATTTATGAAACCGTAAATAGATGGCGCTGCAACTAAACAAACTAGATATATTTTTCGCACATATTTATTATTGTTATTTATTTACTGTTAATATCAGGGCATGTGAAGGTCATCACCATCATTTCGTGTAGGTGACACGGTCAATCGACCATGCACACCCTGGTGTCAGAGTGCTTCGGAACAGCCACTCGGCATCTGACGCGGTTCCTTTAACGACTATCAGATGGCAGCCAGGACCAACGGCTTAACGTGCCTTCCGAAGCACGGAATCATTTTTATTATCAGACAATCAGGTGATTCAAGCCTGCAATTCCTAATCAAACTGGAAACAACTAAACATGTGAAGGTAAATAATTAAGATATTATAAAAACCAGAAAAAGTTTATATATAAGTACATAACATAAGTGATGAAATAAATATCATTCTAATCAAAATTGTATCTTATAATGTATTAAGGAAAGATATATACTCGATATATTAATATTATGTTAATACCACCGTGATACCACCAAGCCATGGCACATTATTTCCCTACCTTATACGTAAGGTAGAAGGAAGTTTACACACATGTTCGCCTCACCTCAGTGAAAGACAAGAAAATAAAGGGAACATTTTTGTCACGTTTTTCCTCGAGCGTTCTTTCAAATTTCTTATTTTGTTTCATAGTAACTAATTTTATCCGTTGAAATACGCTTCGGTATGATGACAAAAATGAAGTGCGAGTCTGACGCACGAAGGGTTCCGTAGATTTTCTGTAAAAACGGTAATAAAATCATGTCTGTTGTATGCAACATCCCATAAATAATTATTTTATTTTTATTATTAAACTAGCTTTCGCCCGCGGCTCCGCCCGCGTCAATGTCGATCCCTCGGGAATAGTACTTTTTCTCAGGATAAAAGGTAGCCTATGTCCTTTTCCGTACTCCAGAGAACTTGTATGTAAAATTTCATGACGATCGGTTTAGTAGTTACGGCGTGAAAGCGTAACAAACAAACAAACAAACTCACTTTCGCATTTATAATATTAGTAAGGATAAGGATTATTCAATTACTAGCTTTCGCCCGCAGCTCCGCCCGCGTCAATGTCGATCCCTCGGGATAAGTATGCCGGGGACCTTGTATGCAAATTTTCGAGAAAAAGCTACTCGCCCTGAGAAATCATTATTCAATTCATTTCAATTATTGAACAGAACATACAGGATGTTTTGTTTAGCGTTTATACAGCGTGTAACTAACGACATTCCCGTATAGTTATTTATTCCCTACATTACCGTTTTTGATGTTGATACATACCCATAATAAGAACAAACAAATTGACACTTCCAATTGCACAAACATAATTTAACACACACACACCACGACACATACACTTTACGTTTAACACACAGGTAAAGTCAGATGGGCGCGAGAGCAGTATCGTTATTATTTGCTGTAATAGAATTATAAGTACCTGCACAAATACACAATAGTGTAGTATAATGTCTGTTAAACTAATTCCCAAATCACAGAAGTATCTAGTTTGGGAATTACTGAACATATTTTCATTAGTTCATTTATGTTTTATCTTTAACATAGGTAATATTAAGAATGGCACCTATGCTAGTTAGTAGGTTTGTTCCTAGTTCGATGGTGAGTTGCTGATCTAATGGTACAAACTTACACACAATAAAAAAAACCTCCAATGTTACTTATCTATGTTAAATGTCAATAAATATATATTTTTTTTCTTATTTTTTTTATAGGGGTGACTCAGCCCGTCAAAATGAACAACCTTTCCTATGAGACCAATGCTGGGATCTCAAAACAATTTTACATTTTCATACAGTAGTGTTCGGCTGGCCCGGCAATTCATCATCATCATCAGGTCCTCTTTAGTCCCCACTACAGGAGCACGGCCCTCTCTGCACTACTAGCGCCACACTTGGCCAGAGCAGTCAAAGGACTTGGCCTACACTCTCCACGCTAGCCAGTCAAGCCAGCCAGCCTGGCAAGTGCCGGCAATTGTACCTATGTCAAAAACAACTTTGAGTTCCCAGCATTGGTCTCAAAGAAACAACGTTGAGTGTACACGGGATATTTTATAATTATGGTAAATTATAACTAAATAAAATTATTGTCAACATTAATATGAGATCCCATACGTTTGTTTGTTCATTTTAGTTACATTGTATAAGTGGGGAACTATAGACGAAGCATTATTTATTTTAAATTGACGTCAGTAGACGAGTACGCCTAGGTGTACTCGTAGACCTCGGTCTATCAACTGATATTAACCGGCCTGAGATACGCCCACTAAGTCTATTTTCATTATTATATGGAAGGATTTAACTGCCTCCGTGGTCCAGTGGTTAAGGCGTTTGCCTGTAGACCTGGGGGTCGTGAGTTCGATTCCCACGGGAAGCATACTTTGTTTAGATGTTTCCAATTTGGTTAGGATATTGCAGGCTGATATTAGCTGATTGTCTGATAATAAAGATGATTCCATGCTTTGGAAGGCACGTTAAGCCATTGGTCCCGGCTGCCATCTGGTAGTCGTTAAAGGAACCACGTTAGAGGCTGAGAGGCGGTTTCGAAGATCTCTCACAGCAGGGTGTGCATTGCATGGTCGATTGACCGTGTCACCTACTCGAAATGACTATGATTATCCGCTGTGCAGATTTTAGAAATCCCTCTGTTCTGAGGTATTATACCAAGTCTTTCTCACCTAATGGAAGAATATACTAATGAAAACCACGTCATCATGCAACCAACTCCACATTCAAAGTTAAGGTAAATTTACGCTGATAGTTTAGATGATGTAGGGGATAATTTGTCAAGCGAGAAAATTTTGTCAACAGGTCCAGCGTTTTTTAACCGCTTCTTAATAAATGGTATATTCGTCAAGCGGTGCAAAATGGTTAATTCGTCAAGCCGTTAATATTGGTCAATTGGTCAAGCCTAAGTTTTATCAACTCGTCATGTCTCTAAAAAAGATAATGGTGTAGATCACTGTAATGATTTATATCAACACCTTTTTAATATTGTTTACAAAAAAATGGTAAAACCAAGAAGGGCCAGAAACAATGTCATTACTGTTTCATTATAAGTAAAACACATTGTAAGTATTTGAACAAATAGGTAGATCTGTAATCCCTCTGTGAAGTAGATAATGCCTTATCTACTTCACAGAGGGATATAGGACGATATAATAGAGCGATAACAATACTGTTTCTGTATTGGTTCCGTTTAAAATTGCTCTATTATTGAAGTAAAAACTGCACTTTGCACTTTTTGGGATGGGTAAAAAATGTTAAACTCCCGTCAGACACGTGACCTGATCAAAAATTCGTAAGACGGACACGTGACCTGAGACCGCCGTAAAGGCGAGTTTTCCCTTCTGTCGGCACTCCCTGAGTCATCATCATCATTAGGTCCTTCTAGTCTCCACTGCAGGAGCATGACCCTCTCTGTACTACCGGAGCCATACTTGGCTAGAACAGACAGAGGATTTGTTGAGGTAGTGTATATCAGTTATAATATTGGCTATGGAATTAAATTTGCAATGGCGCATTTTTCAATATTTTGGATGTCACGTGTCCGTCTTACAAATTTTCAATCAGGCCACGTGTCCTAATGCGAGTTTAAAATTTTTTACCTATCCCAAAAAGTGCACAACGCCGCTAAATAAATTTTGACTTCAAAAACTCTGTACGACGAAGGAACTCTGAAATAATGCTCGGTTTTATTACCATTATCTCTGAAATTGTCACTTAAGGTCTGGTTTTCAAGGTTACTGTACAATGTATTAACAATTATCTTATTCATTACACATTTAATTACAGTTGAACGCTTGTATAGGAAAATGTTATGGTATATTTGTCTTCATTTGACCGATAAGGGTAATTTTCGGTTAAATAACAAATAAATAAGTGCGCACTGACACGATGGACAAGCGATATATATATGTGTGGAAAATTGTGTGTGGTTCAGTTTTAACTATGGTGTTGATAACGGTACTTCTGTTTTTGACTTTCGTGTGGTAAGTGAATTTAAATACTTATTGTTTAAAATAGGTACCTATTTTAAAATGTATGTTATTATTGTGAGTGAAATATTTTTTAAAAGTTTTCAGACATTTTTTTGTCATCATTATCATTTCATTCGCAAGAAGTCCAATGGTGGACATAGGCCTCTTAAGGATCTAATTAGTATTCTCAAATTATTTCATAAAAAATCTGGCCAAGTGCGAGTCGGACTCGCGCACGAAGGGTTCCGTACCGTTATCTATAAAAACAGCATAAAAATCATGTCTGTTGTATGGAAGCCCCCCTTTGATATTAATTTTATTTTATTTAATTATTTATTTTTAAGTGAATATATAACTAAATATTCTGTAAATACTTCAAGCCTCTACCTGTTGCCGTTATCAATATCGAGCAAAAACAAGCAAAAAAATCACGTTTGTTGTATGGGAGCCCCCATAAATACTTATTTTATTATATTTTTAGTATTTGTTTTAATAGCGGCAACAGAAATACATCACCTGTGAAAATTTCAGCTGTCTAACTATTACGGTTCCTGAGATACACCCTAGTGACAGACAGATAGACAGACAGACAGACAGACAGACGGAAAGCAGAGCGACATTAATAAGGTTCCGTTTTTACCCTTTGGGTACGGAACCTTAATAAAAATAGCATTGTTAATGCAAAATATAACACTTAAAATAATTAGTATCCTTTGTGATCTTTGAGTCTTCAGATTGCTATTTAAAATTATAAGACCTGTTTCATGTGCCTGTACGTTCAAAATGTCGAAAAATATAATATAATTTAAATATAGTATTTTTGAATTTTAATATGTATACATTTAGCGGCTAGAATCCGTGGCGCAGCGGTCAACACGCCAGCCTGCGACACGAGAGTGCCCGGGTTCGATCCCCGGCCAGGTCAAGATGGAAAATCATCTTTTTCAGTATTGCCTGGGTCTTGGATGTGTATTTGTTATAAAATATAGTATCGTTGAGTTAGTATCCCATAACACAAGTCTCGAACTTACTTTGGGGCTAGCTCAATCTGTGTGAATTGTCCGTATATATTTATATTTATTTACTTATACTAAGCGTAATTTAAATATATGTAATTGTTATTAATAAATAATCAGTACGTAGAACTCAATAGAGTTTTGTCAACCTCATAAGAGGTGGCTTTGAAGATGAAAAGTCCCTATGGTACGGAACTCTTCATCGTCATCATCGGGTTTTTTTTAGTCTCCAATACAGGAGCACGACCCTCTCTGTACTACTAGGGCCATACTTGGTCAGAGCAGCCAGAGGACTTGGCCTACACTCTCCACGCTGTCCAGACGGGTTCGAGAGGTCTCTTGGATGTTTATAAGCTTTGTTTAGCTTGTATTTCCTTAGTCACCTTCTACGACATCCACGGGAAGACTTGGAGTGGTCCTATTCTACTCTACCGGATACCACACGGCTATTCGGAACTCTTACAATGTAGCTATGTATGAGTAGCTGAACATCCGTCTCGCACTTGACTAGTTTATCGTAAGATTGTATTTGAGTTTATTTTTAGGAACAATAATGTTACAAGTGGTTCCAAACTCGTGATCGACCATGATGGAGGAGCTGATGATGCTATGGCTATCCTCATAGCTTTGATTCATGAGAAGTACTTTGATGGGTGAGTGATTGAGTATCTAATGCTTTCGCGATTGTTTCACATTTAAAAACTGTCACATGTTTAATTTACTTTTATCGTGTTTATTACATTATTTATATTAACACCTAACGTTTCGGAAACTGTACCGTTTTCATGTTAACAGGAAGACAAAGTTTTAATTTGTCTATTCATCAATGTTCATCATTATCAAAACAAATAATATTTTTTTAAGAATTGGTCTTGAAGTTACTTTGTTTTCAGAGATATTGTGTTTTCTCTATAAATGATACTGAAGCTAAATTACGGGTTTTTTATTTTTTTTTTCTGTATGTATGTATATATGTATGTTCCTCCATAACTCTTAAACGAAATAACTGAATTGAATGAAACTTGGTAGGTATCCATTTAGGCGTAAGGGCACAGGATAGGCTACTTATTTTTTTCTCCTGTCATGATAAGAACTGGCTCCCATACAAACATAACGTAAAATAAACGCGAACGATCGTCGCGGATACTGCCCACAATATTTTTATAATGTTCTTGATGTAAGCAGTATTGGCTTACAGTGTCAGAAGGTCTTTCAATCTTGTGTGCTGAGGTTGAGACTTCATTGAATTGATGGATTCCAAAGCCATGATTTAATATAAATTGAGTTTCTTCTTAAAGGTCAGGTGTGTCATCCTTAATGGCTTGCAGGTTTGGCATAGGGTACTCCTGCCCAGCCTCACGAGCTACAATTGCTTTCACTCCATTCATCTAAGAGAGAAGTATCCCAATACCTTCATTTCCTTCCCAATTCTACCTTTACCAGCTTAAAAATGCTACCAATGAGCAGCAGCGTCGGAAGCAAAACAAGCCAAAGAAACTGCGCTTATCAACTCGCCTGCCAAGCGTGGTGAATATGGTAATATCGTCCTTGAAGAATCCTTGGTAGCGGCTTATATCTAGCAGTTGACTTTTTGTGGCTGGAATAACGATGATTATAAAATACTTTAATAAAATAAATGTTTGTACTTATTTTTTTTTATAAATTTTAGACCTCAAGTGGTAGCTCTCACTACATCCTTCGGAAATGTTGATGCGTCTCAAGTATTTATTAATAGTCAGAAAATACTACACTTAGCAAACAGACAAGATGTAAGTATTATATAAATCACTAGCTGTTGCCCGCGGCTCCGCCCGCGTTAGCGTCGATCCCTCGGGAACAGTAGAATTTCCCAGAATCAAACATACCCTATGTCCTTCCCCGGGCCTAGAACTACTTCCATACCAAATTTCATCCAAATCAGTTCTATGGTTGAAGCGTAAAAGACGACAGACAGAGTTACTTTCGCATTTTTTATAGTAGTATGGATACTATTTATACTTCTAAGTCCAGTGTGAGAAAATTTCCATAAAACCTTTACCCTTGCATTTTACCCCTTTATGAAGTGAGAGAAGTGGAGTGAATTTTGTCAATTTTACCCACATATATGTTTTTAATTGTAATCGAGAACTTACATACCTATTTATTTTCATACTTCATAGTCCAGAAATGAGAAAATTTCCAAATAAACTTTACCCCCCTACTGGTGGATTTTTTCCAGTTGACCTACACATCTTTTTCAATTGTAATCGTGAATTTATTTGCCTTTTTTCATACTTCTAAGTCTATAAATAAGTAAATTCCTATACAATCTTTACCCCGCTATTTTACCCCTTCAGGGGAAAATATCGTCCATTTTACCTACACAGATATTTTTAATTGTAACCTAGAACTTATATACCTACCTACTTTTATACTTCTAAGTCCACAAATGAGAAAATTCCATATAAATTTTACCCCTGTAGAAGTTAAATTTCTTAAAAATACTTTCTTAGCGCTCACTCACATCATTAAAAGAATCCCTGTACCAAATTTCAAGTTTCTAGGCGCAGCAGTTTCGGTTGGTTTGCCGTTTGCCCGCGGCTATGCCGCCGCCGTTAGTTAATGTTTTAGTTTAATACATTTTATAGTAGATAAACATCCAGGTCAATCTGAAAAAAGATCGTTCTCCATCATGATCTGACCGGGGATTGAACCTGGGTACCCTCGTGTCGCAGGTTGGCGTGTTAACCACTGCGCTACGGAGCGAGCTGCGTTCGGAGTATGTATATGTATGTACATACTATTGTCGTCACGTAATTCTCATAAAGATAACCTAAAATAGTGTTTAACGCTATGTGAAACTGTTGTATATTTCCACGCTACGTCTTCTTCTTCTTTCACACGTCATACGTCATAAAGATGTGCGGTCGGGACAGCATGGCAGTCGACTCAGTCTTTTATTATATATATATATATATATAATAAAAGATATATATATATATATATACTGTCAATGCTGTGAAAAGTTTCGGCTTAGATTTACGACTGCCTAACGTCAGCCCTCCTTAGGAGTGCTTTCATTGCACGGGATGTATATGCTTGTTTCTTTATTCGCCTCTTACGACATCCATAGGACAGAATGGAGTGTTTCTGTATTCTAGGCCGGAAACCACACGGCATATATTTCCCACGCTTGCTGGACCAGTGCCCAGCAAAGTCCCTTATATCAAGTTAAATTGAGTTGAAAGTTAAGTCAATTTTTTGTTTTCTTACCCATATTTGAAATAATACCTGCAAATCCAAAAGTTTCTAACAGCTTAAACAATAGGCTAGTTTTCTGGGTCGTAATAATAACATAACAATTAGTCCGTCAGTTAGATAATCAAAAAATATTGGACACGTATTTTTTCTTTTGTCAAATAAACAATAAATAATAAAGTTATAGCGCGTCGAAGTTCAGGAGTGGGGGCTCGTGACGTCAAAGTTTGCTAAAAATTGTAGCAAACTATGACGTCACACGGAACTTCAAAGGGCTATATCTTTATCATTGTTTGTTTAATCGACAAAAGAAAAAATACATGCCCAATATTTTTTTAATATCTAACTGACGGACTAATTATATTTTTTCATGTTACCTTCAATTTCAGATACCCATCTATAGAGGCAGCAAGTCTCCTTTCGTCAATGGCATAGAAACTGACTATTATTATGGTTCTGATGGTCTTGGTCTCTGTGACACTGATTATGAACCCATACAATCTCAAGCCGAGCATGCTGTCCACGCATTAGTAGAGCTGTCCAAGAAATATGAAGGTATACCTGTTATAAAATATCAAGTAATAGTCTAGCATACGATTTTCTGTCACTTGAAAAAAGGACTAAAGAGAGAGAACTCAGAGATTCAAAATGTCGCTGTATTTACAGCGAGATTTTGAACCTCTAAGCTATATTGAAATTTCGGAATCAAAATCCCATTCTTATTTGAATAAAGAATTGCAACAAAAAAAAAGACCTCCCTTATAAAATCACCGATCAGTTGAGCGAATTTTATGGGAAGTCAATATTTTTACTTTCGTATTTTGTCTTCTTTACTTGTACGAGATTTCAATATAGCTCAGATTCATTGTCGTCATCATTTCGTATAGAGGACACGGTCAATCGACCATGTACACCCTGGTGTCAGAGTTCTTTGGAACCGCCTCTCGGCCTCTGAAGTGGTTCGTTTTACTACTATCAGATAATAATAATAACCGCCGGTAGCTTGAGCCTTGCCCCGCTGCTGGCGGCGAGCTAGGTTTAGGTTTTATGTTTTTATGTTTTGTATCATATTTTTATATTTTAATTTTTATACAAATATTATAAAACCTAGGCTTAAGATTAATATTTAATAAAGAGAATAATAATCTATACATATAATAAAACAGTAAAAATATTTTGTCTGTACATTTAGAATTTTTGACTGAAATGGATAGAGGGACACTTAAAAACAATAATAGAAAGCAAAAAAAAATTTCGAATTTTTTGTCTGTCTGTCTGTCTGTCTGTCTGTATGTATGATCACGATTATCTCTGAAAATACTAAACCGATTTATTTCAAACTTTCACCAATTGCTTTGTTTTAACCGAAACAGCAGCAGGACGATCGGGGTCGCCTGGGTATTACACTTGCCTCCGTACACTGGTTGCTGCTGCCTGTCGCTTGATCTTCCTTGTTAGACATTTGTGAATCTTCTTCCAGATGAAGTAAGAGAACAGGAATGTCACAAGAATAAGTATCGCAAGCAACATGTAGTACATTATGGTTGCTACTTGTGACTGAGATGAACTGGAGCTGTTACCCGCACCGTTTTGGGCAATTATAATTTCTTCCTTCTGAGGCTGGTGGTTAGACGTAGTGCCGCCCATCTTGTATGCAGTCAAAACGCCACTTTACTATTTTATAACTTGCACTGGTACTGGAAAGCGAACAGGCTCGGAAGCCATGGTACTTTAACACTGTCTGAAAACAGTGACTAGCAGGGTCACCATATGATGTGGGCTGACAGGGTGTACTTGAGAGAAACACACTCGTTGTAGGTTCGAAGATAACTCCTTTATTTCTGTCACTTGAAAAAAGGACTAAAGAGAGAGAACTCAGAGATTCAAAATGTCGCTGTATTTACAGCGAGATTTTGAACCTCTAAGCTATATTGAAATTTCGGAATCAAAATCCCATTCTTATTTGAATAAAGAATTGCAACAAAAAAAAAGACCTCCCTTATAAAATCACCGATCAGTTGAGCGAATTTTATGGGAAGTCAATATTTTTACTTTCGTATTTTGTCTTCTTTACTTGTACGAGATTTCAATATAGCTCAGATTCATTGTCGTCATCATTTCGTATAGAGGACACGGTCAATCGACCATGTACACCCTGGTGTCAGAGTTCTTTGGAACCGCCTCTCGGCCTCTGAAGTGGTTCGTTTTACTACTATCAGATAATAATAATAACCGCCGGTAGCTTGAGCCTTGCCCCGCTGCTGGCGGCGAGCTAGGTTTAGGTTTTATGTTTTTATGTTTTGTATCATATTTTTATATTTTAATTTTTATACAAATATTATAAAACCTAGGCTTAAGATTAATATTTAATAAAGAGAATAATAATCTATACATATAATAAAACAGTAAAAATATTTTGTCTGTACATTTAGAATTTTTGACTGAAATGGATAGAGGGACACTTAAAAACAATAATAGAAAGCAAAAAAAAATTTCGAATTTTTTGTCTGTCTGTCTGTCTGTCTGTCTGTATGTATGATCACGATTATCTCTGAAAATACTAAACCGATTTATTTCAAACTTTCACCAATTGCTTTGTTTTAACCGAAACAGCAGCAGGACGATCGGGGTCGCCTGGGTATTACACTTGCCTCCGTACACTGGTTGCTGCTGCCTGTCGCTTGATCTTCCTTGTTAGACATTTGTGAATCTTCTTCCAGATGAAGTAAGAGAACAGGAATGTCACAAGAATAAGTATCGCAAGCAACATGTAGTACATTATGGTTGCTACTTGTGACTGAGATGAACTGGAGCTGTTACCCGCACCGTTTTGGGCAATTATAATTTCTTCCTTCTGAGGCTGGTGGTTAGACGTAGTGCCGCCCATCTTGTATGCAGTCAAAACGCCACTTTACTATTTTATAACTTGCACTGGTACTGGAACGCGAACAGGCTCGGAAGCCATGGTACTTTAACACTGTCTGAAAACAGTGACTAGCAGGGTCACCATATGATGTGGGCTGACAGGGTGTACTTGAGAGAAACACACTCGTTGTAGGTTCGAAGATAACTCCTTTATTATTTAATTAACACAGCTTTTATACAGATCTTAAAGTAGGACATAATTAGTCATTATCTTAGATCTAGACTTTATCTAGGTTACACGTGCATACATGTGCTAGATAATTGTTCTATTTAAAAGGTTACTCTCCGTGAAGGTGATCTCGTACGTGGAATAATAATGAGGACGTGTGTCGTCACACTACATCAGCAAAACATCTAAAGTTTGTTTCATCAAAATCGGTTTAATAAAAAAAAAAAAGTTATCGTCATTTGAATGAACTCTAGGCATTAGTTTGCCTGCAAATATACACGGTGAATTTTTTATCGTTTTGGACCCTTAAAGGGGTGACTCAGACCATCAAAATGATCAATTTTTCCTATGGGAACAATGCTGGAAACTCAAAAAAAAATTCGACATTCTCATACAAACTGGCCGGGCGGCGGGTTTCTCTTTTATGGAAATGTCGATTTTTTTTTTAATTCCCAGCATTGGTCCCATAGAAAAAGTTGTTCATATTGATGACCTGAGTCACCTCTTTAAGGGTCCAAACTGTTCCTGAGATATGGACACTAACGGCGGCGGCGTAGCCGCGGGCAAACGGCAAACCAACCGAAACTACTGCGCCTAGAAACTTGAAATTTGGTACAGGGGTTCTTTTAATGATGTAAGTGAGCGCTAAGAAAGGATTTTTAAGAAATTTAACTTCTAAAGGGGTAAAATTTATATGGAATTTTTTCATTTATGGACTTAGAAGTATGACATAGATATAGATATATAAGAGGAAGGACATAGGGTATGTTTGATTCCGGGAAATTCTACTATTCCCGAGGGATCGACACTAACGCGAGCGGAGCCGCGGGCAACAGCTAGTAATAATAATAATTCGTTTATTTGCATGGAATACAGGTATTACAGTTGTTAAGGTATTACATGTGTCTTAGCCGTATTCTACCGTAATATGGTGTGCAAAATTGTTACATAAATTAACACTGATAGCAGCCGCGACCAAAGACAACGGGGAAAATGACGCTGCATAACATTCATATATTTAAATGAGAAACGCATTGTCATTTGGCTAATTCGGCTGGCTAAATTAGAGTACCTCATTTCACACAAGTTTAACAGGTCAACAAAAAACGTAGTTTAGTATTTTGTTGTTAAATGTAAAATTATAAATTTAAAAAAAAATTATGTGTTTAATAATAAAAAAATATGCGTGAAAAATAATATACACCTACTTTTTAGCTAATTACATAAGGCATACGTATTTACAGTAGACTGTAAGAAAATACTACAAACACATAACATATTTGTTTTCTAATTACCTTAGTTCAAAACGTTATGCATAGTAATGAATCTGTAATTGTATTCAATTACCATCACAAAAGAATCTTTATAGTGAATTTATCTTCAAAAATCCAGATTATAACAACAACATAAATCTCCCTCTAGTCTTGAGAACCGCGGAGCAGCCAGAACTTAAAAAAATATGTCCTTCAACATAAATAAATAAATAAATACGGACAAATCGCACAGATTGAGGTACCCCCAAAGTAACTTCGAAACTTGTTTTATGGGACACTAACTTAACGATACTATATTTTATAACAAATACATAAACATAAATATCCAAGACCCAGGTCAATCTGAAAAAGATCATTGTCCATCTTGACCTGACCGGGGATCGAACCCGCAGCCCTCGTATCGCAGGCTGGCGTGTAAACACTGCACCACGGAGCACCATTTACGCAAAACATCATGTCTAAGTGTAAACAAGTACCTACATCATAAAATAATTGTACAAAAACAAGTATCTAAAAAGATACTTCTTGTTTCAATGTTTCAATATACTCGTATCTGTCATCAACGTCAAGTATCTGATATTCCGTATGAATTACAAGAATCTTGATAACACTTGGCGTTGTTGCTTTTATCGAAAACTGGCTTTCGCCCGCGGCTCCGCCCGCATCAATGTCGATCGAGGAATGATAGTACTTTTTCCCAGGATCAAAGGTAGCCTATGTCCTTTTCCGTAAGAGCGTATATTTAGGATGAAATAAGATATTTTTGTCCAAAAACTGAGATATTTGAATTCTGCGTCTGAATGAATGTAGTTGATAATTCTATGTTGTGGAATGTCATAAATACAGTATGTAACTAGATGTTCCCGTAAAGAGGTGACTTAGCCCGTCAAAATGAACAATGGGACTAATGTTGGAAACACAAGCTTTTTCATGCTAATTGCCGAGCCGGCCGAATACTTTTGTATGAAAATGTATTTTTTTTTTGAGTTATCAGCATTGGTGCCATGGAAAAAGTTATTATTTTATTACTAACGGGCCGAGTCACGCCTTTACGGAAACTTCGTTGGTTAAAAACATGCTGAATAAAAACCTTTTCGAAGTCGGTTAAAAAAGCGTAACGAACTTCATTCCTGACGTCCACTACTCGTACTACACGGCTTTTTTTAACATTTACCCCTTTAATCATAAAAAATAACAAACGCTTATTAAACATTCTTCTTCTTCCTTTACCTTATCCCACTTTTTATGTGGGGTCGGCATAGTATGTCAGTTCCCTCCATTTTGATCTGTCACCTACCATATCCTTTGTCGCTCCTTTTTTGTTCATACTCTCCTTGACACAATCAATCCATCTTTTCTTAGGTCGTCCTCTGTTTAAACCTATTAAATATTATAACCTATTAAATATACTGTATTAAACCTATTAAAATTAAACCTATTTTAGTTAAAATATGTTTTGTCTTGTTCATTAAATGCCAATCGTTTCATACAGGGATAAGGACAAAACATATTTTAACTAAAATTGGTTTAATGAACGTTTACTAATTTTTATGAATAAGACTCAACTGTTAATAGGTACCTACGTAAAATATAATTCTCAAAGGAGAATATATATTTTATGTACCTAAGTTTCCCCAAAGATAGTGAGTCCTGGTGACCCGTAATAACAGGTTCCTCGCAAACCTAGCATGGGCACCTACTAGCATATAAGTACATGTATAAATAAATAAATAAATATATACGGACAAATCACACAGATTGAGCTAGCCCCAAAGTAGGTTCGAGACTTGTGTTATGGGATACTAACTCAACGATACTATATTTTATAACAAATACATATATAGGTACACATCCAAGACCCAGGCCAATCTGAAAAAGATCATTTTCCATCTTGACCTGGCCGGGGATCGAACCCGGTCACTCCGTGTCGCAGGCAGGCGTGTTGACCGCTGCGCCACGGAGCTAGTCATACATGTGTAATGTATATTCATTTTCATTTAATTTCAAGCCGTTAATCTAGCCGAAGACCGAACAGAATGGAGGAAATGGAGGGAGGCCTTTCCCCAGCAGTGGGACAGTTAACAGATTGTAATGTATATATATGTTGTATATATATAAAAAAAAAAAAAATGTTTTTTGTATTTTATTGGAGGAAAATAAGTACATTTTTATTAGTATTATTATATGTTTTCAGGTAACCTGTCAATAGTGGCAATAGGGTCTTTGACGAACATTGCGCTAGCAGTGAAAATAGATCCTGGATTTTTAAGTCGTCTCTCTACGCTTTACGTTGGAGCTGGACACATCCACAGTAAGTTTCATATGAAGGATTCTTGTAATACAAAGGATTTTATGATGAACTAGCTTTCGCCCGCGGCTCCGCCCGCGTCAATGTCGATCCCTCGGGAATAGTACTTTTTCCCTGTATGAAAGGTAGCCTATGTCCTTTTCCGTACTCCAGAGAACTTGTATGCAAAATTTCATGATGATCGGTTCAGTAGTTACGGCGTGAAAGCGTGCCGGTGCTTGAATAAGCGACCTAATATGAGTATATCAAAATAGCATTGTGAATGCAAAATTAATAAGCATGCGTATTGTAATTTTTAACTTACCGATTCTACATGATACAACTGCACTTAAAATCAGTGTCGTAAAATATTACAAAAAAATAACTATTTTTTACTCTCTTTACAGATCCTACTTTCCCTGAGCCAGAGTTCAATGCGGCCATGGACCCTGAAGCGTACTACATAATAGGAAAAGACGCCAATCCCAAGAAAGTGACCATCGTGCCTTCCACACAAGTTCATGAATATATGAATATGACTAAAGTAAGTTTATTTTTTATGGTATAGGGTGACAAACGAGCAAGCGAGTCACCTGATGCTTAGCGATCAGCATTGCCCATGGACAACTGCAACACCAGGGTGTAACAGGAGCGTTGCCAGCCTTTCAAGGAATTGGGGGAAGGATGGGCCTCCGGCTAGAGAGCCTGAGGCTTCTATGCTTCGTCCGGTGAGAGAGAGCACTCACCATTTCATATTATAAAGAGGAAAGCTTTGATTGTTTGTTTGTTTGTATAAATATGCTCTCGAAACTACTGGACTAAGTTGATTTTTTTATCGTAAAAATCCTGCGTAATCCCTGATAATTATAGCATGTAAAATATTTCTAAAAAGTTGTCCAGGAATCCACATGAAAATGTAACTAAAGGTGTGAAAAAATGCTAAGATAAATTCATCTACCCGTGCAAAGCTGGGGCGGGCCGTTAGTTATTGAAATAAATAAATTCGTTGCTTCAAAAACTCTTTGACATATGAAGGTTTAAAGACATATTTTTGATCTAGTTTACTGGCATTTCAAAAAAGATGTCTCATGATGTCACGGTCAAAAAAGTTGTCTCAAGATGTCACCCCACAAATTAGGAAGAGATGCATAAAACTTTGTTCGACAGCTATATAAACTTTTTTTTTCGGTAATAGCCTTAGGACAAATGATGCTTCTCATATGGTATTATTAATTTTCATACTTTCAAATGGACTTGCCCAAACAAATCCTAACTAATATTATAAATGCGAAAGTGAGTTTGTTTGTTTGTTACGCTTTCACGCCGTAACCACTGAACCAATCATGTTGAAATTTTGCATACAAGTTCTTTGGAGTACGGAGAAGGACATAGGCTACCTTTTATCCCGGGAAAAATACTATTCCCGAGGGATCGACATTGACGCGGGCGGAGCCGCAGGCGAAAGCTAGTTTAAAGAATAATTTGCGATTTCAAATTAAAAGTTTACTTAATAGTCTTTTTAAACCAATACTTAAATTATACATTTTTTTTACATCTGAACATCATGGAATTTCTCTTAGCAAATGTAATTATTTATCAGAAAGATGACAATATACGAGGAAACCGCTGGACGTAGACTGCTTCAAACTGGTCGTATTAGAAATAACTGGAAAAGCCCTACGTCCAGCATTGGACTTCTTGCAGCTGAGATGATGATAATATGAACATGCTGCATCTTAGTTTTGGTAGCTGGTATGGATGGTAGCCACGCTACCGACAAAATTCATTTTCGCTAGCATGATTGCGCTGGCTCGGCCGAGGAAGTACCAAACTCTCACAACAAATCGACGTTTGAGTAGAAGCTTTACCGGTATTATGCTTCGTTCGGTGAGTGAGAGAGCTGTAGGCCTATCCTTCCCCCAACTCCTCCCTCCAACTCTTTGAGAGGTCAGCAACGCTCCTGGTATATGCTTGTGTTTCAGTTTTTTTTTTTTAATATATACGGACAAATCACACAAATTGAGCTAGCTCCAAAGTAAGTTCGAGACTTGTGTTATGGGATACTAACTCAACGATACTAAATTTTATAACAAATACATATATAGATACACATCCAAGACCCAGGCCAATCTGAAAAAGATAATTTTCCATCTTGACCTGGCCGGAGATCGAACCCGGTCACTCCGTGTCGCAGGCTGGCGTGTCGACCGCTGCGCCACTAGAGCTAGTCAAAAATCAGTTATCCATTAGCAGCGCTGATCGCTTATTTGTTTGCCGTTCTTTATAAAAAAAAGTAACTGTAGCCCGCGGCTCCGCCCGCGTCAATGTCGATCCCTTGGGAGCAGTACTTTTTCTCGGGATAAACTGTACCTTATGTCCTTCTTCATATCCCAGATAATGTGTATGCAAAATTTCATGATGATCGGTTCAGTAGTTACGATGTGAAAGCGTAACAAACAAACTCACTTTCGCATTTATAATATTAGTTAGGATGCATACAGTAACTAACGAAGGGTAATTAGGTACCAATATTTTGACTGTCTTAAGTCTGAAATAGACTAAACATTTTTATTTTAAGGAGTGGCGACAAACAACTCTCGGAGCAATATCAACGAATACAATGGATGCTCTTAATTGTTTCGAGAGGATATCTTTGAAAAATAGTACGGCTTGGACACAGCTAGACCCAGCTGTTATGGCTTTAGCTCTCAATAGCAGTATTATCGAAGAAGTTAGATATGCCAAGAATAGTATTATTTTGTGCGGTAAGTTACATCGGTATAAACAGGACTTTCTTTGCTTATATTAACTTAAAGCTCTTGTTGTATGAAAATTAACACAAAAACTGATTAACAATTAGACACCTGTTCGTTGTAATAGGCTAGTTTCCTAAAAAAATATAATTAGTCCGCCAGTTAGATATTCAAAAAATATTGGACACGTATTCTTTCCTTTGTCGATTAAACAAAAAATGATAAAGATATAGCCCTTTGAAGTTCCGCGTGACGTCATAGTTTGCTAAAATTTATAGCAAACTTTGACGTCACGAGCCCCCACTCCTGAACTTTGATGCGCTTTATCTTTATAATTTATTGTTTATTTGACAAAAGAAAAAATACGTGTCCAATATTTTTATTGATTATCTAATTGACGGACTAATTGTTATGTTATTATTATGACCCAGGAAACTAGCCTATTGTACTCGTAAATGCTAATAATGGAAGGACCTAGTGTCTATGATGTATCATAAATAGTGTCTATGCTACTTTTTAGCCGAGTGTCTAGGAGCGAGTGCCTAGTGTAATGGACTCATCTAAATAACAGTCATCATCATCATTCGATTATGTATTCCTTTGTTCCGCTCTGAATTCATGTCTAACTCCTTTACTCTACAATTTTCACGGCTCTGGAATGCTCTGCCAGAAGATATCAAATCCATTTCCAACAGATATTTATTTAAGACAAAAATTCATACGCAACTTCTTCCTCAATAGTTCACTCAGTGTAGAAGTAGATTAAGATCCAGACCAAGAACCATTTTAGTCATGTTCATATGTATAATATTAGTATGTATATTTATTTGGACTATATATATGTAAATATTCGTATGTGTGTATATATTGTAAGTACTTATGTATTCATGTAATAGACACTTCTGCGACATTATTTTACCTACCACAAACAATTTCTATTTATCCCGAAGGTTGGCTGGTAGAGAATGCTATTAGCATTAAGTCCGCCTTTTATACAATTGTTTTTTTCTTTGGGTAAAATAAAGTTTTTAAATAAATAAATCATCATTTCGTGTAGGTGACACTGTTAATCGACCATGCACACCCTGGTGTCAATGTTCTTCGGAACTGCCTCTCGGCCTCCGACGTGGTTCCTTTAGCGACTACCAGATGCAACCAACAACTCAAACATGTATCGGCTAAAAAGTAGTTTATTTAATTGATGTGATAAACGCCGATTGCACGCACGAAAAAATGTCATGTTCCGCGAGAGCGTGAAACAAGTGACAGAGAGGCACTCCAATCCAGCAAGGTGTCACTCTTTGGCAGCCGGGGTGACGTGTAGGGAATCGAAGGTAAAGCCTACGGAAGTGACAATCAACCCCACTCTCTTCCACTGTTATCACTTAAAATTATCATCCGTAAACCGACTTTATAGACAGCCATTTTTAGGGTTCCGTACCCAAAGGGTAAAAACGGGACCCTATTAATTTCGCTCATCTGTCCGTCTGTCTGTCTGTCTTGTCTGTCTGTCTGTCTTGTCATTCTGTCTGTCTGTCACCAGGCTGTATCGCATGAACCGTGATAGTTAGACGGTTGAAATTTTTACAGATGATGTATTTATGTTGCAGCTATAACAACAAGTACTAAAAAATATATTTAAATAAATATTTAAGGGGGCTCCCATACAACAAACGTGTTTTTTTTGCTTATTTTTGCTCCTTATTGATATCGGTAACAGGTAGACACTTGAAATATTCGCAGAATATTTAGTTATATATTCACTTTAAAAATAAATAATTATATAATAATAAAAATAATATTAACGGGGGGCCCCCATAAACAATGAACACAAAAGGCATGATTTTATGCCGTTTTCATATATAACGGTACGGAACCCTTCGTGCACGAGTCCGACTTGCACTTAGCCGGTTTTTTTTTTTTCAGGAGACCAGCGCGGTGTCAACACAAACGAATTTTTGCCAGAATCAGAAGCTAATGTAAAAGTGATATACTCCGGTAGCAGAGAAAAATATAAAGAGTTTTTATTGAATACTTTTTTAGCTGAGCTGAACACATAGACTGGAATATAATCAAATGTATTTCTTGCCAAAGATTGGTGCTTTTTTGTGAATAGCATCAATAAATTATTTAAAAAAAAATAAACATACTATGTGTATGTTAATTGTAATAAGTTTTAATAATAGTGATTTTAACATCTTATAATTGGTGTAGTAGTTGTGCGAGACGTTTATATCAAAATATTACTACGTTAACTATATATTATAGTTTAAACATGCTTCTGTTAACAGTATTATCATATGTGAACTAAGTGATCATTAATTTAAATACGTAATTTGTTAAATAGGAGTTATTAACTTAAGTATAATAATTAGTTGTATTTGTAAGTGTTATAAATTGCATTGACAATGCTATTTTGATATCCTTTTATTAAATTAAGTACAAAAATATGATGATTTTTTTTTCCAGCGGGCGCGTTTTGAACCTGCTACCTTAAGTCTACTCGTATGTTCGACTTTAGGTCGCAGTCGTATAAGTCGTTCAAATCCCGCCTGCTTGTAAAATTTTTCACCATATTTATTTCTTAATTTAAAAAGAGTATAATTAGTTGTACAAATACAAATTGTAAATGATCCTAATTAAAATTCAAATATATTCAGACTTGTTTTTTTTAACTTTGATTGACCTTATACACTATTCAGTCAATCATCTTACATTAAAAGAAGTGCCACTAACCCGTCAAAAAAAAAAAAAAAAAAAAAATCAAAACGTTTATTCAGAAAATAGGCCTTTGCAGGCACTTTTTCACGTCAAATCACATTTTAAAGGATCTAATTTAGTCATATTTATATTATTATTCAATGTGCAAAAGCTACAGACTACTAGCGTTTCGGAACCGACCACTGCAGAGAAGAAACGCCAAAAGAAACTCTTTTCAACAGTATTGGTCGCCTACTCGCCTGAAGGGCTTTTTTATTTTATCATCTATCTTTATCATTTATCATCTAATTTCTTAATTTATCTTTTTTTTCTCATTTCTAATTATGATTACAATTTTTTATTATATAGGTACATTATTATTTTTTTGAACATATTATGTTAGCGATCGAGTGTGCAATGATAATATTTTACATTATACACAGTAGTTTCAAAGAGGCCGAGCAGACCTGTCCCCCCTAGCAGCACCCGTTCACGAGTTGACGCATGGATCAGCCATCGTTGAACTCAACCATATTAGAGGGAATTCAACGACCCGACACACGACGCCGCCACTAGTTTGAACATTTGAGTGAGCATGACATACTCGAGCTCGAAGACTTTGTCAAAAAATAAGTACAATAACTGTCAACCACCTGTCGATCGCAAACATTTACATGTTTTACATTGAGGTATGTGGGTTAGCTTAAATATTATAAATAGGTAATTAAACAATTTTTCTTTTTTGGGGAGGTCCTGTATCTCACACGAGGTCTAGACTCCACGCTTTCTTATCCATTAAATAATCATTAATATTATAGTAAGCTCTTTTTAATAACATATTTTTGTAAGCTATTTGAATTTTAGAAAGGGCAAAGCTGTTATACTTTCTGGTATTATGTTGTATAAACGAATACTAAGGCCTAAGAATGAGTTACTAGTTTTCTGTAGTCTAAAAGCTCCCGTGACAAGTTTATTCTTATTTCTTGTGTTGTATTTATGTACATGACAGTTTTTAACATATTTTTGAATATTTTTATGTACATGAAGTATGTTGGCGAAAATATATTGTGACGCAACAGTTAATATTCCAATTTCTTTGAACAATTCTCTCAAGGAATCCATAGCCCCAAGTTTATAGATAGATCGAATAGCACGCTTTTGCAGAACGAAAATTGTGTTGATGTCTGCTCCCTTTCCCCAAAGTAATATCCCGTAAGACATTATACTGTGAAAATAGCTAAAATAAACAAGACGTGCTGTTTCGACATCTGTAAGTTGTCTTATTCGCCAAACGGCGTATGCTGCGGAGCTAAGCTTACCAGCAAGAGTTTTTATATGGGGAACCCATTGCAACTTCGAGTCTAGAGTTATTCCTAGAAAATATTTAAACTAACTTTTTGAATCCTATTAGATAAATATGATTTTATCAATTCCAAAGATACGTTTTTTACTCCATAATAATTTAATTTATTTAAAAGAGTTTCATGGTCAACACAATCAAACGCCTTAGGTAGATCACAAAAAACTCCTATTGCATTTTGTGACTTTTCCCATGCCCCTAAAATATGCGTCAACAAAGCTACGCCGGCAGCTGTAGTAGAACGACCTTTGGGGAAACTGTACTGTTCACTATGGAAAAGGTTTTTCCTATTAACATAGGAGACTAATTGTTTAAAAATTAACTTTTCAAAAATTTTGCTAAGAACCGGAAGGATTGAAATTGGACGAAAGTTATTAGGATCGTCTTTACTTTCTATCTTATGCAATGGAATAACTTTACTATATTTCATCAAATCGGGAAATGTTCCTGTATCTACACATTCATTAAATATTAACGCCAGGTTAGAAGCTATATCCTCTATAATATGCGTTACTAAGGATACGGACATATCCCATAAATCCCTAGTTTTTTTAAAGTTTAATTCTTTTAATGCGTCGACAATATTTTGGATATGTGAATATTCAAATAATAAAGTATCGCTACATTCTGGTATATTATCGCGTAATATCTTTTCGGCTTTTTGAGGCGATGATTTGAGTGAGGCAGTTGTCTTAACCGGGATGTCAGTAAAAAAATCTTCAAAGCATTGAGCAACTGTTGCATCTGTCTCAAACTTTTGGTTATTAAATTGTAATTTTAAGGATTCATTATTACGTTGTTTAATTTTACCCGTTTCCTGATTAATAATTTTCCAGGCCGTTTTTATTTTATCTCCGGAATCGGCGATTTGTTTACATAAATATTTAGACTTCGCACATGCACATACTTTTTTAAATATTTTCGAGTAATTTTTAACGTAGGTCATAAACTCTGGAGTTCTGTTGTATTGTTTCATTGCCAGTAATTCATATAATTTATTTCTACTTTTATAAATTCCTACAGTGGCCCATTCACAGAACTTTTTCTTATAACTAATGCTACGCTTTTTAATTTTAAATGTTTTATTAAATTCCGTGTCTATAGCCTTAAACAATTTATCATATAATATATTTGGATTTGCTCCCTCATCACAAATAATTGGCATCTTTTTAGAGACGTTTGTTTTAAATGCTTCTATTTACGATTTTGAGGAAGGTCTATAGGTTACTTTCGGCAATTTAGTATTTATATCATAATCTTTATAAACGGCCAATAAGCCAAAATGATCAGGATTTTTCAAGAGCTTCGCAACTGCAGAAAACATTATCAAGACATGTGGCTGATGATTCGGTGACTCTAGTTGGTTCAAGAAATAAATACTCGCAAACAAATGATTTAAACATGTCAATAAATCCAACGCTCTCTTTGTCATTTTTCAATAGGTCTACATTAAAGTCACCACATACTACAATTTTTTTATTACTCAGGCTTACTTTATGCAAAACGTCCTCCAAAATAGACTCAAGTAATTTGTAGTCTGATGTAGGAGGACTGTATACACAAACTATAATGAACCTCTCGAGTTCAATACATGACAACTCAACCTCTCGTTCCACAGTAAGATCAATAATATCTTTTCGTTCTTTACATTTCAAACCTTTCCGAGTTAAGATTATACTGCCTCCACGGATGGCTGCCTTACGGGCGTACACACTGTTTATTGTATAATTGTTAAAATTTATTTGAACGTTATGTTTTTGTTCAAACCAGTGTTCTGTTAAGCATAACACATCAATGCACTCATTTTCTAAAAAAGTTCCAATTCTAATAGTTTGCTGGCCAGGCCTTGCATATTTTGATAAAAAATGCTAAAACGTTTGACACTGGCTGTTGTCTCACAGTTTAGTTTAAATTACAACTAACATTAGAAATTTAAACACCAACATTGGTTAATATGTCAACATTCTGCTTTGTACATAGTACTGCAGCAGAGTCTTGTATATTGTAAGCTACCAATGTAGCAATTTGTGTCTTATATTCTAATGGAAGATACATAGTATCTCCTGTCAACTTAAATCTAGAAATAAATTTATTAATGTCTAAATAAAAAATAACGTCACTAGGACGATATGTCAAATTGTACACGATGGTCTAGAAGACAAACGTGCTAACTACAAAATTTTGTTATTTTAACATTTCAATGCCAAATGTATTAAATGAAGATGCTCTACCGTTTGCACTTACCCAAATACCCTAATTTCGTTTCTTTCTTCCTAAACTGTAGTGCACACTTATAGCAAGTGATGTCATTCTAATACAAAAAATAATAACGATAATTATTTACCATCAATGTAAACTACAAAAATGTTAAATAGATTTATAACATTTCGTACGGTAGACAAATAAGCTAAATGTTTTTATTAATTTTGTGATTTGGTAAATTTTGATTCCAAATTATATTATAAGATGTTAATCTTTCCAAGAAGCCGGTAGATAAATGATCTAAGTGATCTTAATACTACTGAACACTTTAAATCAAATAGTAAAATATATTAAGTGCTTTAAAAATAATAGACATGAAAGAATCAAATGTAGACAAATGTTGTAAATGATTTAACGACAGACTCTAAATAAACAATTAGGAACAGTTAGGGAGTATTAAAGTTATTTACGTTGATTTTCAAGCTGTTGACAAATATTAAAAAAAATATTAATATGTTTGATATTTTCATACTATTTCACAATATCGGATTTTAGTATGAACTGGAAAATAAAATGATTTTATTTTGGAACTTGGAAATAAAAAACAATGATGAGAAGGAAGAAAAGAGAAGTTTTGATTTACCGACCGAATTAGGTACATTCTAGAAATACTCGAAAAAGAAAATCGTCAAGGCAACAGTTGAATGTTTTGCGTATCGTCTTTTCGCTACCACTACTTCGGTGTTGCTGCCTCCGCCTGATGTAGACGCCGACGGTCCTGCAGAAGCCTCTGATGCCACCGCTGCTTCACAGCTCGCCTCCGCTGTCCAGATGCCGCCGTCCCCGCCTGAAGAAAACGCCGACGTTCCTGCAGTAGCCCCTGATGCCGCCGCTGCTTCACCCCTCGCCTCTACTGCCTAGGTGCCGCCTTCCCGCCTAGAATAAACGCCGACGTTCCTGCAGTAGCCTCTGATGCCGCAGCTGCTTCAATGCTCGCCTCCGCTGCCCAGGTGCCGCCGTCTCCGCCTGAAGAAAACGCCGACGTTCCTGCAGTAGCTCCTGATGCCGCCGCTGCTTCACCCCTCGCCTCCACTGCCTAGGTGCCCTTCCCCGCCTGGAATAAACGCCAACATTCCTGCAGTAGCCTCTGATGCCACCGCTACTTCACTGCTCGCCTCCGCTGCCCAGGTGCCGCCGTCCCCGCCTGAAGAAAACGCCGACGTTCCTGCAGTAGCTCCTGATGCCGCCGCTGCTTCACCCCTCGCTTCCACTGCCTAGGTGCCGCCTTTCCCGCCTGGAATAAACACCGACATTCCTGCAGTAGCCTCTGATGCCGCCGCTACTACACTGCTCGCCTCCGCTGCCCAGGTGCCGCCGTCCCCGCCTGAAGAAAACGCCGACGTTCCTGCAGTAGCCCCTGATGCCGCCGCTGCTTCACCCCTCGCTTCCACTGCCTAGGTGCCGCCTTCCCCGCCTGGAATAAACTCCGACGTTCCTGCAGTAGCCCCTGATACCGCCGCTGCTTCACCCCTCGCCTCCGCTGCTTAGGTGTCGCCGTCCCTGTCTGGAATAAACGCCGACTCATCCATCGCCTAGGAATGATCAAACCCTCGACTCGAAGGTTTTAATCATCACGTCCAACGACAAGATATTAAATTTCAACAAAAACGAACTTAATATACGAAACTGTTGTTTTTCGTGTGTGTAAGTGGCCAACACTGCTGTCAGATTTTTCACGCTGCCTTAAGGCATCTGATATAGCTTAACACTTTCGCTGACACTGCCCGCCTGTAGACGTAATTCTATTGTTATTTCTTTAATGTCTGGTTCAGTGTCAGCGAAATTGTTAACGACGGCAGCCAGGGCCTACAGCTTAACGTGCCTTTCAAAGCATGGCGGAGCTTGAGATTTTTTTATGCCACTTGCGGTGGCATAAAAATACTGTGGGGACTGCTTCCATGGTTGCTTGACATACATAAGTGTTTTTAATGCTCACGACCACTGGGCCGGGCTCCTCTGTTAAGTGAACATTATGTATTTAAAGTTTATGTACAAATATACTAAGTGATGCCCCTTTTTACTATTTTGATTTTTTTGTGGAATCCTTTGGATATTGATGTTCAAGTTAATGATAAATTATTAAAGAGATAAATACCCTAACCAAATATAGGCATTATATACACGATTCCTATGTTTCATTTGAAGTTACAGTACCTAGAACTTTTAAGTGAACAAAAGTAGTCCTCCTGAAAAGTTGGTGAGTCTGTAATTATCATGTTTGTCTTCTAGACCATATGAACATTCAAGTCGTATATATGTCTGTTTGTAGCAAAGTCAGCAGTCTCCTGGTAAGGAAAAGCACATAGCATGTACTTACATCTGCTCGTTTTATTCAATTCTAAGAGCATGTCTATACTTAGTTTGATATCCCTTTTTGTAATAGAAGAGCTATCACCACGTAATATAAGTAATGTGGTATCATCATCTAAGGAGTCATGATTTATATTATTCATTAAATATGTGAAAGAGGCCCCGGGTGTACATGTGTTAGATACTGTACAGTCATGTTTAAGTTTATTATAAATCATACTACTCAGACCTTGACCTAGTTGATCTGAGTAAATTAACAATTTTTTACATTCCATTCTCCTATTGAAACAGTTATCAATGGTACTAATCTTTATTTGCAAGTCGCAACTGACACTTGGATAATCTTTTGTTTTATCGTTACAATTAATTACCGGCAAATTGGTAAATGCCGTACTGAGAGCACAGTCACACTGAGGTGTCTGTATGGAAGAGTCAAACTGCTCCTCCCTATAGTTAGCTAAATGAATTAATGTTTGAGCTGCTGAAATATGTTCACTATGTTCTTTTTCAGACAGTTCATATTTTTTGGTCATACTAGCTAGAGAATCCTGCAAGAACGAAATTTGTGACTGTAATTCGTACATTTCAGTGTCATATATACGACTAGCAAAGTAAAGGTTATCTTCATGTTTAAGTTCCTTAATTAAAGTCAATTTTTCCTTATGTAACTGTGTTAAACTTTTCCTTTCTTTTTGCTTGGAGAGTAATTTAGGGAAATTACTCTCCAACGCACAAGGGTGCGTTTTATCATTTTGTTTATTTTTACATACTTTTTTATTTTATTGTGACCGTTTAAAATAAAAAAGGTTGATTGCGGAGTACTTGCAGGTATTTCCACGGCAGGCCCCGAGCCACATTCCATAAGTTCGCTATACAAAGTCAAAGTGTTTTTACATATTTCATTCTCTTTACGGTGTTCTAATATGAGAGCAGATCTTTGTGCCTCATGCAAGCTATGTTCTAACTCAGAAATGCGATTGAGGGCCTGTTCGTGAATCATACTGTATTGCATGGTTTGTGCCAATTGATCTTTCATAATATTATTTTCTTGTAACAAATCTACGCTTTTAGCATGCAAAGTATTGCATTCATTTTTTAAAAGTAGAATTTTGTCATTCATATTTTGTATTTCCAAGAGGAAATACAAAATATTCCCGTTCACGCAGGAGTTGTGTGACTTCCTCGCGACATGCTTTGAGTTCTTTCAGCGCTTGCCTCAGCTTCATTTCCAGGTTTTTTGCCACAGCCCTGCGAGACATCATTGTAAAACAGGAGGTACAGCAACTAAAAACAATGTTAACACTAAATTAATCTACAAAGATTTACAGCTTGTAGGAAATTGGGTGATTATTATTTAATGATTTTATGAAGTTTACTTTCCCAATTTTAACTATGCTTAAAAGATTGTAATAAAAGTTATATAATATACTAGGTATATACTATGAAACAGTTATTTAACTTTTGGTTACTAGTCCCTAGTTATTATAATTAAATAATTTATGTAATAATATTTACTTAAAATGTATTTACACTTGGTTATTACTATATTGCTGTCAGGCTATTGTATAAGTCATCAGTTTAGCTTTACAACAGTTAGGCGTAGCAAGACCAACACAAAGCTGTTTATCAGGGATATACAAAAAATATAGAACAAATATCTATTAGGTATATTGAGGATATAATAACTTACTATAATTTGAAAACAAATTACTGTTGATTAATACAACAGTTAAGTAATTACTTTAGTTAACTATTTTACAAGGTAGGAAGGTAGTTTCTTTTTTTGCAAAATTATACCTAAGTGTATTAATTTACACACAGTATTTTGTCTAAATTACTCAGCATAGTACTTTCAAATGCCCTTGGCTATGGCTATAGGGCTTCAACTTGGGTTACACTAGGTAAATGAAGACAAAGCAAACCAAGTCAAGAGAGAAAGTGTGTCTTTGTAATTTCTAACCTTAGAAGTAAATTTTTTGTTAGAAACTTAATGCCTAGCGTGTAATGAAGGAATAAAAAACAGTATACTCCCCGGTAAATGTGTGGACGATCCGCAGTTTTCGTATTCAAATTCGAATCCTTTGTTTGAGTTGAGTGACAGCTGCGGTATCCAACGTAGGTATTTCGGTCGATTTTATACAATTTTATACACTTCTACACACTCGTATACTTGTATTTTTTAGTTTTAAACAGTAATTTATTGAATTCAATTACATTTACAACGTACTTTCACAATTAAATAAGAAATAGTTATTAAATTAAAGGAACAGGTGATTTTGACATGTCACCGGGCCGCGTTCCGTTTTACAGATTTTGAGATTACATACATATCATCACGTCTTTATCCCTTACGGGGTAGACAAAGGCTAAGGTCACGTTCAGCGTGTTGGTGGGCTTAATGGTGGAAAATTGAATCAAAATAGAAATGGGTTGCTAGCCGTATCGCCTATTGTCATGATTCTTTAGATTTTCGCCTATTCCTTTGACCGGCTTCTACGGTCTGAGCGGGAAAACAAGCATCATGGAACATAATCGCATACTTGTGACTTGTAATAAAATCTGAATCTGAATCTAATCTGGTAAACGTTGTTATTTTGGGTTCCCCGTACATGTTACTTTTTACCTAAAAGGACGGATGGAGCTGATCATCATCATATTAATGTTCATTTTGATGATGGTCAGATAACAGGGTGATCTCAAAATAACATCACAACACTATGCACTTTACAAACTTTTATTGACAACCTCATTTCTTTATCTTTTACAAAGTATAAAATAAAGTCGCTTCCGCTGTCTGTTCGTTACTTTACGGATTTTAATGTAGTTTTTAGCATTAGATAGAATGATTCAAAAGGAAGGTTTAAAATTATGTATAATTTACTGCCCCATATTAGTATCTACCTACTTTGCACCCTTGCGGACCCGGGGCGGGTCACTATAAAATAAACAAAGATGCTCACGATATTCTACGATTTTAAATAAGTACTCGAATGCAGTAAGGGTAACTGTGTCGCGATCACACCCGGTCGTTAGCTCTGCTCACATTTGAAAATATAATTCGAATCACCTTGAAACTCAGAGTTATTGTTCTGAGCCTATAAATAAATAGTCAAATTAGCCGTCTTTGAATGTCAACTGTCCTTTGTCACCATAGAAGTATGGAGACGCAATTTCTTTTTTAAATCTATGTTTGTCACAAAAGCGCTTACTATATAGATGTTTGTCACCCGTAGGTGACAAACATCTATATTAAGCGCTATATACTAACGTAATACGTCAAATTAAGAGCGCACCAATGCGACCCGGCTGAAGCCATTTCGCACCCCGCGCCCCGCGCGAAAGCAGGATAGATATAATGACCGTAACGCGTAAAAAATGAGAAGAAGATAGTGGGTAGGCACAAGCGGGTGTCCTAGAATTAACGGGCGTAAGCGCCAAATCACTTAATTGTTATCTATACATATAATAATCTTCTATACATATAATAATACATATAATAAAACAGTAAAAATATTTTGTCTGTACAATTAGAATTTTTGACTGTAATGGATAGAGGGACACTTAAAAAGAATAATAGAAAGCAAAAAAAAAATTTTTGGAATTTCTTGTCTGTCTGTCTGTCTGTCTGTCTGTCTGTCTGTCTGTATGTATGATCACGATTATCTCCGAAAATACTGAACCGATTTACTTCAAACTTTCACCAATTGCTTTGTTTTAACTCAGTTTAACATTTAAAGTTTGTTTCATCAAAATCGGTTCATTAAAAAAAAAGTTATCGTCATTTGAATGAACTTAAGGCATGAGTTTGCCTGCAAACATATAGCAAAAATAAAATAAAATAACAAGTGACTTATGAAAATTAAAATCCAAAGTCCAATAATTATACCTACCAATACTATCCATAGTAATCCATACTAATAAAAAAGGAGAAGCTGACTGACTGACTGACATATCAACGCAGGGCCTAAACTATAAGGGTTAGGAACTTGAAATTTTGCATAGGGGTTTCTTTTTTATAACGTAGGGGAGCACTAAGAAAGGATTTTTGGAAATCCATTCCTAAGGGGGTAAAACGGGTTGCAAAGTTAGTATGAAACTTTGTCGTTTTTGAAGTTATTCGAATGGAATTCAGCATGAAGGTTCTTTACTGAAAGGTATGAAACACGAGTAAAATATTTTGCTCAAAAATCATCCCTTAAGGGGGTAAAATAGGGGTTCAAAGTAAGCATGAAACTTTGCCATTTTTGAAGTTAGTCGAATGAAATTCAGCATTAAGGTTCTTTACTGAAAGGCATGAAACACGAGTAAAATATTTTTCTCAAAATCATCCCTTAGTGCAAAGTTAGTATGAAACTTTCCGTTTTTTAAGTTATTCAATTGAAATTCAATATTAAGGTGTTCCATTGAAAGTCATGAACTAAAATAATATATTCCGGGTAATTCTACTGTTCCTGAGAAATCGACACTTACGCGGGCGGAGCCGCGAGCCAAAGGCAAACCTGACTTATATATCAACGCACAGCCGAAACTACTATGCCCAGAAACTTGAAATTTGGCACAGGGATTCTTTTTATAATGTAAATGAGCACTAAGAAAGGAATTTTACAATAACAGTAAGGTAAGTTTGTATGGACATTTTCTCATTTCTGGACGTTCTGGATTACAAATAAAAAGATGTATGTAGGTAAAACCGACGAAATTTTCGCCTGAAGGGATAAAATAGGAGAGTAAAGTTAGAATGGATTTTTTTTCATTTCTAGATTTAGAAGTATGAAAATAAGTATATACGTTCTAGATTACAATAAAAAAAGATCTGTGTAGGTAAAATGTATAAAATTCCCCCCTTAAGGGATAAAAGGGAGGGGTGATGGTATGAAAATTTTCTCATTTCTAGACATAGAAGTATAAAAATAAGTATATATTTTTACATTACAATTAAAAAGATCTGTGTTGTTAAAATGGACGAAATTTCCCCTTGAAGGGGTAAAATAGGCGGGGTAAAGTTTGTATGGATTTTTTTTATTTACTTAGAAATATGACAATAAGAAGTTCTCCATTACAATAAAAAAATATCTGTGTACGTGAAATGGGCAAAATCCCCTCCTTAAGGACTAAAGATCTATGCAGGTGAAATGTATTAAATTCCCCCTTAAGGGGAAAAAGCCGAGGGGGAGGGGTTTGTATGGACTTCTTATAATTTCTACTGTTCCCAAGGGAACGACATTAACGCGGGCGGAGCCGCGGGCAACAGCTAGTTTAAAATAAAAGTACGAGGTTAATGAGTAAAAAAACTTTCCCAGATTTTAGAACTAGTTATTGCTAAGCTAGGAAACTAAAAATCATTTCTAAAGACCTTAGGGTTTCGCCGTTCTGACCACAAACATCAAATAAAGGGGCTATGTTTGCAAAATAAAAGTATCGAGGCTTTTGTTATTAATCGTGTTTTCAGGTTGGACAGTTTTAAGAAAATATGTTGAAGTTTTATATATAATAAATAACAGACATGTAGTCGTTATAGATATAGACATCTAGACGAATGTTCATTGACAAGTTTCGCATTCGTGCCCTCTTAAACGTCAACAGTCACAGTCACCAAAAGTTGCATGGCCTTCCACTATCCACTACGTTTAGCTACCCTATAGATATAGGGTACTACTATACATTGCTATATCACAGAGCTGATAGATATCAGCTCTGTGATATAGCAATGTATAGTAGTATGTACTCTTACAAAATATATTTTATAGTCTTTTTTTTTTTTTATGTATATCCGACGGCTAACGAGCAGACGAGCCACCTGATGGAAAGTGGTCACCGTCGCCCATGGACATCTGCAACACCAGAGGAGCTGCTGATGCGTTGCCGACTCTTAAGATACCTGTAAACACGCCTTTTGAAGGACCTCAAGTCATAGCTCACAGGGAAAACCTCGGGAGGGAGTCCATTCCACAATCTTGCTGTACGAGGAAAAACACCACGTGACGCTCTGACATTTTTGGAGACCCAAGTGTCAAGGATGTGGGGATGGACTTTACTCCTGTGGCGAGCGGTGCGGTGGTAGAAAGGTGACGGTGGCACCAATTCAAATAGTTCTTCAGAACACTCCCCATAGTATAGACGGTAAAATACACACAGAGAGCCAACGTCTCTCCGTAGACCGAGGGTGTCTAAATCGTCTGTGAGTGTGGGATCGTCGATAATACGAATTGCCCGGCGTTGGATGGAATCAAGAGGAAGGAGTTGGTATTGAGGTGCACCAGACCAGATATGAGAGCAGTACTCCATGTGGGGCCGGACTTGAGCTTTATATAATAAAAGTCTATGACCCGGAGTGAAGTACTGCCTCGCTCTATTGAGCACCCCAAGTTTTTTAGAAGCCATTTTGGCTTTACCTTCCAGATGACTCCGGAATTGGACCTCCTTCGTAATATCGACGCCAAGGATCCCAATACTCTTAGAAATGGTAAGAGAGGTGTCCCGAAACTTCGGTGCTATGTTAAATGGGGTCTTCTTAGCGGAAAACACGCAGACAGTCACACGGTCAATCGACCATGCACACCCTGTATGGTCGATTGACCGTGTCAACTACTCGAAATGAATGAATGATAGAATTATCGATCTATTTGTGCAAAAAATTAAGCTATACCTACATCTTTTCAAGTTCTTTTTAATTGAGAAATCTTATTGGTTCAGTCTTATGGCTGTAAAGGCAAACCCGAAGTCATTTCAAAATTAAAGATTTGTAATTGATCCAGTTATGAGATAACAATTAACAACATTAGATTATTTTAGAGAAATAAAAACAAAACATACAAAAAAAGCTAATTGTAAATCTCCTTCTTTTAAAATTCGGGTGAAAAGTATAATTTTAATTGACGGTGTTGAGATGCATTATATGTAAAATGGAAGAAACAAAATTGGACCTTATAAATACATGTAGTAGATATTTTTAAGGCAGTAGGAGAATACAGCTGGGATGGGCAGCATTTGGTAAATTTCGTCGGGTCTATTTGTCACCCATACCCCAAAGTCTTTAATCAATGCGTCCTGCCTGTTATGACGTACGGATCCGAGACGAGGACACTCCCGGTGCGACTAGTCCACAAATTCAAAGTCGCTCAGAGAGCTATGGAGCGGGTTATGCTCGGATTATCTCTAGAGGATCGAATCAGGAATTAAGTGATCCGGCAGAGAACCAAAGTTACCGACATAGCTCAAAGAATTAGTAAGCTGAAGTGGCAATGGGCTGGTCATATATGCCGCAGAACCGATGACCGCTGGGGAAAACGAGTTCTTGAGTGGAGACCGCGTCTTGGCAAACGTAGTGTAGGACGCCCTTGGGCTAGATGGAGCGACGATATACGTAAGGTTGCTGGCAGTGATTGGAAAAGAAAAGCTCAAGACCGAGCTCACTGGCGTGCCATATCCAGATGATGAGATAATTTTTATATTTAGGCTTGGCGGCTACCGGCCATGGCTCCTGGTACCCTACTCTGTAGCCAGCTCTGTGTTTTGCTTATGCTATTCAAATATGAAATTTATATTCAACTTTCATCGATTTCGACAACTTTCATCGATTTTGATTATATTATAATTGTTAAAGATAGGAGAACCTATTATTGGCTTTGTCATTGTTAAAAATGAGTGTAATTTCGAGTTGTTATTCTGTTGGTTTTCTAATAAATGAAATAAAATAAAATAAAATAAAATAAGTAAAATAAAAAATATTCTGTAAAGAAAAACCAATTTCCATATTATTTTACATTGCAACTGCGACCCGGTCCCGTTCGTACAGGAATCATCAAATATAACTAGCGACATCTTTGATTATCCTCCGGGACTAACTATAAGGGTTTAGCTAGGGTTCAGCCGAGCTGGCTGAATTGCAACCTCGGAAAATAAACACAACGTTTCATGAAAATGTTAATAGATGGCGCTGCAACAAACAAACTCATTTTTGCACAAACATTGTTATTTAAATGATTACAAACAGATTTCCGGGACATGTGAAGATTTAAAATAAAGATATTATATAAACCAGAAAAAATTAATATACATAAGTTACAAATAAGTTACATTATAGTCAAAAATGTATTTTATAATATACTAGCTTTCGCCCGCGGCTCCACCCGCGTCAATGTCCATCCCTCGGGAATAGTACTTTTTCTCAGGATAAAAGGTAGCACATGTCCTTCTCCGTACTACAGAGAATTTGTATGCAAACTTTCATGATGATTGGTTCAGTAATTATGGCGTGAAAGCGTAACAAACAAACAAACTCACTTTCGCATTTGTAATATTATAGCAAGGGTAAGGATATAATTTTGCCGTAGAAGAGTGATGTGTTTTTTTTTTTTTTACTCTCCTCATCCTTTTTTATTGCATACACGTACCATGCTGTTATCAACAAAGAACAATGACGCAAATGAACATCCTGCCTAAAAACTACGAATAAGTTAAAAATATAGCATACTAGCTTTCGCCCGCGTCTTTGCCCGCGTCAATGTCGATCCTTCGGGAATAGTACTTTATTTCCGGATAAAAGGTAGCCTATGTCCTTCTCCGTACTCCAGAGAACTTGTATGAAAAATTTCATGATGATCGGTTCAGTAGTTACTGCGTGAAAGTGTAACAAACAAACAAACAAACAAACAAACAAATAAACAAACAAACAGACTCACTTTCGCATTTATAATATTAGTAAGGAATAGTAAGGAATTAGTAAGGATAAGGATGCCACTCAGGTTGTAGGGATTACAAAAATGCTCGTAACATCTAAATCCGTTTGGGCATTTTTACATACATACGAACTTACCTACTAACAGACATACATGAACTCTATAAACATCACCAACAGATATAAACTAGAGCAACGAACGATCACTGATAACAAAGTTTCAATTTCTATCAGTTGCACCAGCTGTTTTTGTTTACAAGTCGAATTTTACATTGGCCGATTAACGTAAGGTATTAGCAATATTGCAAATCTATAAATAAGTTTGTGAATAAGAAAATTTGGGAGAGAATTAAAAATTTAAATTAAATCTAAAGGAGATAAACAACTTTATCAGTGTGTGTTTATTGAAGGAAATAAATTCGAAAAAAAGAGAAAAAGCTACTCGCCCTGAAAAATACATCGCCCTGAGAAATCATTATTCAATTCATTTCAATTATTGAACAGAATATACAGGTTCTGTTTAGCGTTTATACAGCGTGTAACTAACGACATTCTCGTATAGTTATTTATTCCCGACATTACCGTTTTTGATGTTGATACATACCCATAATAAGAACAAACAAATTTACACTTCCAATTGCACAAACATAATTTAACACACACACACCACGACACATACACTTTACGTTTAACACACAGGTAAAGTCAGATGGACGCGAAAGCAGTATCGTTATTATTTGCTGTAATAGAATTATAAGTACCTGCACAAATACACAATAGTGTAGTATAATGTCTGTTAAACTAATTCCCAAATCACAGAAGTATCTAGTTTGGGAATTACTGAACATATTTTCATTAATTCATTTATGTTTTATCTTTAACATAGGCAATATTAAGAATGGCACCTATGCTAGTTAGTAGGTTTGTTCCTAGTTCGATGGTGAGTTGCTGATCTAATGGTACAAACTTACACACAATAAAAAAAACCTCCAATGTTACTTATCTATGTTAAATGTCAATAAATATGTATTTTTTTTTTATTTTTTTTATAGGGGTGACTCAACACGTCAAATTTTTTTTTTTTCGTTGAATTATCGTATTTTAAGGATAAATACGCTAATAATATTACGATCTAGCCTTAACTTAGACTAATGAGTAATTTTACATTGACCTAGTTTTATAATGTATTGTTTAAGAATGTGTCCATCGGCACTTTTCTTACTGTCTCTATTAAGGGGAAGGCACTCTGTTCATGTGTCTTTGTACGCACTATCACTGTACTATAGTTGTGTCATTATCACTTACACTACACTAATTCAAAGGGTTTAGTTCTTTTGAGCCGCCTCACTATGTCCGTGTTGTCGAGGAGCTGGATCGCCTCGAAATTCACATGATGAAGCAACCTGTATTCATGGGCTTCGGCATACTGCTTCGTAACCATATCGACGAGCTGTATGTTAAGGTCCCGGTGCAGGTCGTCATTTCTTACGTACCAAGGTGCATTTACAATAGCCCTTAGTACTTTATTTTGGAACCGTTGTATCATTTCGACGTTACTCTTTTTGGTACAGCCCCACAGCTGTATACCATAAGTCCATACTGGCATTAGGACTTGTTTATGTAATAGTAACTTGTTGTGCACTGACAGGGCGGAGTTTCTTCCGAGCAGCCAGTACATCTTTTGGAACCTTATTTCAAGTTCCTCTCTTTTCTTTTTGACGTGAGCTTTCCATCGGAGCTTTGCGTCGAGTGTCATACCCAGGTATTTCGCTGTGTTTTCATATGGTATCGGCATTTCATTTATATAAACGGGAGAGTATTGATCCTGCTTATGTGTAAAGTTCACGTGGATTGATTTTGATTCATTAAGCGTGATTCGCCATCTCTTTGTCCAATTATGAACTTTATTAACAGCTATTTGAACCTTTTCTGCAGCTTCCGCATGAGTATTTCCAACAGCCATTATAGCGGTATCGTCAGCGAAGGTTGCAATAGTGTTGCTATCTAAATGAGGAATATCACAGGTGTAAAGTAGGTACAGGACCGGACCCAATACACTTCCCTGAGGCACACCAGCTTTTATTTCCTTTATTTCAGACTACGCATCGTCTTGCCGTACTCTAAAGACTCTGTTTGATATATATGAAGTTATTATATCAACGTAGCACTTGGGTAGCATTTTTCCTAGTTTTATGATAAGACCTTCGTGCCATTCCTTATCAAAAGCTTGCGCTACATCTAGAAAGATGGTAGAACAGACTTTTTTCTCCTCGAGTGATTTTTCGATTATATTGGTAATCCTATGTACCTGGTCTATTGTAGAGTGGTTTTCTCTAAATCCAAACTGGTGTTCTAGGATAAGACCTTTAGCTCCTATAATGGGTTTCAACCGTTTCAATAACAATTTTTCGAATAATTTGGACATGACAGGCAATAAGGAGATAGGTCTGTAGGACGTAGCCTCGTTAAGTGGTTTCCCTGGTTTTGGTATCATGATTACTTCAGCTATTTTCCATAAATTTGGCACATATTTAAGCCTTAATGCTGCGTTGATGATATTTGTTAGCTTAACCAAAGCTTTTCGGGGAAGGTTGTGCAATAATTCTCCGGATATAAGATCGAAGCCGGGTGATTTTCTAGGATTAATATGTTTTTTTAATTTCTAGTAGAACCTCTCGCGGCGTTACCAGCCTAATATTTATTTGTTCTTCATCAATACGGTCATTGAGTATATGAGTATTTTCACTTAATACATCCGTTACCATTTCATCGTGTAACTGATTTTTATTTGGTTGGAAAATTACCTCAAGATATTCAGCGAATATTGTAGCTTTTTGTTCGTTGCTAACAGCCCACCGGCGTGGCCCAATTTTCAAAGGTGGAATTTGGGTCATTGGCCGTTTCATGCGTTTGGTTGCCTTCCATAGAGAGTAATCTGTGCTGCGATCAGTAGATAGCTTTTGGAGAGAGGTTTTTGTAGTTTCGTCAATATGCCTCTGAATGACCCTCTTAAGTTGTTTGGTGAGGTTATTCAGCTTCTTTTTGTCCTCTGGAGACCTAGATTGGTGCCATTGTTTTCTTTGTCTTCTCTTTTCAATTATAAGATTTTTTATTTCAGTTGGGTATGTGTTTTTTGTATTTCTTTTTTTGATAACGGGTGAGTTATTCCAAGCAGTCTTTTGGATCAACGTGATAAATTTCTCTTAATCCATGTCCAACTGCTCTGGTGTTTTTAATGGTACTCTGAGGTCAATATTACTATCTAATTCTATTTTAAAACTCTCTCAGTTAGTGTATTTATTAACTAAAGTTGGGTTTGTTTCGTTGTTTTGGACTTTTTCATTTATTTCTAAATATATTGCTGAATGATCAGAGCTCATGTCGTAACTTTGATCTGTTTTCATGTAGTTGGATGATAAGTTTTTATAGACGAAGAAATCAATGAGGTCAGGAATTTTGAGTGGGTCAGATGGCCAGTAAGTTGGAGATCTTGTTGATGCAACATCACATTTTAATTCTGAAATTGCATACTTAAGTTCTTTTCCTTTTTTATTTGTTAGTCGGGAGCCCCAATAAGTATTTTTGGCATTGAAATCCCCTCCTAAGATGAATCTTTCACCAAGTGATAGTAAGATATTTAAATATGCTTGCTTTCGTAATTTGTGTTTAGGTGGGAAATATATTGCCGCTACAGTAAGCGGATACTTGTTTGTATTCAATCGAACTACTGTGCATTGCACCTGGGGAATTTCGTGTTTTAGCTGTTCATGATGTTGCATATTTTCTTTAATGATTACAGCACTGCCACCTCTCCCTTTGTTTGCCGGGTGAAGCGCGTGGTAGATTTTGTAACCTTTAAATTCAATGTGACATTGTTTAGTGAAGTGGGTTTCTAGGACTACCTGCAGTTCGTTTTTATGTTTATGTAGTCCATTACAATTCCAGGCCATGATTTATAGTTTGTTTATCATTTTTTATTCTTAGGAATAGCTAGGTTGGTGCCATTTTCAATTTTTTTTAAGACGCTCGTCGAATGATGTCATTAGTTTGAGAATAACATCCAACTTATTCTCATTTGAATTGGATTGCTCTTGTCGACTGGAACTTGGTGATTTTTTTGCAGCAGTCTGTGCGTAAGTGACATTTGTGTTTACCGTAGACGCAGACTTATTGTTGGATTTTTGCGTGTTGGTTGAAGCTGGGGGCTGCTCATTGTGAACATGTGTTTTAGCAGTTCTATTATTTTTGCCCGTCAAAAATAATAGAACGTCAAAATGAACAACCTTTCCTATGAGACCAATGCTGGGATCTCAAAACAATTTTACATTTTCATACAGTAGTGTTCGGCTGGCCCGGCAATTCATCATCATCATCAGGTCCTCTTTAGTCCCCACTACAGAAGCACGGCCCTCTCTGCACTACTAGCGCCACACTTGGCCAGAGCAGTCAAAGGACTTGGCCTACACTCTCCACGCTAGCCAGTCAAGCCAGCCAGCCTGGCAAGTGCCGGCAATTGTACCTATGTCAAAAACAACTTTGAGTTCCCAGCATTGGTCTCAAAGAAACAACGTTGAGTGTACACGGGATATTTTATAATTATGGTAAATTATAACTAATAAATAAAATTATTGTCAACATTAATATGAGATCCCATACGTTTGTTTGTTCATTTTAGTTACATTGTATAAGTGGGGAACTATAGACGAAGCATTATTTATTTTAAATTGACGTCAGTAGACGAGTACGCCTAGGTGTACTCGTAGACCTCGGTCTATCAACTGATATTAACCGGCCTGAGATACGCCCACTAAGTCTATTTTCATTATTATATGGAAGGATTTAACTGCCTCCGTGGTCCAGTGGTTAAGGCGTTTGCCTGTAGACCTGGGGGTCGTGAGTTCGATTCCCACGGGAAGCATACTTTGTTTAGATGTTTCCAATTTGGTTAGGATATTGCAGGCTGATATTAGCTGATTGTCTGATAATAAAGATGATTCCATGCTTTGGAAGGCACGTTAAGCCATTGGTCCCGGCTGCTATCTGGTAGTCGTTAAAGGAACCACGTTAGAGGCTGAGAGGCGGTTTCGAAGATCTCTCACAGCAGGGTGTGCAGTGCATGGTCGATTGACCGTGTCACCTACTCGAAATCACTATGATTATCCGCTGTGCGGATTTTCATAGTCATAGATTAGAACAGACAGAGGATTTGTTGAGGTAGTGTATATCAGTTATAATATTGGCTATGGAATTAAATTTGCAATGGCGCATTTTTTAATATTATGGATGTCACGTGTCCGTCTTACAAATTTTCAATCAGGCCACGTGTCCTAATGCGAGTTTAAAAATTTTTACCTATCCCAAAAAGTGCACAACGCCGCTAAATAAATTTTGACTTCAAAAACTCTGTACGACGAAGGAACTCTGAAATAATGCTCGGTTTTATTACCATTATCTCTGAAATTGTCACTTAAGGTCTGGTTTTCAAGGTTACTGTACAATGTATTAACAATTATCTCATTCATTACACATTTAATTACAGTTGAACGCTTGTATAGGAAAATGTTATGGTACATTTGTCTTCATTTGACCGATAAGGGTAATTTTCGGTTAAATAACAAATAAATAAGTGCGCATTGACACGATGGACAAGCGATATATATATGTGTGGATAATTGTGTGTGGTTCAGTTTTAACTATGGTGTTGTTAACGGTACTTCTGTTTTTGACTTTCGTGTGGTAAGTGAATTTAAATACTTATTGTTTAAAATAGGTACCTATTTTAAAATGTATGTTATTATTGTGAGTGAAATATTTGTTAAAAGTTTTCAGACATTTTTTTTGTCATCATTATCATTTCATTCGCAATAAGTCCAATGGTGGACATAGGCCTCTTAACGATCTAATTAGTATTCTCAAATTATTTCATAAAAAATCTGGCCAAGTGCGAGTCGGACTCGCGCACGAAGGGTTCCGTACCGTTATCTATAAAAACAGCATAAAAATCATGTCTGTTGTATGGAAGCCCCCCTTTGATATTAATTTTATTTTATTTAATTATTTATTTTTAAGTGAATATATAACTAATAATTCTGTAAATACTTCAAGCCTCTACCTGTTGCCGTTATCAATATCGAGCAAAAACAAGCAAAAAAATCACGTTTGTTGTATGGGAGCCCCCATAAATACTTATTTTATTATATTTTTAGTATTTGTTTTTATAGCGGCAACAGAAATACATCATCTGTGAAAATTTCAGCTGTCTAACTATTACGGTTCCTGAGATACACCCTAGTGACAGACAGATAGACAGACAGACAGACGGAAAGCAGAGCGACATTAATAAGGTTCCGTTTTTACCCTTTGGGTACGGAACCTTAATAAAAATAGCATTGTTAATGCAAAATATAACACTTAAAATAATTAGTATCCTTTGTGATCTTTGAGTCTTCAGATTGCTATTTAAAATTATAAGATCTGTTTCATGTGCCTGTACGTTCAAAATGTCGAAAAATATAATATAATTTAAATAAAGTATTTTTGAATTTTAATATGTATACATTTAGCGGCTAGAATCCGTGGCGCAGCGGTCAACACGCCAGCCTGCGACACGAGAGTGCCCGGGTTCGATCCCCGGCCAGGTCAAGATGGAAAATGATCTTTTTCAGATTTGCCTGGGTCTTGGATGTGTATTTGTTATAAAATATAGTATCGTTGAGTTAGTATCCCATAACACAAGTCTCGAACTTACTTTGGGGCTAGCTCAATCTGTGTGAATTGTCCGTATATATTTATATTTATTTACTTATACTAAGCGTAATTTAAATATATGTAATTGTTATTAATAAATAATCAGTACGTAGAACTCAATAGAGTTTTGTCAACCTCATAAGAGGTGGCTTTGAAGATGAAAAGTCCCTATGGTACGGAACTCTTCATCGTCATCATCGGGTTTTTTTTAGTCTCCAATACAGGAGCACGACCCTCTCTGTACTACTAGGGCCATACTTGGTCAGAGCAGCCAGAGGACTTGGCCTACACTCTCCACGCTGTCCAGACGGGTTCGAGAGGTCTCTTGGATGTTTATAAGCTTTGTTTAGCTTGTATTTCCTTAGTCGCCTTCTACGACATCCACGGGAAGACTTGGAGTGGTCCTATTCTACTCTACCGGATACCACACGGCTATTCGGAACTCTTACAATGTAGCTATGTATGAGTAGCTGAACATCCGTCTCGCACTTGACTAGTTTATCGTAAGATTGTATTTGAGTTTATTTTTAGGAACAATAATGTTACAAGTGGTTCCAAACTCGTGATCGACCATGATGGAGGAGCTGATGATGCTATGGCTATCCTCATAGCTTTGATTCATGAGAAGTACTTTGATGGGTGAGTGATTGAGTATCTAATGCTTTCGCGATTGTTTCACATTTAAAAACTGTCACATGTTTAATTTACTTTTATCGTGTTTATTACATTATTTATATTAACACCTAACGTTTCGGAAACTGTACCGTTTTCATGTTAACAGGAAGACAAAGTTTTAATTTGTCTATTCATCAATGTTCATCATTATCAAAACAAATAATATTTTTTTAAGAATTGGTCTTGAAGTTACTTTGTTTTCAGAGATATTGTGTTTTCTCTATAAATGATACTGAAGCTAAATTACGGGTTTTTTATTTTTTTTTCTGTATATATGTATGTTCCTCCATAACTCTTAAACGAAATAACTGAATTGAATGAAACTTGGTAGGTATCCATTTAGGCGTAAGGGCACAGGATAGGCTACTTATTTTTTTCTCCTGTCATGATATGAACTGGCTCCCATACAAACATAACGTAAAATAAACGCGAACGATCGTCGCGGATACTGCCCACAATATTTTTATAATGTTCTTGATGTAAGCAGTATTGGCTTACAGTGTCAGAAGGTCTTTCAATCTTGTGTGCTGAGGTTGAGACTTTATTGAATTGATGGATTCCAAAGCCATGATTTAATATAAATTGAGTTTCTTCTTAAAGGTTAGGTGTGTCATCCTTAATGGCTTGCAGGTTTGGCATAGGGTACTCCTGCCCAGCCTCACGAGCTACAATTGCTTTCACTCCATTCATCTAAGAGAGAAGTATCCCAATACCTTCATTTCCTTCCCAATTCTACCTTTACCAGCTTAAAAATGCTACCAATGAGCAGCAGCGTCGGAAGCAAAACAAGCCAAAGAAACTGCGCTTATCAACTCGCCTGCCAAGCGTGGTGAATATGGTAATATCGTCCTTGAAGAATCCTTGGTAGCGGCTTATATCTAGCAGTTGACTTTTTGTGGCTGGAATAACGATGATTATAAAATACTTTAATAAAATAAATGTTTGTACTTATTTTTTTTTATAAATTTTAGACCTCAAGTGGTAGCTCTCACTACATCCTTCGGAAATGTTGATGCGCCTCAAGTATTTATTAATAGTCAGAAAATACTACACTTAGCAAACAGACAAGATGTAAGTATTATATAAATCACTAGCTGTTGCCCGCGGCTCCGCCCACGTTAGCGTCGATCCCTCGGGAACAGTAAAATTTCCCAGAATCAAACATACCCTATGTCCTTCCCCGGGCCTAGAACTACTTCCATACCAAATTTCATCCAAATCAGTTCTATGGTTGAAGCGTAAAAAGACGACAGACAGAGTTACTTTCGCATTTTTTATAGTAGTATGGATACTATTTATACTTCTAAGTCCAGTGTAAGAAAATTTCCATAAAACCTTTACCCTCCCATTTTACCCCTTTATGAAGTGAGAGAAGTGGAGTGAATTTTGTCCATTTTACCCACATATATGTTTTTAATTGTAATCGAGAACTTACATACCTATTTATTTTCATACTTCATAGTCCAGAAATTAGAAAATTTCCAAATAAACTTTACCCCCCTACTGGTGGATTTTTTCCAGTTGACCTACACATCTTTTTCAATTGTAATCGTGAATTTATTTGCCTTTTTTCATACTTCTAAGTCTATAAATAAGTAAATTCCTATACAATCTTTACCCCGCTATTTTACCCCTTCAGGGGAAAATATCGTCCATTTTACCTACACAGATATTTTTAATTGTAACCTAGAACTTATATACCTACCTACTTTTATACTTCTAAGTCCACAAATGAGAAAATTCCATATAAATTTTACCCCTGTAGAAGTTAAATTTCTTAAAAATCCTTTCTTAGCGCTCACTCACATCATTAAAAGAATCCCTGTACCAAATTTCAAGTTTCTAGGCGCAGCAGTTTCGGTTGGTTTGCCGTTTGCCCGCGGCTATGCCGCCGCCGTTAGTTAATGTTTTAGTTTAATACATTTTATAGTAGATAAACATCCAGGTCAATCTGAAAAAAGATCGTTCTGCATCATGATCTGACCGGGGATTGAACCTGGGTACCCTCGTGTCGCAGGTTGGCGTGTTAACCACTGCGCTACGGAGCGAGCTGCGTTCGGAGTATGTATATGTATGAACATACTATTGTCGTCACGTAATTCTCATAAAGATAACCTAAAATAGTGTTTAACGCTATGTGAAACTGTTGTATATTTCCACGCTACGTGTTCTTCTTCTTTCACACGTCATACGTTATAAAGATGTGCGGTCGGGACAGCATGGCAGTCGACTCAGTCTTTTATTATATATATATCATCATCATCATCAGGTCCTTTTTTTTTTAGTCTCCACTATAGGAGCACGACCCTCTCTGTACTACTAGGGCCATACTTGGCCAGAGCAGCCAGAGGACTTGGCCTACACTCTCCACGCTGGCCAGACGGGTTGGAGAGGTGTCTTAGATGTTTATAAGCTTTGTTTAGCTTGTATTTCCTAAGTCGCCTTCTACGACATCCACGGGAAGACTTGGAGTGGTCCTATTCTACTCTGCCGGATACCACACGACTATATATATATATACTGTCAATGCTGTGAAAAGTTTCGGCTTAGATTTTTGACTGCCTAACGTCAGCCCTCCTTAGGAGTGCTTTCATTGCACGGGATGTATATGCTTGTTTCTTTATTCGCCTCTTACGACATCCATAGGACAGAATGGAGTGTTTCTGTATTCTAGGCCGGAAACCACACGGCATATATTTCCCACGCTTGCTGGACCAGTGCCCAGCAAAGTCCCTTATATCAAGTTAAATTGAGTTGAAAGGTAAGTAAATTTTTTGTTTTTCTTACCCATATTTGAAATAATACCTGCAAATCCAAAAGTTTCTAACAGCTTAAACAATAGGCTAGTTTTCTGGGTCGTAATAATAACATAACAATTAGTCCGTCAGTTAGATAATCAAAAAATATTGGACACGTATTTTTTATTATAATACATGCCCAATATTTTTTTAATATCTAACTGACGGACTAATTATATTATTTCATGTTACCTTCAATTTCAGATACCCATCTATACAGGCAGCAAGTCTCCTTTCGTCAATGGCATAGAAACTGACTATTATTATGGTTCTGATGGTCTTGGTCTTTGTGACACTGATTATGAACCCATACAACCTCAAGCCGAGCATGCTGTCCACGCATTAGTAGAGCTGTCCAAGAAATATGAAGGTATACCTGTTATAAAATATCAAGTAATAGTCTAGCATACGATTTTCTGTCACTTGAAAAAAGGACTAAAGAGAGAGAACTCAGAGATTCAAAATGTCGCTGTATTTACAGCGAGATTTTGAACCTCTAAGCTATATTGAAATTTCGGAATCAAAATCCCATTCTTATTTGAATATAGAATTGCAACAAAAAAAAAGACCTCCCTTATAAAATCACCGATCAGTTGAGCGAATTTTATGGGAAGTCAATATTTTTACTTTCGTATTTTGTCTTCTTTACTTGTACGAGATTTCAATATAGCTCAGATTCATTGTCGTCATCATTTCGTATAGAGGACACGGTCAATCGACCATGTACACCCTGGTGTCAGAGTTCTTTGGAACCGCCTCTCGGCCTCTGAAGTGGTTCGTTTTACTACTATCAGATAATAATAATAACCGCCGGTAGCTTGAGCCTTGCCCCGCTGCTGGCGGCGAGCTATGTTTAGGTTTTATGTTTTTATGTTTTGTATCATATTTTTATATTTTAATTTTTATACAAATATTATAAAACCTAGGCTTAAGATTAATATTTAATAAAGAGAATAATAATCTATACATATAATAAAACAGTAAAAATATTTTGTCTGTACATTTAGAATTTTTGACTGAAATGGATAGAGGGACACTTAAAAACAATAATAGAAAGCAAAAAAAAAATTTCGAATTTTATGTCTGTCTGTCTGTCTGTCTGTATGTATGATCACGATTATCTCTGAAAATACTAAACCGATTTATTTCAAACTTTCACCAATTGCTTTGTTTTAACCGAAACAGCAGCAGGACGATTGCTGCTGCCTGTCGCTTGATCTTCCTTGTTAGACATTTGTGAATCTTCTTCCAGACGAAGTAAGAGAACAGGAATGTCACAAGAATAAGTATCGCAAGCAACATGTAGTACATTATGGTTGCTACTTGTGACTGAGATGAACTGGAGCTGTTACCCGCACCGTTTTGGGCAATTATAATTTCTTCCTTCTGAGGCTGGTGGTTAGACGTAGTGCCGCCCATCTTGTATGCAGTCAAAACGCCACTTTACTATTTTATAACTTGCACTGGTACTGGAACGCGAACTGGCTCGGAAGCCATGGTACTTTAACACTGTCTGAAAACAGTGACTAGCAGGGTCGCCATATGATGTGGGCTGACAGGGTGTACTTGAGAGAAACACACTCGTTGTAGGTTCGAAGATAACTCCTTTATTATTTAATTAACACAGCTTTTATACAGATCTTAAAGTAGGACATAATTAGTCATTATCTTAGATCTAGACTTTATCTAGGTTACACGTGCATACATGTGCTAGATAATTGTTCTATTTAAAAGGTTACTCTCGGTGAAGGTGATCTCGTACGTGGAATAATAATGAGGACGTGTGTCGTCACACTACATCAGCAAAACATCTAAAGTTTGTTTCATCAAAATCGGTTTATTAAAAAAAAGTTATCGTCATTTGAATGAACTCTAGGCATTAGTTTGCCTGCAAATATACACGGTGAATTTTTTATCGTTTTGGACCCTTAAAGGGGTGACTCAGACCATCAAAATGATAAATTTTTCCTATGAGAACAATGCTGGAAACTCAAAAAAAAATTCGACATTCTCATACAAACTGGCCGGGCGGCGGGTTTCTCTTTTATGGAAATGTCGATTTTTTTTTTAATTCCCAGCATTGGTCCCATAGAAAAAGTTGTTCATATTGATGACCTGAGTCACCCCTTTAAGGGTCCAAACTGTTCCTGAGATATGGACACTAACGGCGGCGGCGTAGCCGCGGGCAAACGGCAAACCAACCGAAACTACTGCGCCTAGAAACTTGAAATTTGGTACAGGGGTTCTTTTAATGATGTAAGTGAGCGCTAATAAGGATTTTTAAGAAATTTAACTTCTAAAGGGGTAAAATTTATATGGAATTTTCTCATTTATGGACTTAGAAGTATGAAAGTAGGTATATAAGTTCTCGATTAAAATTAAAAAGATGTGTGTAGGTAGATGAAATTTGCAAAATTCCCCCTTTAAGGGGTAAAATGGGGGTAAGTGGGTGGTATAAATTTTGTATGGAAATTTTCTCATTTCTGGACTTAGACGTATGAAAATAGGTATATAAGTTCTAGGTTACAATTAAAAATATCTGTGTAGGTAAAATAGCGGGGTACAGATTGTAAAGGAATTTACTTATTTCTAGACTTAGAAGTATGAAAATAGGTAAATAAATTCACGATTACAATTGAAAAAGATCTGTGTAGGTCAACTGGAAAAAATCCCCCGGAAGGCGGATAAAGTTAGTTTTGAAATTTTCTCATTTTTGAACTATGAGGTATGAAAATAAGTAGGTATGTAAGTTCTCGATCACAATTAAAAAAAAATTATGTGGGTGAAATGGACAAAATTCACTCCTAACGGGGTAAAATGGGAGGGCAAAGGTTTTATGGAAATTTTCTCATTTCTGGACTTAGAAGAATAAATAATATCCATACTTCCATACTAATACTAATATTATAAATGCGAAAGCAACTCTGTCTGTCGTTTTTTTACGCTTCAACCAGTGAACTGATTTGGATGAAATTTGGTATGGAGGTGTGAGGCCCGAGGAAGGACATAGGGTATGTTTGATTCCGGGAAATTCTACTATTCCCGAGGGATCGACACTAACGCGAGCGGAGCCGCGGGCAACAGCTAGTAATAATAATAATTCGTTTATTTGCATGGAATACAGGTATTACAGTTGTTAAGGTATTACATGTGTCTTAGCCGAATTCTACCGTAATATGGTGTGCAAAATTGTTACATAAATTAACACTGATAGCAGCCGCGACCAAAGACAACGGGGAAAATGACGCTGCATAACATTCATATATTTAAATGAGAAACGCATTGTCATTTGGCTAATTCGGCTGGCTAAATTAGAGTACCTCATTTCACACAAGTTTAACAGGTCAACAAAAAACGTAGTTTAGTATTTTGTTGTTAAATGTGAAATTATAAATTTAAAAAAAATGTATGTGTTTAATAATTAAAAAATATGCGTGAAAAATAATATACACCTACTTTTTAGCTAATTACATAAGGCATACGTATTTACAGTAGACTGTAAGAAAATACTACAAACACATAACTTATTCTCTTATTTGTTTTCTAATTACCTTAGTTCAAAACGTTATTCATAGTAATAAATCTGTAATTGTATTCAATTACCATCACAAAAGAATCTTTATAGTGAATTTATCTTCAAAAATCCAGATTATAACAACAACATAAATCTCCCTCTAGTCTTGAGAACCGCGGAGCAGACAGAACTTAAAAAAATATGTCCTTCAACATAAATAAATAAATAAATACGGACAAATCGCACAGATTGAGGTACCCCCAAAGTAACTTCGAAACTTGTTTTATGGGACACTAACTTAACGATACTATATTTTATAACAAATACATAAACATAAATATCCAAGACCCAGGTCAATCTGAAAAAGATCATTTTCCATCTTGACCTGACCGGGGATCGAACCCGCAGCCCTCGTATCGCAGGCTGGCGTGTAAACACTGCACCACGGAGCACCATTTACGCAAAACATCATGTCTAAGTGTAAACAAGTACCTACATCATAAGATAATTGTACAAAAACAAGTATCTAAAAAGATACTTGTTGTTTCAATGTTTCAATATACTCGTATCGGTCATCAACGTCAAGTATCTGATATTCCGTATGAATTACAAGAATCTTGATAACACTTGGCGTTGTTGCTTTTATCGAAACCTGGCTTTCGCCCGCGGCTCCGCCCGCGTCAATGTCGATCGAGGAATGATAGTACTTTTTCGCAGGATCAAAGGTAGCCTATGTCCTTTTCCGTAAGAGCGTATATTTAGGATGAAATAAGATATTTTTGTCCAAAAACTGAGATATTTGAATTCTGCGTCTGAATGAATGTAGTTGATAATTCTATGTTGTGGAATATCATAAATACAGTATGTAACTAGATGTTCCCGTAAAGAGGTGACTTAGCCCGTCAAAATGAACAATGGGACTAATGTTGGAAACACAAGCTTTTTCATGCTAATTGCCGAGCCGGCCGAATACTTTTGTATGAAAATGTATTTTTTTTTTGAGTTATCAGCATTGGTGCCATGGAAAAAGTTATTCTTTTATTACTAACGGGCCGAGTCACGCCTTTACGGAAACGTCGTTGGTTAAAAACATGCTGAATAAAAACCTTTTCGAAGTCGTTTAAAAAAGCGTAACGAACTTCATTCCTGACGTCCACTACTCGTACTACACGGCTTTTTTTAACATTTACCCCTTTAATCATAAAAAATAACAAACGCTTATTAAACATTCTTCTTCTTCCTTTACCTTATCCCACTTTTAATGTGGGGTCGGCATAGTATGTCAGTTCTCTCCATTTTGATCTGTCACCTACCATATCCTTTGTCGCTCCTTTTTTGTTCATACTCTCCTTGACACAATCAATCCATCTTTTCTTAGGTCGTCCTCTGTTTAAACCTATTAAATATTATAACCTATTAAATATACTGTATTAAACCTATTAAAATTAAACCTATTTTAGTTAAAATATGTTTTGTCTTGTTCATTAAATGCCAATCGTTTCATACAGGGATAAGGACAAAACATATTTTAACTAAAATTGGTTTAATGAACGTTTACTAATTTTTATGAATAAGACTCAACTGTTAATAGGTACCTACGTAAAATATAATTCTCAAAGGAGAATATATATTTTATGTACCTAAGTTTCCCCAAAGATAGTGAGTCCTGGTGACCCGTAATAACAGGTTCCTCGCAAACCTAGCATGGGCACCTACTAGCATATAAGTACATGTATAAATAAATAAATAAATATATACGGACAAATCACACAGATTGAGCTAGCCCCAAAGTAGGTTCGAGACTTGTGTTATGGGATACTAACTCAACGATACTATATTTTATAACAAATACATATATAGGTACACATCCAAGACCCAGGCCAATCTGAAAAGATCATTTTCCATCTTGACCTGGCCGGGGATCGAACCCGGTCACTCCGTGTCGCAGGCAGGCGTGTTGACCGCTGCGCCATGGAGCTAGTCATACATGTGTAATGTATATTCATTTTCATTTAATTTCAAGCCGTTAATCTAGCCGAAGACCGAACAGAATGGAGGAAATGGAGGGAGGCCTTTCCCCAGCAGTGGGACAGTTAACAGATTGTAATGTATATATATGTTGTATATATAAAAAAAAGAGTATGTTTTTTGTATTTTATTGGAGGAAAATAAGTACATTTTTATTAGTATTATTATATGTTTTCAGGTAACCTGTCAATAGTGGCAATAGGGTCTTTGACGAACATTGCGCTAGCAGTGAAAATAGATTCTGAATTTTTAAGTCGTCTCTCTATGCTTTACGTTGGAGCTGGACACATCCACAGTAAGTTTTATATGAAGTAATACAAAGGATTTTATGATGAACTAGCTTTCGCCCGCGGCTCCGCCCGCGTCAATGTCGATCCCTCGGGAATAGTACTTTTTCCCTGTATGAAAGGTAGCCTATGTCCTTCTCCGTACTCCAGAGAACTTGTATGCAAAATTTCATGATGATCGGTTCAGTAGTTACGGCGTGAAAGCGTGCCGGTGCTTGAATAAGCGACCTAATATGAGTATATCAAAATAGCATTGTGAATGCAAAATTAATAAGCATGCGTATTGTAATTTTTAACTTACCGATTCTACATGATACAACTGCACTTAAAATCAGTGTCGTAAAATATTACAAAAAAATAACTATTTTTTTTCTCTCTTTACAGATCCTACTTTCCCTGAGCCAGAGTTCAATGCGGCCATGGACCCTGAAGCGTACTACATAATAGGAAAAGACGCCAATCCCAAGAAAGTGACCATCGTGCCTTCCACACAAGTTCATGAATATATGAATATGACTAAAGTAAGTTTATTTTTTATGGTATAGGGTGACAAACGAGCAAGCGAGTCACCTGATGCTTAGCGATCAGCATTGCCCATGGACAACTGAAACACCAGGGTGTAACAGGAGCGTTGCCAGCCTTTCAAGGAATTGGGGGAAGGATGGGCCTCCGGCTAGAGAGCCTGAGGCTTCTATGCTTCGTCCGGTGAGAGAGAGCACTCACCATTTCATATTATAAAGAGGAAAGCTTTGATTGTTTGTTTGTTTGTATAAATATGCTCTCGAAACTACTGGACTAAGTTGATTTTTTTATCGTTAAAATCCTGCGTAATCCCTGATAATTATAGCATGTAAAATATTTCTAAAAAGTTGTCCAGGAATCCACATGAAAATGTAACTAAATGTGTGAAAAATGCTAAGATAAATTCATCTACCCGTGCAAAGCTGGGGCGGGCCGTTAGTTATTGAAATAAATAAATTCGTTGCTTCAAAAACTCTTTGACATATGAAGGTTTAAAGACATATTTTTGATCTAGTTTACTGGCATTTCAAATAAGATGTCTCATGATGTCACGGTCAAAAAAGTTGTCTCAAGATGTCACCCCACAAATTAGGAAGAGATGCATAAAACTTTGTTCGACAGCTATATAAACTTTTTTTTTCGGTAATAGCCTTAGGACAAATGTTGCTTCTCATATGGTATTATTAATTTTCATACTTTCAAATGGACTTGCCCAACCAAATCCTAACTAATATTATAAATGCGAAAGTGAGTTTGTTTGTTTGTTACGCTTTCACGCCGTAACCACTGAACCAATTATGTTGAAATTTTGCATACAAGTTCTTTGGAGTACGGAGAAGGACATAGGCTACCTTTTATCCCGGGAAAAATACTATTCCCGAGGGATCGACATTGACGCGGGCGGAGCCGCAGGCGAAAGCTAGTTTAAAGAATAATTTGCGATTTCAAATTAAAAGTTTACTTAATAGTCGTTTTAAACCAATACTTAAATTATAATTTTTTTTTACATCTGAACATCATGGAATTTCTCTTAGCAAATGTAATTATTTATCAGAAAGATGACAATATACGAGGAAACCGCTGGACGTAGACTGCTTCAAACTGGTCGTATTAGAAATAACTGGAAAAGCCCTTCGTCCAGCATTGGACTTCTTGCAGCTGAGATGATGATAATATGAACATGCTGCATCTTAGTTTTGGTAGCTGGTATGGATGGTAGCCACGCTACCGACAAAATTCATTTTCGCTAGCATGATTGCGCTGGCTCGTCCGAGGAAGTACCAAACTCTCACAACAAATCGACGTTTGAGTAAAAGCTTTACCGGTATTATGCTTCGTTCGGTGAGTGAGAGAGCTGTAGGCCTATCCTTCCCCCAACTCCTCCCTCCAACTCTTTGAGAGGTCAGCAACGCTCCTGGTATATGCTTGTGTTTCAGTTTTTTTTTTTTAATACATACGGACAAATCACACAAATTGAGCTAGCCCCAAAGTAAGTTCGAGACTTGTGTTATGGGATACTAACTCAACGATACTAAATTTTATAACAAATACATATATACACATCCAAGACCCAGGCCAATCTGAAAAAGATCATTTTCCATCTTGACCTGGCCGGAGATCGAACCCGGTCACTCCGTGTCGCAGGCTGGCGTGTTGACCGCTGCGCCACTAGAGCTAGTCAAAAATCAGTTATCCATTAGCAGCGCTGATCGCTTATTTGTGTGCCGTTCTTTATAAAAAAAAGTAACTGTAGCCCGCGGCTCCGCCCGCGTCAATGTCGATCCCTTGGGAGCAGTACTTTTTCTCGGGATAAAATGTACCTTATGTCCTTCTTCATATCCCAGATAATGTGTATGCAAAATTTCATGATGATCGGTTCAGTAGTTACGATGTGAAAGCGTAACAAACAAACTCACTTTCGCATTTATAATATTAGTTAGGATAAATACAGTAACTAACTAAGGGTAATTACCAAAATTTTGACTGTCTTAAGTCTGAAATAGACTAAACATTTTTATTTTAAGGAGTGGCGACAAACAACTCTCGGAGCAATATCAACGAATACAATGGATGCTCTTAATTGTTTCGAGAGGATATCTTTGAAAAATAGTACGGCTTGGACACAGCTAGACCCAGCTGTTATGGCTTTAGCTCTCAATAGCAGTATTATCGAAGAAGTTAGATATGCCAAGAATAGTATTATTTTGTGCGGTAAGTTGCATCGGTATAAACAGGACTTTCTTTGCTTATATTAACTTAAAGCTCTTGTTGTATGAAAATTAACACAAAAACTGATTAACAATTAGACACCTGTTCGTTGTAATAGGCTAGTTTCCTAAAAAAATATAATTAGTCCGCCAGTTAGATATTCAAAAAATATTGAACACGTATTCTTTCCTTTGTCGATTAAACAAAAAATGATAAAGATATAGCCCTTTGAAGTTCCGCGTGACGTCATAGTTTGCTAAAATTTATAGCAAACTTTGACGTCACGAGCCCCCACTCCTGAACTTTGATGCGCTTTATCTTTATAATTTATTGTTTATTTGACAAAAGAAAAAATACGTGTCCAATATTTTTATTGATTATCTAATTGACGGACTAATTGTTATGTTATTATTATGACCCAGGAAACTAGCCTATTGTACTCGTAAATGCTAATAATGGAAGGACCTAGTGTCTATGATGTATCATAAATAGTGTCTATGCTACTTTTTAGCCGAGTGTCTAGGAGCGAGTGCCTAGTGTAATGGACTCATCTAAATAACAGTCATCATCATCATTCGATTATGTATTCCTTTGTTCCGCTCTGAATTCATGTCTAACTCCTTTACTCTACAAGCTTCATGGCTCTGGAATGCCCCGCCAGAAGACATCAAATCCATTTCCAACAGATATTTATTTAAGACAAAAATTCATACGCAACTTCTTCCTCAATAGTTCACTCAGTGTAGAAGTAGATTAAGATCCAGACCAAGAACCATTTTAGTCATGTTCATATGTATAATATTAGTATGTATATTTATTTGGACTATATATATGTAAATATTCGTATGTGTGTATATATTGTAAGTACTTATGTATTCATGTAATAGACACTTCTGTGACATTATTTTGCCTACCACAAACAATTTCTATTTATCCCGAAGGTTGGCTGGTAGAGAATGCTATTAGCATTAAGTCCGCCTTTTATACAATTGTTTTTTTTTTGGTAAAATAAAGTTTTTAAATAAATAAATCATCATTTCGTGTAGGTGACACTGTTAATCCACCATGCACACCCTGGTGTCAATGTTCTTCGGAACTGCCTCTCGGCCTCCGACGTGGTTCCTTTAGCGACTACCAGATGCAACCAACAACTCAAACATGTATCGGCTAAAAAGTAGTTTATTTAATTGATGTGATAAACGCCGATTGCACGCACGAAAAATGTCATGTTCCGCGAGAGCGTGAAACAAGTGACAGAGAGGCACTCCAATCCAGCAAGGTGTCACTCTTTGGCAGCCGGGGTGATGTGTAGGGAATCGAAGGTAAAGCCTACGGAAGTGACAATCAACCCCACTCTCTTCCACTGTTATCACTTTAAATTATCATCCGTAAACCGACTTTATAGACAGCCATTTTTAGGGTTCCGTACCCAAAGGGTAAAAACGGGACCCTATTAATTTCGCTCATCTGTCCGTCTGTCTGTCTGTCTTGTCTGTCTGTCTGTCTTGTCATTCTGTCTGTCTGTCATCAGGCTGTATCGCATGAACCGTGATAGTTAGACGGTTGAAATTTTTACAGATGATGTATTTATGTTGCAGCTATAACAACAAGTACTAAAAAATATATTTAAATAAATATTTAAGGGGGCTCCCATACAACAAACGTGTTTATTTGCTTATTTTTGCTCCTTATTGATATCGGTAAAAGGTAGACACTTGAAATATTCGCAGAATATTTAGTTATATATTCACTTTAAAAATATATAATTATATAATAATAAAAATAATATTAACGGGGGGCCCCCATAAACAATGAACACAAAAGACATGATTTTATGCCGTTTTCATATATAACGGTACGGAACCCTTCGTGCACGAGTCCGACTTGCACTTAGCCGGTTTTTTTTTTTCAGGAGACCAGCGCGGTGTCAACACAAACGAATTTTTGCCAGAATCAGAAGCTAATGTAAAAGTGATATACTCCGGTAGCAGAGAAAAATATAAAAAGTTTTTATTGAATACTTTTTTAGCTGAGCTGAACACATAGACTGGAATATAATCAAATGTATTTCTTGCCAAAGATTGGTGCTTTTTTGTGAATAGCATCATTAAATTATTTTTAAAAAAATAAAGATACTATGTGTATGTTAATTGTAATAAGTTTTAATAATAGTGATTTTAACAGTCTTATAATTGGTGTAGTAGTTGTGCGAGACGTTTATATCAAAATATTACTACGTTAACTATAGATATATATACAGTTTAAACATGCTTCTGTTAACAGTATTATCATATATGAACTAATTGATCATTTACTTAAATACGTAATTTGTTAAATAGGAGTTAATAACTTAAGTATAATAATTAGTTGTATTTGTAAGTGTTATAAATTGCATTGACAATGCTATTTTGATATCCTCTTTGAATTAAGAAATAAAATATGATGAATTTTTTTTCAAGCGGGCGGGTTTTGCACCTGCTACCTTAAGTCTACTCGTATGTTCGACTTTAGGTCGCAGTCGTATAAGTCGTTCAAATCCCGCCTGCTTGTAAAATTTTTCACCATATTTATTTCTTAATTTAAAAAGAGTATAATTAGTTGTACAAATACAAATTGTAAATGATCCTAATTAAAATTCAAATATATTCAGACTTGTTTTTTTTAACTTTGATTGACCTTATACACTATTCAGTCAATCATCTTACATTAAAAGAAGTGCCACTAACACGTCAAAAATAAAAAAAAAAACAAATCAAAACGTTTATTCAGAAAATAGGCCTTTGCAGGCACTTTTTCACGTCAAATCACATTTTAAAGGATCTAATTTAGTCATATTTATATTATTATTCAATGTGCAAAAGCTACAGACTACTAGCGTTTCGGAACCGACCACTGCAGAGAAGAAACGCCAAAAGAAACTCTTTTCAACAGTATTGGTCGCCTACTCGCCTGAAGGGCTTTTTTATTTTATCATCTATCTTTATCACTTATCATCTAATTTCTTAATTTATCTTTTTTTTTTCATTTCTAATTATGATTACAATTTTTTATTATATAGGTACATTATTATTTTTTTGAACATATTATGTTAGCGATCGAGTGTGCAATGATAATATTTTACATTATACACAGTAGTTTCAAAGAGGCCGAGCAGACCTGTCCCCCCTAGCAGCACCCGTTCACGAGTTGACGCATGGATCAGCCATCGTTGAACTCAACCATATTAGAGGGAATTCAACATTTGAGTGAGCATGACTTACTCGAGCTCGAAGACTTTGTCAAAAATAAGTACAATAACTGTCAACCACCTGTCGATCGCAAACATTTACATGTTGGGTTAGCTTAAATATTATATATAGGTAATTAAACAATTTTTCTTTTTTGGGGAGGTCCTGTATCTCACACGAGGTCTAGACTCCACGCTTTCTTATCCATTAAATAATCATTAATATTATAGTAAGCTCTTTTTAATAACATATTTTTGTAAGCTATTTGAATTTTAGAAAGGGCAAAGCTGTTATACTTTCTGGTATTATGTTGTATAAACGAATACTAAGGCCTAAGAATGAGTTACTAGTTTTCTGTAGTCTAAAAGCTCCCGTGACAAGTTTATTCTTATTTCTTGTGTTGTATTTATGTACATGACAGTTTTTAACATATTTTTGAATATTTTTATGTACATGAAGTATGTTGGCGAAAATATATTGTGACGCAACAGTTAATATTCCAATTTCTTTGAACAATTCTCTCAAGGAATCCCTAGCCCCAAGTTTATAGATAGATCGAATAGCACGCTTTTGCAGAACGAAAATTGTGTTGATGTCTGCTCCCTTTCCCCAAAGTAATATCCCGTAAGACATTATACTGTGAAAATAGCTAAAATAAACAAGACGTGCTGTTTCGACATCTGTAAGTTGTCTTATTCGCCAAACGGCGTATGCTGCGGAGCTAAGCTTACCAGCAAGAGTTTTTATATGGGGAACCCATTGCAACTTCGAGTCTAGAGTTATTCCTAGAAAACATTTAAACTAACTTTTTGAATCCTATTAGATAAATATGATTTTATCAATTCCAAAGATACGTTTTTTACTCCATAATAATTTAATTTATTTAAAAGAGTTTCATGGTCAACACAATCAAACGCCTTAGGTAGATCACAAAAAACTCCTATTGCATTTTGTGACTTTTCCCATGCCCCTAAAATATGCGTCAACAAAGCTACGCCGGCAGCTGTAGTAGAACGACCTTTGGGGAAACTGTACTGTTCACTATGGAAAAGGTTTTTCCTATTAACATAGGAGACTAATTGTTTAAAAATTAACTTTTCAAAAATTTTGCTACGAACCGGAAGGATTGAAATTGGACGAAAGTTATTAGGATCGTCTTTACTTTCTATCTTATGCAATGGAATAACTTTACTATATTTCATCAAATCGGGAAATGTTCCTGTATCTACACATTCATTAAATATTAACGCCAGGTTAGAAGCTATATCCTCTATAATATGCGTTACTAAGGATACGGACATATCCCATAAATCCCTAGTTTTTTTAAAGTTTAATTCTTTAAATGCGTCGACAATATTTTGGATATGTGAATATTCAAATAATAAAGTATCGCTACATTCTGGTATATTATCGCGTAATATCTTTTCGGCTTTTTGAGGCGATGATTTGAGCGAGGCAGTTGTCTTAACCGGGATGTCAGTAAAAAAATCTTCAAAGCATTGAGCAACTGTTGCATCTGTCTCAAACTTTTGGTTATTAAATTGTAATTTTAAGGATTCATTATTACGTTGTTTAATTTTACCCGTTTCCTGATTAATAATTTTCCAGGCCGTTTTTATTTTATCTCCGGAATCGGCGATTTGTTTACATAAATATTTAGACTTCGCACATGCACATACTTTTTTAAATATTTTCGAGTAATTTTTAACGTAGGTCATAAACTCTGGAGTTCTGTTGTATTGTTTCATTGCCAGTAATTCATATAATTTATTTCTACTTTTATAAATTCCTACAGTGGCCCATTCACAGAACTTTTTCTTATAACTAATGCTACGCTTTTTAATTTTAAATGTTTTATTAAATTCCGTGTCTATAGCCTTAAACAATTTATCATATAATATATTTGGATTTGCTCCCTCATCACAAATAATTGGCATCTTTTTAGAGACGTTTGTTTTAAATGCTTCTATTTACGATTTTGAGGAAGGTCTATAGGTTACTTTCGGCAATTTAGTATTTATATCATAATCTTTATAAACGGCCAATAAGCCAAAATGATCAGGATTTTTCAAGAGCTTCGCAACTGCAGAAAACATTATCAAGACATGTGGCTGATGATTCGGTGACTCTAGTTGGTTCAAGAAATAAATACTCGCAAACAAATGATTTAAACATGTCAATAAATCCAACGCTCTCTTTGTCATTTTTCAATAGGTCTACATTAAAGTCACCACATACTACAATTTTTTTATTACTCAGGCTTACTTTATGCAAAACGTCCTCCAAAATAGACTCAAGTAATTTGTAGTCTGATGTAGGAGGACTGTATACACAAACTATAATGAACCTCTCGAGTTCAATACATGACAACTCAACCTCTCGTTCCACAGTAAGATCAATAATATCTTTTCGTTCTTTACATTTCAAACCTTTCCGAGTTAAGATTATACTGCCTCCACGGATGGCTGCCTTACGGGCGTACACACTGTTTATTGTATAATTGTTAAAATTTATTTGAACGTTATGTTTTTGTTCAAACCAGTGTTCTGTTAAGCATAACACATCAATGCACTCATTTTCTAAAAAAGTTCCAATTCTAATAGTTTGCTGGCCAGGCCTTGCATATTTTGATGAAAAATGCTAAAACGTTTGACACTGGCTGTTGTCTCACAGTTTAGTTTAAATTACAACTAACATTAGAAATTTAAACACCAACATTGGTTAATATGTCAACATTCTGCTTTGTACATAGTACTGCAGCAGAGTCTTGTATATTGTAAGCTACCAATGTAGCAATTTGTGTCTTATATTCTAATGGAAGATACATAGTATCTCCTGTCAACTTAAATCTAGAAATAAATTTATTAATGTCTAAATAAAAAATAACGTCACTAGGACGATATGTCAAATTGTACACGATGGTCTAGAAGACAAACGTGCTAACTACAAATTTTTGTTATTTTAACATTTCAATACCAAATGTATTAAATGAAGATGCTCTACCGTTTGCACTTACCCAAATACCCTAATTTCGTTTCTTTCTTCCTAAACTGTAGTGCACACTTAGCAAGTGATGTCATTCTAATACAAAAAATAATAACGATAATTATTTACCATCAATGTAAACTACAAAAATGTTAAATAGATTTATAACATTTCGTACGGTAGACAAATAAGCTAAATGTTTTTATTAATTTTGTGATTTGGTAAATTTTGATTCCAAATTATATTATAAGATGTTAATCTTTCCAAGAAGCCGGTAGATAAATGATCTAAGTGATCTTAATACTACTGAACACTTTAAATCAAATAGTAAAATATATTAAGTGCTTTAAAAATAATAGACAAGAAAGAATCAAATGTAGACAAATGTTGTAAATTATTTAACGACAGACTCTAAATAAACAATTAGGAACAGTTAGGGAGTATTAAAGTTATTTACGTTGATTTTCAAGCTGTTGACAAATATTAAAAAAAATATTAATATGTTTGATATTTTCATACTATTTCACAATATCGGATTTTAGTATGAACTGGAAAATAAAATGATTTTATTTTGGAACTTGGAAATAAAAAACAATGATGAGAAGGAAGAAAAGAGAAGTTTTGATTTACCGACCGAATTAGGTACATTCTAGAAATACTCGAAAAAGAAAATCGTCAAGGCAACAGTTGAATGTTTTGCGTATCGTCTTTTCGCTACCACTACTTCGGTGTTGCTGCCTCCGCCTGATGTAGACGCCGACGGTCCTGCAGAAGCCTCTGATGCCACCGCTGCTTCACAGCTCGCCTCCGCTGTCCAGATGCCGCCGTCCCCGCCTGAAGAAAACGCCGACGTTCCTGCAGTAGCCCCTGATGCCGCCGCTGCTTCACCCCTCGCTTCCACTGCCTAGGTGCCGCCTTCCCCGCCTGGAATAAACTCCGACGTTCCTGCAGTAGCCCCTGATACCGCCGCTGCTTCACCCCTCGCCTCCGCTGCTTAGGTGTCGCCGTCCCTGCCTGGAATAAACGCCGACTCATCCATCGCCTAGGAATGCCATACATCAAAACCTCGACTCGAAGGTTTTAATCATCACGTCCAACGACAAGATATTAAATTTCAACAAAAACGAACTTAATATACGAAACTGTTGTTTTTCGTGTGTGTAAGTGGCCAACACTGCTGTCAGATTTTTCACGCTGCCTTAAGGCATCTGATATAGCTTAACACTTTCGCTGACACTGCCCGCCTGTAGACGTAATTCTATTGTTATTTCTTTAATGTCTGGTTCAGTGTCAGCGAAATTGTTAACGACGGCAGCCAGGGCCTACAGCTTAACGTGCCTTTCAAAGCATGGCGGAGCTTGAGATTTTTTTATGCCACTTGCGGTGGCATAAAAATACTGTGGGGACTGCTTCCATGGTTGCTTGACATACATAAGTGTTTTTAATGCTCACGACCACTGGGCCGGGCTCCTCTGTTAAGTGAACATTATGTATTTAAAGTTTATGTACAAATATACTAAGTGATGCCCCTTTTTACTATTTTGATTTTTTTGTGGAATCCTTTGGATATTGATGTTCAAGTTAATGATAAATTATTAAAGAGATAAATACCCTAACCAAATATAGGCATTATATACACGATTCCTATGTTTCATTTGAAGTTACAGTACCTAGAATTTTTAAGTGAACAAAAGTAGTCCTCCTGAAAAGTTGGTGAGTCTGTAATTATCATGTTTGTCTTCTAGACCATATGAACATTCAAGTCGTATATATGTCTGTTTGTAGCAAAGTCAGCAGTCTCCTGGTAAGGAAAAGCACATAGCATGTACTTACATCTGCTCGTTTTATTCAATTCTAAGAGCATGTCTATACTTAGTTTGATATCCCTTTTTGTAATAGAAGAGCTATCACCACATAATATAAGTAATGTGGTATCATCATCTAAGGAGTCATGATTTATATTATTCATTAAATTAGTGAAAGAGGCCCCGGGTGTACATGTGTTAGATACTGTACAGTCATGTTTAAGTTTATTATAAATCATACTACTCAGACCTTGACCTAGTTGATCTGAGTAAATTAACAATTTTTTACATTCCATTCTCCTATTGAAACAGTTATCAATGGTACTAATCTTTATTTGCAAGTCGCAACTGACACTTGGATAATCTTTTGTTTTATCGTTACAATTAATTACCGGCAAATTGGTAAATGCCGTACTGAGAGCACAGTCACACTGAGGTGTCTGTATGGAAGAGTCAAACTGCTCCTCCCTATAGTTAGCTAAATGAATTAATGTTTGAGCTGCTGAAATATGTTCACTATGTTCTTTTTCAGACAGTTCATATTTTTTGGTCATACTAGCTAGAGAATCCTGCAAGAACGAAATTTGTGACTGTAATTCGTACATTTCAGTATCATATATACGACTAGCAAAGTAAAGGTTATCTTCATGTTTAAGTTCCTTAATTAAAGTCAATTTTTCCTTATGTAACTGTGTTAAACTTTTCCTTTCTTTTTGCTTGGAGAGTAATTTAAGGAAATAACTCTCCAACGCACAAGGGTGCGTTTTATCATTTTGTTTATTTTTACATACTTTTTTATTTTATTGTGACCGTTTAAAATAAAAAAGGTTGATTGCGGAGTACTTGCAGGTATTTCCACGGCAGGCCCCGAGCCACATTCCATAAGTTCGCTATACAAAGTCAAAGTGTTTTTACATATTTCATTCTCTTTACGGTGTTCTAATATGAGAGCAGATCTTTGTGCCTCATGCAAGCTATGTTCTAACTCAGAAATGCGATTGAGGGCCTGTTCGTGAATCATACTGTATTGCATGGTTTGTGCCAATTGATCTTTCATAATATTATTTTCTTGTAACAAATCTACGCTTTTAGCATGCAAAGTATTGCATTCATTTTTTAAAAGTAGAATTTTGTCATTCATATTTTGTATTTCCAAGAGGAAATAAAAAATATTCCCGTTCACGCAGGAGTTGTGTGACTTCCTCGCGACATGCTTTGAGTTCTTTCAGCGCTTGCCTCAGCTTCATTTCCAGGTCTTTTGCCACAGCCCTGCGAGACATCATTGTAAAACAGGAGGGACAGCAACTAAAAACAATGTTAACACTAAATTAATCTACAAAGATTTACAGCTTGTAGGAAATTGGGGGATTATTATTTAATGATTTTATTAAGTTTACTTTCCTAATTTTCACTATGCTTAAAAGATTGTAATAAAAGTTATATAATATACTAGGTATATACTATGAAACAGTTATTTAACTTTTGGTTACTAGTCCCTAGTTATTATAATTAAATAATTTATGTAATAATATTTACTTAAAATGTATTTAAACTTGGTTATTACTATATTGCTGTCAGGCTATTGTATAAGACATCAGTTTAGCTTTACAACAGTTAGGCGTAGCAAGACCAACACAAAGCTGTATATCAGGGATATACAAAAAATATAGAACAAATATCTATTAGGTATATTGAGGATATAATAACTTACTATAATTTGAAAACAAATTACTGTTAATTAATACAACAGTTAAGTAATTAATTTAGTTAACTATTTTACAAGGTAGGAAGGTAGTTTCTTTTTTTGCAAAATTATACCTAAGTGTATTAATTTACACACAGTATTTTGCCTAAATTACTCAGCATAGTACTTTCAAATGCCCTTGGCTATGGCTATAGGGCTTCAACTTGGGTTACACTAGGTAAATGAAGACAAAGCAAACCAAGTCAAGAGAGAAAGTGTGTCTTTGTAATTTCTAACCTTAGAAGTAAATTTTTTGTTAGAAACTTAATGCCTAGCGTGTAATGAAGGAATAAAAAACAGTATACTCCCCGGTAAATGTGTGGACGATCCGCAGTTTTCGAATTCAAATTCGAATCCTTTGTTTGAGTTGAGTGACAGCTGCGGTATCCAACGTAGGTATTTCGGTCGATTTTATACAATTTAATACACTTCTACACACTCGTATACTTGTATTTTTTAGTTTTAAACAGTAATTTATTGAATTTAATTACATTTACAACGTACTTTCACAATTAAATAAGAAATAGTTATTAAATTAAAGGAACAGGTGATTTTGACATGTCACCGGGCCGCGTTCCGTTTTACAGATTTTGAGATTACATACATATCATCACGTCTTTATCCCTTACGGGGTAGACAAAGGCTAAGGTCACGTTCGGCGTGTTGGTGGGCTTAATGGTGGAAAATTGAATCAAAATAGAAATGGGTTGCTAGCCGTATCGCCTATTGTCATGATTCTTTAGATTTTCGCCTATTCCTTTGACCGGCTTCTACGGTCTGAGCGGGAAAACAAGCATCATGGAACATAATCGCATACTTGTGACTTGTAATAAAATCTGAATCTGAATCTAATCTGGTAAACGTTGTTATTTTGAGTTCCCCGTACATGTTACTTTTTACCTAAAAGGACGGATGGAGCTAATCATCATCATATTAATGTTCATTTTGATGATGGTCAGATAACAGGGTGATCTCAAAATAACATCACAACACTATGCACTTTACAAACTTTTATTGACAACCTCATTTCTTTATCTTTTACAAAGTATAAAATAAAGTCGCTTCCGCTGTCTGTTCGTTAGATCTTTTAAACTACTTAACGGATTTTAATGTAGTTTTTAGCATTAGATAGAATGATTCAAAAGAAAGGTTTAAAATTATGTATAATTTACTGCCCCATATTAGTATCTACTTTACACCCTTGCGGACCCGGGGCGGGTCACTATAAAATAAACAAAGATGCTCACGATATTCTACGATTTTAAATAAGTACTCGAATGCAGTAAGGGTAACTGTGTCGCGATCACACCCGGTCGTTAGCTCTGCTCACATTTGAAAATAGAATTCGAATCACCTTGAAACTCAGAGTTATTGTTCTGAGCCTATAAATAAATAATCAAATTAGCCGTCTTTGAATGTCAACTGTCCTTTGTCACCATAGAAGTATGGAGACGCAATTTCTTTTTTAAATCTATGTTTGTCACAAAAGCGCTTACTATATAGATGTTTGTCACCCGTAGGTGACAAACATCTATATTAAGCGCTATATACTAACGTAATACGTCAAACGTATTTGACGTATTACGTTAAGAGCGCACCAATGCGACCCGGCTGAAGCCATTTCGCACCCCGCGCCCCGCGCGAAAGCAGGAGAGATCTAATGACCGTAACGCGTAAAAAATGAGAAGATAGTGGGTAGGCACAAGCGGGTGTCCTAGAATTAACGGGCGTAAGCGCCAAATCACTTAATTGTTATCTATACATATAATAATCTATACATATAATAAAACAGTAAAAATATTTTGTCTGTAGTTATGTGTGGGGATACAATAACAGTCTTTTTAAAAAGAGAGACTTTACTTAACACTGGTTACAATATGTGATAGTTACACAATAAACTTAGAATTAGTCTTAGCAACGTGCGTGTGCACAGCTTGAAGAGTCAACCCGAACTGATTGTGAGATCCCTCTAGGATTCACATATCAGTTCGCAGAACAATGGTCATTATTCGGTAATGTTTCCTGATGCGATTACTCGTACCAGGAAGTTACTTGTATTTGATCTTAATGTCCTCATTATAATAAGGGCCATTGTTCTTATGTCGAGTTACGGCGACATAACTCCTCCCCCCTTAAGATGGAGGCGCAGGGGTGGCTGCGGCTGGAGCTGGATCTCTTCGGCTTCAGACATGGGGGTCCGGACATGCGCCTTTCTTCTTTTCCAGCAGAACTTGTATAGTGCAATACCAATTCCCGTGGGGAATATGATGGCGTACAGCATTATGGACGGCCAGCTTGGCGTATTAGAGATGAGGGTGAAGTCTTCGTCAGGTATTTTTAGCTCTTCTGCATGGTTCAGTATTGATTTTAGGTTGTCTAGGCGTACGTGTTCCAGGTTTACTTTAATTGGTGTGGCCTCCGGCGTTTGGTGTGCACGAGGTAGTGGTATCGTTTCTTTTATGTACACGTACTTTTGATGCGTCTTGAGTTCTTTGTCTCGTATTTGTATTTTACAGTTGTTATCTGTGGTGATTAGGAAGACTCCTTTGCTGCGTTGATATTGTATGTCTTTGTTGCAGGATGTTTTTATTACCTCTTCTTGTTTGATTACAACTATCCAGCTATTTTCCTTGATTTGTTGTATTATGTTGTTATCGTAGGCTGCTTTTACATACGTGCAATTTTGCGGTTCTTGATGTTGAATAAGTTGGGCTATACAGTCGGTGGAATGCAGTAATGCTTGCCATTCCAGGTGCTTGCAGATCACGTTGTCTTCCGTTATCTCGATGCATGGGTCGTGGGGGTAGGCAAACTCATTATTTCCCAAGATGAGGAAGGGATGTTTGGGTATAAGTATTGTATTGTTGTCATTAGGGATGGAGTATAAGTGTAGGAGGTTATAGGGTTGTTCCGCCACGAGTGGTATATCGAGTATAAAGGTAAGTGTTTCTTTATCGCTATAGGCTTTTACTATGATGGCTTTCTCCCAGAGGTGAATACTATCCATATGTGGGGGAAAGGCCAGGTATCCACTTATCTCGTTTTGGATTAAATTTAATTCCTCAATGAGCTGGGTGGGGTCTATTATGCTAGGGTGCATCTTCTCGAGATGCGCGAATGTTAGTGCGTTTTCTAGTGTTTCTAGTCTATCGTATAGTTGTTGCAGTGCGGTTTCTATGTTAGACAACATGTTTCTAGTATCAAATATTTTTTGGATTTTGTTGCTTTGCGAAGAAAATTCGTTAATGGTGTTACCTAATTTCTCTTGGTTTTCTTTTATATTCCTAATGTTTCTTTCATAGTCTTTCATAAAATCTTGCATAATACTTAGGGTTTTTCTTTGATTTGATTTATTGTTATTAATAGAATTTTGGATGGCTTTAATTTCTTTGTTAAATTGAATGGCATCATTTTGGTCTAAATTCCCGGTAATTGATTTTATTATTGATCCTAGTCCGTCTATAAGTCCACGCTTGCTCCTATAGCTAGGTCTAAGTCCTACTTTTTCTAAACCTAAATAAAGTAATCTACTTTCTACGATGTCAATAAGGTATTCTATTTGTTCATTTATCGTTAGGTCGCTTAAGGTACTATTCTGCTTTAAGCGCAGCGTATAATAGTTACTACATATTTCTACATATAAGTCTCTCAAAATAGATATGTTATAAACTACAGCTATGTGGTATGTGTCCAGCTGATACTGGGCGTTAGCTTCGGTAAGCACCAGTACTCCGTTATGGTTGTCTACTGGCTGTATGACTGCTGCTGATGCGGCGAGTCCGCACATACCGAAGACGGTGATGGCGTACCTGAAACAGTTTCCGGTCGCCTTAGTAGACGGAAATGGACTCTAATTGTTTTTGCGTTTACGTGCTTTCCTACGATTTCCGCGATTTGTTCGGGATGTAGTCTCACGATTGTGTATGGGCCTAGATATCTAGGTTCTAGTTTATTACTTCTAGCTGTTTTAGCAACTTGTTTATAGACTATGTCGCCTACTTTAAATGAAGGGTTTTCAGTGTTTTTATTTGCTTTCTCTATGACCTGTCTTTTTTCGTTGGCTATTTTATCTGAAATTAATTTTTGTGTATTTTCCATCAGTTGTTTATGTTTTAGTACGTATTGTTGATAGAACTCCCTTGGGCAGTGTAGTTCTAAAGGATTTCTGCTGTCTGTATGTCCGTATAACAATTCAAAAGGGGTGAAACCAGTTGCTGAATGAATAGTGTTGTTGTACGCTATTATTGCATACTTCATGGTATTAACGGGGTCATCTTTGTCGGTAATTCTCTGTACTCTTATCATTTCGGCTAGTGTTGAGTGTAGTCTTTCAATGGGTGAGTTTGAGTTAGGGTTGTATGGGGTGGTAAAATGTATATAAATATTATGCATGGCACAGGTTTCTGTTATTACTTCATTATCGAACTTGGAGTCGGAATCCGTTGTTAATTTCTTCGGCACTCCTATTACAGAGAATATGTTTAGTAGTGCTTCTGCTATGTGGATGCTGGTTGAAGCTTCTAGTGGTACCGCTTGAGCATACTTTGTGAAATTGTCTACAATTGTAAGGAATGTTGTGCTTCCGCTGCTATATAAGTCCATAAACATGTGTTCCATAGGCTTATGTGGGGTTTCCGTTAAGGAAAGCGGCAATTTTAAAGGATTGCGTTCGTATTTACTTTTAAGGCATTTGTCGCATTTATTTATAAATTTCTGTATAGATACCAGCATTTTTGGCCAGTGATAGTTTCTGCGAATATGTTTATAGGTTTCTTGGATACCTCTATGTATTGTTTTGCCCTCATGGTATTTTTTTATTATATCTATTTGCTCTGGAACGTTTTCTATTAACGTGACTCTATTCTTGCATCTCACTAGTTTTGGGCCTCGATTACTGAAAATATTTTTGTAGACTTCGCTGAATATGGGGTAAAAGTCTTCGTGGTGGAAAAGGCAATGGAATATTCTATCTGGGGTTGTATGTGCTTTTAAAAATTCTATGATTTGTTCTCTTGTGTTATTAATGGGTATCCAAACATCCTTTATTATTGTTTTTCCTTTTGATCGGTCATCTACTCTATATAGGTCGCCGGGTGTTTTCCGGATGTGGAATTGCTTTAATTGCCTATCAATTGCGTCATCTATTATTGGTATTTCGTCCTTAGTGATTTCCGTTACCGGTTGAGGTTGGGGCGTGAGTTCCATGTCAATATGGTCATGGTTTTCCTGGCCTTGGGATAATGGCTCGGGTGTGATGGGCATATCTAATAAGGTACGTATGTCAATGCTGTCTATTTCCGGATCTGGGTCTACGCTTGAGGTACCTGGTTGAGGGTCAGTGCTATTGTCTCCTATCGTGACTTTATTGTGGTGTATTATTTGTACCCTTGATAATGCATCCGCGTTTGTATTCAATTTACCTTTTTTATACTGTACATCGTAGTTATACTCTCCCAGTCTTAGGCGCCAACGCGTAAGTTTTGAATTGGGGTCTTTTATCGACATTATCCACGTGAGTGGGCGGTGGTCCGTGTAAATTGTAAATTTCTTTCCATATAGGTATGGGCGGAAGTATTTTATGGCCCACACAATGCTAAGCAGTTCCTTCTCTATAGTAGAGTATCTTTGTTCTGTATCTGATAATGTGCGTGAAGCGTACGCTACTGGTTTGTCTTGTCCTATTTGTCCTTGAGATAGAACTGCGCCTATGGCTACGTCTGATGCGTCAGTGGTTAGTATGAATGGTTTTTGGAAATCTGGGTATTGCAATATAGGTGCATTGATCAGTACCTCCTTGCATTTTTCGAAGGCTTGTATGTATTCTTTTGATAGTTCTATTGTGCTTCCCTTTTTTAGGCATTTGGTAAGTGGTTTTGTAAGTTTAGCGAAGTCCTGTATGAATTTTCTGTAGTAGCCTACCAGACCCAAGAAGGATTTTATTTCTTTTTGCGTCTTAGGTAAAGGGAATCTTTTTACCGCTGCTATTTTGTCTTCGTTCGGCTGAAGGCCTTTGTCTGTTAATGTGTGCCCTAAAAATTTTACTTGTTTTTGTAAGAACTCTGATTTATTTAACTGGATTTTTAGGTTGTGTGTGCGGAATCTTTCGAATACCTGTTTGCACTTATCTAGATGTTCTTGTAACGACGTGGAGTATATGATGACGTCATCAAGGTAAGTCAAAACGTTGTCTAGGCCGCGTAGCACGGAATCCATTAATCTTTGGAATGTGCTAGGTGCATTCTTGAGACCAAAGGGCATACGAAGGAATTCGTAATGGCCTCGCTCGATGGAGAAGGCGGTTCTCTCTATGTCTTCTTCTTCCATCTCTACTTGATGATAACCTGATGCTAAGTCTATAGTAGAGAAATACTGAGCCCGTCCAAGTTTGTCCAAGATGTCGTCAATGTTGGGAAGGGGGTATTTGTCTTCTATTGTTTTGTCATTAAGTTTTCTGTAGTCTATTACAAGTCTGTATTTTTGTTCACCGGAAGCATCAGCTTTCTTTGGGACTATATGCACAGGGCAGGACCACGGGGAGTTACTTTCTCTGATTATATTTTGTTCCAGTAATTTATTGATTTGTTTTTTAATTTCTTCTTTTTGTTTAGGGGCTTGTCTATAATTCCTAACGAAGATAGGTTTGTCATCTGTTAGTCTTAACTTGTGTTTTATTTCGTGTGTAAAAGTCAGGGGTACTTCCTCACAATGGAAGATGTCGCGATAATTGTAACAAAGCTTTCTGATTTCTCGGTTTTCTTCAGGATTCATGTGTTCTGTCCTGAGTCTGTTTAAGTTATTTTTTAATAGGTCATCCAGGTTTCTTTTTATTTTGTTAGGGGTGGTTTGAGGTTTACTTTTTTTTTTGATATGTAACCGCTGTAGGTTAAGGTGGCAACTGTTTTTAAGGGTGATTTGTTTATCAGAGGTATTAATTACCGTTGTCAACATATTTCCATTTTTTACTGATACTATTGCTGAGGGTACTATTAATCCGTTTTTAGTAGAAATACCATTCGTGTAGTATTCTCCTTCTTCGTAGTTACACAGAAAGTTAACTACTTGTTCACATTTAGGTCCTATTTTCGTAAACGACTTTATATCATCCCTTATACTGATGGTGGCGTTATTTGTGCGTAATTTCATGTTTTTGATGTCTATTTTGCAGTTTAGGGGAACCAGTAAGTCTAATCCCAATAAACCCACAAAATCCGAGTCAAAATTGAAAATTAGGAATTTATGTGTGATTTCTTCGTTAAATAGTTTTATTGGTAATTTAATGTGTGCTACCTGCTTATGTTTAGAGGTTGCGTGAGCCGTTTTAATATAGTGCGTTTCTTTTTTTATTTTGATCTTATTTTTGTCTATTTTATTCAAAACTCTGGGGCTTATTAGAGACTGTGAGGCTCCAGTATCTATTAAAAATCGCCCTCCTAATTCACTTATATAAATGTAAGGGAGGCGACTATAGTTTTGGATATTATTCATGAATACTATGTTGTTAGATGTTTTTCTATCTCCAGGAGAAAATTTTCATCCAAAGTTTCCTCCGGATAGTTTTCCTCGAGGCTTTCGTCGGAGGTTTGTTGTTCCTCCTCCTCATATTCTAGTTCTTGGTAATGGAGTTTATTTTTGTTAGTGTCCATATTTGCCGAATTATTAGGTTTTTTAAATTGATTATTTTTTGTAAATGTGCCTGGTTTCTGCTGGTTGTTTGTTTTATTGGCGTAAGCGGGATTTTTAGGATTGTTAGTTTTATTTTGTTGCATGCGTTTATTCCTAAGTTTGGCTTCTTCCTGTTTGGCTACCGTAATAGCTTGTTCAAGGTTTTCTACATGTTTTAATCTGATCAGGATAGCTGTGATTGGGTTAAGTTTGTCTAGGAACGTGTCTAATGCCATTTGCTCATAATACACGCGTTTACTTGGTTCTAATGAGATTAGTGTGCTCATTAATATTCTTATTTTGTCCCCGAAAGCTTCTAAGGAACTGCTATCTCTATTAGTTTGCATTAATTCTTGTACAAGTTGTAATTCGGTGCGGAATTCGCCGAATTTTCTTTGCAAAGCTGCTTTAATGGCTGGCCAGGTTGTTGCACCTGGGCATTGGGAAAGTGCTTCTACCGCTCTGCCAGTTAATTTGTTTCTTATTAAGCAGGAGACGTATTGATCGTCCTTACTATTTATGATTAAGTCTAGTGCTGTTTCGACACTTTCAATATAGAATGCTAGTGTCCTTTTGTTACCATCATAAGTTGGTAACAATTTTGCAAATGTGGAGAAATCCGTAATTAACGGCTTTTCTTCCCTGAAGGACCCCTCACCCTGGTTCTTACTATCGCAAGCCATTTTAATCTTATGAATAGGAACAACACAAAAGTGCGGGAATCGTCAAAAAAAAATGTGTGAGAATTTGGGCTCTACACAATAATACCTTAACACTCGTACACCACAGTGTAACGCAACGTGTGAAAGGAAAGGATTAGATAATTATCTCGGGAGTAATAGAGTTATATGCTTACCCCACGAGCATTGCCAATACGGAGGCTTCTGATGTTGTGAGTTCGGGCGTCTTCAGGCTGCTATCTGCTCCTTCGCTGACTGCACCCACTGTAGGTTCTTTTCGCGTCTGGAGATGAGGTTTCTGGATCTTGTCACACACTCACTACCGAATACGCGCGTGCCGACTGCGCCAGTTATGTGTGGGGATACAATAACAGTCTTTTTAAAAAGAGAGACTTTACTTAACACTGGTTACAATATGTGATAGTTACACAATAAACTTAGAATTAGTCTTAGCAACGTGCGTGTGCACAGCTTGAAGAGTCAACCCGAACTGATTGTGAGATCCCTCTAGGATTCACATATCAGTTCGCAGAACAATGGTCATTATTCGGTAATGTTTCCTGATGCGATTACTCGTACCAGGAAGTTACTTGTATTTGATCTTAATGTCCTCATTATAATAAGGGCCATTGTTCTTATGTCGAGTTACGGCGACATAACTCTGTACAATTAGAATTTTTGACTGTAATGGATAGAGGGACACTTAAAAAGAATAATAGAAAGCAAAAAAAAATTTTTGGAATTTCTTGTCTGTCTGTCTGTCTGTCTGTCTGTCTGTCTGTCTGTCTGTCTGTCTGTCTGTCTGTCTGTCTGTCTGTCTGTCTGTCTGTCTGTATGTATGATCACGATTATCTCCGAAAATACTGAACCGATTTACTTCAAACTTTCACCAATTGCTTTGTTTTAACTCAGTTTAACATTTAAAGTTTGTTTCATCAAAATCGGTTCATTAAAAAAAAAGTTATCGTCATTTGAATGAACTTAAGGCATGAGTTTGCCTGCAAACATATAGCAAAAATAAAATAACAAGTGACTTATGATAATTAAAATCCAAAGTCCTATAATTATACCTACCAATACTATCCATAGTAATCCATACTAATAAAAAAGGAGAAGCTGACTGACTGACATATCAACGCAGGGCCTAGGAAACTATAAGGGTTAGGAACTTGAAATTTTGCATAGGGGTTTCTTTTTTATAACGTAGGGGAGCACAAAGAAAGGATTTTTGGAAATTCATCTCCTAAGGGGGTAAAACGGGTTGCAAAGTTAGTATGAAACTTTGTCGTTTTAGAAGTTATTCGAATGAAATTCAGCATGAAGGTTCTTTACTGAAAGGTATGAAACACGAGTAAAATATTTTGCTCAAAAATCATCCCTTAAGGGGGTAAAATAGGGGTTCAAATTAAGCATGAAACTTTGCCATTTTTGAAGTTAGTCGAATGAAATTCAGCATTAAGGTTCTTTACTGAAAGGCATGAAACACGAGTAAAATATTTTTCTCAAAATCATCCCTTAGTACAAAGTTAGTATGAAACTTTCCGTTTTTTAAGTTATTCAATTGAAATTCAATATTAAGGTGTTTCATTGAAAGTCATGAACTAAAATAATATATTTCGGGTAATTCTACTGTTCCTGAGAAATCGACACTTACGCGGGCGGAGCCGCGAGCCAAAGGCAAACCTGACTTATATATCAACGCACAGACGAAACTACTATGCCCAGAAACTTGAAATTTGGCACAGGGATTCTTTTTATGATGTAAATGAGTACTAACAAAGGAATTTTACAATAACAGTAAGGTAAGTTTGTATGGACATTTTCTCATTTCTGGACGTTCTGGATTACAAATAAAAAGATGTATGTAGGTAAAACCGACGAAATTTTCTCCTGAAGGGATAAAATAGGGGAGTAAAGTTAGTATGGATTTTTTTTCATTTCTAGATTTAGAAGTATGAAAATAAGTATATACGTTCTAGATTACAATAAAAAAAGATCTGTGTAGGTGAAACGTATAAAATTCCCCCCTTAAGGGATAAAAGGGAGGGGTGATGGTATGAAAATTTTCTCATTTCTGGACATAGAAGTATAAAAATAAGTATATATTTTTACATTACAATTAAAAAGATCTGTGTTCTTAAAATGGACGAAATTTCCCCTTGAAGGGGTAAATAAGGCGGGGTAAAGTTTGTATGGTTTTTTTTTATTTACTTAGAAATATGACAATAAGAAGTCCTCCATTACAATAAAAAAATATCTGTGTACGTGAAATGGGCAAAATCCCCTCCTTAAGGACTAAAGATCTATGCAGGTGAAATGTATTACATTCCCCCTTAAGGGGAAAAAGCCGAGGGGGAGGGGTTTGTATGGACTTCTTATAATTTCTACTGTTCCCAAGGGAACGACATTAACGCGGGCGGAGCCGCGGGCAACAGCTAGTTTAAAATAAAAGTACGAGGTTAATGAGTAAAAAAACTTTCCCAGATTTTAGAACTAGTTATTGATAAGCTAGGAAACTAAAAATCATTTCTAAAGACCTTAGGGTTTCGCCGTTCTGACCACAAACATCAAATAAAGGGGCTATGTTTGCAAAATAAAAGTATCGAGGCTATTGTTATTAATCGTGTTTTCAGGTTGGACAGTTTTAAGAAAATATGTTGAAGTTTTATATATAATAAATAACAGACATGTAGTCGTTATAGATATAGAGATCTAGACGAATGTTCATTGACAAGTTTCGCATTCGTGCCCTCTTAAACGTCAACAGTCACAGTCACCAAAAGTTGCATGGCCTTCCACTATCCACTACGTTTAGCTACCCTATAGATATAGGGTACTACTATACATTGCTATATCACAGAGCTGATAGATATCAGCTCTGTGATATAGCAATGTATAGTAGTATGTACTCTTACAAAATATATTTTATAGTCACACGGTCAATCGACCATGCACACCCTGTATGGTCGATTGACCGTGTCACCTACTCGAAATGAATGAATGATAGAATTATCGATATATTTGTGCAAATAATTAAGCTATACCTACATCTTTCCAAGTTCTTTTTAATTAATAAATCTTATTGGTTCAGTCTTATGGCTGTAAAGGCAAACCCGAAGTCATTTCAAAATTAAAGATTTGTAATTGATCGAGTTATGAGATAACAATTAACAACATTAGATTATTTTACAGAAATAAAAACAAAACATACAAAAAAAGCTAATTGTAAATCTCCTTCTTTTAAAATTCGGGTGAAAAGTATAATTTTAATTGACGGTGTTGAGATGCATTATATGTAAAATGGAAGAAACAAAATTGGACCTTATAAATACATGTAGTAGATATTTTTAAAGCAGTAGGAGAATACAGCTGGGATGGGCAGCATTTGGTAAACTTCGTCGGGTCTATTTGTCACCCATACCCCAAAGTCTTTAATCAATGCGTCCTGCCTGTTATGACGTACGGATCCGAGATGAGGACACTCCCGGTGCGACTAGTCCACAAATTCAAAGTCGCTCAGAGAGCTATGGAGCGGGTTATGCTCGGATTATCTCTAGAGGATCGAATCAGGAATTAAGTGATCCGGCAGAGAACCAAAGTTACCGACATAGCTCAAAGAATTAGTAAGCTGAAGTGGCAATGGGCTGGTCATATATGCCGCAGAACCGATGACCGCTGGGGAAAACGAGTTCTTGAGTGGAGACCGCGTCTTGGCAAACGTAGTGTAGGACGCCCTTGGGCTAGATGGATCGACGATATACGGAAGGTTGCTGGCAGTGATTGGAAAAGAAAAGCTCAAGACCGAGCTCACTGGCGTGATCCAGATGATGAGATAATTTTTATATTTAGGCTTGGCGGCTACCGGCCATGGCTCCTGGTACCCTACTCTGTAGCCAGCTCTGTGTTTTGCTTATGCTATTCAAATATGAAATTTATATTCAACTTTCATCGATTTCGACAACATTCATCGATTTCGATTATATTTTCTCAACAGGAAATAGAAAACTTCTGGTCTCCCATGTTGTCACAACCCATCTCTTATAATCACCAAGCACAATGGATAGCTGATTTGGAAGAAGCTACTGAACCAATTTCACAGGATCAAGATAAAGGTGAAATTACCCTAGAACAAGTTAGGACCGCCATTCAAAAACTACACAACTGGAAGACACCAGGAATCGATAGAATACAGAACTACTACTTAAAATATCTTACCAGTACACATAAATATTTAGCTAAATTATATACTAAAATACTACAAGGCAGGGAAGAAATAGAAGATTGGTTTACGACAGGACAGGTGATTTTAATCCCCAAAAGTGACAATACGGAGGACCCGAAGAACTGGCGACCAATAGCATGTCTACCTAGCATGTACAAACTTTTAACATCCATACTAGCGAATGAATTATACATGCACTGTGACCGACATAATATAATAGCCCCTGAGCAGAGAGGATGTAGGAGACGCGCGCGCGGATGTAAAGACCACCTGATGGTTAATAAAGCTATACTCGAGGACGCCCATCACGCTCAGAAGAACTTAAGTATGGCATGGGTGGATTACCAGAAAGCTTTTGATAGCATGTCTCATGAGTGGCTTCTCAAAATACTTGACCTATATAAATGTCCATCTGCTATCAAAGGCTTCCTTAAAATGGTAATGCCAAAGTGGAAGGTAGTCATGACTGCTCGAGCAGTGGAGACCTCAGTGACTACTGAACCGATTCACATACGCCGCGGAATCTTCCAGGGAGACTCGTTGTCGCCCCTCCTCTTCTGTTTAGGAATCAACCCTTTGTCTCAAATTTTAAATAAGTACAACACTAAAGGATACAAATTGAAAGATAGTGTGTGGGTAAACCATTTATTGTACATGGACGATCTTAAACTGTATGCAAACAACAAAAACAATTTAAAAACTTTAATAGATAGCACGGAAGTATTTACAAAGGATATAGGGATGTGTTTAGGCCTAAATAAATGTAATATCCTGCATATGCAGGCGGGAAGAAGGACGGGATATGAAGGAGAAGGGCACGTGCTTTTAAGTGGTGAGACATTTGAGCACTTAAAGATGGGAGAGAAATACAAATATTTAGGCTTAAACGAGGGAGGTAGTGTAGACCATGATAGGCTTAGGGAACAAATACAGAAGGAATATTTTAAAAGACTAAAAAAACTTACCCACTCACATCTTAACGCTAAAAATATTATACGGGCAATAAATACATATGCAGTACCGGTTCTTCTGTATTCATTCGGAATAGTTAATTTTAAAAATAGCGATCTTAAAAACATAGATATTAAAACTAGGAAACTACTCGCACTCAATAAAATACATCATCAAAAAGCAGACGTAGAGAGACTATACATACCTATAGAAGAAGGAGGAAGAGGACTTTTAAACATAGAAATGTTACACAAAACTCAAATAATTAAGTACAAGCAATATTTAGAACAGGAAAATGATTATCTAATAGCTGCAATAGTCCAACACGATAGAAATAGAACTAAATATTCAATTAATAAAGACGCAAAAAATAACTTAACAGAAATAGGTTTAGAAGAAAATATTAAGTACAGTGATAAAGAACTGAAAACAGCAGTATTGAAAAAACGTATTGACACTTGGAAAGCCAAACCGCTTCACGGACAACTTCATAACGCAGTACTTGAAAAAGCAAATATAGATAGGGAGCTCTCTTTTAGTTGGATTAAGAAACAACGGGTGCCTTCAACATTAGTTTCGTCAATATTCGCCATACAAGACCAAGCAGTTGCGACCAGACAGCACGAGCGGGACATAATGAAAAGACCCGTAGACGGCAAATGCCGTCTATGCAAGGTGAAAGATGAAACCGCCCAACACCTAATATCAGGTTGTGAGAAGCTGGCTGGTCACTATTATGTCAAAAGACACAATAATGTAGTACAATATATATTCTGGACACTTGCTGTTAAACACAAATTCGAAGTATCAAAATTTTGGTGGAAGGAGCACTTGATCCAACCTAAAGTAATAGAAAACGATGAGGCGAAGCTAATGTGGGAGATACCTGTCCAGACAGATAGGACAGTTACACACAACAGACCCGACATAATTTATGTTGACAAAAAGGCTAACAACACCTACCTTATAGATGTCACAATACCGTCAGACTACAATATAGGAGCTAAAGAAGTTGAAAAACTAAGCAAATATCATCTTCTCAAGACCGAAATAGCCAGATTATGGAATACCAAAGCGACAGTAGTACACATTGTAATAGGAACAACCGGAATAGTAGCTACAAGCCTACGACGGTATTGTGACCTATTAGACTCGCAGATAGACATAACAATAGCCCAAAAACAAGCCGCATTCCATACATCTAACATCTTATCTAAAGTTTTAGGAGATAGTGTATTTGTACACGGGGACGCAGAATCTCCTTCTCCCTGAGGGTCTCAGGGCGGGATTTCTGCTGAATACCGACCTCTTGAAGGTCGAGAAGGTTTAAAAATAAAATAAAATAAAATAAAATAAAATAAAATAAAATGTCACAATACCGTCAGACTACAATATAGGAGCTAAGGAAGTGGAAAAACTGAGTAAATATCATCTTCTCAAAACCGAAATAGCCAGATTATGGAATACCAAAGCGACAGTAGTACCCATTGTAATAGGAGCAACCGGAATAGTAGCCACAAGCCTAAGGCGGTATTGTGACCTAATAGAACCGCAAATAGACATATCAATAGCCCAAAAACAAGCCGCATTCCATACATCTAACATCTTATCTAAAGTCTTAGGAGATAGTGTATTTGTAAACGGGGACGCAGAATCTCCTTCTCCCTGAGGGTCTCAGGGCGGGATTTCTGCTGAATACCGACCTCTTGAAGGTCGAGAAGGTTTAAACCTAAGTAATAAAAAATAAAATAAAATAAAATGCCCCCCAATACAACCTCACGCCCAGACATTTAACACCTAGTCATCGCGGGGGGCGGGCAACGGGTACTATTACATAAACTTACCTGGCTAACGAGGCGCTGGAAACCATTTTAAAAAATGAGTCGTAATAATAGAGATGCACGTATAGGGTCGCTGCCCGGGGGTCGCCGGGGCACGTGTGGAGCTGACGCTGCACGTGACAGCATGTGGACCGTCAGTGACCCTCTGCTGAACAGGCGGGCGAGGGTCGGGAGGGGAGGGGGGGAACCCGAAAATACTACAGCCGATCTTGTCAGGAATGCCGACACTACTTTGCGGTGCGGGGATAACCTAGATCCCGAAAGCGCTGCCGGTACGTCGGAGCCAGCCACACCAACACCAACTTTCACTAGTGATGATGCAAGGAAAAAGTGGTCTGACGAAGAATTACGAGAACTACTGTTTTGCTATTTTAAAGCGAAAGCCGGGGGAACAGGATACATGAATAGATTACTTAGCCTCTTTAGTGATAGGAATCCAGATAACCCTAAAATCCATCATTATAGCGGCAACGCACTATCCACTCAAGCACGTAGTATTATCAAACAACGTAGATTTAGCGAAGACACACTAAGACAAATACAACGAAATGCAGAACAAACTGACAGACAGACAACTGCTACACAGTCGGATACAGAAATCTTCACTCCACCATCGACTTTATTTGAAAACACCCAAGAAGCAACAGACACAGACATAATACAGAACACAGCAACAGAATCTGAAACCCCCATAATTTCTTCACTTAGTGATGACGCTAGAAAGAAATGGACAGACGAGGAACTTAGAGAGCTCATGTATTGTTATTTTAAAGCTAAAGTAGGAGGGTCAGGATACATGATACGATTAGAAAGGATCTTTAAAGAAAGAAACCCGAACAACCCTAAAATTCATAAAATTAAAGGCAACGCTTTGTCAACCCAAGCGCGTATAGTAATTAATCGTAAGACATTTTCACAGGAAGTAATAAACGAAATACAACAGAAAGCAGAACAATCTATCACTCAAAACATAGCAGGGATCCACCGTGGAAACGTAGAATAGAAAGTAAAATACAGGTACTTCAAAAGGATTTAGGACGACTGATTGAAATAGAAAACGGTGTGGAAATAAGACAAATGATAAAAATTAAAAATAAACTTTATGACAAATACCATATTTTTACAAATAGTGATCGCGATAATACAAAAGAAATATTAAAACAGAAAATAAAGGCATTATCAGGAAGGATTAAGCGCTACGAAGACATGAACACCGCACAGACACAAAACAAAATGTTCGATGAAAATCAACACAAATTATACAGAAACATTGCAGGACAACAAAATCTTCCAACTAAAATACCTTCTCAACAGGAAATAGAAAAGTTCTGGTCTCCCATATTGTCACAACCCATCTCTTATAATCACCAAGCACAATGGATAGCTGATTTGGAAGAAGCTACTGAACCAATTGCACAGCATCAAGATACAGGTGAAATTACCCTAGAACAAGTTAGGACCGCCATTCAAAAACTACACAACTGGAAGACACCAGGAATCGATAGAATACAGAACTACTACTTAAAATATCTTACCAGTACACATAAATATTTAGCTAAATTATATACTAAAATACTACAAGGCAGGGAAGAAATAGAAGATTGGTTTACGACAGGACAGGTGATTTTAATCCCCAAAAGTGACAATACGGAGGACCCGAAGAACTGGCGACCAATAGCATGTCTACCTAGCATGTACAAACTTTTAACATCCATACTAGCGAATGAATTATACATGCACTGTGACCGACATAATATAATAGCCCCTGAGCAGAGAGGTTGTAGGAGACGCGCGCGCGGATGTAAAGACCATCTGATGGTTAATAAAGCTATACTCGAGGACGCCCATCACGCTCAGAAGAACTTAAGTATGGCATGGGTGGATTACCAGAAAGCTTTTGATAGCATGTCTCATGAGTGGCTTCTCAAAATACTTGACCTATATAAATGTCCATCAGCTATCAAAGGCTTCCTTAAAATGGTAATGCCAAAGTGGAAGGTAGTCATGACTGCTCGAGCAGTGGGGACCTCAGTGACTACTGAACCGATTCACATACGCCGCGGAATCTTCCAGGGAGACTCGTTGTCGCCCCTCCTCTTCTGTTTAGGAATCAACCCTGTGTCTCAAATTTTAAATAATTACGACACTAAAGGATACAAATTGAAAGATAGTGTGTGGGTAAACCATTTATTGTACATGGACGATCTTAAACTGTATGCAAACAACAAAAACAATTTAAAGACTTTAATAGATAGCACAGAGGTATTTACAAAGGATATAGGGATGTGTTTTGGCCTAAATAAATGTAATATCCTGCATATGCAGGCGGGAAGAAGGACGGGATATGAAGGAGAAGGGCACGTGCTTTTAAGTGGTGAGACATTTGAGCACTTAAAGATGGGAGAGAAATACAAATATTTAGGCTTAAACGAGGGAGGTAGTGTAGACCATGATAGGCTTAGGGAACAAATACAGAAGGAATATTTTAAAAGAGTAAAAAAACTTACCCACTCACATCTTAACGCTAAAAATATTATACGGGCAATAAATACATATGCAGTACCAGTTCTACTGTATTCATTCGGAATAGTTAATTTCAAAAATAGCGATCTTAAGAACATAGATATTAAAACTAGGAAACTACTCGCACTCAATAAAATACATCATCAAAAAGCAGACGTAGAGAGGCTATACATACCTACAGAAGAGGGAGGAAGAGGACTTTTAAACATAGAAATGTTACATAAAACGCAAATAATTAAATACAAACAATATTTAGAACAGGAAAATGATTATCTAATAGCTGCAATAGTCCAACACGATAGAAATAGAACTAAATATTCAATTAATAAAGATGCAAAAAATAACTTAACAGAAATAGGTTTAGACGAAAATATTAAGTACAGTGATAAAGAACTGAAAACAGCAGTATTGAAAAAACGTATTGACACTTGGAAAGCCAAACCGCTTCACGGACAACTTCATAACGCAGTACTTGGGAAAGCAAACATAGATAGGGAGCTCTCTTTTAGTTGGATTAAGAAACAACGGGTGCCTTCAACATTAGTTTCGTCAATATTCGCCATACAAGACCAAGCAGTTGCGACCAGACAGCACGAGCGGGACATAATGAAAAGACCCGTAGACGGCAAATGCCGTCTATGCAAGGTGAAAGATGAAACCGCCCAACACCTAATATCAGGTTGCGAGAAGCTGGCTGGTCACTATTATGTCAAAAGACACAATAATGTCGTGCAATATATATTCTGGACACTTGCTGCTAAACACAAATTCGAGGTATCTAAATTCTGGTGGAAGGAGCACTTGATCCAACCAAAAGTAATTGAAAACGATGAGGCGAAACTAATGTGGGAGATACCGGTTCAAACAGACAGGACAGTTGCACACAATAGACCCGACATAATTTACGTTGACAAAAAGACTAACAACACTTACCTAATAGATGTCACAATACCGTCAGACTACAATATAGGAGCTAAAGAAGTTGAAAAACTAAGCAAATATCATCTTCTCAAGACCGAAATAGACAGATTATGGAATACCAAAGCGACAGTAGTACCCATTGTAATAGGAACAACCGGAATAGTAGCTACAAGCCTACGACGGTATTGTGACCTATTAGACTCGCAGATAGACATAACAATAGCCCAAAAACAAGCCGCATTCCACACATCCAACATTTTGTCCAAAGTATTAGGAGATAGTGTGTTTGTACACGGGGACGCAGAAACTCCTTCTCCCTGAGGGTCTCAGGGCGGGATTTCCGTTAAATACCGACTTTTTGACGGTCGAGAAGGTTTAAAGCTAAGAAGAAAAATAAAATAAAATAAAATAAAATAAAATAAAATAAAATAAAATAAAATAAAATAAAATAAAATAAAATAAAATAAAATAAAATAAAATAAAATAAAATAAAATAAAATAAAATAAAATAAAATAAAATAAAATAAAATAAAATAAAATAAAATAAAATAAAATAAAATAAAATAAAATAAAATAAAATAAAATAAAATAAAATAAAATAAAATAAAATATCTTGAAGGTCGAGAAGGTTTAAACCTAAGTAAAAATAAAATAAAATAAAATAATATAAAATAAAATAAAATAAAATAAAATAAAATAAAATAAAATAAAATAAAATAAAATAAAATAAAATAAAATAAAATAAAATAAAATAAAATAAAATAAAATAAAATAAAATAAAATAAAATAAAATAAAATAAAATAAAATAATTCAAACAGACAGGACAGTTGCACACAATAGACCCGACATAATTTACGTTGACAAAAAGACTAACAACACCTACCTAATAGATGTCACAATACCGTCAGACTACAATATAGGAGCTAAAGAAGTTGAAAAACTAAGCAAATATCATCTTCTCAAGACCGAAATAGACAGATTATGGAATACCAAAGCGACAGTAGTACCCATTGTAATAGGAACAACCGGAATAGTAGCTACAAGCCTACGACGGTATTGTGACCTATTAGACTCGCAGATAGACATAACAATAGCCCAAAAACAAGCCGCATTCCACACATCCAACATTTTGTCCAAAGTATTAGGAGATAGTGTGTTTGTACACGGGGACGCAGAAACTCCTTCTCCCTGAGGGTCTCAGGGCGGGATTTCCGTTAAATACCGACTTTTTGACGGTCGAGAAGGTTTAAACCTAAGAAGAAATAAAATAAAATAAGTAAAATAAAAAATATTCTGTAAAGAAAAACCAATTTCCATATTATTTTACATTGCAACTGCGACCCGGTCTCGTTCGTACAGGAATCATCAAATATAACTAGCGACATCTTTGATTATCCTCCGGGACTAACTATAAGGGTTTAGCTAGGGTTCAGCCGAGCTGGCTGAATTGCAACCTCGGAAAATAAACACAACGTTTCATGAAAATGTTAATAGATGGCGCTGCAACAAACAAACTCATTTTTGCACAAATATTGTTATTTAAATGATTACAAACAGATTTCCGGAACATGTGAAGATTTAAAATAAAGATATTATATAAACCAGAAAAAATAAATATACATAAGTTACAAATAAGTTACATTATAGTCAAAAATGTATTTTATAATATACTAGCTTTCGCCCGCGGCTCCACCCGCGTCAATGTCCATCCCTCGGGAATAGTACTTTTTCTCAGGATAAAAGGTAGCATTGTCCATCTCCATCATGTCCTTCTCCGTACTCCAGAGAATTTGTATGCAAACTTTCATGATGATTGGTTCAGTAATTATGGCGTGAAAGCGTAACAAACAAACAAACTCACTTTCGCATTTGTAATATTATAGCAAGGGTAAGGATATAATTTTGCCGTAGAAGAGTGATGTGTTTTTTTTTTCTTTTTCCTCTCCTCATCCTTTTTTATTGCATACACGTACCATGCTGTTATCAACAAAGAACAATGACGCAAATGAACATCCTGCCTAAAAACTACGAATAAGTTAAAAATATAGCATACTAGCTTTCGCCCGCGTCTCCGCCCGCGTCAATGTCGATCCCTCGGGAATAGTACTTTATTTCCGGATTAAAGGTAGCCTATGTCCTTCTCCGTACTCCAGAGAACTTGTATGAAAAATTTCATGATGATCGGTTCAGTAGTTACTGCGTGAAAGCGTAACAAACAAACAAACAAATAAACAAACAAACAAACAAAAAACAAATAAACAAACAAACAGACTCACTTTCGCATTTATAATATTAGTAAGGAATAGTAAGGAATTAGTAAGGATAAGGATGCCACTCAGGTTGTAGGGATTACAAAAATGCTCGCAACATCTAAATCCGTTTGGGCGTCACTTACATACATACGAACTTACCTACTAACAGACATACATGAACTCTATAAACATCACCAACAGATATAAACTAGAGCAACGAACGATCACTGATAACAAAGTTTCAATTTCTGTCAGTTGCACCAGCTGTTTTTGTTTACAAGTCGAATTTTACATTGGCCGATTAACGTAAGGTATTAGCAATATTGCAAATCTATAAATAAGTTTGTGAATAAGAAAATTTGGGAGAGAATTAAAAATTTAAATTAAATCTAAAGGAGATAAACAACTTTATCAGTGTGTGTTTATTGAAGGAAATAAATTCGAAAAAAAGAGAAAAAGCTACTCGCCCTGAAAAATACATCGCCCTGAGAAATCATTATTCAATTCATTTCAATTATTGAACAGAATATACAGGATGTTTTGTTTAGCGTTTATACAGCGTGTAACTAACGACATTCCCGTATAGTTATTTATTCCCGACATTACCGTTTTTGATGTTGATACATACCCATAATAAGAACAAACAAATTGACACTTCCAATTGCACAAACATAATTTAACACACACACACCACGACACATACACTTTACGTTTAACACACAGGTAAAGTCAGATGGACGCGAAAGCAGTATCGTTATTATTTGCTGTAATAGAATTATAAGTACCTGCACAAATACACAATAGTGTAGTATAATGTCTGTTAAACTAATTCCCAAATCACAGAAGTATCTAGTTTGGGAATTACTGAACATATTTTCATTAATTCATTTATGTTTTATCTTTAACATAGGTAATATTAAGAATGGCACCTATGCTAGTTAGTAGGTTTGTTCCTAGTTCGATGGTGAGTTGCTGATCTAATGGTACAAACTTACACACAATAAAAAAAACCTCCAATGTTACTTATCTATGTTAAATGTCAATATTTTTTTTTTTTTTTTTTTTTAGGGGTGACTCAACCCGTCAAATTTTTTTTTTTTTTTTCGTTGAATTTTCGTATTTAAAGCATAAATACGCTAATAATATTACGATCTAGCCTTAACTTAGACTAATGAGTAATTTTACATTGACCTAGTTTTATAATGTATTGTTTAAGAATGTGTCCATCGGCACTTTTCTTACTGTCTCTATTAAGGGGAAGGCACTCTGTTCATGTGTCTTTGTACGCACTATCACTGCACTATAGTTGTGTCATTATCACTTACACTACACTAATTCAAAGGGTTTAGTTCTTTTGAGCCGCCTCACTATGTCCGTGTTGTCGAGGAGCTGGATCGCCTCGACATTCACATGATGAAGCAACCTGTATTCATGGGCTTCGGCATACTGCTTCGTAACCATATCGACGAGCTGTATGTTAAGGTCCCGGTGCAGGTCGTCATTTCTTACGTACCAAGGTGCATTTACAATAGCCCTTAGTACTTTATTTTGGAACCGTTGTATCATTTCGACGTTACTCTTTTTGGTACAGCCCCACAGCTGTATACCATAAGTCCATACTGGCATTAGGACTTGTTTATATAATAGTAACTTGTTGTGCACTGACAGGGCGGAGTTTCTTCCGAGCAGCCAGTACATCTTTTGGAACCTTATTTCAAGTTCCTCTCTTTTCTTTTTGACGTGAGCTTTCCATCGGAGCTTTGCGTCGAGTGTCATACCCAGGTATTTCGCTGTGTTTTCATATGGTATCGGCATTTCATTTATATAAACGGCAGAGTATTGATCCTGCTTATGTGTAAAGTTCACGTGGATTGATTTTGATTCATTAAGCGTGATTCGCCATCTCTTTGTCCAATTATGAACTTTATTAACAGCTATTTGAACCTTTTCTGCAGCTTCCGCATGAGTATTTCCAACAGCCATTATAGCGGTATCGTCAGCGAAGGTTGCAATAGTGTTGCTATCTAAATGAGGAATATCACAGGTGTAAAGTAGGTACAGGACCGGACCCAATACACTTCCCTGAGGCACACCAGCTTTTATTTCCTTTATTTCAGAATACGCATCGTCTTGCCGTACTCTAAAGACTCTGTTTGATATATATGAAGTTATTATATCAACGTAGCACTTGGGTAGCATTTTTCCTAGTTTTATGATAAGACCTTCGTGCCATACCTTATCAAAAGCTTGCGCTACATCTAGAAAGATGGTAGAACAGACTTTTTTCGCCTCGAGTGATTTTTCGATTATATTGGTAATCCTATGTACCTGGTCTATTGTAGAGTGGTTTTCTCTAAATCCAAACTGGTGTTCTGGGATAAGACCTTTAGCTCCTATAATGGGTTTCAACCGTTTCAATAACAATTTTTCGAATAATTTGGACATGACAGGCAATAAGGAGATAGGTCTGTAGGACGTAGCCTCGTTAAGTGGTTTCCCTGGTTTTGGTATCATGATTACTTCAGCTATTTTCCATAAATTTGGCACATATTTAAGCCTTAATGCTGCGTTGATGATATTTGTTAGCTTAACCAAAGCTTTTCGGGGAAGGTTGTGCAATAATTCTCCGGATATAAGATCGAAGCCGGGTGATTTTCTAGGATTAATATGTTTTTTTAATTTCTAGTAGAACCTCTCGCGGCGTTACCAGCCTAATGTTTATTTGTTCTTCATCAATACGGTCATTGAGTATTTTCACTTAATACATCCGTTACCATATCATCGTGTAACTGATTTTCATTTGGTTGGAAAATTACCTCAAGATATTCAGCGAATATTGTAGCTTTTTGTTCGTTGCTAACGCTAAAGCCCACCGGCGTGGCCCAATTTTCAAAGGTGGAATTTGGGTCATTGGCCCTTTCATGCGTTTGGTTGCCTTCCATAGAGAGTAATCTGTGCTGCGATCAGTAGATAGCTTTTGGAGAGAGGTTTTTGTAGTTTCGTCAATATGCCTCTGAATGACCCTCTTAAGTTGTTTGGTGAGGTTATTCAGCTTCTTTTTGTCCTCTGGAGACCTAGATTGGTGCCATTGTTTTCTTTGTCTTCTCTTTTCAATTATAAGATTTTTTATTTCAGTTGGGTATGTGTTTTTTGTATTTCTTTTTTTGATAACGGGTAAGTTATTCCAAGCAGTCTTTTGGATCAACGTGATAAATTTCTCTAAATCCATGTCCAACTGCTCTGGTGTTTTTAATGGTACTCTGAGGTCAATATTACTATCTAATTCTATTTTAAAACTCTCCCAGTCAGTGTATTTATTAACTAAAGTTGGGTTTGTTTCGTTGTTTTGGACTTTTTCATTTATTTCTAAATATATTGCTGAATGATCAGAGCTCATGTCGTAACTTTGATCTGTTTTCATGTAGTTGGATGATAAGTTTTTGTAGACGAAGAAATCAATGAGGTCAGGAATTTTGAGTGGGTCAGATGGCCAGTAAGTTGGAGATCTTGTTGATGCAACATCACATTTTAATTCTGAAATTGCATACTTAAGTTCTTTTCCTTTTTTATTTGTTAGTCGGGAGCCCCAATAAGTATTTTTGGCATTGAAATCCCCTCCTAAGATGAATCTTTCACCAAGTGATAGTAAGATATTTAAATATGCTTGCTTTCGTAATTTGTGTTTAGGTGGGAAATATATTGCCGCTACAGTAAGCGGATATTTGTTTGTATTCAATCGAACTACTGTGCATTGCACCTGGGGAATTTCGTGTTTTAGCTGTTCATGATGTTGCATATTTTCTTTAATGATTACAGCACTGCCACCTCTCCCTTTGTTTGCCGGGTGAAGCGCGTGGTAGATTTTGTAACCTTTAAATTCAATGTGACATTGTTTAGTGAAGTGGGTTTCTGATATTAAACATATGTCTATATTTTCTATGTCTAGGACTACTTGCAGTTCGTTTTTATGTTTATGTAGTCCATTACAATTCCAGGCCATGATTTTTAGTTTGTTTATCTATTTTTATTCTTAGGAATAGCTAGGTTGGTGCCATTTTCAATTTTATTAAGACGCTCGTCGAATGATGTCATTAGTTTGAGAATAACATCCAACTTATTCTCATTTGAATTGGATTGCTCTTGTCGACTGGAACTTGGTGATTTTTTTGCAGCAGTCTGGGCGTAAGTGACATTTGTGTTTACCGTAGACGCAGACTTATTGTTGGATTTTTGCGTGTTGGTTGAAGCTGGGGGCTGCTCATTGTGAACATGTTTTTTAGCAGTTCTATTATTTTTGCCCGTCAAAAATAATAGAACGTCAAAATGAACAACCTATCCTATGAGACCAATGCTGGGATCTCAAAACAATTTTACATTTTCATACAGTAGTGTTCGGCTGGCCCGGCAATTCATCATCATCATCAGGTCCTCTTTAGTCCCCACTACAGGAGCACGGCCCTCTCTGCACTACTAGCACCACACTTGGCCAGAGCAGTCAAAGGACTTGGCCTACACTCTCCACGCTAGCCAGTCAAGCCAGCCAGCCTGGCAAGTGCCGGCAATTGTACCTATGTCAAAAACAACTTTGAGTTCCCAGCATTGGTCTCAAAGAAACAACGTTGAGTGTACACGGGTTTTTTTTTTGTAATTATGGTAAATTATAACTAATAAATAAAATTATTGTCAACATTAATATGAGATCCCATACGTTTGTTTGTTCATTTTAGTTACATTGTATAAGTGGGGAACTATAGACGAAGCATTATTTATTTCAAATTGACGTCAGTAGACGAGTACGCCTAGGTGTACTCGTAGACCTCGGTCTATCAACTGATATTAACCGGCCTGAGATACGCCCACTAAGTCTATTTTCATTATTATATGAAAGGCTTTAACTACCTCCATGGTCTGCCTGTAGACCTGGGGGTCGTGAGTTCGATTCCCATGCGAAGCATACTTTGTTTAATTGTTTCCAATTTGGTTAGGACATTGCAGGCTGGAATTACCTGATTGTCTGATAATAAAGATGATTCCATGCTTTGGAAGGCACGTTAAGCCATTGGTCCCGGCTGCCATCTGGTAGTCGTTAAAGGAACCACGTTAGAGGCTGAGAGGCGGTTTCGAAGATCTCTCACAGCAGGGTGTGCATTGCATGGTCGATTGACCGTGTCACCTACTCGAAATGACTATGATTATCCGCTGTGCGGATTTTAGAAATCCCTCTGTTCTGAGGTATTATACCAAGTCTTTCTCACCTAATGGAAGAATATACTAATGAAAACCACGTCATCATGCAACCAACTCCACATTCAAAGTTAAGGTAAATTTACTCTGATAGTTTAGATGATGTAGGGGATAATTTGTCAAGCGAGAAAATTTTGTCAACAGGTCCAGCGTTTTTTAACTGCTTCTAAATAAATGGTATATTCGTCAAGCGGTGCAAAATGGTTAATTCGTCAAGCCGTTAATATTGGTCAATTGGTCAAGCCTAAGTTTTATCAACTCGTCATGTCTCTAAAAAAGATAATGGTGTAGATCACTGTAATGATTTATATCAACACCTTTTCAATATTGTTTACAAAAAAATGGTAAAACCAAGAAGGGCCAGAAACAATGTCATTACTGTTTCATTATAAGTAAAACACATTGTAAGTATTTGAACAAATAGGTATATCTGTAATCCCTCTGTGAAGTAGATAATGCCTTATCTACTTCACAGAGGGATATAGGACGATATAATAGAGCGATAACAATACTGTTTCTGTATTGGTTCCGTTTAAAATTGCTCTATTATTGAAGTAAAAACTGCACTTTGCACTTTTTGGGATGGGTAAAAAATGTTAAACTCCCGTCAGACACGTGACCTGATCAAAAAATCGTAAGACGGACACGTGACCTGAGACCGCCGTAAAGGCGAGTTTTCCCTTCTGTCGGCACTCCCTGAGTCATCATCATCATCAGGTCCTTCTAGTCTCCACTGCAGGAGCATGACCCTCTCTGTACTACCGGAGCCATACTTGGCTAGAACAGACAGAGGATTTGTTGAGGTAGTGTATATCAGTTATAATATTGGCTATGGAATTAAATTTGCAATGGCGCATTTTTCAATATTTTGGATGTCACGTGTCCGTCTTACAAATTTTCAATCAGGCCACGTGTCCTAATGCGAGTTTAAAATTTTTTACCTATCCCAAAAAGTGCACAACGCCGCTAAATAAATTTTGACTTCAAAAACTCTGTACGACGAAGGAACTCTGAAATAATGCTCGGTTTTATTACCATTATCTCTGAAATTGTCACTTAAGGTCTGGTTTTCAAGGTTACTGTACAATGTATTAACAATTATCTTATTCATTACACATTTAATTACAGTTGAACGCTTGTATAGGAAAATGTTATGGTATATTTGTCTTCATTTGACCGATAAGGGTAATTTTCGGTTAAATAACAAATAAATAAGTGCGCACTGACACGATGGACAAGCGATATATATATGTGTGGATAATTGTGTGTGGTTCAGTTTTAACTATGGTGTTGATAACGGTACTTCTGTTTTTGACTTTCGTGTGGTAAGTGAATTTAAATACTTATTGTTTAAAATAGGTACCTATTTTAAAATGTATGTTATTATTGTGAGTGAAATATTTGTTAAAAGTTTTCAGACATTTTTTTGTCATCATTATCATTTCATTCGCAAGAAGTCCAATGGTGGACATAGGCCTCTTAAGGATCTAATTAGTATTCTCAAATTATTTCATAAAAAATCTGGCCAAGTGCGAGTCGGACTCGCGCACGAAGGGTTCCGTACCGTTATCTATAAAAACAGCATAAAAATCATGTCTGTTGTATGGAAGCCCCCCTTTGATATTAATTTTATTTTATTTAATTATTTATTTTTAAGTGAATATATAACTAAATATTCTGTAAATACTTCAAGCCTCTACCTGTTGCCGTTATCAATATCGAGCAAAAACAAGCAAAAAAATCACGTTTGTTGTATGGGAGCCCCCATAAATACTTATTTTATTATATTTTTAGTATTTGTTATAATAGCGGCAACAGAAATACATCATCTGTGAAAATTTCAGCTGTCTAACTATTACGGTTCCTGAGATACACCCTAGTGACAGACAGATAGACAGACAGACAGACAGACAGACGGAAAGCAGAGCGACATTAATAAGGTTCCGTTTTTACCCTTTGGGTACGGAACCTTAATAAAAATAGCATTGTTAATGCAAAATATAACACTTAAAATAATTAGTATCCTTTGTGATCTTTGAGTCTTCAGATTGCTATTTAAAATTATAAGACCTGTTTCATGTGCCTGTACGTTCAAAATGTCGAAAAATATAATATAATTTAAATATAGTATTTTTGAATTTTAATATGTATACATTTAGCGGCTAGAATCCGTGGCGCAGCGGTCAACATGCCAGCCTGCGACACGAGAGTGCCCGGGTTCGATCCCCGGCCAGGTCAAGATGGAAAATCATCTTTTTCAGATTTGCCTGGGTCTTGGATGTGTATTTGTTATAAAATATAGTATCGTTGAGTTAGTATCCCATAACACAAGTCTCGAACTTACTTTGGGGCTAGCTCAATGTGTGTGAATTGTCCGTATATATTTATATTTATTTACTTATACTAAGCGTAATTTAAATATATGTAATTGTTATTAATAAATAATCAGTTCGTAGAACTCAATAGAGTTTTGTCAACCTCATAAGAGGTGGCTTTGAAGATGAAAAGTCCCTATGGTACGGAACTCTTCATCGTCATCATCGGGTTTTTTTTAGTCTCCAATACAGGAGCACGACCCTCTCTGTACAACTAGGGCCATACTTGGTCAGAGCAGCCAGAGGACTTGGCCTACACTCTCCACGCTGGCCAGACGGGTTCGAGAGGTCTCTTGGATGTTTATAAGCTTTGTTTAGCTTGTATTTCCTTAGTCGCCTTCTACGAAATCCACGGGAAGACTTGGAGTGGTCCTATTCTACTCTACCGGATACCACACGGCTATTCGGAACTCTTACAATGTAGCTATGTATGAGTAGCTGAACATCCGTCTCGCACTTGACTAGTTTATCGTAAGATTGTATTTGAGTTTATTTTTAGGAACAATAATGTTACAAGTGGTTCCAAACTCGTGATCGACCATGATGGAGGAGCTGATGATGCTATGGCTATCCTCATAGCTTTGATTCATGAGAAGTACTTTGATGGGTGAGTGATTGAGTATCTAATGCTTTCGCGATTGTTTCACATTTAAAAACTGTCACATGTTTAATTTACTTTTATCGTGTTTATTACATTATTTATATTAACACCTAACGTTTCGGAAACTGTACCGTTTTCATGTTAACAGGAAGACAAAGTTTTAATTTGTCTATTCATCAATGTTCATCATTATCAAAACAAATAATATTTTTTTAAGAATTGGTCTTGAAGTTACTTTGTTTTCAGAGATATTGTGTTTTCTCTATAAATGATACTGAAGCCAAATTACGGGTTTTTTGATTTTTTTTTCTGTATGTATGTATATATGTATGTTCCTCCATAACTCTTAAACGAAATAACTGAATTGAATGAAACTTGGTAGGTATCCATTTAGGCGTAAGGGCACAGGATAGGCTACTTATTTTTTTCTCCTGTCATGATAAGAACTGGCTCCCATACAAACATAACGTAAAATAAACGCGAACGATCGTCGCGGATACTGCCCACAATATTTTTATAATGTTCTTGATGTAAGCAGTATTGGCTTACAGTGTCAGAAGGTCTTTCAATCTTGTGTGCTGAGGTTGAGACTTCATTGAATTGATGATAGGATTCCAAGCCATGATTTAATATAAATTGAGTTTCTTCTTAAAGGTCAGGTGTGTCATCCTTAATGGCTAGCAGGTTTGGCATAGGGTACTCCTGCCCAGCCTCACGAGCTACTATTGCTTTAAGTCCATTCATCTAAGAGAGAAGTATCCCAATACCTTCATTTCCTTCCCAATTCTACCTTTACCAGCTTAAAAATGCTACCAATGAGCAGCAGCGTCGGAAGCAAAACAAGCCAAAGAAACTGCGCTTATCAACTCGCCTGCCAAGCGTGGTGAATATGGTAATATCGTCCTTGAAGAATCCTTGGTAGCGGCTTATATCTAGCAGTTGACTTTTTGTGGCTGGAATAACGATGATTATAAAATACTTTAATAAAATAAATGTTTGTACTTATTTTTTTTTATAAATTTTAGACCTCAAGTGGTAGCTCTCACTACATCCTTCGGAAATGTTGATGCGTCTCAAGTATTTATTAATAGTCAGAAAATACTACACTTAGCAAACAGACAAGATGTAAGTATTATATAAATCACTAGCTGTTGCCCGCGGCTCCGCCCGCGTTAGCGTCGATTCCTCGGGAACAGTAGAATTTCCCAGAATCAAACATACCCTATGTCCTTCCCCGGGCCTAGAACTACTTCCATACCAAATTTCATCCAAATCAGTTCTATGGTTGAAGCGTAAAAAGACGTATGGATGAAAGTAGTATGGATACTATTTATACTTCTAAGTCCAGTGTGAGAAAATTTCCATAAAACCTTTACCGTTTCATTTTACCCCTTTATGAAGTGAGAGAAGTGGAGTGAATTTTGTCAATTTTACCCACATATATGTTTTTAATTGTAATCGAGAACTTACATACCTATTTATTTTCATACTTCATAGTCCAGAAATGAGAAAATTTCCAAATAAACTTTACCCCCCTACTGGTGGATTTTTTCCAGTTGACCTACACATCTTTTTCAATTGTAATCGTGAATTTATTTGCCTTTTTTCATACTTCTAAGTCTATAAATAAGTAAATTCCTATACAATCTTTACCCCGCTATTTTACCCCTTCAGGGGAAAATATCGTCCATTTTACCTACACAGATATTTTTAATTGTAACCTAGAACTTATATACCTACCTACTTTTATACTTCTAAGTCCACAAATGAGAAAATTCCATAAAAATTTTACCCCTGTAGAAGTTAAATTTCTTAAAAATACTTTCTTAGCGCTCACTCACATCATTAAAAGAATCCCTGTACCAAATTTCAAGTTTCTAGGCGCAGCAGTTTCGGTTGGTTTGCCGTTTGCCCGCGGCTATGCCGCCGCCGTTAGTTAATGTTTTAGTTTAATACATTTTATAGTAGATAAACATCCAGGTCAATCTGAAAAAAGATCGTTCTCCATCATGATCTGACCGGGGATTGAACCTGGGTACCCTCGTGTCGCAGGTTGGCGTGTTAACCACTGCGCTACGGAGCGAGCTGCGTTCGGAGTATGTATATGTATGTACATACTATTGTCGTCACGTAATTCTCATAAAGATAACCTAAAATAGTGTTTAACGCTATGTGAAACTGTTGTATATTTCCACGCTACGTCTTCTTCTTCTTTCACACGTCATACGTCATAAAGATGTGCAGTCGGGACAGCATGGCAGTCGACTCAGTCTTTTATTATATATATATATATATATATATATATATATATATATATATATATATATATATATATATATATATATATATATATACTGTCAATGCTGTGAAAAGTTTCGGCTTAGATTTACGACTGCCTAACGTCAGCCCTCCTTAGGAGTGCTTTCATTGCACGGGATGTATATGCTTGTTTCTTTATTCGCCTCTTACGACATCCATAGGACAGAATGGAGTGTTTCTGTATTCTAGGCCGGAAACCACACGGCATATATTTCCCACGCTTGCTGGACCAGTGCCCAGCAAAGTCCCTTATATCAAGTTAAATTGAGTTGAAAGTTAAGTCAATTTTTTGTTTTCTTACCCATTTTTGAAATAATACCTGCAAATCCAAAAGTTTCTAACAGCTTAAACAATAGGCTAGTTTTCTGGGTCGTAATAATAACATAACAATTAGTCCGTCAGTTAGATAATCAAAAAATATTGGACACGTATTTTTTCTTTTTTCAAATAAACAATAAATAATAAAGTTATAGCGCGTCGAAGTTCAGGAGTGGGGGCTCGTGACGTCAAATTTTGCTAAAAATTGTAGCAAACTATGACGTCACACGGAACTTCAAAGGGCTATATCTTTATCATTGTTTGTTTAATCGACAAAAGAAAAAATACATGCCCAATATTTTTTTAATATCTAACTGACGGACTAATTATATTTTTTCATGTTACCTTCAATTTCAGATACCCATCTATAGAGGCAGCAAGTCTCCTTTCGTCAATGGCATAGAAACTGACTATTATTATGGTTCTGATGGTCTTGGTCTTTGTGACACTGATTATGAACCCATACAACCTCAAGCCGAGCATGCTGTCCACGCATTAGTAGAGCTGTCCAAGAAATATGAAGGTATACCTGTTATAAAATATCAAGTAATAGTCTAGCATACGATTTTCTGTCACTTGAAAAAAGGACTAAAGAGAGAGAACTCAGAGATTCAAAATGTCGCTGTATTTACAGCGAGATTTTGAACCTCTAAGCTATATTGAAATTTTGGAATCAAAATCCCATTCTTATTTGAATAAAGAATTGCAACAAAAAAAAAGACCTCCCTTATAAAATCACCGATCAGTTGAGCGAATTTTATGGGAAGTCAATATTTTTACTTTCGTATTTTGTCTTCTTTACTTGTACGAGATTTCAATATAGCTCAGATTCATTGTCGTCATCATTTCGTATAGAGGACACGGTCAATCGACCATGTACACCCTGGTGTCAGAGTTCTTTGGAACCGCCTCTCGGCCTCTGAAGTGGTTCGTTTTACTACTATCAGATAATAATAATAACCGCCGGTAGCTTGAGCCTTGCCCCGCTGCTGGCGGCGAGCTAGGTTTAGGTTTTATGTTTTTATGTTTTGTATCATATTTTTATATTTTAATTTTTATACAAATATTATAAAACCTAGGCTTAAGATTAATATTTAATAAAGAGAATAATAATCTATACATATAATAAAACAGTAAAAATATTTTGTCTGTACATTTAGAATTTTTGACTGAAATGGATAGAGGGACACTTAAAAACAATAATAGAAAGCAAAAAAAAAATTTCGAATTTTTTGTCTGTCTGTCTGTCTGTATGTATGATCACGATTATCTCTAAAAATACTAAACCGATTTATTTCAAACTTTCACCAATTGCTTTGTTTTAACCGAAACAGCAGCAGGACGATTGCTGCTGCCTGTCGCTTGATCTTCCTTGTTAGACATTTGTGAATCTTCTTCCAGATGAAGTAAGAGAACAGGAATGTCACAAGAATAAGTATCGCAAGCAACATGTAGTACATTATGGTTGCTACTTGTGACTGAGATGAACTGGAGCTGTTACCCGCACCGTTTTGGGCAATTATAATTTCTTCCTTCTGAGGCTGGTGGTTAGACGTAGTGCCGCCCATCTTGTATGCAGTCAAAACGCCACTTTACTATTTTATAACTTGCACTGGTACTGGAACGCGAACTGGCTCGGAAGCCATGGTACTTTAACACTGTCTGAAAACAGTGACTAGCAGGGTCGCCATATGATGTGGGCTGACAGGGTGTACTTGAGAGAAACACACTCGTTGTAGGTTCGAAGATAACTCCTTTATTATTTAATTAACACAGCTTTTATACAGATCTTAAAGTAGGACATAATTAGTCATTATCTTAGATCTAGACTTTATCTAGGTTACACGTGCATACATGTGCTAGATAATTGTTCTATTTAAAAGGTTACTCTCGGTGAAGGTGATCTCGTACGTGGAATAATAATGAGGACGTGTGTCGTCACACTACATCAGCAAAACATCTAAAGTTTGTTTCATCAAAATCGGTTTATTAAAAAAAAGTTATCGTCATTTGAATGAACTCTAGGCATTAGTTTGCCTGCAAATATACACGGTGAATTTTTTATCGTTTAGGACCCTTAAAGGGGTGACTCAGACCATCAAAATGATAAATTTTTCCTATGAGAACAATGCTGGAAACTCAAAAAAAAATTCGACATTCTCATACAAACTGGCCGGGCGGCGGGTTTCTCTTTTATGGAAATGTCGATTTTTTTTTTAATTCCCAGCATTGGTCCCATAGAAAAAGTTGTTCATATTGATGACCTGAGTCACCCCTTTAAGGGTCCAAACTGTTCCTGAGATATGGACACTAACGGCGGCGGCGTAGCCGCGGGCAAACGGCAAACCAACCGAAACTACTGCGCCTAGAAACTTGAAATTTGGTACAGGGGTTCTTTTAATGATGTAAGTGAGCGCTAAGAAAGGATTTTTAAGAAATTTAACTTCTAAAGGGGTAAAATTTATATGGAATTTTCTCATTTATGGACTTAGAAGTATGAAAGTAGGTATATAAGTTCTCGATTAAAATTAAAAAGATGTGTGTAGGTAGATGAAATTTGCAAAATTCCCCCTTTAAGGGGTAAAATGGGGGTAAGTGGTGGTATAAATTTTGTATGGAAATTTTCTCATTTCTGGACTTAGACGTATGAAAATAGGTATATAAGTTCTAGGTTACAATTAAAAATATCTGTGTAGGTAAAATAGCGGGGTACAGATTGTAAAGGAATTTACTTATTTCTAGACTTAGAAGTATGAAAATAGGTAAATAAATTCACGATTACAATTGAAAAAGATCTGTGTAGGTCAACTGGAAAAAATCCCCCGGAAGGCGGATAAAGTTAGTTTTGAAATTTTCTCATTTCTGAACTATGAGGTATGAAAATAAGTAGGTATGTAAGTTCTCGATCACAATTAAAAAAAATTTATGTGGGTGAAATGGACAAAATTCACTCCTAACGGGGTAAAATGGGAGGGCAAAGGTTTTATGGAAATTTTCTCATTTCTGGACTTAGAAGAATAAATAATATCCATACTTCCATACTAATACTAATATTATAAATGCGAAAGCAACTCTGTCTGTCGTTTTTTTACGCTTCAACCAGTGAACTGATTTGGATGAAATTTGGTATGGAGGTGTGAGGCCCGAGGAAGGACATAGGGTATGTTTGATTCCGGGAAATTCTACTATTCCCGAGGGATCGACACTAACGCGAGCGGAGCCGCGGGCAACAGCTAGTAATAATAATAATTCGTCTATTTGCATGGAATACAGGTATTACAGTTGTTAAGGTATTACATGTGTCTTAGCCGTATTCTACCGTAATATGGTGTGCAAAATTGTTACATAAATTAACACTGATAGCAGCCGCGACCAAAGACAACGGGGAAAATGACGCTGCATAACATTCATATATTTAAATGAGAAACGCATTGTCATTTGGCTAATTCGGCTGGCTAAATTAGAGTACCTCATTTCACACAAGTTTAACAGGTCAACAAAAAACGTAGTTTAGTATTTTGTTGTTAAAAGTGAAATTATAAATTTAAAAAAAATGTATGTGTTTAATAATAAAAAAATATGCGTGAAAAATAATATACACCTACTTTTTAGCTAATTACATAAGGCATACGTATTTACAGTAGACTGTAAGAAAATACTACAAACACATAACTTATTCTCTTATTTGTTTTCTAATTACCTTAGTTCAAAACGTTATTCATAGTAATAAATCTGTAATTGTATTCAATTACCATCACAAAAGAATCTTTATAGTGAATTTATCTTCAAAAATCCAGATTATAACAACAACATAAATCTCCCTCTAGTCTTGAGAACCGCGGAGCAGACAGAACTTAAAAAAATATGTCCTTCAACATAAATAAATAAATAAATACGGACAAATCGCACAGATTGAGGTACCCCCAAAGTAACTTCGAAACTTGTTTTATGGGACACTAACTTAACGATACTATATTATATAACAAATACATAAACATAAATATCCAAGACCCAGGTCAATCTGAAAAAGATCATTGTCCATCTTGACCTGACCGGGGATCGAACCCGCAGCCCTCGTATCGCAGGCTGGCGTGTAAACACTGCACCACGGAGCACCATTTACGCAAAACATCATGTCTAAGTGTAAACAAGTACCTACATCATAAGATAATTGTACAAAAACAAGTATCTAAAAAGATACTTGTTGTTTCAATGTTTCAATATACTCGTATCGGTCATCAACGTCAAGTATCTGATATTCCGTATGAATTACAAGAATCTTGATAACACTTGGCGTTGTTGCTTTTATCGAAACCTGGCTTTCGCCCGCGGCTCCGCCCGCGTCAATGTCGATCGAGGAATGATAGTACTTTTTCGCAGGATCAAAGGTAGCCTATGTCCTTTTCCGTAAGAGCGTATATTTAGGATGAAATAAGATATTTTTGTCCAAAAACTGAGATATTTGAATTCTGCGTCTGAATGAATGTAGTTGATAATTCTATGTTGTGGAATATCATAAATACAGTATGTAACTAGATGTTCCCGTAAAGAGGTGACTTAGCCCGTCAAAATGAACAATGGGACTAATGTTGGAAACACAAGCTTTTTCATGCTAATTGCCGAGCCGGCCGAATACTTTTGTATGAAAATGTATTTTTTTTTTGAGTTATCAGCATTGGTGCCATGGAAAAAGTTATTCTTTTATTACTAACGGGCCGAGTCACGCCTTTACGGAAACGTCGTTGGTTAAAAACATGCTGAATAAAAACCTTTTCGAAGTCGGTTAAAAAAGCGTAACGAACTTCATTCCTGACGTCCACTACTCGTACTACACGGCTTTTTTTAACATTTACCCCTTTAATCATAAAAAATAACAAACGCTTATTAAACATTCTTCTTCTTCCTTTACCTTATCCCACTTTTAATGTGGGGTCGGCATAGTATGTCAGTTCTCTCCATTTTGATCTGTCGCCTACCATATCCTTTGTCGCTCCTTTTTTGTTCATACTCTCCTTGACACAATCAATCCATCTTTTCTTAGGTCGTCCTCTGTTTAAACCTATTAAATATTATAACCTATTAAATATACTGTATTAAACCTATTAAAATTAAACCTATTTTAGTTAAAATATGTTTTGTCTTGTTCATTAAATGCCAATCGTTTCATACAGGGATAAGGACAAAACATATTTTAACTAAAATTGGTTTAATGAACGTTTACTAATTTTTATGAATAAGACTCAACTGTTAATAGGTACCTACGTAAAATATAATTCTCAAAGGAGAATATATATTTTATGTACCTAAGTTTCCCCAAAGATAGTGAGTCCTGGTGACCCGTAATAACAGGTTCCTCGCAAACCTAGCATGGGCACCTACTAGCATATAAGTACATGTATAAATAAATAAATAAATATATACGGACAAATCACACAGATTGAGCTAGCCCCAAAGTAGGTTCGAGACTTGTGTTATGGGATACTAACTCAACGATACTATATTTTATAACAAATACATATATAGGTACACATCCAAGACCCAGGCCAATCTGAAAAAGATCATTTTCCATCTTGACCTGGCCGGGGATCGAACCCGGTCACTCCGTGTCGCAGGCAGGCGTGTTGACCGCTGCGCCACGGAGCTAGTCATACATGTGTAATGTATATTCATTTTCATTTAATTTCAAGCCGTTAATCTAGCCGAAGACCGAACAGAATGGAGGAAATGGAGGGAGGCCTTTCCCCAGCAGTGGGACAGTTAACAGATTGAAATGTATATATATGTTGTATATATAAAAAAAAGAGTATGTTTTTTGTATTTTATTGGAGGAAAATAAGTACATTTTTATTAGTATTATTATATGTTTTCAGGTAACCTGTCAATAGTGGCAATAGGGTCTTTGACGAACATTGCGCTAGCAGTGAAAATAGATTCTGAATTTTTAAGTCGTCTCTCTACGCTTTACGTTGGAGCTGGACACATCCACAGTAAGTTTTATATGAAGGATTCTTGTAATACAAAGGATTTTATGATGAACTAGCTTTCGCCCGCGGCTCCGCCCGCGTCAATGTCGATCCCTCGGGAATAGTACTTTTTCCCTGTATGAAAGGTAGCCTATGTCCTTCTCCGTACTCCAGAGAACTTGTATGCAAAATTTCATGATGATCGGTTCAGTAGTTACGGCGTGAAAGCGTGCCGGTGCTTGAATAAGCGACCTAATATGAGTATATCAAAATAGCATTGTGAATGCAAAATTAATAAGCATGCGTATTGTAATTTTTAACTTACCGATTCTACATGATACAACTGCACTTAAAATCAGTGTCGTAAAATATTACAAAAAAATAACTATTTTTTTTCTCTCTTTACAGATCCTACTTTCCCTGAGCCAGAGTTCAATGCGGCCATGGACCCTGAAGCGTACTACATAATAGGAAAAGACGCCAATCCCAAGAAAGTGACCATCGTGCCTTCCACACAAGTTCATGAATATATGAATATGACTAAAGTAAGTTTATTTTTTTATGGTATAGGGTGACAAACGAGCAAGCGAGTCACCTGATGCTTAGCGATCAGCATTGCCCATGGACAACTGCAACACCAGGGTGTAACAGGAGCGTTGCCAGCCTTTCAAGGAATTGGGGGAAGGATGGGCCTCCGGCTAGAGAGCCTGAGGCTTCTATGCTTCGTCCGGTGAGAGAGAGCACTCACCATTTCATATTATAAAGAGGAAAGCTTTGATTGTTTGTTTGTTTGTATAAATATGCTCTCGAAACTACTGGACTAAGTTGATTTTTTTATCGTAAAAATCCTGCGTAATCCCTGATAATTATAGCATGTAAAATATTTCTAAAAAGTTGTCCAGGAATCCACATGAAAATGTAACTAAAGGTGTGAAGAAATGCTAAGATAAATTCATCTACCCGTGCAAAGCCGGGGCGGGCCGTTAGTTATTGAAATAAATAAATTCGTTGCTTCAAAAACTCTTTGACATATGAAGGTTTAAAGACATATTTTTGATCTAGTTTACTGGCATTTCAAAAAAGATGTCTCATGATGTCACGGTCAAAAAAGTTGTCTCATGATGTCACCCCACAAATTAGGAAGAGATGCATAAAACTTTGTTCGACAGCTATATAAACTTTTTTTTTCGGTAATAGCCTTAGGACAAATGTTGCTTCTCATATGGTATTATTAATTTTCATACTTTCAAATGGACTTGCCCAACCAAATCCTAACTAATATTATAAATGCGAAAGTGAGTTTGTTTGTTTGTTACGCTTTCACGCCGTAACCACTGAACCAATCATGTTGAAATTTTGCATACAAGTTCTTTGGAGTACGGAGAAGGACATAGGCTACCTTTTATCCCGGGAAAAATACTATTCCCGAGGGATCGACATTGACGCGGGCGGAGCCGCAGGCGAAAGCTAGTTTAAAGAATAATTTGCGATTTCAAATTAAAAGTTTACTTAATAGTCTTTTTAAACATATACTTAAATTATAATTTTTTTTTACATTTGAACATCATGGAATTTCTCTTAGCAAATGTTATTATTTATCAGAAAGATGACAATATACGAGGAAACCGCTGGACGTAAACTGCTTCAAACTGGTCGTATTAGAAATAACTGGAAAAGCCCTACGTCCAGCATTGGACTTCTTGCAGATGTGATGATGATAATATAAACATGCTGCATCTTAGTTTTGGTAGCTGGTATGGATGGTAGCCACGCTACCGACAAAATTCATTTTCGCTAGCATGATTGCGCTGGCTCGTCCGAGGAAGTACCAAACTCTCACAACAAATCGACGTTTGAGTAGAAGCTTTACCGGTATTATGCTTCGTTCGGTGAGTGAGAGAGCTGTAGGCCTATCCTTCCCCCAACTCCTCCCTCCAACTCTTTGAGAGGTCAGCAACGCTCCTGGTATATGCTTGTGTTTCAGTTTTTTTTTTTAATATATACGGACAAATCACACAAATTGAGCTAGCCCCAAAGTAAGTTCGAGACTTGTGTTATGGGATACTAACTCAACGATACTAAATTTTATAACAAATACATATATAGATACACATCCAAGACCCAGGCCAATCTGAAAAAGATCATTTTCCATCTTGACCTGGCCGGAGATCGAACCCGGTCACTCCGTGTCGCAGGCTGGCGTGTTGACCGCTGCGCCACTAGAGCTAGTCAAAAATCAGTTATCCATTAGCAGCGCTGATCGCTTATTTGTTTGCCGTTCTTTATAAAAAAAAGTAACTGTAGCCCGCGGCTCCGCCCGCGTCAATGTCGATCCCTTTGGAGCAGTACTTTTTCTCGGGATAAAATGTACCTTATGTCCTTCTTCATATCCCAGATAATGTGTATGCAAAATTTCATGATGATCGGTTCAGTAGTTACGATGTGATAGCGTAACAAACAAACTCACTTTCGCATTTATAATATTAGTTAGGATGCATACAGTAACTAACTAAGGGTAATTAGGTACCAATATTTTGACTGTCTTAAGTCTGAAATAGACTAAACATTTTTATTTTAAGGAGTGGCGACAAACAACTCTCGGAGCAATATCAACGAATACAATGGATGCTCTTAATTGTTTCGAGAGGATATCTTTGAAAAATAGTACGGCTTGGACACAGCTAGACCCAGCTGTTATGGCTTTAGCTCTCAATAGCAGTATTATCGAAGAAGTTAGATATGCCAAGAATAGTATTATTTTGTGCGGTAAGTTGCATCGGTATAAACAGGACTTTCTTTGCTTATATTAACTTAAAGCTCTTGTTGTATGAAAATTAACACAAAAACTGATTAAAAATTAGACACCTGTTCGTTGTAATAGGCTAGTTTCCTAAAAAAATATAATTAGTCCGCCAGTTAGATATTCATAAAATATTGAACACGTATTCTTTCCTTTGTCGATTAAACAAAAAATTATAAATATATAGCCCTTTGAAGTTCCGCGTGACGTCATAGTTTGCTAAAATTTATAGCAAACTTTGACGTCACGTCACTCCTGAACTTTGATGCGCTTTATCTTTATAATTTATTGTTTATTTGACAAAAGAAAAAATACGTGTCCAATATTTTTATTGATTATCTAATTGACGGACTAATTGTTATGTTATAATTATGACCCAGGAAACTAGCCTATTGTACTCGTAAATGCTAATAATGGAAGGACCTAGTGTCTATGATGTATCATAAATAGTGTCTATGCTACTTTTTAGCCGAGTGTCTAGGAGCGAGTGCCTAGTGTAATGGACTCATCTAAATAACAGTCATCATCATCATTCGATTATGTATTCCTTTGTTCCGCTCTGAATTCATGTCTAACTCCTTTACTCTACAAGCTTCACGGCTCTGGAATGCCCTGCCAGAAGACATCAAATCCATTTCCAACAGATATTTATTTAAGACAAAAATTCATACGCAACTTCTTCCTCAATAGTTCACTCAGTGTAGAAGTCGATTAAGATCCAGACCAAGAACCATTTTAGTCATGTTCATATGTATAATATTAGTATGTATATTTATTTGGACTATATATATGTAAATATTCGTATGTGTGTATATATTGTAAGTACTTATGTATTCATGTAATAGACACTTCTGTGACATTATTTTGCCTACCACAAACAATTTCTATTTATCCCGAAGGTTGGCTGGTAGATAATGCTAATAGCATTAAGTCCGCCTTTTATACAATTGTTTTTTTTTTTTTGGTAAAATAAAGTTTTTAAATAAATAAATCATCATTTCGTGTAGGTGACACTGTTAATCGACCATGCACACCCTGGTGTCAATGTTCTTCGGAACTGCCTCTCGGCCTCCGACGTGGTTCCTTTAGCGACTACCAGATGCAACCAACAACTCAAACATGTATCGGCTAAAAAGTAGTTTATTTAATTGATGTGATAAACGCCGATTGCACGCACGAAAAATGTCATGTTCCGCGAGAGCGTGAAACAAGTGACAGAGAGGCACTCCAATCCAGCAAGGTGTCACTCTTTGGCAGCCGGGGTGACGTGTAGGGAATCGAAGGTAAAGCCTACGGAAGTGACAATCAACCCCACTCTCTTCCACTGTTATCACTTAAAATTATCATCCGTAAACCGACTTTATAGACAGCCATTTTTAGGGTTCCGTACCCAAAGGGTAAAAACGGGACCCTATTAATTTCGCTCATCTGTCCGTCTGTCTGTCTGTCTTGTCTGTCTGTCTGTCTTGTCATTCTGTCTGTCTGTCACCAGGCTGTATCGCATGAACCGTGATAGTTAGACGGTTGAAATTTTCACAGATGATGTATTTATGTTGCAGCTATAACAACAAGTACTAAAAAATATATTTAAATAAATATTTAAGGGGGCTCCCATACAACAAACGTGTTTTTTTTGCTTATTTTTGCTCCTTATTGATATCGGTAACAGGTAGACACTTGAAATATTCGCAGAATATTTAGTTATATATTAACTTTAAAAATAAATAATTATATAATAATAAAAATAATATTAACGGGGGGCCCCTATAAACAATGAACACAAAAGACATGATTTTATGCCGTTTTCATATATAACGGTACGGAACCCTTCGTGCACGAGTCCGACTTGCACTTAGCCGGTTTTTTTTTTCAGGAGACCAGCGCGGTGTCAACACAAACGAATTTTTGCCAGAATCAGAAGCTAATGTAAAAGTGATATACTCCGGTAGCAGAGAAAAATATAAAGAGTTTTTATTGAATACTTTTTTAGCTGAGCTGAACACATAGACTGAAATATAATCAAATGTATTTCTTGCCAAAGATTGGTGCTTTTTTGTGAATAGCATCATTAAATTATTTTTCAAAGAATAAAGATACTATGTGTATGTTAATTGTAATAAGTTTTAATAATAGTGATTTTAACAGTCTTATAATTGGTGTAGTAGTTGTGCGAGACGTTTATATCAAAATAATACTACGTTAACTATATATTATAGTTTAAACATGCTTCTGTTAACAGTATTATCATATGTGAACTAAGTGATCATTAATTTAAATACGTAATTTGTTAAATAGGAGTTATTAACTTAAGTATAATAATTAGTTGTATTTGTAAGTGTTATAAATTGCATTGACAATGCTATTTTGATATCCTCTTTGAATTAAGAAATAAAATATGATGAATTTTTTTTCAAGCGGGCGGGTTTTGAACCTGCTACCTTAAGTCTACTCGTATGTTCGACTTTAGGTCGCAGTCGTATAAGTCGTTCAAATCCCGCCTGCTTGTAAAATTTTTCACCATATTTATTTCTTAATTTAATAAGAGTATAATTAGTTGTACAAATACAAATTGTAAATGATCCTAATTAAAATTCAAATATATTCAGACTTGTTTTTTTTAACTTTGATTGACCTTATACACTATTCAGTCAATCATCTTACATTAAAAGAAGTGCCACTAAACCATCAAAAATAAAAAAATACAAATCAAAACGTTTATTCAGAAAATAGGCCTTTGCAGGCACTTTTTCACGTCAAATCACATTTTAAAGGATCTTATTTAGTCATATTTATATTATTATTCAATGTGCAAAAGCTACAGACTACTAGCGTTTCGGAACCGACCACTGCAGAGAAGAAACGCCAAAAGAAACTCTTTTCAACAGTATTGGTCGCCTACTCGCCTGAAGGGCTTTTTTATTTTATCATCTATCTTTATCATTTATCATCTAATTTCTTAATTTATCTTTTTTTTTTCATTTCTAATTATGATTACAATTTTTTATTATATAGGTACATTATTATTTTTTTGAACATATCATGTTAGCGATCGAGTGTGCAATGATAATATTTTACATTATACACAGTAGTTTCAAAGAGGCCGAGCAGACCTGTCCCCCCTAGCAGCACCCGTTCACGAGTTGACGCATGGATCAGCCATCGTTGAACTCAACCATATTAGAGGGAATTCAACATTTGAGTGAGCATGACTTACTCGAGCTCGAAGACTTTGTCAAAAAATAAGTACAATAACTGTCAACCACCTGTCGATCGCAAACATTTACATGTTGGGTTAGCTTAAATATTATAAATAGGTAATTAAACAATTTTTCTTTTTTGGGGAGGTCCTGTATCTCACACGAAGTCTAGACTCCACGCTTTCTTATCCATTAAATAATCATTAATATTATAGTAAGCTCTTTTTAATAACATATTTTTGTAAGCTATTTGAATTTTAGAAAGGGCAAAGCTGTTATACTTTCTGGTATTATGTTGTATAAACGAATACTAAGGCCTAAGAATGAGTTACTAGTTTTCTGTAGTCTAAAAGCTCCCGTGACAAGTTTATTCTTATTTCTTGTGTTGTATTTATGTACATGACAGTTTTTAACATATTTTTGAATATTTTTATGTACATGAAGTATGTTGGCGAAAATATATTGTGACGCAACAGTTAATATTCCAATTTCTTTGAACAATTCTCTCAAGGAATCCCTAGCCCCAAGTTTATAGATAGATCGAATAGCACGCTTTTGCAGAACGAAAATTGTGTTGATGTCTGCTCCCTTTCCCCAAAGTAATATCCCGTAAGACATTATACTGTGTGAACAGATGTAGGATAATATAAACTGGAATATGTGAACTTTTCTTGGAGTTTAAATAAAAATAAATTATATTCAGTTCTAGTTGTATTTCGTGTCTCTCGTTACAGAAGCAATGGCCGAGCTCATGTCACATCAATACTACAGTCGATAATTACCGCCAGCGCCATCTGGAGTTTGCTATTGGTTTCACTAGGTACCTAAGCGCAGTGCTGTGTGCTTATTCATACGCAAAGCAAATTGGTAATTATGTGAAAGCGATCCAGATGGCGCTATCGGTGTCGTTAGACACTGTGAAAATAGCTAAAATAAACAAGACGTGCTGTTTCGACATCTGTAAGTTGTCTTATTCGCCAAACGGCGTATGCTACGGAGCTAAGCTTACCAGCAAGAGTTTTTATATGGGGAACCCATTGCAACTTCGAGTCTAGAGTTATTCCTAGAAAACATTTAAACTAACTTTTTGAATCCTATTAGATAAATATGATTTTATCAATTCCAAAGATACGTTTTTTACTCCATAATAATTTTATTTATTTAAAAGAGTTTCATGGTCAACACAATCAAACGCCTTAGGTAGATCACAAAAAACTCCTATTGCATTTTGTGACTTTTCCCATGCCCCTAAAATATGCGTCAACAAAGCTACGCCGGCATCTGTAGTAGAACGACCTTTGGGGAAACCGTACTGTTCACTATGGAAAAGGTTTTTCCTATTAAAATAGGAGACTAATTGTTTAAAAATTAACTTTTCAAAAATTTTGCTAAGAACCGGAAGGATTGAAATTGGACGAAAGTTATTAGGATCGTCTTTACTTTCTATCTTATGCAATGGAATAACTTTACTATATTTCATCAAATCTGGAAATGTTCCTGTATCTACACATTCATTAAATATTAACGCCAGGTTAGGAGCTATATCCTCTATAATATGCGTTACTAAGGATACGGACATATCCCATAAATCCCTAGTTTTTTTAAAGTTTAATTCTTTAAATGCGTCGACAATATTTTGGATATGTGAATATTCAAATAATAAAGTATCGCTACATTCTGGTATATTATCGCGTAATATCTTTTCGGCTTTTTGAGGCGATGATTTGAGCGAGGCAGTTGTCTTAACCGGGATGTCAGTAAAAAAATCTTCAAAGCATTGAGCAACTGTTGCATCTGTCTCAAACTTTTGGTTATTAAATTGTAATTTTAATGATTCATTATTACGTTGTTTAATTTTACCTGTTTCCTGATTAATAATTTTCCAGGCCGTTTTTATTTTATCTCCGGAATCGGCGATTTGTTTACATAAATATTTAGACTTCGCACATGCACATACTTTTTTAAATATTTTCGAGTAATTTTTAACGTAGGTCATAAACTCTGGAGTTCTGTTGTATTGTTTCATTGCCAGTAATTCATATAATTTATTTCTACTTTTATAAATTCCTACAGTGGCCCATTCACAGAACTTTTTCTTATAACTAATGCTACGCTTTTTAATTTTAAATGTTTTATTAAATTCCGTGTCTATAGCCTTAAACAATTTATCATATAATATATTTGGATTTGCTCCCTCATCACAAATAATTGGCATCTTTTTAGAGACGTTTGTTTTAAATGCTTCTATTTTCGATTTTGGGGAAGGTCTATAGGTTACTTTCCGCAATTTAGTATTTATATCATAATCTTTATAAACGGCCAATAAGCCAAAATGATCAGGATTTTTCAAGAGCTTCGCAACTGCAGAAAACATTATCAAGACATGTGGCTGATGATTCGGTGACTCTAGTTGGTTCAAGAAATAAAAACTCGCAAGCAAATGATTTAAACATGTCAATAAATCCAACGCTCTCTTTGTCATTTTTCAATAGGTCTACATTAAAGTCACCACATACTACAATTTTTTTATTACTCAGGCTTACTTTATGCAAAACGTCCTCCAAAATAGACTCAAGTAATTTGTAGTCTGATGTAGGAGGACTGTATACACAAACTATAATGAACCTCTCGAGTTCAATACATGACAACTCAACCTCTCGTTCCACAGTAAGATCAATAATATCTTTTCGTTCTTTACATTTCAAACCTTTTCGAGTTAAGATTATACTGCCTCCACGGATGGCTGCCTTACGGGCGTACACACTGTTTATTGTATAATTGTTAAAATTTATTTGAACGTTATGTTTTTGTTCAAACCAGTGTTCTATTAAGCATAACACATCAATGCACTCATTTTTTAAAAAAGTTCAAATTCTAATAGTTTGCTGGCCAGGCCTTGCATATTTTGATGAAAAATGCTAAAACGTTTGACACTGGCTGTTGTCTCACAGTTTAGTTTAAATTACAACTAACATTAGAAATGTCAACACCAACATTGGTTAATATGTCAACATTCTGCTTTGTACCTATGTACTGCAGCAGAGTCTTGTATATTGTAAGCTACCAATGTAGCAATTTGTCTCTTATATTCTAATGGAAGATACATAGTATCTCCTGTCAACTTAAATCTAGAAATAAATTTATTAATGTCTAAATAAAAAATAACGTCACTAGGACGATATGTCAAATTGTACACGATGGTCTAGAAGACAAACGTGCTAACTACAAAATTTTGTTATTTTAACATTTCAATGCCAAATGTATTAAATGAAGATGCTCTACCGTTTGCACTTACCCAAATACCCTAATTTCGTTTCTTTCTTCCTAAACTGTAGTGCACACTTATAGCAAGTGATGTCATTCTAATACAAAAAATAATAACGATAATTATTTACCATCAATGTAAACTACAAAAATGTTAAATATATTTATAACATTTCGTACGATAGACAAATAAGCTAAATGTTTTTATTAATTTTGTGATTTGGTAAATTTTGATTCCCAATTATATTATAAGATGTTAATCTTTCCAAGAAGCCGGTAGATAAATGATCTAAGTGATCTTAATACTACTGAACACTTTAAATCAAATAGTAAAACATATTAAGTGCTTTAAAAATAATAGACTAGAAAGAATCAAATGTAGACAAATGTTGTAAATGATTTAACGACAGACTCTAAATAAACAATTAGGAACAGTTAGGGAGTATTAAAGTTATTTACGTTGATTTTCAAGCTGTTGACAAATATTAAAAAAAATATTAATATGTTTGATATTTTCATACTATTTCACAATATCGGATTTTAGTATGAACTGGAAAATAAAATGATTTTATTTTGGAACTTGGAAATAAAAAACAATGATGAGAAGGAAGAAAAGAGAAGTTTTGATTTACCGACCGAATTAGGTACATTCTAGAAATAGTCGAAAAAGAAAATCGTCAAGGCAACAGTTGAATGTTTTGCGTATCGTCTTTTCGCTACCACTACTTCGGTGTTGCTGCCTCCGCCTGATGTAGACGCCGACGGTCCTGCAGAAGCCTCTGATGCCACCGCTGCGTCACAGCTCGCCTCCGCTGTCCAGATGCCGCCGTCCCCGCCTGAAGAAAACGCCGACGTTCCTGCAGTAGCCCCTGATGCCGCCGCTGCTTCACCCCTCGCCTCTACTGCCTAGGTGCCGCCTTCCCGCCTAGAATAAACGCCGACGTTCCTGCAGTAGCCTCTGATGCCGCAGCTGCTTCAATGCTCGCCTCCGCTGCCCAGGTGCCGCCGTCTCCGCCTGAAGAAAACGCCGACGTTCCTGCAGTAGCTCCTGATGCCGCCGCTGCTTCACCCCTCGCCTCCACTGCCTAGGTGCCCTTCCCCGCCTGGAATAAACGCCAACATTCCTGCAGTAGCCTCTGATGCCACCGCTACTTCACTGCTCGCCTCCGCTGCCCAGGTGCCGCCGTCCCCGCCTGAAGAAAACACCGACGTTCCTGCAGTAGCTCCTGATGCCGCCGCTGCTTCACCCCTCGCTTCCACTGCCTAGGTGCCGCCTTTCCCGCCTGGAATAAACACCGACATTCCTGCAGTAGCCTCTGATGCCGCCGCTACTACACTGCTCGCCTCCGCTGCCCAGGTGCCGCCGTCCCCGCCTGAAGAAAACGCCGACGTTCCTGCAGTAGCCCCTGATGCCGCCGCTGCTTCACCCCTCGCTTCCACTGCCTAGGTGCCGCCTTCCCCGCCTGGAATAAACTCCGACGTTCCTGCAGTAGCCCCTGATACCGCCGCTGCTTCACCCCTCGCCTCCGCTGCTTAGGTGTCGCCGTCCCTGTCTGGAATAAACGCCGACTCATCCATCGCCTAGGAATGATCAAACCCTCGACTCGAAGGTTTTAATCATCACGTCCAACGACAAGATATTAAATTTCAACAAAAACGAACTTAATATACGAAACTGTTGTTTTTCGTGTGTGTAAGTGGCCAACACTGCTGTCAGATTTTTCACGCTGCCTTAAGGCATCTGATATAGCTTAACACTTTCGCTGACACTGCCCGCCTGTAGACGTAATTCTATTGTTATTTCTTTAATGTCTGGTTCAGTGTCAGCGAAATTGTTAACGACGGCAGCCAGGGCCTACAGCTTAACGTGCCTTTCAAAGCATGGCGGAGCTTGAGATTTTTTTATGCCACTTGCGGTGGCATAAAAATACTGTGGGGACTGCTTCCATGGTTGCTTGACATACATAAGTGTTTTTAATGCTCACGACCACTGGGCCGGGCTCCTCTGTTAAGTGAACATTATGTATTTAAAGTTTATGTACAAATATACTAAGTGATGCCCCTTTTTACTATTTTGATTTTTTTGTGGAATCCTTTGGATATTGATGTTCAAGTTAATGATAAATTATTAAAGAGATAAATACCCTAACCAAATATAGGCATTATATACACGATTCCTATGTTTCATTTGAAGTTACAGTACCTAGAATTTTTAAGTGAACAAAAGTAGTCCTCCTGAAAAGTTGGTGAGTCTGTAATTATCATGTTTGTCTTCTAGACCATATGAACATTCAAGTCGTATATATGTCTGTTTGTAGCAAAGTCAGCAGTCTCCTGGTAAGGAAAAGCACATAGCATGTACTTACATCTGCTCGTTTTATTCAATTCTAAGAGCATGTCTATACTTAGTTTGATATCCCTTTTTGTAATAGAAGAGCTATCACCACATAATATAAGTAATGTGGTATCATCATCTAAGGAGTCATGATTTATATTATTCATTAAATTAGTGAAAGAGGCCCCGGGTGTACATGTGTTAGATACTGTACAGTCATGTTTAAGTTTATTATAAATCATACTACTCAGACCTTGACCTAGTTGATCTGAGTAAATTAACAATTTTTTACATTCCATTCTCCTATTGAAACAGTTATCAATGGTACTAATCTTTATTTGCAAGTCGCAACTGACACTTGGATAATCTTTTGTTTTATCGTTACAATTAATTACCGGCAAATTGGTAAATGCCGTACTGAGAGCACAGTCACACTGAGGTGTCTGTATGGAAGAGTCAAACTGCTCCTCCCTATAGTTAGCTAAATGAATTAATGTTTGAGCTGCTGAAATATGTTCACTATGTTCTTTTTCAGACAGTTCATATTTTTTGGTCATACTAGCTAGAGAATCCTGCAAGAACGAAATTTGTGACTGTAATTCGTACATTTCAGTGTCATATATACGACTAGCAAAGTAAAGGTTATCTTCATGTTTAAGTTCCTTAATTAAAGTCAATTTTTCCTTATGTAACTGTGTTAAACTTTTCCTTTCTTTTTGCTTGGAGAGTAATTTAAGGAAATTACTCTCCAACGCACAAGGGTGCGTTTTATCATTTTGTTTATTTTTACATACTTTTTTATTTTATTGTGACCGTTTAAAATAAAAAAGGTTGATTGCGGAGTACTTGCAGGTATTTCCACGGCAGGCCCCGAGCCACATTCCATAAGTTTGCTATACAAAGTCAAAGTGTTTTTACATATTTCATTCTCTTTACGGTGTTCTAATATGAGAGCAGATCTTTGTGCCTCATGCAAGCTATGTTCTAACTCAGAAATGCGATTGAGGGCCTGTTCGTGAATCATACTGTATTGCATGGTTTGTGCCAATTGATCTTTCATAATATTATTTTCTTGTAACAAATCTACGCTTTTAGCATGCAAAGTATTGCATTCATTTTTTAAAAGTAGAATTTTGTCATTCATATTTTGTATTTCCAAGAGGAAATACAAAATATTCCCGTTCACGCAGGAGTTGTGTGACTTCCTCGCGACATGCTTTGAGTTCTTTCAGCGCTTGCCTCAGCTTCATTTCCAGGTCTTTTGCCACAGCCCTGCGAGACATCATTGTAAAACAGGAGGTACAGCAACTAAAAACAATGTTAACACTAAATTAATCTACAAAGATTTACAGCTTGTAGGAAATTGGGTGATTATTATTTAATGATTTTATTAAGTTTACTTTCCTAATTTTAACTATGCTTAAAAGATTGTAATAAAAGTTATATAATATACTAGGTATATACTATGAAACAGTTATTTAACTTTTGGTTACTAGTCCCTAGTTATTATAATTAAATAATTTATGTAATAATATTTACTTAAAATGTATTTAAACTTGGTTATTACTATATTGCTGTCAGGCTATTGTATAAGTCATCAGTTTAGCTTTACAACAGTTAGGCGTAGCAAGACCAACACAAAGCTGTTTATCAGGGATATACAAAAAATATAGAACAAATATCTATTAGGTATATTGAGGATATAATAACTTACTATAATTTGAAAACAAATTACTGTTGATTAATACAACAGTTAAGTAATTACTTTAGTTAACTATTTTACAAGGTAGGAAGGTAGTTTCTTTTTTTGCAAAATTATACCTAAGTGTATTAATTTACACACAGTATTTTGTCTAAATTACTCAGCATAGTACTTTCAAATGCCCTTGGCTATGGCTATAGGGCTTCAACTTGGGTTACACTAGGTAAATGAAGACAAAGCAAACCAAGTCAAGAGAGAAAGTGTGTCTTTGTAATTTCTAACCTTAGAAGTAATTTTTTTGTTAGAAACTTAATGCCTAGCGTGTAATGAAGGAATAAAAAACAGTATACTCCCCGGTAAATGTGTGGACGATCCGCAGTTTTCGTATTCAAATTCGAATCCTTTGTTTGAGTTGAGTGACAGCTGCGGTATCCAACGTAGGTATTTCGGTCGATTTTATACAATTTTATACACTTCTACACACTCGTATACTTGTATTTTTTAGTTTTAAACAGTAATTTATTGAATTCAATTACATTTACAACGTACTTTCACAATTAAATAAGAAATAGTTATTAAATTAAAGGAACAGGTGATTTTGACATGTCACCGGGCCGCGTTCCGTTTTACAGATTTTGAGATTACATACATATCATCACGTCTTTATCCCTTACGGGGTAGACAAAGGCTAAGGTCACGTTCAGCGTGTTGGTGGGCTTAATGGTGGAAAATTGAATCAAAATAGAAATGGGTTGCTAGCCGTATCGCCTATTGTCATGATTCTTTAGATTTTCGCCTATTCCTTTGACCGGCTTCTACGGTCTGAGCGGGAAAACAAGCATCATGGAACATAATCACATACTTGTGACTTGTAATAAAATCTGAATCTGAATCTAATCTGGTAAACGTTGTTATTTTGGGTTCCCCGTACATGTTACTTTTTACCTAAAAGGACGGATGGAGCTGATCATTATCATATTAATGTTCATTTTGATGATGGTCAGATAACAGGGTGATCTCAAAATAACATCACAACACTATGCACTTTACAAACTTTTATTGACAACCTCATTTCTTTATCTTTTACAAAGTATAAAATAAAGTCGCTTCCGCTGTCTGTTCGTTACTTTACGGATTTTAATGTAGTTTTTAGCATTAGATAGAATGATTCAAAAGGAAGGTTTAAAATTATGTATAATTTACTGCCCCATATTAGTATCTACCTACTTTGCATCCTTGCGGACCCGGGGCGGGTCACTATAAAATAAACAAAGATGCTCACGATATTCTACGATTTTAAATAAGTACTCGAATGCAGTAAGGGTAACTGTGTCGCGATCACACCCGGTCGTTAGCTCTGCTCACATTTGAAAATATAATTTGAATCACCTTGAAACTCAGAGTTATTGTTCTGAGCCTATAAATAAATAATCAAATTAGCCGTCTTTGAATGTCAACTGTCCTTTGTCACCATAGAAGTATGGAGACGCAATTTCTTTTTTAAATCTATGTTTGTCACAAAAGCGCTTACTATATAGATGTTTGTCACCCGTAGGTGACAAACATCTATATTAAGCGCTATATACTAACGCTATATACTAACTATCAAACGTATTTGACGTATTACGTTAAGAGCGCACCAATGCGACCCGGCTGAAGCCATTTCGCACCCCGCGCCCCGCGCGAAAGCAGGATAGATCTAATGACCGTAACGCGTAAAAAATGAGAAGAAGATAGTGGGTAGGCACAAGCGGGTGTCCTAGAATTAACGGGCGTAAGCGCCAAATCACTTAATTGTTATCTATACATATAATAATCTATACATATAATAAACCAGTAAAAATATTTTGTCTGTACAATTAGAATTTTTGACTGTAATGGATAGAGGGACACTTAAAAAGAATAATAGAAAGCAAAAAAAAATTTTTGGAATTTCTTTTCTGTCTGTCTGTCTGTCTGTCTGTCTGTCTGTCTGTATGTATGATCACGATTATCTCCGAAAATACTAAACCGATTTACTTCAAACTTTCACCAATTGCTTTGTTTTAACTCAGTTTAACATTTAAAGTTTGTTTCATCAAAATCGGTTCATTAAAAAAAAAGTTATCGTCATTTGAATGAACTTAAGGCATGAGTTTGCCTGCAAACATATAGCAAAAATATAATAAAATAACAAGTGACTTATGAAAATTAAAATCCAAAGTCCTATAATTATACCTACCAATACTATCCATAGTAATCCATACTAATAAAAAAGGAGAAGCTGACTGACTGACTGACATATCAACGCAGGGCCTAAACTATAAGGGTTAGGAACTTGAAATTTTGCATAGGGGTTTCTTTTTTATAACGTAGGGGAGCACTAAGAAAGGATTTTTGGAAATTCATCTCCTAAGGGGGTAAAACGGGTTGCAAAGTTAGTATGAAACTTTGTCGTTTTTGAAGTTATTCGAATGAAATTCAGCATGAAGGTTCTTTACTGAAAGGTATGAAACACGAGTAAAATATTTTGCTCAAAAATCATCCCTTAAGGGGGTAAAATAGGGGTTCAAAGTAAGCATGAAACTTTGCCATTTTTGAAGTTAGTCGAATGAAATTCAGCATTAAGGTTCTTTACTGAAAGGCATGAAACACGAGTAAAATATTTTTCTCAAAATCATATCTTAGTGCAAAGTTAGTATGAAACTTTCCGTTTTTTAAGTTATTCAATTGAAATTCAATATTAAGGTGTTTCATTGAAAGTCATGAACTAAATAATATATTCCGGGTAATTCTACTGCTCCTGAGAAATCGACACTTACGCGGGCGGAGCCGCGAGCCAAAGGCAAACCTGACTTATATATCAACGCACAGCCTAAACTACTATGCCCAGAAACTTGAAATTTGGCACAGGGATTCTTTTTATGATGTAAATGAGCACTAAGAAAGGAATTTTACAATAACAGTAAGGTAAGTTTGTATGACATTTTCTCATTTCTGGACGTTCTGGATTACAAATAAAAAGATGTATGTAGGTAAAACCGACGAAATTTTCGCCTGAAGGGATAAAATAGGGGAGTAAAGTTAGTATGGTTTTTTTTTCATTTCTAGATTTAGAAGTATGAAAATAAGTATATACGTTCTAGATTACAATAAAAAAAGATCTGTGTAGGTGAAATATATAAAATTCCCCCCTTAAGGGATAAAAGGGAGGGGTGATGGTATGAAAATTTTCTCATTTCTGGACATAGAAGTATAAAAATAAGTATATATTTTTACATTACAATTAAAAAGATCTGTGTTGTTAAAATGGACGAAATTTCCCCTTGAAGGGGCAAAATAGGCGGGGTAAAGTTTGTATGGATTTTTTTTATTTACTTAGAAATATGACAATAAGAAGTTCTCCATTACAATAAAAAAATATCTGTGTACGTGAAATGGGCAAAATCCCCTCCTTAAGGACTAAAGATCTATGCAGGTGAAATGTATTAAATTCCCCCTTAAGGGGAAAAAGCCGAGGGGGAGGGGTTTGTATGGACTTCTTGTAATTTCTACTGTTCCCAAGGGAACGACATTAACTCGGGCGGAGCCGCGGGCAACAGCTAGTTTAAAATAAAATTACGAGGTTAATGAGTAAAAAAACTTTCCCAGATTTTAGAACTAGTTATTGCTAAGCTAGGAAACTAAAAATCATTTCTAAAGACCTTAGGGTTTCGCCGTTCTGACCACAAACATCAAATAAAGGGGCTATGTTTGCAAAATAAGTATCGAGGCTTTTGTTATTAATCGTGTTTTCAGGTTGGACAGTTTTAAGAAAATATGTTGAAGTTTTATATATAATAAATAACAGACATGTAGTCGTTATAGATATAGACATCTAGACGAATGTTCATTGACAAGTTTCGCATTCGTGCCCTCTTAAACGTCAACAGTCACAGTCACCAAAAGTTGCATGGCCTTCCACTATCCACTACGTTTAGCTACCCTATAGATATAGGGTACTACTATACATTGCTATATCACAGAGCTGATAGATATCAGCTCTGTGATATAGCAATGTATAGTAGTATGTACTCTTACAAAATATATTTTATAGTCACACGGTCAATCGACCATGCACACCCTGTATGGTCGATTGACCGTGTCACCTACTCGAAATAAATGAATGATAGAATTATCGATCTATTTGTGCAAATAATTAAGCTATACCTACATCTTTCCAAGTTCTTTTTAATTGAGAAATCTTATTGGTTCAGTCTTATGGCTGTAAAGGCAAACCCGAAGTCATTTCAAAATTAAAGATTTGTAATTGATCGAGTTATGAGATAACAATTAACAACATTAGATTATTTTAGAGAAATAAAAACAAAACATACAAAAAAAGCTAATTGTAAATCTCCTTCTTTTAAAATTCGGGTGAAAAGTATAATTTTAATTGACGGTGTTGAGATGCATTATATGTAAAATGGAAGAAACAAAATTGGACCTTATAAATACATACATGTAGTAGATATTTTTAAGGCAGTAGGAGAATACAGCTGGGATGGGCAGCATTTGGTAAACTTCGTCGGGTCTATTTGTCACCCATACCCCAAAGTCTTTAATCAATGCGTCCTGCCTGTTATGACGTACGGATCCGAGACGAGGACACTCCCGGTGCGACTAGTCCACAAATTCAAAGTCTCTCAGAGAGCTATGGAGCGGGTTATGCTCGGATTATCTCTAGAGGATCGAATCAGGAATTAAGTGATCCGGCAGAGAACCAAAGTTACCGACATAGCTCAAAGAATTAGTAAGCTAAAGTGGCAATGGGCTGGTCATATATGCCGCAGAACCGATGACCGCTGGGGAACGAGTTCTTGAGTGGAGACCGCGTCTTGGCAAACGTAGTGTAGGACGCCCTTGGGCTAGATGGAGCGACGATATACGGAAGGTTGCTGGCAGTGATTGGAAAAGAAAAGCTCAAGACCGAGCTCACTGGCGTGCCATATCCAGATGATGAGATATTTTTATATTTAGGCTTGGCGGCTACCGGCCATGGCTCCTGGTACCCTACTCTGTAGCCAGCTCTGTGTTTTGCTTATGCTATTCAAATATGAAATTTATATTCAACTTTCATCGATTTCGACAACTTTCATCGATTTCGATTATATTATAATTGTTAAAGATAGGAGAACCTATTATTGGCTTTGTCATTGTTAAAAATGAGTGTAATTTCGAGTTGTTATTCTGTTGGTTTTCTAATAAATGAAATAAAATAAAATAAAATAAGTAAAATAAAAAATATTCTGTAAAGAAAAACCAATTTCCATATTATTTTACATTGCAACTGCGACCCGGTCCCGTTCGTACAGGAATCATCAAATATAACTAGCGACATCTTTGATTATCCTCCGGGACTAACTATAAGGGTTTAGCTAGGGTTCAGCCGAGCTGGCTGAAGTGCAACCTCGGAAAATAAACACAACGTTTCATGAAAATGTTAATAGATGGCGCTGCAACAAACAAACTCATTTTTGCACAAACATTGTTATTTAAATGATTACAAACAGATTTCCGGGACATGTGAAGATTTAAAATAAAGATATTATATAAACCAGAAAAAATGAATATACATAAGTTACAAATAAGTTACATTATAGTCAAAAATGTATTTTATAATATACTAGCTTTCGCCCGCGGCTCCACCCGCGTCAATGTCCATCCCTCGGGAATAGTACTTTTTCTCAGGATAAAAGGTAGCACATGTCCTTCTCCGTACTCCAGAGAATTTGTATGCAAACTTTCATGATGATTGGTTCAGTAATTATGGCGTGAAAGCGTAACAAACAAACAAACTCACTTTCGCATTTGTAAACAACAACAAAGAACAATGACGTAAATGAACATCCTGCCTAAAAACTACGAATAAGTTAAAAATATAGCATACTAGCTTTCGCCCGCGTCTCCGCCCGCGTCAATGTCGATCCCTCGGGAATAGTACTTTATTTCCGGATAAAAGGTAGCCTATGTCCTTCTCCGTACTCCAGAGAACTTGTATGAAAAATTTCATGATGATCGGTTCAGTAGTTACTGCGTGAAAGCGTAACAAACAAACAAACAAACAAACAAATAAACAAACAAACAAACAAAAAACAAATAAACAAACAAACAGACTCACTTTCGCATTTATAATATTAGTAAGGAATAGTAAGGAATTAGTAAGGATAAGGATGCCACTCAGGTTGTAGGGATTACAAAAATGCTCGCAACATCTAAATCCGTTTGGGCATTTATAATTTATGGTCACTTACATACATACGAACTTACCTACTAACAGACATACTTGAACTCTATAAACATCACCAACAGATATAAACTAGAGCAACGAACGATCACTGATAACAAAGTTTCAATTTCTGTCAGTTGCACCAGCTGTTTTTGTTTACAAGTCGAATTTTACATTGGCCGATTAACGTAAGGTATTAGCAATATTGCAAATCTATAAATAAGTTTGTGAATAAGAAAATTTGGGAGAGAATTAAAAATTTAAATTAAATCTAAAGGAGATAAACAACTTTATCAGTGTGTGTTTATTGAAGGAAATAAATTCGAAAAAAAGAGAAAAAGCTACTCGCCCTGAAAAATACATCGCCCTGAGAAATCATTATTCAATTCATTTCAATTATTGAACAGAATATACAGGTTCTGTTTAGCGTTTATACAGCGTGTAACTGACGACATTCCCGTATAGTTATTTATTCCCGACATTACCGTTTTTGATGTTGATACATACCCATAATAAGAACAAACAAATTGACACTTCCAATTGCACAAACATAATTTAACACACACACACCACGACACATACACTTTACGTTTAACACACAGGTAAAGTCAGATGGACGCGAAAGCAGTATCGTTATTATTTGCTGTAATAGAATTATAAGTACCTGCACAAATACACAATAGTGTAGTATAATGTCTGTTAAACTAATTCCCAAATCACAGAAGTATCTAGTTTGGGAATTACTGAACATATTTTCATTAATTCATTTATGTTTTATCTTTAACATAGGAAATATTAAGAATGGCACCTATGCTAGTTAGTAGGTTTGTTCCTAGTTCGATGGTGAGTTGCTGATCTAATGGTACAAACTTACACACAATAAAAAAAACCTCCAATGTTACTTATCTATGTTAAATGTCCATAAATATGTATTTTTTTTTTATTTTTTTTTATAGGCTTGACTCAACCCGTCAATTTTTTTTTTTTTTTCGTTGAATTATCGTATTTAACGGATAAATACGCTAATAATATTACGATCTAGCCTTAACTTAGACTAATGAGTAATTTTACATTGACCTAGTTTTATAATGTATTGTTTAAGAATGTGTCCATCGGCACTTTTCTTACTGTCTCTACTTAGGGGAAGGCACTCTGTTCATGTGTCTTTGTACGCACTATCACTGCACTATAGTTGTGTCATTATCACTTACACTACACTAATTCAAAGGGTTTAGTTCTTTTGAGCCGCCTCACTATGTCCGTGTTGTCGAGGAGCTGGATCGCCTCGACATTCATGTGAATGTCGAGGCGAACATGTGAATACAGGATGCTTCATCATGTGATGAAGCATCCTGTATTCATGGGCTTCGGCATACTGCTTCGTAACCATATCGACGAGCTGTATGTTAAGGTCCCGGTGCAGGTCGTCATTTCTTACGTACCAAGGTGCATTTACAATAGCCCTTAGTACTTTATTTTGGAACCGTTGTATCATTTCGACGTTACTCTTTTTGGTACAGCCCCACAGCTGTATACCATAAGTCCATACTGGCATTAGGACTTGTTTATGTAATAGTAACTTGTTGTGCACTGACAGGGCGGAGTTTCTTCCGAGCAGCCAGTACATCTTTTGGAACCTTATTTCAAGTTCCTCTCTTTTCTTTTTGACGTGAGCTTTCCATCGGAGCTTTGCGTCGAGTGTCATACCCAGGTATTTCGCTGTGTTTTCATATGGTATCGGCATTTCATTTATATAAACGGGAGAGTATTGATCCTGCTTATGTGTAAAGTTCACGTGGATTGATTTTGATTCATTAAGCGTGATTCGCCATCTCTTTGTCCAATTATGAACTTTATTAACAGCTATTTGAACCTTTTCTGCAGCTTCCGCATGAGTATTTCCAACAGCCATTATAGCGGTATCGTCAGCGAAGGTTGCAATAGTGTTGCTATCTAAATGAGGAATATCACAGGTGTAAAGTAGGTACAGGACCGGACCCAATACACTTCCCTGAGGCACACCAGCTTTTATTTCCTTTATTTCAGAATACGCATCGTCTTGCCGTACTCTAAAGACTCTGTTTGATATATATGAAGTTATTATATCAACGTAGCACTTGGGTAGCATTTTTCCTAGTTTTATGATAAGACCTTCGTGCCATACCTTATCATAAGCTTGCGCTACATCTAGAAAGATGGTAGAACAGACTTTTTTCTCCTCGAGTGATTTTTCGATTATATTGGTAATCCTAAGTACCTGGTCTATTGTAGAGTGGTTTTCTCTAAATCCAAACTGGTGTTCTGGGATAAGACCTTTAGCTCCTATAATGGGTTTCAACCGTTTCAATAACAATTTTTCGAATAATTTGGACATGACAGGCAATAAGGAGATAGGTCTGTAGGACGTAGCCTCGTTAAGTGGTTTCCCTGGTTTTGGTATCATGATTACTTCAGCTATTTTCCATAAATTTGGCACATATTTAAGCCTTAATGCTGCGTTGATGATATTTGTTAGCTTAACCAAAGCTTTTCGGGGAAGGTTGTGCAATAATTCTCCGGATATAAGATCGAAGCCGGGTGATTTTCTAGGATTAATATGTTTTTTTAATTTCTAGTAGAACCTCTCGCGGCGTTACCAGCCTAATGTTTATTTGTTCTTCATCAATACGGTCATTGAGTATATGAGTATTTTCACTTAATACGTCCGTTACCATTTCATCGTGTAACTGATTTTCATTTGGTTGGAAAATTACCTCAAGATATTCAGCGAATATTGTAGCTTTTTGTTCGTTGCTAACAGCCCACCGGCGTGGCCCAATTTCCAAAGGTGGAATTTGGGTCATTGGCCGTTTCATGCGTTTGGTTGCCTTCCATAGAGAGTAATCTGTGCTGCGATCAGTAGATAGCTTTTGGAGAGAGGTTTTTGTAGTTTCGTCAATATGCCTCTGAATGACCCTCTTAAGTTGTTTGGTGAGGTTATTCAGCTTCTTTTTGTCCTCTGGAGACCTAGATTGGTGCCATTGTTTTCTTTGTCTTCTCTTTTCAATTATAAGATTTTTTATTTCAGTTGGGTATGTGTTTTTTGTATTTCTTTTTTTGATAACGGGTGACTTATTCCAAGCAGTCTTTTGGATCAACGTGATAAATTTCTCTAAATCCATGTCCAACTGCTCTGGTGTTTTTAATGGTACTCTGAGGTCAATATTACTATCTAATTCTATTTTAAAACTCTCCCAGTTAGTGTATTTATTAACTAAAGTTGGGTTTGTTTCGTTGTTTTGGACTTTTTCATTTATTTCTAAATATATTGCTGAATGATCAGAGCTCATGTCGTATCTTTGATCTGTTTTCATGTAGTTGGATGATAAGTTTTTGTAGACGAAGAAATCAATGAGGTCAGGAATTTTGAGTGGGTCAGATGGCCAGTAAGTTGGAGATCTTGTTGATGCAACATCACATTTTAATTCTGAAATTGCATACTTAAGTTCTTTTCCTTTTTTATTTGTTAGTCGGGAGCCCCAATAAGTATTTTTGGCATTGAAATCCCCTCCTAAGATGAATCTTTCACCAAGTGATAGTAAGATATTTAAATATGCTTGCTTTCGTAATTTGTGTTTAGGTGGGAAATATATTGCCGCAACAGTAAGCGGATACTTGTTTGTATTCAATCGAACTACTGTGCATTGCACCTGGGGAATTTCGTGTTTTAGCTGTTCATGATGTTGCATATTTTCTTTAATGATTACAGCACTGCCACCTCTCCCTTTGTTTGCCGGGTGAAGCGCGTGGTAGATTTTGTAACCTTTAAATTCAATGTGACATTGTTTAGTGAAGTGGGTTTCTAGGACTACCTGCAGTTCGTTTTTATGTTTATGTAGTCCATTACAATTCCAGGCCATGATTTATAGTTTGTTTATCATTTTTTATTCTTAGGAATAGCTAGGTTGGTGCCATTTTCAATTTTTTTAAGACGCTCGTCGAATGATGTCATTAGTTTGAGAATAACATCCAACTTATTCTCATTTGAATTGGATTGCTCTTGTCGACTGGAACTTGGTGATTTTTTTGCAGCAGTCTGGGCGTAAGTGACATTTGTGTTTACCGTAGACGCAGACTTATTGTTGGATTTTTGCGTGTTGGTTGAAGCTGGGGGCTGCTCATTGTGAACATGTTTTTTAGCAGTTCTATTATTTTTGCCCGTCAAAAATAATAGAACGTCAAAATGAACAACCTTTCCTATGAGACCAATGCTGGGATCTCAAAACAATTTTACATTTTCATACAGTAGTGTTCGGCTGGCCCGGCAATTCATCATCATCATCAGGTCCTCTTTAGTCCCCACTACAGAAGCACGGCCCTCTCTGCACTACTAGCGCCACACTTGGCCAGAGCAGTCAAAGGACTTGGCCTACACTCTCCACGCTAGCCAGTCAAGCCAGCCAGCCTGGCAAGTGCCGGCAATTGTACCTATGTCAAAAACAACTTTGAGTTCCCAGCATTGGTCTCAAAGAAACAACGTTGAGTGTACACGGGATATTTAATAATTATGGTAAATTATAACTAATAAATAAAATTATTGTCAACATTAATATGAGATCCCATACGTTTGTTTGTTCATTTTAGTTACATTGTATAAGTGGGGAACTATAGACGAAGCATTATTTATTTTAAATTGACGTCAGTAGACGAGTACGCCTAGGTGTACTCGTAGACCTCGGTCTATCAACTGATATTAACCGGCCTGAGATACGCCCACTAAGTCTATTTTCATTATTATATGGAAGGATTTAACTGCCTCCGTGGTCCAGTGGTTAAGGCGTTTGCCTGTAGACCTGGGGGTCGTGAGTTCGATTCCCACGGGAAGCATACTTTGTTTAGATGTTTCCAATTTGGTTAGGATATTGCAGGCTGATATTAGCTGATTGTCTGATAATAAAGATGATTCCATGCTTTGGAAGGCACGTTAAGCCATTGGTCCCGGCTGCCATCTGGTAGTCGTTAAAGGAACCACGTTAGAGGCTGAGAGGCGGTTTCGAAGATCTCTCACAGCAGGGTGTGCATTGCATGGTCGATTGACCGTGTCACCTACTCGAAATGACTATGATTATCCGCTGTGCGGATTTTAGAAATCCCTCTGTTCTGAGGTATTATACCAAGTCTTTCTCACCTAATGGAAGAATATACTAATGAAAACCACGTCATCATGCAACCAACTCCACATTCAAAGTTAAGGTAAATTTACGCTGATAGTTTAGATGATGTAGGGGATAATTTGTCAAGCGAGAAAATTTTGTCAACAGGTCCAGCGTTTTTTAACCGCTTCTTAATAAATGGTATATTCGTCAAGCGGTGCAAAATGGTTAATTCGTCAAGCCGTTAATATTGGTCAATTGGTCAAGCCTAAGTTTTATCAACTCGTCATGTCTCTAAAAAAGATAATGGTGTAGATCACTGTAATGATTTATATCAACACCTTTTTAATATTGTTTACAAAAAAATGGTAAAACCAAGAAGGGCCAGAAACAATGTCATTACTGTTTCATTATAAGTAAAACACATTGTAAGTATTTGAACAAATAGGTAGATAAAAGATAATGCCTTATCTACTTCACAGAGGGATATAGGACGATATAATAGAGCGATAACAATACTGTTTCTGTATTGGTTCCGTTTAAAATTGCTCTATTATTGAAGTAAAAACTGCACTTAGCACTTTTTGGAATGGGTAAAAAATGTTAAACTCGCGTCAGACACGTGACCTGATCAAAAATTCGTAAGACGGACACGTGACCTGAGACCGCCGTAAAGGCGAGTTTTCCCTTCTGTCGGCACTCCCTGAGTCATCATCATCATCAGGTCCTTCTAGTCTCCACTGCAGGAGCATGACCCTCTCTGTACTACCGGAGCCATACTTGGCTAGAACAGACAGAGGATTTGTTGAGGTAGTGTATATCAGTTATAATATTGGCTATGGAATTAAATTTGCAATGGCGCATTTTTTAATATTTTGGATGTCACGTGTCCGTCTTACAAATTTTCAATCAGGCCACGTGCCTTGTTGCGAGTTTAAAAATTTTTACCTATCCCAAAAAGTGCACAACGCCGCTAAATAAATTTTGACTTCAAAAACTCTGAACGACGAAGGAACTCTGAAATAATGCTCGGTTTTATTACCATTATCTCTGAAATTGTCACTTAAGGTCTGGTTTTCAAGGTTACTGTACAATGTATTAACAATTATCTCATTCATTACACATTTAATTACAGTTGAACGCTTGTATAGGAAAATGTTATGGTATATTTGTCTTCATTTGACCGATAAGGGTAATTTTCGGTTAAATAACAAATAAATAAGTGCGCACTGACACGATGGACAAGCGATATATATGTGTGTGGTTCAGTTTTAACTATGGTGTTGATAACGGTACTTCTGCTTTTGACTTTCGTGTGGTAAGTGAATTTAAATACTTATTGTTTAAAATAGGTATCTATTTTAAATTGTTTGTTGTTATTGTGAGTGAAATATTTGTGAACTAAAAGTTTTCAGACATTTTTTTTGTCATCATTATCATTTCATTCGCAAGAAGTCCATTGGTGAACATAGGCCTCTTACGGATCTAATTAGTATTCTCAAATTAATTAATAAAAAATCTGGCCAAGTGCTAGTCGGACTCGCGCACGAAGGGTTCCGTACCGTTATCTACAAAAACAGCATAAAATCATGTCTGTTTTATGGGAGCCCCCCTTTGATATTAATTTTATTTTATTTAATTATTTATTTTTAAGTGAATATATAACTAAATATTCTGTAAATATTTCAAGCCTCTATCTGTTGCCGTTATCAATATCGAGCAAAAACAAGTAAAAAAATCACGTTTGTTGTATGAGAGCCCCCATAAATACTTCTTTTATTATATTTTTTTGCATTTGTTGTTATAGTGGCAACAGAAATATATCATCTGTGAAAATTTCAGCTGTCTAACTATTACGGTTGATGAGATACAGCCTGGTGACAGACGGACAGACAGACAGACAGCGGAGCGACATCAATAGGGTCCCGTTTTTACCCTTTGGGTACGGAACCCTAATAAAAATAGCATTGTTAATGCAAAATATAACACTTATAAATAATTAGTATCCTTTGTGTAGGCCAAGTCCTCTGGCTGTTCTGGCCAAGTATGACCCTAGTAGTACAGAGAGGGTCGTGCTCCTGTAGTGGAGACTGAAAAGGACCTGACGACGACGATCCTTTGTGATCTTTGAGTCTTCAGATTGCTATTTAAAATTATAACATCTGTTTCATGTGCCTATATGTTCAAAATGTCAAAAAATATTATATAATGTCTATATAGTATTTTTATAACTTAAATATGTATAAATTTACTTATACTAAATGTAGTTTAAAATAGATGTAATTGTTATTAATAAATAATCAGTTCATAGTACTCAATAGAGTTTTGTCAACCTTATAAGAGGTTGCTTTTAAGATGATAAGTCCCTATGGTATGGAACTCTTCATCGTCATCATCAGGTTTTTTTTAGACTCCACTACAGGAGCACGACCCTCTCTGTACTACTAGGGCCATACTTGGTCAGAGCAGCCAGAGGACTTGGCCTACACTCTCCACGCTTGCCAGACGGGTTGGAGAGGTCTCTTAGATATTTATAAGCTTTGTTTAGCTTGTATTTCCTAAGTCGCCTTCTACGACATCCACGGGAAGACTTGGAGTGGTCCTATTCTACTCTGCCGGATACCACACGGCTATTCGGATCTCTTACAATGTAGCTATGTACGAGTAGCTGAACATCTCTCGCACTTGACTAGTTTATCGTAAGATTGTATTTGAGTTTTTTGTTTAGGAATAATAATGTTACAAGTGGATCCAAACTCGTGATCGACCATGATGGAGGAGCTGATGATGCTATGGCTATCCTTATAGCTTTGATTCATGAGAAGTACTTTGATGGGTGAGTGATTGAGTATCTAATGCTTTCGCGATTGTTTCACATTTAAATAACTTTTAAACAATGAATTTACTTTTATCTTGTTTATTACATTATTTATATTAACACGTAACATTTTCAAAACTGTATCGTTTTCATGATCGCAAATAGACTAAGTTGTCATTTGTCTATTAGTTATAAGAACTAGACAAAACTACCATCTGCAATATCCTGATCTTAACTAATATTATAAATGCGAAAGTGAGTTTGTTTGTTTGTTACGCTTTCACGCTGTAACTACTTAACCGATCATCATGAAATTTTGCATACACGTTATCTGGGGTACGGAGAAGGACATAGGATACATTTTATCCCGGGAAAAAGTACTGTTCCCGAGAGACCGACATTGACGCGGGCGGAGCCGCGGGCGAAAACTAGTATTAAATAAATGCGAAAAGAGTTTGTTTGTTTGTTACGCTTTTACGCCGTTACAACTGAACCGATCATCATATAATTTTGCATACAAGTTTTCTGGAGTACGGAGGAGGAAACATACTACATTTTATCCTGGGAAAGGTACTATTCCCGAGGGATCGACATTGACGCGGGCAGAGCCGCAGGCGAAAGCTAGTTTTTTATAATATTTGGATGTACGCAGTCTTGGCTTATAGTGTCAGAAGGTCTTTCAATCTTGTGTGCTGAGGTTAAGACTTTATTAAAAGGATCCCAAGCCATGATTTAATTTAAATTGAGTTTTCATTTTAAAGGTCAGGTGTGTCATCCTTAATGGCTTGCAGGTTTGGCATAGGGTACTCCAGCCCGGCCTCACGAGCTACTATTGCTTTAACTCCATTCATTCGAGTGAGAAGTATCCCAATACCTTCATTTCCTTACCAATTCTACCTTTACCAGTGTGGGATACTGGTGGTATTTAAATAAAAGTGGACTGTTTAAGGATAACTGGTGTAATAAATAAATACATTTAGGGAAAACAAATGCGACGCGCCTACAGCCGCGGTGGTCAAGCGAAGTAGAATATTTCCGTGTAGATGGCAGGGTCCGCGGCCGGAGCTTCCTCGACCCCCGATCCCCGCAGCTGATCCTCGGCAGGTGGGGCGAAACGTCACGACAACCAGCTTAAAAATGCTACCAATGAGCAGCAGCGTCGGAAGCAAAACAAGCCAAAGAAACTGCGCTCATCAACTCGCCTGCCGAGCGTGGTGAATATGGTAATATCGTCTTTGAAGAATCCTTGGGAGCGGCTTATATCTAGCAGTTGATTTTTTGTGGCTGAATGATCATCATCATCATCAGGTCCTTTTTAGTCTCCACTACAGGAGCGCGACCCTCTCTGTATTACTAGGGCCATACTTGGCCAGAGAAGCCAGAGGACTTGGCCTACACTCTCCACGCTGGCCAGACGGGTTGGAGAGCTGTCTTAGATGTTTATAAGCTTTGTTTAGCTTGTATTTCCTAAGTCGCCTTCTACGACATCCACGGGAAGACTTGGAGTGGTCATATTCTACTCTGCCGGCTACCACACGGCTAAAACGCTGGAATGATGATGGTTATAAAATACTTTAATAAAATATATGCTTGTTCTTCATTTTCTTTTATAAATTTCAGACCTCAAGTGGTAGCTCTCACTACAACCTTCGGAAATGTTGATGAGTCTCAAGTATTTATTAATAGTCAGAAAATACTAGACTTAGCAAACAGACGAGATGTAAGTATTATATAAATGTACCATAAATTATATAATATAAATAAATATAAATATATAAGGACATAAGACACATATTGAGCTAGCCCCACAGTAAATTGTAAACTTGTGTCGTAGGATACTAACTCAACGATACTATAGTTTATAATAGATACTTATGTAGATAAACATCCAGGTCAATCTGAAAAATATCGTTTTCCATCATGACTTGACTGGGGATTGAACCCGGGAACCCTCGTGTCGTAGGCTCGTGTGTTAACCACTGCACTAAGGAGTGAGCTGCGCTCGGAGTATGTATATGTATGTTACACAATATTGTCGTCACATTAGTCTCATAAAGATAATGTGCTACTGTTGTATTTTATACTATTTTTTTTTACTGAATGTTAGATTAGGCATTTGTCTCCCATCTCGAAGTCATCGAAGTATCGATGAAGAAAATGATAAATAAATAAATAAATATTTACGGACAAATCACACAGATTGAGCTAGCCCCAAAGTAAGTTCGAGACTTGTGTTATGGGATACTAACTCAACGATACTATATTTTGTAACAAATACATATATAGATACACATCCAAGACCCAGGCCAATCTGAAAAAGATCATTTTCCATCTTGACCTGGCCGGGGATCGAGCCCGGTCACTCCGTGTCGTAGGCTGGCGTGTTGACCGCTGCGCCACGGATCTAGTCGATGAATGATGTTACATGCCTATAATTGTATGTATATACCCATGTATATTTTCCACGCTACATCTTCTTCTTCTTTCACTCCTCATACCACTTTATGTGTGGTCGGAACAGCATGGCAGTTGCCTCAGTCTTTTATACTTTCAATGCTGTGAAACGTTTCGGCTTGGTTTTACGACTGGCTACCTGCCTAACGGCAACCCACCTTGGGTATGCTTTCATTGCACTGGATTAATGTGCTTGTTTCTTTAGTTTTTACGACATCCATAGGACAGAATGGAGTGTTTCTGTATTCTAGGCCGGAAACCACACGGCATGTATTTCCCACGCTTGCTGGACCAGTGCCCAGCAAAGTCCCTTATATCAAGTTGAATTAAGTTGAGAGTTGAGTCAATTTTCTGTTTTTTTACCCTTATTTGAAATAATACCAGCTAATTCAAAAGTTTTTAACAGATTAAACGAATATTCAAAATGTTACCCTCAATTTCAGATACCCATCTATAGAGGCAGCAAGTCTCCTTTCGTCGATGGCATAGAAACTGACTATTATTATGGCTCTGATGGTCTTGGTCTTTGTGACACTGATTATGAACCCATACAACCTCAACCCGAGCATGCTGTCCACGCATTAGTAGAGCTGTCCAAGAAATATGAAGGTATACCTATTATAAAATATCAAGAAATAGTCTAGCATGCGCTTTTCTGTCACTTGAAAAAAGGACTAAAGAGGTTCTAGAGAGGACTAGAGAGAACTCAGAGATTCAAAATCTCGCTGTATTTACAGAGAGATTTTGAACCTCTAAGCTATATTGAAATTTCGGAATCAAAATCCCTATTTGAATATAGAATTGCAACAAAAAAAAATAAGACCTCCCATAAAAAATCACCGATCAGTTAGACGAATTTTATGGGAAGTCAATGTTTTTATTTTCGTATTTTGTCTTTTTTACTTGTACGGTTTAATTGTACGGAACATCACGCTGTATCATCATCATCATCATCATTTCGTGTAGGTGTCACGGTCAATCGACCGTGCACACCCTGGTGTCAGAGTTCTTCGGAACCGCCTCTCGGCGTATGACGTGGTTCCTTTTAATACTATCAGATGGCAGCCGGGACCAAAGACAACTGGGAAAATGACGCTGCGTAACATTCATATATTTAAACGAGAAACGCATTGTCATTTAGCTAATTCGGCTGGCTAAATTAAAGTACAAGTTTAACAGGTCAACAAAAAACGTAGTTTAGTATTTTGCTGTTAAATGTAAAATTATAAATTTAAGAAAAATTTATGTCAAACACATAAATTTTTCTTAAATTTATAATATCACAAAAATGTATGCGTGAAAAATAATATACACCTACTTTTTAGCTAATTACATTAGGTATACGTTTTTACAGTAGACTGTAAGAAAATACTACAAACACATAACTTATTATCTTATTTGTTTTCTAATTACCTTAGTTCAAAACGTTGCATAGTAATAAATCTGTAATTGTATACAATTACCATCACAAAAGAATCTTTATAGTAAACTAGCTGTTGCCCGCGACTTCGTCCGCGGCAATTTGTTATTATGATTAATTAGTTTTTAAAGGAATATATTTTAAAGTGCTTTGCTTGTGGCAGAAGAACATATTGATTTTCTACGCAACCCGATCTTCACAACGCGACATATAGTTGGCCGTGTGAAAATCAGTCTTGACGTAAATTGATTCCTACGTGTTACAATGTTTGCCCCTGTGATTTATTAATTGTTACAACAAAAGATAACTTAACTGGAAATTAAATTCTTTTAAAATGAAAGGTACATCATTTTAAATTATTGGGTTCTCGCATCCCAATGATTCAAAATGATGTATAAGCAGTGTTTGACCAACTGCTGGACCAGTCAAAACTATTGCTACGATCACGTTATAACGGAGAAACTTGACTTGAAGTCGGTTCCCGTTACATAAATTTGGTGGTTTAAGATTTATATGTAAAATTATTGGGGCAGCTATTTTTAACTTGAGGGAATATGGGGGAAGGGCACTCGGGTTTAAGGTATTAAGAAATTCCTGTGCGTAATGGAGCGCGTCTTCCTGATCCATTACATTATCAATAGTTGTGTAGGTAATTATATTTCCTGGAAATTTAGTTAAAATTATTAATTAGTCGTTAATTTCGTCAACAATACTGTTTCTTGCCGCCAATATGGCCCTTTGACACATCCATTGATGATCTTTATTTTCTATTTCAACTACATCTATGGGTAAACTTTCGATATTAGATCCTCAATGCTAGTCACTCTTTCACCTTAATCGCGATCACATTCAATTTTATTTTCTAAATGAGGTACTTTCTCGTCACCTATTAAAAGTAACTTTGAAGAAAAAATTGTTAATAAATAAATAAAAACTCCCCCAGTGCTCTCATATTCAGTTTTAAGGTATGAACAAACTTCCACAATGGGGAACTTTTAAGGCATGTCTTTACAATGAGTGTTCTAGTTCCTCTTACTATAGGTAGGTAAAGTTTGCCGAAAATCCCCAGCAAACATAACAGTGTCCCCATGATTTTATCACAGCTTCTAATATCTCTGAGAGCCCTATCTAGATTCTACTTGAGCTCTATGAATCATGGTACATTCGTCTTTTTAGGGGTCCGTACCCAAAGGATAAAAAAGGGGACCCTATTTATATCGTTCCGCTGTCCGTCTGTCTGTCTGTCTGTCTTTCTGTCTATCCGTCTGTCACCAGGCTGTATCTCATAAACCGTGACAGTTAGACAGTAAAAATTTTCACAAATGATGTATTTCTGTTGCCGCTATAACAAAAATACAAAAAAAATTAATTAAATAATTATTTAAGGTAGCTCCCACACAATAAACGTGATTTTCTTGCTTGTTTTTGCTCGATATTGATAACGGCAACAGGTAGACGCTTTAAATATTCACAGAATATTTCGTTATATATTCACTTCAAAAATAAATAACTAAATAAAAATAAAATTAATATTAAAGGAGAGCTCCCATACAACAGACATGATTGTTTTGCCGTTTGAACAGCGTTTTAGATAACGGTACGGAACCCTTACGCGCGAGTCCGACTCGCACTTGGCTGGTTTTTTTTAGTTCGTTTAAATAGAAATAATTCTTTAATACACATTTTTTGGGTAACTTGAACCGTTTACGCATTGCACGCGTCGGATGTCCTCAACGGTGAATAATTTTTCCCCGATTTCAAAACATTTTTTATTGGTGCTTCGCTCCTATTGGTCGCAGCGTGATGTTTTATAGCCTAAAGCCTTTCTCAATAAGTGGACTATCCAACACAAAAATAATTTTCCAATTTGAACCAGTAGTTCCTGAGATTAGCGCGTTCAAACAAACAAACAAACAAACAAACAAACAAACAAACAAACAAACTCTTCAGCTTTATAATATTAGTATAGATTTATCTTCAAAAATCCAGATTATAATAACAACATAAATCTCCCTCTAGTCTACAGAACCGCGGAGCAGCCAGAACTTAAAAAAATGTGTCCTTCAACATAAATAAATAAATACGGACAAATCGCACAGATTGAGCTAGCCGCAAAGTAAGTTCGAGACTTGTGTTATGGGATACTAACTCAACGATACTATATTTCATAACAAATACATATATAGATAAACATCCAAGACCCCAGGTCAATCTGAAAAAGATCATTTTCCATCTTGACCTGACCGGGGATCGAACCCTCGTGTCGCAGGCTGGCATGTTAACCTCTGCGCCACGGACACACATTTACACAAAACATCATGTCTAAGTGGTAAACAAGTACCTACATCAGAAGAGAATTGTACAAAAACAAAAAGGTATCTCAAAAAGATACTTGTATGTTTCAATATATCTGTCAAGTATCTGATATTCCGTATGATTACAAGAATCTTGATAAGACTTGGCGTTGTTGCTTTTATCGAAAACTGGCTTTCGCCCGCAGCTCCGCCCGCGTCAATGATAGTACTTTTTTTCGGTATAAAAGGTAGCCTATGTCCTTCTCCGTACTCCAAAGAACTTGTATGCAAAATTTCATGATGATCAGTTCAGTAGTTACGGCGTGAAAGCATATCACACAAACAAACCTACTTTCGCATATTATCATACTAGCGACCCGGACCCCGGCTTTGCATGGGTGCAGTTGTACATATAAACCATCCTCTTGAATTACTCTATCTATTAAAAAAACCGCATCAAAATCCGTTGCGTAGTTTTAAAGATCTAAGCATACATAGGGACGGACAGACAGCGGGAAGCTACTTTGTTTTATACTTTGTAATGATAATAATAGTTAGGATGAAATAAGATATTTTTGTCCAAAAACTGAGATACTTGAATTTTGCATCCGAATAAAATGTATATCCCACAACATAGAATTATCAACAACATTAAATGTTGTTGATAATTCTATTTTCTAACATTTAACATTCTAAAATTTAATGTTGTTGATAATTCTATGTTGTGGGATGTCATAAACACAGCGTTTAACATAACTAACGATGTTCCCGTAAAGTGGTGACTCAGCCCGTCAAAATGAATATTTTTTTCTACGGGACTAATGTTGGGAACACAATTTTTTTTAACTATTTCTTACTAGAAAGAGGCTTTGTACAGCTTTGGGACATTAACGGCTCGTAATAATAATAATAATAATTTCTTACTAATTGCCGAGCCAGCCGAATACTTTTGTATGAAAACGTAATATTTTTTTGAGTTCCTAGCCGTGGTGCAATGGTGCCAAAAGTTGTTCATTTCAACGGGCTGAGTAACGCCTTCACGGAAACGTCGTTGGTTAAAATCATGCTGCTTCGAAGTCGGTTAAAAAGGGTAACGAACTTCGTTCCTGACGTCCACTACTCGTACTACACTTCTTTTTTTAAACATGGGGTAACCCTTAATCATAAAAAATAACAAACGCTGATTAAACCTATTTTAGTTAAAATATGTTTTGTCTTGTTCATTCCATGCCAATCGTTTCAGACAGGGATAAGGACAAAACATATTTTAACTAAAATAGGTTTAATGAACGTTTGCTAATTTTTATGAATAAGACGGTAACTGTTAATAGGTACTGTAACGCAACCAACGCAAACTGCAATGCTGGCGTGACGTCACAGCTCGCCTCACCCTGCCCGCCATATCGTCGTTGCGTTCACCGCCTAGAGAAAGCCACAGTTCTTTGTGATGCACTGTGTTGATATTGTTTTGTTTAATTATAAAATCCTGATCGTCAGTGACCGCTCCATGTCTCTCGCGTTTCAGTACCTATGTAAAATATAACTCTCAAAGGAGAATATATATTTTATGTACCTAAGTTTCTCCAAAGATAGTGAGTCCTGGTGACCCGTAATAACAGGTTCCACGAAAACCTAGCATGGGCACCCACTAGCATATAAGTACCTGTGTAATGTTTAAATTATTTAAATATGTTTTTTATCTTGTATGTTTTTTGTATATAAGTACATTTTTATTAGTATTATTATATGTTTTCAGGTAACCTCTCAATAGTGGCAATAGGGTCTTTGACGAACATTGCGCTAGCAGTGAAAATAGATCCTGGATTTTTAAGTCGTCTCTCTATGCTTTACGTTGGAGCTGGATACATCCACAGTAAGTTTCATATGAAGGATTCTTGTAATACAAAGGATTTTATGATAAATAATTATTTATTATAAAATCCTCATATATTAAACAAAGGTGGGTTTTTATAAGTGTTTTATTTTGCATTCGCAATGCTATTTTAATGAATGCATTAATTTGATAATGAATGCAAAATTAGGCTAACAGCCTCCGTGGTCCAGTGGTTAAGGCGTTTGCCTGTTGACCCGGGGGTTGCGGGTTCGATTCCCACCGGAAGCATACTTTGTTTAGTTGTTTCCAGTTTGGTTAGGACATTGCAGGCTTGAATCACCTGACTGTCTGATAATAAAGATGATTCCGTGCTTCGGAAGGCACGTTAAGCCGGTGGTCCCGGTTGCCATCTGGTAGTCGTTAAAGGAACCACGTCAGAGGCCGAGAGGCGGTTCCGAAGAACTCTGACACCAGGGTGTGCATGGTCGATTGACCGTGACACCTACTCGAAATGATGATGATAATGAATAAAATATGGCAAAAACACTTCATGCGGCCGGGGCTTGAATAAGCGACCTAATATGAGTATATCAAAATAGCATTGTGAATGCAAAATTAATAAGCATGCGTATTGTAATTTTTAACTTACCGATTCTACATGATACAACTGCACTTAAAATCAGTGTCGTAAAATATTACAAAAATAAAAAATTTTTTCTATCGGTACAGATCCTACTTTCCCTGAGCCAGAGTTCAATGCGGCCTTGGACCCTGAAGCGTACTACATAATAAGAAAAGACGCCAATCCCAAGAAAGTGACCATCGTGCCTTTCACACAAGTTTATGAATATATGAATATGACTAAAGTAAGTTTATTTTTTATGATGCTAAGCGATCAGCACTGCCCATGGACAACTGCAACACCAGGGTGTAACAGGAGCGTTGCCAGCCTTTCAAGGAATTGGGGGAAGGATGGGCCTTCGGCTATTGATTGTTTGTTTGTTTGTATTAAATATGCTTTCGAAACTACTGGACAAAGTAATTTTTTTTTATCGTTATTATCCTGTGTAATCCCTGATGAAGATAGCATGTAAAATATTTCTAAAAAGTTGTCCAGGAATCCGCATGAAAATGTAACTAAAGGTGTGAAAAAATACCATAATAAATTCATCTACCCGTGTAAAGTCAGGGCGAGCCGTTAGTTACTAAAATAAATAAATTCGTTGCTTCAAAAACTCTTTGTCATATGAAAGTTATAAAGACATATTTTTGAGCTAGTTTACTGGCATTTCAAAAAAGATGTCTTATGATGTCACGGTCAAAAAAGATGTCTCATGATGTCAGCCCACAAATTAGGAAGAGATGCATAAAACTTTGTTCGACAGCTATATAAACTTTTTTGTTTTCGGTAATAGCCTAAGGACAAATGTTGCTCCACATTTAGCGGATTCTCATATGGTATTATTAATTTTCATACTTTCAAAATGGACTTGCACAACCAAATTTAAAGAATTATTTGCGATTTTAAATTAAAAGTTTACTTAATAGTCTTTTTAAACTAATACTTAAATCATTATTTTTTTTTTTACATCTGGACATCATGGAATTTCTCTTAGCAAATGTAATTATTTATCAGAAAGATGACAATATACGAGGAAGCCGCTGGACGCAGACTGCTTCAAACTGGTCGTATTGGAAATAACTGGAAAAGCCCTATGTCCGGCATTGGACTTCTTGCAGCTGAGATGATGATAATATGAACATGCATTTTAGTTGTGGTAGAGCCACGCTACCGACAAAATTCATTTTTGCTAGCATGATTGGGCTGGCTTGTCCGAGGAAGTACCAAACTCTCACAACAAATCGGCGTTTGAGTAGAAGCTTTACCGGTTTTATGCTTCGTTCGGTGAGTGAGAGAGCTGGAGGCCTATCCTTCCCCCAACTCCTCCCTCCAACTCTTTGAGAGGTCGGCAACGCTCCTGGTATAAGCATATACCAGGAGCGTTGCTGTTATCGTGTTTCATTTATCCATTAGCAGCGCTGATCGCTTACTCGGTTGCCGTCCTTTAAAAAAAAAACTAACTTTCGCCCGCGACTCCGCCCGCGTCAATGTCGATCCCTTGGGAACAGTACTTTTTCTCGGGATAAAATGTACCTTATGTCCTTCTCCATATCCCAGATAACGTGTATGCAAAATATCATGATGATCGGTTCAGTAGTTACAACGTGAAAGCGTAACAAACAAACTCACTTTCGCATTTATAATATTTGTTAGGATAAATACAGTAACTAACTAAGGGTAATTACCAAAATTTTGACTGTCTTAAGTCTGAAATAGACTAAACAATTTTATTTTAAGGAGTGGCGACAAACAACTCTCGGAGCAATATCAACGAATACAATGGATGCTCTTAATTGTTTCGAGAGGATATCTATGGAAAATAGTACAGCCTGGACACAGCTAGACCCAGCTGTTATGGCTTTAGCTCTCAATAGCAGTATTATCGAAGAAGTTAGATATGCCAAGAATAGTATTATTTTGTGCGGTAAGTTGCATCGGTATAATCAGGGCTCTCTTTTCTTATATTAACTTAAAGCTCTTGTTGTATAAAAATTAACACAAACATAATTATATTTCTATACTAGCAGTGCCCGTGACTTCGTTCGCGTACATTTTATGTTATGTTTGTATAGGGGCCACGTCTTATCATGACAGGAGAAAAAAAAATAGACTATCCTATGTCCTGTACGCCTAAATGTATATCTACCAAGTTTCATAAAATTCATTTAATTCGTTTAAGAGTTACAGACACACATATATACCGAAAAAAATCTAAAAATCCTCAATTTAGTTTCAGTATGTATAGACTAGCTCCGTGGCGCAGCGGTCAACACGCCAACCTGCTACACGGAGTGACCGGGTTCGATCCCCGGCCAGGTCAAGATGGAAAATGATCTTTTTCAGATTGGCCTGGGTCTTGGATGTGTATCTATATATGTATTTGTTATAAAATATAGTATCGTTGAGTTAGTATCCCATAACACAAGTCTCGAACTTACTTTGGGGCTAGCTCAATCTGTGTGATTTGTCCGTATTTATTTATTTATTTATTTAGTATCATTTCAGCTTATAATCACAATATCTCTGAAAACAAAGTAACTTACTCGATGACCAACCCTTACAGATTTATAATTAGTAATATTAATGTCGATATAACTACATATTTCTATCCAAGGATAGAGAGATGAATCTATCCAAGCATTTGACAAGCATTTGTGCTTGTAAGTCTGTCCATCTTTTTCTCGGTCTTCCTCTTTTCTGTAATCTTGGAACCCAGTCGGTTGATATAGTATTTAAAGAAGGAGGGGGGAGGCCTTTACCCAGTAGTGGGACATAAATGGCTAATAAAAAAATAACTACATAGTATAATACAAAGTCGCTTCCCGCTGTCTGTCCCTATTCTGTATAGTCTGCTTAGATCTTTAAAGCTACGCAACGGATTTTGATGCGGTTTTTATAATAAACAGCACTCTATCTATTAAAAAAACCGCAGCAAAATCCGAGTCTCACCAAAATTCAAGTAGCTTTATATGTACATTGCACCCGTGGGAAGCCGGGGTAAAGATAGCTAGTGAACAATGATATATTTGTATTAATTCAAGAGGAAGCTTTACGTGTACATTGCACCCGTGGGAAGCCGGGGTAAAGATCGCTAGTAAACAATAATATATTTGTGTTAATTTTCACATGCCAATAAGAGTATCACGTAGAATAATCGTCCGTAAACCGGCTTTATAGATAACCATTATTTTTCAGGAGACCAGCGCGGTGTCAACACAAACGAATTTTTGCCAGAATCAGAAGCTAATGTAAAAGTGATATACTCCGGTAGCAGAGAAAAATATAAAGAGTTTTTATTGAATACTTTTTTAGCTGAGCTGAACACATAGACTAGAATATAATCAAATGTATTTCTTGCCAAAGATTGGTGCTTTTTTATAAACAGCATCATAAATTTATTTTGTAAAGAATAAAGATACTATGTGTAAGTTAATTGTAATTAATTTTAATAATAAAGATTTTAATAGTCTTATAATAGGCTAGTTTCCTAAAAAAATATTAGTCCGTTAAGTAGTTAGTAATTAAAAAAATATTAGATTCGTATTTTTTCTTATGTTGATTGAATAAAAAATTATAAAGATACAGCCCTTAGAAATTCCGTGTGACGTCATAGTTTGCTACACTTTTTAGCAAACTTTGACGTCACAAGCCACTCATGAACTTTGACGCGCTTTATCTTTTCCACTTATTGTTTAATTGACAAAAGAAAAAATACGTGTCCAATATTTTTTGATTATCTAACTGACGGACTAATTGTAATTTTATTATTTTGACCAAGGAAACTAGCCTATTGCTTATGTAGTTATGCGAGACGTTTGTATCAATAGATTACTACGTTAACTATATATTATATTTTAAACATGCTTCTGTTAACAGTATTATCATATGTGAACTAATTGATCATTTACTTAAATACGTAATTTGTTAAATAGGAGTTAATAACTTAAGTATAATAATTAGTTGTATTTTTAAGTGTTATATTTTGCATTGACAATGCTATTTTGATATCCTTTTATTAAATTAAGTACAAAAATATGATGAATTTTTTTTCCAGCAGGCGGGATTTGAACCTGCTACCTTAAGTCTATGTTCGACTTTAGGTCGCAGTCGTATAAGTCGTTCACATCCCGCCTGCTTGTAAAATGTTTCACCATATTTATTTCTTAAGGGCCCGTACTACCTCACACTGCTTTGCATGATTGACTGTTATATCAATAATAATTAAATACTCAAGTTGAAATAAAAATTCAGCAAAGTTCAGGACTAACTCTGGTAACTATATGACTCAAAAACACGATTGCGTTAAATTTTCTCGATAGAAAAAAATTGCAAAGTTCCAAATCACGTCGAATTTACTCGGTATATAGCATTATTCACCAAATACATTAAAATTTACCTTGAAACTTTTGATTATTATTGCATTACAGATAAGGCAGCCATCATATGTTTTTCTTTTTCGAATAACCCTTGAATATTCCTAAAAAACGAAAATATCCAAAGTAGCCAACGCGTTTAGACCATCCGCGTTTGTATCGTCACGCCGCCTGGCATATGGCAGGCTCTTAATTTAATAAGAGAATAATTAGTTGTACAAATACAAATTGTAAATGATCCTAATTACAATTCAAATATATTCAGACTGTTTTTTAACTTTGATTGACCTTATACACTATTCAGTCAATCACCTTACATTAGAAGAAGTGCCACTAACCCATGTTCAAGGATGTCATTCTCAACTGCTTGGCCGGTAGTTATAGGTATGGTATAGGTTTTTAGGGTTCCGTACCCAAAGGGTAAAAACGGGACCCTATTAATTTCGCTCCGCTGTCCGTCTGTCTGTCTGTATGCCCGTCTGTCACCAGGCTGTCTCATGAACCGTGATAGTTAGACAGTTGAAATTTTCACAGATGATGTGTTTCTGTTGCCGCTATAATAACAAATACTACATTTTTTGGATGCTGTTAAGGGCCCAGAGTGCAGGTGATCGGGGCACCCGGAACATGAAAGGAGGTGCGCCATAGTTTGGGGAGAGTGGCCACACGCGCACAAGTTTTGCGAAGTGTCTATTATTCTCCACTTAGCCAGATTGTATTTGCATCGACCCACCTTCGTTCGTAATCTATTGAGTGACTTCCAGACATTTGGTTCACTATACGCTACACGAACGCTTCTAGGGGAGAAGTAGCCTCTAGAAGAGCGCTATATATATGATGTTGAACCTACAATACATACAGGCGTGTCGATGCAGCGCGCAGTAGTACTTCTCGATTGGCCGGTGTCTCCGGAAGACCAGCGTCGGGGTATTGCAAGATGCTACTCATGCTAAGTGGTCATCGGTTTAGCGTTATGTTTAAAATACTTAATCTACAAAAATGTTATATCTTAGCATGATATTTGACGCTAATAAACAATTTTTTTTTCTTTCTTTCTTTCTTTCTTTCAAAGGCTAAAACGGTGTATATTTCTATTTCTTTTACGATGAAAATGTCACAAAAATCCTTGAAAATGTTGTCACAGACAAGGACGTAAGACGTTATGTAGTACGAGCTACGAATAAGTACGAGTAATATTTTAAAATAATAAATATCTGAAAATGATACAAAAAAAATTGTAACAGTGAATAGGAACACATATAATGGCGTTCCGACTAACTAACCGCTGTCGTGTCATTCGACTTTTGAGCTCGACTATACTATTATAGTCGAGCTGTAGTCAGCGTCGAGTGTACAAACGCACGGAGGTACAAACGCCACGTCAAATCTCTTTTTTTACCTGATAACGTGTTTTAATTCCATAAACGCCAGCTGCACGCACTAAAAAGTGTCACGTTCCGTACAAGCGAGAGCGCGGAAAGAGTGACAGAGAGGCACTATTCCCAGTAAAGCACGAACAATACCAGATTTGAGCTAATTTTGCTGTGTACGGATACGGCCAATAAAAGTGTTAAGTGTATTGTATACCACCTTCTATATACGCTCCTATACTACCTGTATGGGGCAGCGACCCTACCTGCTGCCGCGCCACAGTTCATATTGAAAATAAAATGACGTATACCGACAAGGCTTTTATATCACTCCTGTTAGTCAACTTCATTATGGCGAACGCTTCGAGTACAGACATAACCTCGCTTAATATTACAATGTCGGAAAATAGTGAAAAAATTGTAATTGACAATGACGCAGGGGGTGATGACGCTATGGCTATATTTATAGCATTGTTATTTGAAAAGCATTTCAATGGGTAAGTTATATATTTTTTTCTATTATTCTAACATCAACATAACCTTACTTTGTCAAATATATCTAGAAAAACTTTATTTGTCATGTATTCTCAGTAAATTTAACATATAGTTATATATTATAGCCTTTTAGCCAATAAATAAATAGTTTGATATCTGCCAAAATATGCTACTGACCTTACAATAGGGATCTTAGATAATACTGCAAACTCATGAATCTATATTTAGCCTAAAGAAGTATCAAGTAGCAAGCATCTAGATAGCAAATTATTATGTTCATTTTCAGCCCAAATGTGGTGGCGTTGACAACAGTAAATGGGAACACTGATGAAAATAATGTAGCACGAAACAATCAACGCATTCTCAAGGTCGCGAAAAGACAAGAGGTATGTTTCGTCAGAGCGCCATCTATCCTCAACATATGGAATTAAATGGTACAGAATGTAGAGCGAACCAAACTTTTTTATCTTGGCATGTTTCATCGTTTACAAAGAAATACTTGAATTTGCCTAAACGTGGCGCTTAAGTTTAATTGCTTGCTAACGATTCGAATAATATACATAATCTTCTTTATTTTTGTATACAGCGTGATTTTGAACCCCCTAGCTATATTGAAATCTGGGAATCAGAATCCCTAATGAAACACAGAATTGCAAGAAAAAAGGGTAAATACCCTTTTAGATATTATTTTGCCATTTTGTGACACACTGTAAGTTCATGGTTCAAAACAAAAACAAGTTTACTATATTACTATATAAAAAAAAAATTAGGGGCAAGTAAGAACTCGCTTCACTCTCGAGCACACAGACTCCTGAGTCTACATTAGAAACCCTTGCTGTGCTCGAGATTCCTTCGTTCTACACTGGATTCTGAATAATGCCTGCATCTAAAACATATTTCTACCGACTGCTTAAAAATTCCAGGTCCCAATATACAGAGGTTCCAAAAGCGCATTAGTTGTTCCTGCGCCATCCGGTAACCATTACGGCACAGACGGTTTGGGTGACACTGGCGAAATTATCACAGGTTTGGCTCCTACCCACGAGCAAGGCGCTGTGACAACTCTTATTGAACTCTCCAAGAAGTATGAAGGTATGATGTTCAGATAGAAGCATCTCAAAAATTAATGAGGGTAAAGTAAGTAAAAGCTCGGGAGGCCTGGCACGCATATTTGATGACATACCTGCAAACATAAAACAGACAGTTTAGGATGACACCCCTGACCATAAACATAAAAACATCTATTAGATATTCTTGCAAGATAGTGTTAAAGTAAGAGTGTAATTACAAGACAATAACACAGAATATGAATTTATATAACTTAACGAGCAAGTTACCATGTTTTTTTAATATACAAAAAAGACTAGTTTAGTATTAAATTTTTATTTTATTAATTTTTAATATTAAAATAGACTTTTTTTACAGGAAAATTGACAGTGGTTACTATAGGGCCAGTTACCAATATTGGTTTGGCCATAGCACTAGATCCGGAATTTTTGGGACGTCTGAAACATCTTTATATTGGAGCTGGACATATTCATAGTAAATATTTATTTCCTTCTTTCAAATAATTAGAATTAAAGAAATTAGTCGGAGACCAAAGTTCTGCAACTAACCAAGGATACAAAACGGGTTCTTGCATTGCAATTACATTTTTTTATGATATAGGATGGCAAACGAGCAAGCGCGTCACCTAATGGTCAGTGATCACCGCTGCCCATGGACAACTGCAACACCAGGGTGTAACAGGAGCTTTACCGGCCTTTCATTGGAAGGATGGACCTTCGGCTCTCTCACTCAACGAACGAAGCATAAAAGCGGTAAAGCTTCTACTCAAACGTCGGTTTTCTGTGATAGTGTGGTACTTTCCCGGATGAGCCGGCCCATTCATACTACGAGAAATGAATTTTGACGGTATTTTAGCTCTATCAGTACTAAACAATGTTGGTCTTTGACCAGTCAGATCAAGCTCAAAGGAGTTGCGCTTAGTCTCTACAAGCAAGTAGATGCTTAGTACAACTCCCTTAAAATAAGATCAAATTGTGAATTTATTAGGAAGCCGTAAATCATATTTGGTGACAAATTATTTATTTTGTTTTAGGCGATAAACATCCTGAAAAGGAATTTAACGCAAGAATTGACCCCGAAGCATACTATATCATTGCCAGAAACGCAACTCCAGACAAAGTGACTATAGTACCGTTCTCCCAAGTAAAGGATTCACTAGATATTTCAAAGGTAAAGAATCTAAAAGCAGATGAACGTTCCTATTCCACATCCTTCAAGCTATGTTATTGCCTAATGATTTATAAGAGAAATAGGATAGTTGCGCTTTTTCCCATCTCGTGCACAAGAAAATACCTCTCTCTCTCTCTCATCTAAACGTATCCCAAATTGAGACCTCAGTTTAGATGCTTCTCTAAAGTACTAATTCAGCTGGCATCAAGTAATTGTGTCTTCCAAACCGCTACTTGCTTTTCTCCATTCATCTGAGTGAGTAGTATCCCAATATCTTCATTTCCTTTCTAAATCAAACAATTTTTAATCCTTCCCCAGCTTAAAAATGCCTCCGATGGGCAGCAGCGTTGAAACCAAAACTGCACTCGCCAACGCGCCTACCAAGCGTGGTGATTACAGCAATATCCTCCCGTGGAATAAAAAATCTTTGGAAGAGGTCTTTCTCCAGCAGTGGACTTCTTACGGCTGAAATGATTATGACATTTTCTTTTTGACTATGTCCTATCTTCGGCATCCTAGGCGGAGAGATTGGCACGGGTATCTATCTTCGTATAGCCGTGTGGTTTCCGGCAGAGTAGAATTGGACCACTCCTAATTTAGGAAACACAATCTAAATAAAGCTCATAAATATTAATGAGACCTCTCCAACTCGTCTGGCTAGCAAGGAGAGTGTAGGCCAAATCCTCTGTCTGGTCTGGCCAAGTCTGGCTCCGGTAGTACTGAGAGGGTTATGCTCTTGCAGTGGAGACTAAAACGACCTGATGATGATGATGATAATGATCTGTCTTCCATTATAACTGATGTGACGTACTTCTGTTTTTTAAATAGTTATCTACTTTCTTCAGAAATGGAGGCTTCAAGTTCTCGGAGCTATTGACACTGAAATTATGAAAGAGCAAAACAAATTCGAAAAAGTCGGTATGGAGAATAGTGACAGGTGGCAGAAACTGGATCCAGCGACGGTAGCAGTAGCTCTTCGACCCGATTTAGTTGAGGAATATAAATACTCTAAGCATAGCATTCATTTATGTGGTAAGATTAATATACAAAAGGTAAACATTATTTTTTGTTATACTGGCAAGCACAAATGTCAGAGCATCACGTGGTTTTTATTCCTCGTACAGCAGGATTTTGGAATGGACTCCTTCTCGAGGTTTTCCGTGTGTGCTATGACTTGGGGTCCTCTAAAAGGCGTGTTTACGGGTATTTTAAGAGTCGGCTACGCATCTGCACCTCCTCTGGTGTTGCAGATGTCCATGTGCGACGGTGACTACTTTCCATCAGATGGCTCGTCTGCTCGTTGCCGTCAAACATACATAAAAAAAAGAAGCACAGTTTTAGGCATGTTCGTCGCTATTATTTTACCTGCGAGACCAATGCTGGGAACTAAAAATTAAAATCAAATGATTTGTTATAGAAGTGTCGTATAGATTTTCAAATTCCTACCATTGGTCCCATTACAAAAGTCTTTCATTTTGACAGGCTGGTCCACTCCTTGATGGGAATGCCAATGGGTAATTGACATGCTGTAAAATGCTGTAAAAGGTCGTAAACGACCTGCAATTACTACAGAGGAAATAATAAATAACAACACTTATTTTGATGTTTATCTACCAGTATATGTATTTGTTATAAAATATAGTATCGTTGAGTTAGTATCCCATAACACAAGTCTCGAAGTTACCTTGGGGCTAGCTAAATCTGTGTGATTTGTCCCTGTATATTTATTTACTTATTCCAGGTGACAATCGAGGGATCGTAACGAATGAATTTGCACCAAAAGAAGAAACCAATGTCAGGATTGTTCACGCCGCTAAATTCGAAGAATATAAAGAGTTCCTGATGGAGATATTATCTAAAGAATAAGCTGTGGTTATATCGCTTCGGCCGTGTTTGTAACCGAAGTTTACTTAGTTAAAACATATTTTTTTTATTACTATTACGGAAATATTATAATTAAGTTAATAAAGTATAATCAATTCATAGTTATAAATTATACCGATTGGAGCCTGCAGTCCTTAGTTGCATGTATACCAGATGGTCAACCCAAATTTCCCTCAAATTTACAAGCGAAATCACAAATATGTCGCAACTATTTCAAGTCCGAAATATATATTTGTATAAATTCTTCTTATAAGTTCGGAAGACTTTCCGAACTTATAAGAAGAGGAAAATATATAAATCTTTCATATACATGGAATCAAATAGCGAAATAATATTTAAAGGGCATGATCAGAACATTATAATTAACAACTTATTGTTAGACACGGTAAGTGGACGACATCAGACAGTGAAACTTGATTTTGACTATTTAAGAATTTCATTACTTAACTACCAGTTCAATTCATCTATTTATTTCTTTTTAACATTTCTTTTGTTATAATTTTATTATCCAAATATAATAACATTTTATTATTTAAACAATTTATGACATATATATTGACACATTTCACAGTGTTGGTATATTTACGTCACGTGGTTTTCTCCTTGTACAGCAGGATTGTAGAATGGAGTCCCTCCCGAGGTTTTCCCTGTGTGCTATGACTTGGGGTCCTTCAAAAGGCGTGTTTGGCGAGTCTAAGTTATTGAGCGACACCGGGTGGTATGACTCGGGAACATGACGGCCTCGGTTGGTGAGACATCGAATGGTGATTGATATAAAAACAGTCAAATGCAAGTCGAACTAAAGTGGAGAGGGTTCCGTACTATAAATGTAATGTTATGTTCAAGACCAATTTACACCTCCCTTAATGAAGCCACACATTTCTTCTAGGTTTTCCGGTAATATAATGTAAAACAGTGTACTTTCGTAACGCGAAAAAACTTGAACGTCCCAAACAAAATGAACAATAAATAAGCTGAACAAGTAAGGCAATATGCTATTTTTTCGATGTTGGTCCCCAGGGAAAAGTTGTTCAATATCATGATCAAGATTAAATATTACTTCGCCATTTTGTGCCACATTATTTCTATCTCTCATCTCATTTCGTGATCCCTTCTGACCTTTGACAAATAAATTAATACACAATCAGTAATTATTAGTTCAGTTTGATATGATATTGATTCATATAAACACTATTAGCTAATTAGTTCTTCTTATCATATTACACACATATGTCACTATTCGTTTAAATATGAAAATGTATTTTGTTTTGATGATAAGATCTCAAATTAAATACATACGCACTCTAAGGAAACACTTGGCATAAACAGCGCTAGGCACAAAGTGATCTGTAGATACAGTAAAAAACAAGAATACTAGTGGGAGTCCTGACTGGACATTTTGTAAAGAACAGTCACCTCTGTAAACTAAAAATTGTCAAAAGTATATAGGGCATGTGAGGAATCGGAGGAGACAATAACACACATCTTGAATAACACACATCTTGTGTCATTGTGACTCGTTGGCTGGTAACCGTTTGGACTTAATGGTTTGTGATATTTTCGCGATTGTTACACATTTAAATAAAATCACTTTAATACGGTATTATCGCGTATATTACATGTATAATAAATATTATCGCGTTTATTACAGTATATGTAATTATACGCGATAATACCGTATTAAAGTGATTTTATTTAAAAGCGTTTGGACTTCTTAGGATCAGCTTATGCTGAGCTAAATGACAACAGGCACTACGCGATATCCTGTAGTTCATGGAGTCCTTCTTCGGAAATCACCGTTTGAGTGAGTAAGACATGTAAGTACAAAATGACCCAAAGGTTAGACGTGCTTCCGATTCTGAATCGGCCCCATTGATGATAAGATATACGATAAGATATCTATACGTAATAATGTCGTCTAAATCCCTAACGGGGTAGACAGAATCTCAGTTCACAAGACCTAAAGACAGCAATTTATATTTTATAATGAAAATTAAAGAAATAGTGTAGTGCTTTAGATAGCTATTTAAATTCAACCAGGAAATGTTATTATTGTTCAATTCTAAGTCATTTTTGTTAAATATATGTAAAAGTTGGTATATGCACGTGTTTGTTTCTCTTCACGCTTTAACAACTTATTTACACGACGTTATTATTGAAATCACAAGACGCCAAAGAAACTGCACTAGTCAACCCATCTGCCAAGTGTGGCAAGTACCGCAATAGCCTCCCATGGAACGAAGAATCCTTGGGAGTGGACTTTTTTGGGCTGAAATTATGATGATGATAAATAAATAAATACGGACAAATCACATAGATTGAGCTAGCCCCAAAGTAAGTTCGAGACTTGTGTTATGGGATACTAACTCAACGATACTATATTTTATAACAAATACATATATAGATACACATCCAAGACCCAGGCCAATCTGAAAAAGATCATTTTCCATCTTGACCTGGCCGGGGATCGAACCCGGTCACTCCGTGTCGCAGGCTGGCGTGTTGACCGCTGCGCCACAGAGCTAGTCCAAACTCGTTGGATTTGTCACTAGGTACATCTTTGTGTGATATAGTCGTACAAACAAAAAAAGTAATGCGAAATCAGACTCAGCATTCACTTCAAGATATAAATAGTCTTGAAGTATTTTCACCCAACAAAGGAATCCAATGTGTCATTTCGTTTCATTGTCACGGTCGCATCTGTTTTGGATATACGTATCACACATACAGCAAATACACAAGTGAAGTGACAAAGTGTGGTGTTTCTTAGATAAAATTATTAGCATAAAAGTGATGTAAGTATCAATTTTATTCACTTATAACTAAATATCTATACACGGTTAAATTTTGATCGTTCTGTACTCTTAAAGGGATGATTTAGCCCATTAATATAAACAAATTTTCGTATGGGACCATTGCTGGAAACTCATAAAATTTTTTGACGTTTTTCATATATATTCATACGTATATTCATATTTTTGTATGGAACAGCCCATTTTTTTTTTAAGTCCCAGCATTGTTCCCATAGGAAAAGTTGTACATATCGAGGGGCTGAATCACCCCTTAAAGGATCCAGAACAATCAAAATTTCACTATTTTTAAAGTAAAAGCTTTGTATCCCGTTTTTACGAAAATTGCGCGGACGAATGAATAAGAATTTTAGCACACTTATAGTTTAGTAGAGAAGGTGTACATCATACGATATTTTTATATTATGCATTAAATATACATTAAATCGATATTAAAAAAAATATTACACACACTACTATGTACTTGCCACACAACTTATAATCTATACATATAATAAAACAGTAAAAATATTTTGTCTGTACATTTAGAATTTTTGACTGAAATGGATAGAGGGACACTTAAAAAGAATAATAGAAAGCAAAAATATTTTTTTAGAATTTTTTGTCTGTCTGTCTGTCTGTCTGTCTGTCTGTATGTATGATCACGATTATCTCCGAAAATACTGAACCGATTTACTTCAAACTTTCACCAATTGCTTTATTTTAACTCAGATTAACATTTAAAGTTTGTTTCATAAAAATCGGTTAGTTAAAAAAAAAGTTATCGTCATTTGAATGAATTTAAGCCATTAGTTTGCCTTGCCTGCAAATATATAGCACTTACTTATATATTATAAGTGACATAGGAAAATTACATGCTAAACGTGGCCTTCAGGTCTTATAGACCTAGGCTCTGTCTACCCCGTAAGGAAAAAAGACGTGATACTATGTATGTATGTATAGTCTTCATTTCACGCTTCAACCATTGAACCAATTTGGATGACATTTGGTATGGGGGTAGTTTGAGACCCGGGGAAGGACATAGGGTATCTTTTATTCCGGGAAATTCTACAGTTCCTGAGGGATGGACACTAACGGCGGCGACGTAGCCGCGGGCAAATCTGACTTATATATCAACGCAACCGAAACTGCTGCGCCTAGAAACGTGAAATTTGGTACAGGGGTTTTTATAATGATGTGAGTGAGCGCTAAGAAAGGAGCGTCTGTTGTCTTTTTACGCTTCAACCATTGAACTGATTTGGATGAAATTTGGTACGGAGGTAGTTTGAGGCCCACGAAAGGACATAGGGTATGTTTGATTCCGGGAAATTCTCCTGTTCCCGAGGGATCGACACTAACGCGGGCGGAGCCGTGGGCAACAGCTAGTTTAAACTAATTATGGTCGTATTTCGGCCATTGGGCGACCTTTAGTTCAAATAAATGTGCTGCTGTGGAGATTTTTTCTCATATAAGTATTTAAATATAAAAGGGCATAACACAAATTGAGCAAGCCCCATAGTAAATTGTGAACTTGTGTCGTAGGATACTAACTCAACGATACTAAATTTTATAATAGATACTTATATAGATAAACATACAAGACCCAGGTCAATCTGAAAAAGATCGCTTTCCATCTTAAGACGAGGTCTCAAATGTTTGGTACCTTCGCTCGGCAAAGGACTGATCAAGTGCGCGCAAGGGATAGCGCTTGGCGGTTTAGACCGTGAATGATGAGATAGGAGATAGTCTCGAGTCGCTCAAAGAAAAAAACGTAAGCGCCAAATTCGTTATTTCTATTTTATATAAAATCAGACCGGTTAATTGTATTTTCATATTTACATTTTGATGAATTACTAATAACCTATATTTTAGTCTAAATATCATTATTTCATTCGTCGCATTTGAGCTACAGTAACAAAAACTCTATTAACGAAGACCATTTTTCAAAAAATATTTCTATCGAGAAAATTTTATCAAAACGTGTTTTCATCTTCAATTTTTGGAGATGAAATAGTCAAAAATCATATTACTTAGATTTGAAACTCCTAATTTAAGTATTTTGCGAGATAAATAAGGTTCAGAACGACCTTATTTACAGTGGTATCGCCTTAACCTGACCGGGGTCGAACCCGGGAACCCTCGTGTCACAGGCAAGCATGTTCTCGCCCCGACTCCTCTTCGGTTCCGAATAGCCAGAGGAATCCCATCAAACGAACCCCTGAACAGAGTGTGTAGAGTAGGATTAGCTCCGAGTACTGGTGACCGCCCGGTCCCGCGTGACTTGCACCCAGGATGGCCCTTCTAGCAACGTAGCTTTCGGCCCATAAGGCAAAAGATGAGAGTTGCTGCTCTCCAAAGGCTTGTGCCATTGATTCTCAGATTGGCCCTTCAGGCTTACATGCACGTATACGCGGCCCATCAGGCAATATGAGAGTTTGCTGTTTCTCCAAGCCTTGAGTACACAGGCAACGCCTAAAGCCGAGGTTCGTCCCTCCTGGGGCCCTTTGGTGTTGTTGTCTATAAAGGTTAAGGGCACTCTGCCCTCGCCTCAAACGCCCGGTGAAGTAGCGAAAGCTCACTTAGAGCTAGCTACATTAGTGCTTCCAAAAAAAGGCAAGCATGTTAACAATGGCGCCACGGAGCCATACATACATTACGTCTTTTTCCCTTGCGGGGAAATCAGAGCCCAGGTCTTGCCCAGGTCGAGACCTACTTACAAGCCACGTTTAGCTTGTTGGTGCGCGTTAGGTAGAAAACGTAATCAAAATAGTGTTGGGCTAGCACCGCCTATTATAATGATCCCTTAGATTATTGCCTATCCCTCGATCGACTTTTACGATCTGCGTGGGAAGGCGTTGGAAGAAAAGCAGCTGATACATTCTATTTTTTTAATTCCTTCCGGCTAGCATGAAAGTATAGATGCATAAATAGTAGTATCAACTCGCTAAACGTGGCCTTAAGGCCTTATGGCCACAGGCTCTCCGTACCCCGTCAGAGATAAAGACGTAACAATATGTATGTATATGTATACAAAGTAACAGAAGACAAATTCTACATTTTGTTTTATATCAATACGCAAACGGGGTCATCTGACATTCGCATCTCTTGTGGTTGCGATCACTTGTTAGATATAAGTATTATAATACATACCTACAGCTCTAAGATACAGTTAGATAATATTAGTTTATCTCGAGACGGCTCTGAGTCAACAGTCAACACGCAATGTATTTACTATTAGTATTTTTGGTATTTGTGTGTTTTGGGAGCACTGAGTGAGTATTTCTTTTCTTTAAAAGTGGTTGTTAATGATTTCTTTTTTGGTTTAAAATGGAAAATTAAGCGGAAACGGAAGCTAGTTCTTCAATGCTATTTATATAAACGACATAGTTATAGTACATGACTGTCTCGACAAACTTCGCTATTATTTTCCTGTCGTTAATATTTCTTATTTTTAAAAGCGGTACTTCCTCGTAGCCAAAAAATTTTGCCAAACTGATATGGCTACAAGAAATTCTAATTCCTTGTGACCAGATCTGTTTAAAAATATGAAAGTACACTTAAATTGTTATGCTATTCGAGGTGATAACAAAACGGGAGTTATTTAAACGGTTAGCAGAATATTCGTATTTTTGTTAGCAAATAAATGTAGTCAGCTAAAATAGCTGGTTGGGCAGCAACTAATGGTCAGTAAAACTTCTTTTCTGCCCTCAGTCGTTCCGGGTGGTCATAAAAAAAATAACCTGAACCTAACTTCTTTACTGCTCTTCGTCATTCCAGGTGAAAAGTCAAAGCTTATCCAAATGTTTTCTCTGCTGCCCCAATTGTAAAATCTGCTGCCCAATTATTAGCCAACTAACTACTACGACTAGCTCCGTGGCGCAGCGATTACTGCATTGATAGGGTGCCCGGGTTCGATCCCCGGCCAGGTCAAGATGGAAAATGATCTTTTTCAGATTGGCCTGGGTCTTGGATGTTTATCTAAACATGGATTTGTTATATAATATAGTATCGTTGGGTTAGTATCCCATAACACAAGTCTAGAACTTACTTTGGGGCTAGCTCAATCTGTGTGATTTGTCTGTATATATTTATTTATTAATTACTTTCCTTACAAAACCAAGAAATCAATGCAGACTTTAAAAAAAGGAGGTAATTAATTCAGTTGTATGTTTTTAATTTTTTTATATATGTATGTTACCTCAGTACTCCGTTATTTATGAACCGATTTTAAAAATTCTTTTTGATTGAAATGTATGCTTTCAAGTTGGTCTTATTTCAATTTCATCACACCCGGTTCAGTTGTTTGATTTAAGTCGATTTTTTTATATGAAAGATTATTTTATATACCTACTAGCTATTACCCGCGACTTCGTCCGCGGCAATTTCTGTTATTACGATTATTTAGTATAGATGTGAATCATTTTCCCCCGTTTTTGAAACATTTTTATTGATGCTTTGCTCCTATTGGTCGCAGCGTGATGTTTTATAGCCTAAAGCCTTCCTCAATAATTGGACTATCCAACACAATAAGAATTTTCCAATTTGAACCAGTAGTTCCTGAGATTAGCGCGTTCAAACAAACTCTTCAGCTTTATAATATTAGTATAGAAGTATAGATATAGATATGATTGATTTATATTATAGGTACCTAGTGTTGAGATAATTTGGTTGATTTTATTTCCGATACGAATTAGTCTTCCATTGTGTATGAGAGAACTGTCTTGATCGATCTTTCAAAGCAAATTGAGGTTAATATTATTGAAGAAATGTTATTATGCCATTAGCAAATTTCATAATGACTTATAATTTGAAAAATTGTGAACATTGCTGTAGTTATTCTTCTGGGGTGAACATATATCTTTAATTCACTTAAATTAACATAGTTTAATCGTACTAACATTAAGAAAGAAAACTTTCTTTTTATACCCTTATCCTTATCCTTACTAATATCCTTATCCTTATCCTTACTTCCTTACTAATATTATAAATGCGAAAGTGAGTTTGTTTGTTTGTTACGCTTTCACGCCGTAACTACTGAACCGATCATCATGAAATATTGCATACAAGTTCTTTGGAGTGCGGAGAAGGACATAGGCTACCTTTTATCCCGGGAATAAGTACTATTCCCAAGGGATCGACATAGACGCGGGCGGAGCCGCGGGCGAAAGCTAGTAATTAATAATTTGACAAGCTATGTTGTTTTTATATTGTTTATTTCTCATTATTCCATGCCCTTACATAGTGTGCTGTGCATTCACCCTATTGAATATGTAAAAAAACTATAAAGTTTTCGAAGAAAAATGTTTTTAGATATATCATAACATATATACATATATATATCATTTTTAAATTTCATATGTATCTGTTTCAAATTCCAACAAGGGGGTGGTATTGCTCAAGGATCAATGAAAATTATATAAATACTTTTTGTATTTAATTAATTCAGCGCATAGTACTGGTGATTTGAAAACACGTAAATTTTTACAATTTCGTGCACTACCGTCTTAAGCTTTTTCATTAACACGTTGTAGATGCAACTGTTCTAACTTTATTTTAAGAAATATAACCATTTGATTGCAGATACATGGAGAAACAGCATAAAATAGTAATTGACAATGATGCGGGCGGCGATGACGCCATGGCCATATTTCTAGCTTTGTTATATGAAAAACATTTCAACGGGTAAGTACCGGCCACTGCCAACATAACGTAGGTTTTATTTTGACTCTTAACCTACATGATTCATATTTGTTGAAGCTCAAAGAACAAAAAATATTTAAGAAACTGCCAAAAGTCATGGTTTAACTGTAGCTTAACTTCCTTACTTCCTTATCCTTACTAATATTATAAATTCGAAAGTGAGTTTGTTTGTTTGTTACGCTTTCACGCCGTAAATACTGAACCGATCATCATGAAATTTTGCATACAAGTTCTTTGGAGTACGGAGAAGGACATATGTCTTTTATTTATATATAATCTTGATTTATGAAAAATAGTGGTATTTATGACCGAAATACGAGAAGTAAAATTAAATTAGCTACACTAGTTTTGCGATTGCAGAAAGCTATGGATTCATTTCTGGGACTAGGAGTACGCTTCTATAAAAAAATTTCTGCAGAAAATTTAGGTCTGTAAAAAAACCAGTTAGTAAACAGGCTTATTACTGCATTGATAGGAAATACAAGCTAAACAAAGCTCATAAACATCAATGAGACCTCTCCAACCCGTCTGGCCAGCGAGGGGAGTGTAGGCTAAATCCTCTGTCTGCTCTGGCCAAGTATGGCTCCGGTAGTACAGAGAGTAGAGTACAGACAGTAGAGACTAAAAAGACCTGATGATGACTGCTTGGAAAATGCTTGGCAATAATTATAAATTTAAACGAAATAATCAGAGCCCTTCAGGCACATAGAGTTTCTTTCGGCGTATTCTTCTCACCAGTGGTCGTTCCGAAACGCTAATAGTATTTAGTAAGGATAGAAGTATTTCAATTTTTCATAAATTAAAAAAAATTAAGAAATATAAAAGTGAGTATGAAAAATTCTATTTACTCGAAATTTTCTATAGAAAACGCCAATTTCATAGGACCCAAATGTAGGCATGCGGCTAGCAACCCATCACTATTTTGATTCCATTTTCCACCAATATGCAATACGTGGGTTTTAGGTCTTGAGGATCTGTCTACCCTGCAAGATAAAAGACGTGATAGTATGTATGTATCTAATGATAAACGGCTCATGTTCTTTCCCGACCATTTAAAGTGTTTATTTTTAACCGACTTCAAAAAAGGAGTTGTTTGGTGAAAATAGTTTTTTTTATTATATAAAAGATTGTGATGCCCTCAAGTCTATCAAACATATCTTAAATATAATTGTTTTGTTGTGATTAAAATATGACCTTTGCAGGCCTAAATTAGTTGGATTAACAACAGCAAACGGTAACATAGGAGAAGAAAACGTTTACATAAACAACCAGAGAATATTGAAAGTAGCCAATAGACAAGACGTAAGTAGCAATTAAGTCCCCACAGACAGACATAGAATTCCCCAATGTTTCCAAAATAACCTGTCGGAAACAAATTGAGTGCATTCTACGTTTTACCTTATTCTAATAAATTCTCTTCCATGCTGGTCTGGGAGAAATGAAAAAACGTAGAATGTACCAGGTGCTTTTCTTCCCGCGCAGATTGTAAAAGTTGATCGAGGGAATGGATAAAATCTGAGAAATCATATTAATAGGCGATGCGGTTAACAACCCATCACTATTTTGATTCCGTTTTCCACCTAATGCCCACCAACATGCTAAACGTGGCCTTCAGGTCTTATAGACCTTGGTTTTGTCTAGCCCGCAAGGGAAAAAGACGTGACACTATGTATGTTTGGATGTTATTTTAATAATAAAACGATTTTTAGTCACTTGGCAATTAAAACGTATTTTAGACCCTGTATACCGTAATATAACCGTACTTTGTTTTTAGAATAAATGAAATGAACGACATATTACCACCATCTCAAATTTTATTTCTTAATTTTAAATAGTTATAGGTATATATAAATTGTCCTTAGTCCTTATTTACAGTTTTAACTTTTTTTATTGAATCCTTTTATCAGACAGTTTTAATGTCGGAGCTATTTCAAGGAGAAAATATTTTAAATTTAAATTTCAGGTGCCGATATATCGGGGCTCAAAAAGCTCATTAGTGACGACACCTGAAATTACTTTCTATTACGGCCATGATGGTTTAGGAGATACAGGCGAAGAATATACAGGCCTGGTACCTGCTCAGAACGAAAACGCTGTGAATGCGTTAGTAAAATTAGCAGAATCACATAAAGGTAAGATGGTTATTATAAGCTGTTATATTATTATAAATATAATTTTTATTATTTATTATATATAAATTGTATAATAACTGTTATATATAAACTTCAATCCCTTTGGAGTTCAAAAAGCCAAAAATAGTGGAAATATAGCTAGAAACGGGGGTATGCGTTTTATATAGATTTATATATTGATCTACGTACAATTAAAATGACTGGATCTAGGAGCTTAAGCAATTTTGCCCAAATATTCCATATACGTTAGTATCCAGTAAGAAGATATTTTCGGAAATTCATCCCCTAAGGGGTTAAAATTAATATTGAAATGTTGTATGAAACTTGATAAATTTGGATACAATAATAAGTTTATAGTTCAATACAAAAGTTTACTGAATCTCTCACTATATTTTAAAAAAATATAACATTCTTTAAGAAAGTGAATTATGGGATGAAAGTTTGTATGAAACTCCGTAATTTTTAAAGTAAACGTCATTATTGGATGAATGTAAATGCCAAATACGCACCCACCAACCAAGCTGTCACATTACTCAACGCTTGTGCTCGTCTGCCTAATGTAGACATTTTTTATGATAATTTAGAATATTTCTAGTTTCTTGTATGGTTCATTTGACTATATAGGGTAATTTTATATTACTATATAAGTAATATATGTAAATAATGTAAGTTATATATACTTTAAGTTATCTTACTTCTGTAAGTACCTGATTCCCGTGTACGCGTTGGGAAACTGTTAGTACCGTGAATAACTAATTCAAATAAAGAATAAAGACATGAAAACATATAGAATGAATGAATTGATGCTGCAAAAACTATGATGATATGTAACCACTCTATCATCCAAGCGTGTTTCCGAAACCCAGGGTCGGAGGGACCGGGGTTCGGAGTCCTTGATAGAAGGCATGATAAAGCCGAATGCAATAAGATTGTATTTAAAATAAAGACAATTCCACGTTTTTCTCCCTTACGGAGTAGATGAAGCCTAAGGTTAGAAGACTAAATATCAAAAATTGATGATGCTCTAGTTATTTATCATTTACAGATGAATTGTCCGTGATCACTATTGGAACGCTAACGAACATAGCACTTGCCATCAAATTGGACCCAGGTTTTATAGACCGAATCGGCCATTTGTACATTGGAGCGGGACATATCCATGGTAAGCTAAACGTTATATTTATACTTGCCCATATACACATAAATAAATAAATAAATAAATATATACGGACAAATCACACAGATTAAGCTAGCCCCAAAGTAAGTTCGAGACTTGTGTTATGGGATACTAACTCAACGATACTATATTTTATAACAAATACATATATAGATACACATCCAAGACCCAGGCCAATCTGAAAAAGATCATTTTCCATCTTGACCTGGCCGGGGATCGAACCCAGGCACTCTCGTGTCGCAGGCTGGCGTGTTGACCACTGCGCCACGGAGCTAGCCAAACATACAGTTGCGGAACCACTCTTGCCCATAAAATAGTTTTTTCAGAAAGACGGTAGTGGGGTCACATGATGGTAAGTGATCACCGCTGCCCATGGACAACTGCAACACCAGGTAATGACAGGTGTGTTTTCGGCCTTTCAAGGAGTTGGGAGAAGGAAATGGGGAGGGGTAGGAGAAGGATGGGCCTCCGGCTCTCTCACTCACCGAACGAAGCATAAAAGCGATAAGGCTTCTACTCAGACGTCGATTTTCTGTGATAGTGTGGTACTTCTTTGGACGAGCCAGCCCATTCATGCTACTAGAAACTTATCAATTGTGTCTCATATCTAGGCAGACAATGCCCAAAGCCGAGGTCCGGCCCTCCTGGGGGCCCTTTGGTGATGCTGTATATAGCTACATAGTCATTTAAAAAAAAAAAACTTGACCTCATTCGCCTGGACAATTGACGAAGCTAAATACCTTTATCTACGCTGGTCATCGGACCACGAGACCTAACCCTTGAACCCTGGGATCTGTGACCCTTCTAATATAGTACAAATCACCAATAAATATTCGGCTATCCGTCCGTTGTTTCCATACACCGGCTCAACGTCACAACGTGCCCAATATTTTTTGATTATCTGTTTGACGGTCTAATAAAATTAGTATTTAGTAAACTACCGAACTAGCCTATTGTATCGATCATCTATCTATATACATATAATAAAACAGTAAAAATATTTTGTCTGTACAATTAGAATTTTTGACTGAAATGAATAGAGGGACACTTAAAAAGAATAATAGAAAGCAAAATATTTTTTTTCGAATTTCTTGTCTGTCTGTCTGTCTGTATGTATGATCACGATTATCTCCGAAAATACTGAACTGATTTACTTCAAACTTTCACCAATTGCTTTCTTTTAACTCAGCAAAACATTTAAAGTTTGTTTCATCAAAATCGGTTCATTAAAAAAAAAGTTATCGTCATTTGAATGAACTTAAGGCATGAGTTTGCCTGCAAACGTATAGCAAAAATAAAATAATAAGTGACATCAGAAAATTAAAATCCAAAGTCAATTCATCATCAATAAACGACAGCATTATACCTATCCATACTATCCATAGTTATCCATACTAATAAAAAAGGAGAAGCTGACTGACTGACTGTCATATCAACGCAGAGCCTGAACTATAAGGGTTAGGAACTTGAAATTTTGCACAGGGGTTCCTTTTATAACTTAGGAGAGCAATAAGAACGGATTTTTGGAAATTCATCTCCTAAGGGGGTATAACGGGTTGCAAAGTTAGTATAAAACTTTGCCGTTTTTGAAGTTATTCAATTGAAATTCAATATTAAGGTGTTTCATTGAAAGTCATGAACTAATGTATTCCGGGTAATTCTAATGTACTTGAGACATCGACACTTACGCGGGCGGAGCCGCGGGCCAAAGGCAAACCTGACTTATATATCAACGCACAGCCGAAACTACTGTGCCCAGAAACTTGAAATTTGGCAAAGGGATTCTTTTTATGATGTAAATGACCACTTAGAAAGGATTTTTAGAAAATCAAAGGGGGTGAAGTTTTATGGAATTTTCTCATTTCTGGACTTAGAAGTTTGAAAGTAGGTACACAAGTTCTCGATTCAAATTAAAAAAGATCTGTTTAGGTGAATTAGACAACATTCTCCCTTGAAGGGGTAAATTGGGGGTAAAGTTTGTATGGAATTTTTCCATTTCTAGACTTAGAATATAAAAATAGGTATGTAAGTTCTCGATTATAATTAAAAAGATCTGTGTAGGTGAAATGTATAAAATCCCCTCCTTAAGGGGCAACATGCGGAAGGGGGGGAGTTTATATGGACATTTTCTCATTTCTGGACGTTCTGGATTACAAATAAAAATATGTATGTACGACGAAATTTTTGCCTGAAGGGATAAAATAGGGGAGTAAAGTTAGTTTGGTTTTTATTTTCATTTCTAGACTTAGAAGTATGAAAATAAGTATATACGTTCTAGATTACAATTTAAAAAGATCTGTGTAGGTGAAATGTATAAAATTCCTAAAGGGATAAACGGGAGGGGGGATTGAATGGAAATTTTTTCATTTCTGGACATAGAAATATAAAAATAAGTATATATGTTTACATTACAATTAGATCTGTTTAGTTAAAATGGACGAAATTTTCCCTTGAAGGGGTAAAATAGGCGGGGTAAAGATTGTATGGATTTTTTTTATTTAAATATGACAATAAGAAGTTCTCCATTACAATAAAAAAATATATGTGTAGGTGAAATAGGCAAAATCCCCTCCTTAAGGGCTAAAGATCTATGCAGGTGAAATGTATTAAATTCCCCCTTAAGGGGAAAAAGCAGAGGGGGAGGGGTTTGTATGGAATTCTTATCATTTCTCCTGTTCCCGAGGGAACGACATTAACGCGGGCGGGGCCGCGGGCAATAGCTAGTGTTTTATAAGAAATAAATCTACTGTTTACAGATGAACAAAATCCCAATCCAGAATTTAACGCTCACATGGACGTTGAAGCGTATCATGTTATAGTCCAAAACGCGAAGCCAGACAAGGTCACTTTCTTCCCGTTCTCGCAAGTGAGGAAACATTTGAACTTCAGTCGGGTATGTTTCTTTTTAAAGAGAGTTCTTTGTTAAGAATAATCGGTAATATCGATAATTCGATAATCCTTACTAATATTATCCTTATCCTTACTAATATTATAAATGCGAAAGTGAGTTTTTTTGTTTGTTTATTTGTTTGTTTGTTACGCTTTCACGCCGTAACTACTGAACTGATCATCATGAAATTTTGCATATAAGTTGTCTGGAGTACGGAGAAGGACATAGGTTACCTTTTATTCCGGGAAAAAGTACTATCCCCGAGGGATCGACATTAACGCGGGTGGAGCCGCGGGCGCCGGGCGAAAGCTAGAATTAAATTATTATTAAATAGTATCGGGAGCGCTACTAAAAGGTGCACTCCGAGGAATATAAAAGAAGCACCTCAAAACGGTGGTGCACAAAAAGTGAAATGCATATATTACGTACCCATCTTTCTTCGTCTCTCTCATCTAAGACGTTTTCTTGGTTGCATTCTTAGCTTGGATTCTTAGCTATGCGTCGGAACTCTTAAGTGCGCTATTATGCATTCATGCTGTTATATGATTTGACATGTGGTATTTACCCATTGGCCACCTCTCCAACCCGTCTGGCCAGCGTGGAGAGTGTAGGCCAAATCCTCTGTCTGCTCTAGCCAAGTGTGGCTCCGGCAGTACAGAGATGGTCATGCTCCTGCAGTGGAGATTATAAACTCCTGATGATGATGATGATGATTTACCCATTATTGTACAGGAATGGCGAGAAACAGTGCTTGGAGCTATAGACACCGAAATAATGAGACATCAGTACCTATACGAGCAAATTTCCTTGAAGTACGGTGATCGATGGCAGGCGCTGGACCCAGCAGTGGTAGCAGCCGTGGTCAATCAAGACCTAGTTGATGAATACAAGTATGCTAAACATGGCATTACACTTTGTGGTAAGTTAAAAAACCGGCCAAGTGCGAGTCGGACTCGCGCACGAACGGTTCCGTACCGTTATCTATAAAAACGGCAAAAAATCATCATTTATTTTGTACGGGAGCCCCCTTTAATATTAATTTTATTCTTATTTGATTATTTATTTATTTTTAAAGTATATAATTAAGTGTTCTGTGAATATTTCAAGTACCTGTTGGCGTTATCAATATCGAGCAAAAACAGGCAAAAAATCACGTTAGTTATATAAGAGCCCCCTTGAATGTTTATTTTATTCTATTTTTGAGTATTTGTTATTATAGCGGCAATCAAATACATCATCTGTGAAAATTTCAATTGTCTAACTATCACCGTTTATGAGATATAGCCTGGTGACAGACGAACAGACAGACAGACAGACAGCGGAGCGATATTAATAGGGTCCCGTTTTTACCCTTTGAGTACGGAACCCTAAAAAAAGATCAATTGGAGCTTTCTTTTCATTATCTTTTTCAAAATTGCTTTACGAGGATGTGCCACCAGTTTACGCAAACTATTGTCAAACTATTATAGAATGGGTGCCCCATTCTACATATATCTAAGAAATATGTAGAATGGGGCAAGAATAAGAATTCATACATACGTGTAATTTATAAATTCTTCATTTATCTGCAATGGGGCCGAAGGCACGTTTCACCTTCGGGTGATGTTGTACTTACCTTATAACTTACTCTTCCAGTGATTTCTAAAGAAGGACTGGATGAGCTTTAGAATATCACCTAGTGCGTATTGCCTAAAGTCGTGTGGTCCAATCGCTTACCAGCAAAAGCGTGATACAAAATGTGTCTCACTGTCTCCTCCGCTGCACATTTTCTTTTATATTGTTTACCGTATCTTTAATCAATGATCTTTTTTGCTCCTGATTTCTACGGAGATTTCAGTTATGTGTGACTAAGTTCATTCGTGCCTCAGCTCTTCGCACCTCAGTAGATACGCGTCTAAACTCTTCGCGCCTGGGTTCGCTCGCACCTCAGCACTTCGCACCTTCGTCTTTCGCACCTAAATTACACACTCGCAAATGGTTCATTATTGCAGCATTCGTCTAATAATTAAGTAATGATTTTTAAAAGCAGTTTAATTTGGTAAACTTTCCTAAAATTTTATTTGATTGAACGTTCAAATGTACGCCAATTTAGGCATAACTATAGAAAAACTAGCAGACCAGGCAAACGTAAAAATACTACCCTTATCATTGAGGAGTATGAAAAACAGTTTAAGTCGTCAGGTGGCTCGTCTAAAAATATACATAAAAAACAAAACTTCCTATGTTCAGACTTATTAAATATACACACGAAACTAAATAGGAATCGGTCAAGCCGTTTCGGAGGAGTTTTATTAAAAACACTGTTACACGAGATTTTATGAATATATTATTTTTCATATTTCAGGTCAAAATAGAGGAATAAATTCAAACACATTCGTCAGCAAGGAGGAAGCCAACGCCAGAATAATTTATTCAGTGAAACATGAAGAGTACAAACAATTTCTTCTGGACGTTTTTAATGCTGATAAAGAAGATAGTAGTAGCCAGGTTTCCAATGGTGCTAAGTAGCATAACTTGGTACTTGACAAAGCGAACACGGAAACGTTTTTGTCTGTCCGGATAGTGCTACTCTACGTGTCGTATCTCTCGGCTGATTCTCGTAAAATTGTGTGAATGGGTGGGATAATTAGGAGAAAATAAACATATTTTTATTTATTATTATTATTACCTAATTATCCCAGCCATTTGCAAAATTTATGTACCTAGATAGTTTTTTGATACGGTTTATTTACTTTTTTTCAAATTGGCGTAAATTGGCTTACAGACCAAAGCGCTTTAGACGTCAATGGCGCCTAGGTCCTAGGTTGGTCTACATTTCAGAGCCACTAGTACAGGGATTTATTTTAATACCTCTCTAGTAACACGAGTTATATTAGGATACTGGTTGTATCTCTTTTTAAAGACAAGCAGTATTATAATAATCTGTTACGAAAAATATGAATTTCTGATGATTGAGTTGTAGTTTCATCAATTTTGTCCTACCATTTGTAATGCAAATCATTGTTTGGAATAAAATGAAACTTCTAAATAGATTTGTTTGATTTATTTCTGATAATATGCTTACTTGCTTTCCCCATTCAAGTAGTATCCAAATTCCTCCATTATCTTTCCAAACTCAATAAATCCCTATACTTCCACAGTTAAAATTATGATGGGCAGCAGCGTCGGAGGCACAAGAAGCCATAGCTTGACGGGCGGGTTGGTGAGCGCAACCTGCACTCGCCAAACCCGCCTGTCAAGCTATAACAATCGTCACCACGTCCATAAGTGGTGAGTATTGGTAAGACTTTCCTCATATGAAACGAAAAATCTTTAGAAGAGACTAAATGAGAATATTCTATACATTTTATTTCTTTTCTTTTTCTCTCTTTCTATCTGTTTTAGGTTTTGAATTTTTATTTTTGTTTGTGGGTCGTGAATTGGCTCATGATGCCTCAGAAGGCGATGGCTGAAAATCAGTGCTGCTTTAAGATATCCCTAGTTCACGTAACTTTGAGTCATCCCCTTTTGTAATAAAACTGTTGGCACCGTTTTGTTTCTTCAGATGTATTGTGCTGTCTGTGGACACAGAGGCCTTGTTTACGGAGAGGTAGCATTGCACGGCGCTGTTATCGGACCGGCTAAATATTTTATTTCTATGATTATAAATCTCTAGCTTGGCTTTTTACTTTGCTGTGTGTTTTATAACTGAGGACTATGTGTTCATTACAGCGACATCTATTCGAGACACCAAAAAATAAAATAAAGTAACAAAAGTTCTGAAATTGGTATGCTGGCTTGCCGTACCCTTTTTCTAGTACAAAAAAGTTCTGTTTCAGTTTTACAGATGGCGCTATCATATTTTTTTCAATATTTGTTTTATTTATATTAAGTGAATTTAATATGTTTGTCGTAAATATATTAGTCTTACTGGATTAAAGATAATAATTGAGGGATTGCGAGTTCAAAGAACTTTAGCCTTCCAGTTAACTCGTACTCTTATCTTCCCAGCGCCTTTATAAAAGGTGCATTTTTTAAACGCACTAAATCTATAAAATTCTAAATAGGCCCTTATATTAAGAAAATATTTACCCTTTTTAGAGATCTGTAGCTAAATAGCAAAAAAACGAAACCCTTATGGATTCGTCATGTCTGTCCGTCCGTCCATATGTCACAGCCACTTTTTTCCGAAACTATAAGAACTATACTGTTGAAACTTAGTGAGTAGATGTATTCTGTGCACCGCATTTAAATTGTCACACAAAAATAGAAAAAAGAAAAACAATACATTTTGGCGGATATCATACTTAGAACTAAAACTCATACTTTTTTTTAATAAACCCTTACGTTTGGGTTATCTTTGGACAGGTCTTCAAAAATGATATTGAAGTTTCTAATATTTTTTTTTTTTATAAACTGAATGGTTTGTGCAGGACACTTCCAAAGTGGTAAAATGTGCCCCCCCCCCCCCCCGTGTAACTTTTAAAAAGAGAACGATAAAACAAAAAAAATATGTATGATGTACATTACCATGCAATCTTCCACCGAAAATTGGTTTGAATGAGATCTAGTAAGTAGTTTTTTAATACGTCATAAATCGTAAACCGCAATTTACCTTTCATTAAATCAAAGTTACAACGAACTAAAAGGAACTTTAATATTTATTTATTTATTTGCTGCCACGGAACCCTTCATAGGCGAGTCCGACTCGCACTTGGCCACTCTTAGATATTTTATGCTTCTAATAACCATTTTTCAAGCTGCTTATAACCATTGTACATGCAATTTTTCTACAATTTAATTTCTTTTTGCGACTTTTTGTTACACAGTTTATAAAAATTACGCCCAATTTTGCTTATTTGCAAATATTTAAAATTAATAACGAATAAATAGTATAGTTTATTTTTAGCGCACCATTTAACGTGCAGTCCTGAATGTCAGGTTCAATGAACTTTAATATCGATTTTTAAGTATTTATTATCCCGGAAAAATATGAATTAAAGAATATTTTTGAGCGTTTTATCTTCCAATCCGGAGGTTTTTACTTGCGTTTGCTAGTATAAGTCTAATAGAATAAGTAGGTCAAAGCCTCCAACGTGGCACTGTGTCTAGTCTATTGAAGTAGTACCATCCTCCATGAACAAGAGGCTAAAAACTACATTATGTGATAATTTTATGAATCGAATTAACCGTTCTATCTTCCCGTTACTTGCAGGATAGTAAGCAGCACTACAAACTTAATTATACTTTATTCTACGATATATTTATACATCTGCCAAAATCTATAATATTTATATAATAAAGAAACACGTATGTTTATTGACCTTTGAAGCCCTAAAATGTACCGTAACTAATAAAAAAATGTTTTTATGGCAGCCATAAAATCAAGGCTCGATTTCATTTATGATTGCGGATGCTTTTTTATGACTTAATTTTTCGTGGCAAAAGCATTTTCTGCGCTGCGTGGGGTTTTCGATATATTGGCGATAGAACTGATTTTATTTCCAATTTCTTTGTAATTTCTGACTAAAAAGAAATATATAAGTATCTCGTCTTACAGGGGAGTCATAGCTTAGGGCGTAAGACGTAAAGGCCGTATTGAGATGCTTGGCGTATAAGTGGAAAACAGAATCAAAATAATGGGCTGCTATCGTCGCCTTTTCAATGATTCCTTACATTTTTGCTCTTTCTTTAGACCGGTTTTTACGATATGTGCAGAAAGAGAAACTGCTGATACACTCCTCTTTTTCCTTTTCTCCCAAAACAGCATGAAGGTATCGATATGTTTTAAAGACTGGTATATAAATTTACCAAATCATAGGTAAACCTTTAAGTACTGACGTGGTTAGGTTGGGTAATTAGTGGTGACGTGACGTCTCACGGACGGCTTCTAAAATTACGTTTTACTTTATATACTTTTCATAAATCAAGGTTATTCGTTGATAGGTAATATTTTGACAGTATATTGTAATAATATAAACAAAAATACGGAAATCATATATGCAAAATCAACATTTATTTGGCACTTAGTTAAGCCATATCTAATATCAGTCTTACAATTGTGACTTGTCTTATACACTAGTTTTTTAACACTATAAGGAAAAAAAATAACATTAAATGCCATTAAATGAATTAACAAATAATGAACTAACATAAGAAAAATAAAAACCTTATTATAACACTCTGAATTTCAAATAATTTCAGCGCAATCAACACACATAGTTTTAGAGCAACCGAGACAGATAGGCTTATGACATGTTACACATGTATACTTTGTACACCTCTTAAGTCTTGAGGGACATATTTTCATGTTTTTTTTACCATTTCTGTGTTAGCTGGTGTGGGTCTATCTGGTTCCGGAGGTAAATCATTCCCAAGAATACGCTTTGTGGTCAGTCTTACTTCTCTCGGCAGACAATCATTGTTAACTCTGCGTTTAAGATGTGGCAGAACTAATTGGCGAGCTCAATCTTGTAGGAATTGTCCTTTTGGTACATCAGGTATTACATTAATACATTTTTTATATAAAGCGTACTTATGTCACTTATATCTAAAATCCTTTCTTCTAATCCTGGTACTTTTTGGTAACCAGGATTAGAAGAACTTGCTGCCGATTGTCATAAAGAATTCTGCGTCTAGGATATGATAGACAATATGTTTTCATCTTCTAGCTCGGCCTGCTCAGATTCGGTTTCATGTGCACTTTTCAAGTGGAAATCCAGATCAACATGCTCGTCATCAACATTGCTGAAATCACCATCTAGTTCCTGCTCCAAGCACGTTTGGATGGTTTCATCGAAGTCTGGCGCCCTGTTACATACTACTTCTCTTATTTTATTACTACTGTCCAAAAGTACTTGGCTCATCCATCTAAAATAATTGAACGATTAGTGATGTGACGTTTAACAGACACTTCTTAATAATCACACAAACAAGGACGTGACGTCCCAAAAAATACATACACTAATACTGACCTCACGTCTCTAAGACACCAAAGCACCATACACATAAAACTATTTACTCGACGAGAGCGCGAGCTCGACTGACCAATGGGATTCGCAAACCGCGAAGCTAGCAGGGCGCGCAGGTGAAAAATATATACAACGACAAAGTTACTAACAAAATTGTCAACACGCCGTCTGTGGGACACCCACGTCACTACTTAAAGGTAAATCTAAATTTGCTACCGCTAACCCACATGATAGAGATTTGGTCTTCTCTCTGTAAATACTGTAATGGCTGTTTCGGCTACATACTCTCTGATTAAAACTAACGCATGGTACTAATATTAATAATATACGAATTACGGGTTGCTCACGTACCGTTCGTTTGTTTATTCACTTTACGTAAGCAAGTAACCCCTAATTACCAATTGATATGCTCTGGGGTTTCAATTGTGCAAGAAATAATAAATACTTGAACACGTAACCAATATTTTTACTTTAGACCATAGAGATAAGATAATCTTAAGACAGACTGGGCTATACTATGACAAAGAATTTTCACCTATTAAAAAAACAAAAGTAAAAAGAGTATAATTTAAAAATATACGTACAATCTAAAGAGTTTTCTATCAAGCTATTAAAGAGTTCGCAACACCCCTAATTTCACTTATCAATACATACTCTCTTACAGAAAACGTGTGTCGCTTTGCTCTACCAATTATATATTTGGTCATCATCATCATCATTTCGAGTAGGTGTTAGAGTTCTTCGGAACCGCCTCTCGGCCTCTGACATGGTTCCTTTAACGACTACCAGATGGCTGCCGGGACCCACGGCTTAACGTGCCTTCCGAAGCACGGAATCATCTTTATTATCAGACAATCAGGTGATTCACGCCTGCAATGTCCTAACCAAACTGGTAACAACAGCATATTTATAAAAAAATATGTATTTGTTTGATTATTAAATAAATAAATAAAAAAAAAAAAATAAGAAACTGGAAACAACTAAACAAAGTATGCTTCCGGTGTGAATCGAACCCACGACCCCCGGGTCAACAGGCAAACGCCTTAACCACTGGACCACGGAGGCTGTTATATATATTTGGTAGTAAATATTACTTTATTATATCAATACTCGTGTTTGCATAAACTTTGTATTTTAACTATAAATCAACGTCAATATAAACCCTATCACAAGTTGTAAGTTAACTTAATTTGGGAGGCAATTACTCCGCGTCAGAGATTAATTGTCATGCAACTCCAAAACTAATTAATCGAGTCGGTAATCGATGAATGTGATCATGAATTATTCATGAAATATTTTATTTAATAAATAAATAAATGAAAATATTGGAGATGTGTGATGTCTGGACTTTTTTTTTACATTTGGACAAGGACTTACCGGCTCTTCTTAAGAGCCCGCCATATGCCAGGCGGCGTGGCGATACAAACGCGGATGGTCTAAACGCGTTGGCTACTTTGGATATTTTCGTTTTTTAGGAATATTCAAGGGTTATTCGAAAAAGAAAAACATATGATGGCTGCCTTATCTGTAATGCAATAATAATCAAAAGTTTCAAGGTTAATTTTAATGTATTTGGTGAATAATGCTATATACCGAGTAAATTAGACGTGATTTGGAGGCAACTTTGCAATTTTTTTCTATCGAGAAAATTTAACGCAATCGTGTTTTTGAGTCATATAGTTACTAGAGTTAGTCTTGAACTTTGCTGCATTTTTATTTCAACTTGAGTATTTAATTATTATTGATATAACAGTCAATCATGCAAAGCAGTGTGAGGTAGTACGGGCCCTTAAGCTAAGCATTAGAGGGAATTGATCAAAGGACACTTTTTTCATCAGCTTCCATCTGCCTCCACTGCCTCCGTGGTCCAGTGGTTAAGGCGTCTGCCTGTAGATCCGGGGGTCGTGGGTTCGATTCCCACGGGAAGCATACTTTGTTTAGTTGTTTCCAGTTTGGTTAGGACATTGCAGGCTGGAATCATCTGATTGTCTGATAATAAAGATGATTCCGTGCTTCGGAAGGCACGTTAAGCTGTTGGCCCCGGCTGCCATCTGTTAGTCGTTAAAGGAACCACTTCAGAGGCCGAGAGGCGATTCCGAAGAGCTCTGACCCAGGATGTGCATGGTCGATTGACCGTGTCACCTACACGAAATGATGTAAGTAGGTACCCATGAGGTTGTTTTGTAAGCCCTTCTTTCATTTAAACGTGACCCGCTCTGCCACTAAAACTTATCAGATTTCGTTCGAACATCGAACATTTTTGTTATGGTATGCGGTATTGTTTTTACCTGTAACATAATTAAGAAACATTATACCATAACGCAAACACGAAGCATTAACGGGAATTAGCGCGAACATACCGTTTTTCCCCAGACGTTTCGACCAGGTTGCACCGGCCGTGATCACTAGATGACTGATGCAGCGGTGTCAATCCGTCGGCGCGGTGGTATCTTCATCCACCGGCATGTTGCTTTTTCTCCAACTACCGTCACACACTACACTAACAATGTCCCTATTACGTATAATAAAGTATTTATAAAGCATTAACCCACAGTAGCATAGTATAATAGTAGGTTTTTCCAAACAGGTGGTGTTCTAACTGGTAAGAGTCCGGCACTACATGGGTCCCATTCTCAGATATCATGTGGATTTCTATCTACTCTGGCCAAGTATGGCTCTAGTAGTCAGAGAGGGTCATGCTCCTGCAGTGGAGACTAAGAAGGATCTGATGATGATGATGTGGATTTCACCACTTGCTTGTAAAAATAAACTGAAAAAAAATCCAGAAAGGACACGTCTCTCTGGTAATTCCTAGGATGTGCAATGAAGTGATTAAAGGACAAATTTTTCGCATTTCATGCAAAATCATAATCTCAAGATATTTGGCGTCAGGTCTGTGGCTGACCTGATACCAAAATAATACGGAAAATCATATTAAAACGTGAAAATATATTTTTTTTTTTATTATTTTTTTATATCTGATGATAGTATAATTGCAGATTTAGTAGGATATTTAACATTTAAAAGAATGCTAGATCAAAATAAATACAAAAAATAATTTAAATATACGTTGCTTTTACCCGACTGACCAACCCGGAAGGAGGTAATGTTTTTCGCGCGTAAGGATTTATATATGTATGTCAGTATGTCTGTTCCATTATCCACTCCCGTGGTCTAAACGGCTTAACTGATTTTGAAGTGTAAGTTGTCATGATTTTTTTTCTTCCCTGGAGTGTCATAGGCTATGTGACGTCAGTAAAATATCAATATAACGAACTTAAACTGGCAAAAACTTGCAAATAGTTGTTACTTCCTGTAGCCCCAATGGCTTGACCAATTTTGAAAAATGAGGCCTCATTTTATTTGTATTCTTCTCAAGATTCTTATGAGCAATGTGACGTCAGCTAAAACATCAATTTTACGGACATAAATGAAATAAATAACAAATTGATAAACTTAGTTCCTAATTCGCAAAATGTATGGTCAGTCGGGTTTTTTAGATATTTTAAAATTAAAGTACTTGTTAACTACGGTATTTAAAGAAGAAGAAAGCTACGGTATTAATACATTTCTAAATCATTCTACTATGAATACTGTTTTGCATGTCAATATGTGAGTATTAGCTAAAAGTATATGTAGTTTTACATACACAATACATATTTTTAATCATACTTAAGAATGAATACTAATGCTTTCGTGGCATGGTAAATTTCAGATGTTATCGATTAAAATGGCTTGTGTTTAACTAACCACTAGATCAAGTATAATATATGTGACTGAACGTCCAAATGGTTCGATTGTGTAAATGTCAAAATCTATACTAATATTATAAAGCTGAACGGTTTGTCAAAATCTATACTAATACTAGCTGCCCCGGCGAACTTCGTTTCGCCATAAGTTAAAAACTATCCTATCTCTCAAGTTGGATCGAACTGCACATGGTGTGCGAATTTTATTATAATCGGTTAAATGGTTTAGGAGTCCATTGAGGACAAACATTGTGACACGAGATTTATATATATCTATACTAATATTATAAAGCTGAACGGTTTGTTGTTTGTTTGAACGCGCCGGACTAAAGAACTACCGGTTCAATTTGGAAAATTATTTTTGTATTGGATAGTCCATTTATTGAGGAAGGCCTTAATTCGGTGCGATAAGTGCTCCCAACTCCGATTTTTTAAGGGTCAAAGAGGCCTTAAAATCCATTTAGCTCGCGCCCATAAAAACCCTTCTGGTGGGCCTCTTTTGACGAACCATACGGTAGCAGTAACACCACAAATAACCTCGACATCAGCACCTCCTCTACCACTCCATCAACAGCTTTCCACTTTTAAGAATTCAAAACCATTAGTTAAAAGAATCCCTAAGAGCGCACGCATTTGTGTAGCTCAAACTTTATCTAAATGTATTAAAAATGTTATTTCTCATAACACCCATGAATCTTGGGAGCATTTACTTACTTTCCCCTACAGAATTCTGCATGTTGGGAAAAAGGATTCGGCAGGCCATAACTCTTTAGCATCCAAAATCAAATATAATTGTAATGAATCAACATCCATAACTAACACTTCGAATCAAAATTCCAAAATCAAAAGATCCTTTTCTCAATATGTGGAATCAAAGATAAGCGAGGGTGATATCAGGGCAGCTAGAATTCTGTTCTCCGACGATGCTATTGCGCCAGACACCCCAGAGACTCTGTCTGCTCTGCGTGACAAGCACCCATTTTCAGGCAATCTAAACCTTCCTGATCCACCTGATGTCACAGAGAGCCCGCTGATTGCATCTATAGAGGATTTAGTCGGGGCAATAATGTCTTTCAGAAGTGTTTCGGCTGGCGGTCTTGATGGTCTGTCTCCCCAGCATTTAAAGGACTTAATTGGGGGCGACTGCGGGAACGCCGGGTCAGAGCTTCTGAAGGACATTACGGCTCTTGTAAACTTAATGCTTGCCGGGTATGTAGTCCCAAGCATCACGGACACTCTTTATGGCGCCAATCTTTGTGCCTTGAAGAAAAAGGACGGTGGCATTAGACCCATAGCTGTTGGGACATCGTACCGACGTCTCACGTACAAAGTATGCTGTAAGGCCATTACAGCCACTCTTAGAGATTACTTCCAACCCCACCAATTAGTTTTTGGCTCTAAGGGTGGCTGTGAAGCCGCCGTCCACTCTTTAAGGGCCTTTTTAAATAATCGGGAAGCAGAGGTATTGTTGAAGGTGGATGTGAAGAATGCCTTTAACTCTGTGGATAGGGCTGCTTTGCTGGCTGAAGTAAAACATAAAGTTCCGGCTATTTATAAATATATTTGGCAATGTTATAGTGAAAATTCAAAATTAATGTATAAGAACAATCTTTTACTATCTTGTGTTGGTTGTCAGCAAGGCGACCCACTCGGACCGGCAGTGTTTAGCCTCGCCATTCATCCTATCATTCAGCAGCTAAATTCTAAACTCAATACATGGTATTTGGACGATGGCTGTTTGGTTTCAAGGGCCCAAACCGTCTTTGATGACTTTCAGGTCCTCACCAACAGCCTCCACAACATTGGCTTAGATCTAAATTTTAGTAAATGCGAATTATTTATTTCAGACTCATGTACAGAAAAAGAAAAAGTTTTTGATGATTTTAATGCAGTTTGTCCAGGTATCAAAATTTTAGATAAAACCTCACTTCATCTTCTTGGCTCTCCTAATTACGATGAATCATTTTCTCATTTTATAGATGTTAAAATTAAAAATTGTCAGACAGCTTATGTTCGTCTGATAAATATTCAACCACATTTCGCTTTCATTATTATTCGACACTGCCTGTTCGTTCCGAATTTCACCTACAACCTCCGTTGTAGTCATCTGTGGAAACATCCACAACTTCTCCACAAGTTAGACGCATTCGTTCAAAATTGTCTTTCCGCCATTTTAAATATTGATTTTACTGAACGTGTCTGGGACCAAGCCTCCTTACCTATCAAGTACGGAGGTTTAGGAATCAGAAAAATATCCAATGTTGCTCTCCCGGCGTTTTTGTCCTCTGTGCATAGCATTGAAGCGTTATTTAAAAAAATTCTGAAGAATAACGTGACTTCAATTTGCAATGCCACGGAGGCCTTAGACGCTTGGCGAGCTCTTGTTCCAAATTCTAAATTTCCTGATATTCCGTCATCGCAGAAGCTATGGGATGGGCCGCTCTGCCGAATTGCTCAAGATAACTTACTAAAAACGTCTTGTAGCTCTGCAGAGCGCGCCCGCCTATTAGCATCTGCAGAATGGGAATCTGGGCTTTGGTTGCAGGCACTACCATCCGCAAACTTGGGTACTTTGTTGCATGATGACACTTTTCGTTTTGCAGCAGCACTCCGCTTAGGCGCATAATTTACAGTCCCTCATTTATGCCCCTGTGGGGTTACCGTTGATGCTTTTGGGCATCACGGACTCTCATGTTCCAGAAGTGCCAGCCGTTTGGGGCGTCATGCTGCCCTAAATAATATTATCTACCGTGCTCTTGCCAGCATTCACGTTCCTGCCGTTTTAGAACCAAACGGCCTGACACGGGATGATGGCAAGAGACCAGACGGAATGACTTTGGTACCCTGGAGATTGGGGCGACCGCTGGTATGGGACGCTACTTGCGTCGACACACTGGCGCCATCTCATCTCCAAAGTACCAAGTCGAAGGCAGGCACAGCCGCTGCTGGAGCAGAAACCCTTAAAAGACGCAAATATGTAGGTATCGGAGGTAACTACATATTTAAGCCTTTTGGGGTAGAAACATTGGGTCCGTGGGGTCCATCAGCGCATAAGCTTTTTAGTTTCTTGGCTAAAAGGCTTATTGAGGTATCTCGTGACCAAAGGGCTGGAAATTACCTAGCTCAGCGTATCAGCATTGCCATTCAATTAGGCAATGCTGCCAGCCTTTTGGGCACGATGCCCAGAGGTGAGCATCTGGAGGGACTGTACGATTTGTAAATATATATTTTTAAGTAGGTTATTTTTTTTTTTTATTATTTATTATTCTAGATAATGGATATTATAAATACTCATTTTATTTCTTAATATAATAAAATTTATAAAATTGTTGTGTCAGAACCTTAGTAGGTCAGAACATACGAATATTACTGTGTGTATGTCAAGTCATGTCAGTGACAAAATATTTAAATGCTACAATGTTTTTCTGACTAGTTTTGATGTCTAAGCTACAGCTCTTTCGTATGATCGGATAAAATCTACATACAAAATACAAAAATATTTTCCTCCAACCTAATATTACTGCTAAATCATCACAATTTAAGCCAAAGCTTTACATAAGCTTCATAATATATTCGGACATTAGTACACGTCATTTCTCTGCAACATTAGCTTGTGTTAGCAGCAAATTTTAGTGATTACGCTAACAGCTGCTTTAGTATGGCAATCACGAGTTACCGCATTTAATACTGACTAGCTTTCGCCCGCGGCTTCGCCCGCGTCAATGTCGATCCCTCGGGAATAGTACTTTTACCCGGGATAAAAGGTAGCCTATGTCCTTCTCCGCACTCCAGAGAACTTGTATGCAAAATTTCATCATGATCGGTTCAGTAGTTACGGCGTGAAAGCGTAACAAACAAACAAACAAACAAACAAACTAACAAATAAAAAAACAAACAAACTCACTTTCGCATTTATAATATTAGTTAGGATTAGGATACATACGGCTAAATTATTATTTTACTTGCTTATTCCTACAAATTGAGCCGTGTAATTGCTATTCTCATTCATTTATTTATTCATTCATTTAATGATGTCATCCGTCGTGCCCTTGCTTCCGCGGGGGTGCCAGCGGTGCTTGATGGCATAACACTCATCCCATGGAAAAACTGGCGGTCGCTTGTATGGGATGCCATTTGCGTGGATACTGTGGCCCCAGCGATTAAAATAAATAAATAAATATATACGGACAAATCACACAGATTGAGCTAGCCCCAAGGTAAGTTCGAGACTTGTGTTATAATAATAATAATTATTATAATAATAATAATCGTTTATTTCAGATATGCATCCATAATTTGCTTACAAAATATTTATAAAGAAAAATGGAAAATGAAATCAAATCAAATTAAAATTTATTTATTAGTGCCAAGATGGATTCTCATCCAGTGTTATGGGATACTAACCCAACGATACTATATTTAATAACAAATACATATATAGATAAACATCCAAGACCCAGGCCAATCTGAAAAAGATCATTTTCCATCTAGACCTGGCCGGGGATCTCAGCTGATCTCCCTGGCCAGCCTGCGACACTCCGTGTCGCAGGCTGGCGTTTTGACCACTGCGCCACGGATTTCGCATCTATATTTTATTTAATTTGACGTGTTTTATAAATTCATTTTATTATTAATTTAAGTTTAAGTATATTATTTTAGTTTTTAGTAATTAGGTGTTATAAATACCCATGTTTATGAATAAAGTGTGGAATATTTTTTATTCTTTTATTTGACTTTGTAACACACTTATCATTACAAAAAAAAAAATATAAAAATAATACACACTTATGTACTATACAGCGTGATTTTGAACCCCCTAGCTATATTGAAATCTGGGAATCAGAATACCTAATGGAATACAGAATTGTAAGAAAAAAGGTAAAAGACCAAAAAATAAATTTAACCTTTCATAGAAATTCGTCCAGCTGATCTGCGACTTTGTATGGGAAACCTAATTTTCTTTTTCGTTTTTTACCTTTTTTTCTTGCAATTCTGTGTTCCATTAGGGATTTTGATTCCCAGATTTCAATATAGCTAGGGGGTTCAAAATCACGTTGTATATAAAACACAACAAGTTAATATGCGCGTTAGGTTAAATTACAATTATTGTTGTTGTTATTCGTGAGTGTGTGTAAGTGGTCAACAATGATGTCAGTGTTTTGTTACAAAAGAGAATAGTACAGCAAAATGCGCTAATCTAAGGCTAGAAACCAACAACTACGAAGCACAAAGTTTAGATCTTTACCAAATTAAAAAAAAATACAACCAAATTGATAACCTCCTCCAATACGGTTTTCATTTCTTTTTTTTTTTACTTTTTTTCATAGAAGTACACATTATGTGAAAATTCAAAAGCTCTTTAAGGGACAAACAGTGACGAAAAGAATATTCTTAATATCATTCCTCAACTCATTGAATGCCGGTAAAAGCATAACCCTCATTTTTGAACTGCAATTAGAAAAGAGGGTAATTACGATAAATACTTCATCCTCAAAGAGAGCATCCGCAAGACAACTTCCGCCGTGAAGAGCTGTTGAGGAAATACCTCTTTATAACTCAAGGTTACTAGTGGTTTTTAGGGTTCCACTCAAAAATGAGACGGTGTCTAAAGAAACGCCTCATAAAAACATACATCTGGAGTATCGCACTGTACGGTAGTAAAACATGGACATTAACTAAAAAGGACAGAGAACGCTTGGAAGCTTACGAGATGTGGTGCTGGAGACGTATGGAGTGTATTAGTTGGACACAGAAAAAGACGAATGAATAAGTGTTGGGACAAGTAAATGAGAATAGAGAACTACTGAAGACGATTGGAATGAGAAGAGGAAGGATGTTTGGTCACCTTATACGGCACGATCAATTTATGAAAAATATTATAGAGGGAAAAATTAAGACAAGGAGAGGGAAAGGAAGACCAAGAAGAGCATATTTGGATGAGATAAAGGAAAAGGCTGGAGTTGTGTCATATGGAGAGGTGAAAAGAATTGCTGAGAACCTAGAGACATGGAGAGTACTCCACCGACAAGAACACAGTTCTTAAATTATAGATAGATAGACCCAAAGGGTAAAAACGGGACGCTATTCATATGACTTCACCCCGCCTCGTCCGTTTGTCTATCTGTCTGTCAGTCCGTCTGTCACCGTGAACCGTTATAGTTAGAGAGTTAAAATTTTGACAGATTATGTATTTCTTTTGCCGCAATACTAAAAATAGAATAAAATAAATATTTATGGGGGGCATCCTATACAACAAACGTGATATTTTGCTCATTTTTGCTTGATATTGGTAACGGTAACAGGTAGACGCTTGAAATATTCACAGAATGTTTAGTTATAGTTAACGCATGGCTTTCATACAACAAACATGCTGTTTTTGCCGTTTTTATAGATGGTACGGAACTCTCGTGCGCGAGTCCGACTTGCACTTGGCCGCTTTTTTGTATAATATTTTGTGCAAAACGCAAAAAACGGACTTCAAAGTTTACCTCCATTACTTTTCGTCTCTTTAGATTTCTTTTAATGCAAGATTGATGTCAGGATGACTGAAAGCTATTATTTTGTATCCCTCTGTGGTCTGTCATTAAGCCGTTTGAAGTTGAAAATTCCTGGCTTTTAATTTAAGTCAAAGCTTTACATAAGCTTCAAAATATTTCGGACATTTGTACACGTCATTTATCTGCAACATTAGCTTGTTTTAGCAGCAAATTTGAGTGATTACGCTAACAGCTGCTTTAGTATGGTAATCACGAGTTAATGTGGTAACTCGTGATTACCAATACTAACACGTGATTATTACTGATACACACGGATTAATTATTGTTTTACTAGCTTTTTTTCTACAAATTTAGCCGTGTTCTAGCTATTCTCATGTAATCCTATCCTAATCCTTGATTTTAGACATAGAAATTAATTTATTTGACACAGCAACACACTAATAATTACAAAAGTAAATATAGAAAATAAATAATAAAAAGTTACCTAAAACCTCTTTATGTATCAAGGTTCTGGGTTAACTACCATTTTTTTAATATTTTACTGTATTTGCCTTTTTCAAACACACAGTACTTCCTGTGAATGAACACCCATTTTTTCTTTAATTAAACGTGACATGAAATGAAATGAAACAAAACGAAGCGAAAGGAAACGAAACGGAACGAAATAAAATGCAATTAATTTATTTGCGGTAAATATAGTCAAAAATATGGTATTTATATGAGCGTCTCATATATTTAGCTAATATTGGCGAGCATTTTTTTATACTACTTAGTAGGCAAACAGGCAAACGGCCCACCTGATGGAAAGCGGTTACCGTACCCTATGGAATTATATTTATCTCACTATTTTATTTTTATATTTTATTTCAAATCCTCTGTCTGCTCCGGCCAAGTATATCCGGTAGTACAGAGAGAGTCTTGCTCCTGCAGTGGAGACTACAAAGACCTGACGATGATGATATTTCAACCCACAGGTTTATATTATATTTCGTCAATTTTATCCTTAGGACTTTTTTCGTCCATTCTGTTATATTGTATAACTGATATTATAACCAGATGGACAGACCCCACCTAGTTTAATAATTTACACGTACAATTTGTATGTTCGCAAAACCGACTTAAGTGGCCTCCATAGCTTTTGTCTTTATGCATTTCTTCATTTGCAAAATTGATGTTAAAACGAGTCAAACCTATTATTCAATACCGGTTACTATACTTCATGTGTTTGTTATGTGTTAATTAACTTGGTTAATTAAACATTACACATGTAAGTCTTTTGCATGTTTGTTTTTTATACTTTCTATGCTGAAAAGGTGGTTATCAAGGTCAGAACATCCTGTGAAAACAATTTTTTATTTGATTTGACGTTCGTAAATTTGACTTGAGTTACCATCCATAGTTCTTTGCCTATCTGCATCGATGTCAGAACAGGTCAAAGTTATTATTGCCTTTTTTATTATTAACTGCCTCCGTGGTCCAGTGGTTAAGGCGTTTGCCTGTAGACCCGGGGGTCGTGGGTTCGATTCCCACGGGTAGCATACTTTGTTTAGTTGTTTCCAGTTTGGTTAGGACATTGCAGGCTTGAATAACCTGATTGTCTGATAATAAAGATGATTCCGTGCTTCGGAAGGCACATTAAACCGTTGGTCCCGGCTGCCATCTGGTAGTCCTTAAAGGAACCACGTCAGAGGCCGAGAGGCGGTTGCGAAGAACTCTGACACCAGAGTGTGCATGGTTGATTGACCGTGTCACCTACACGAAATGATGATGATGAAAGTTATTATTTAATCCCCAACTGTGATATGTAGATAAGTCTTTTCTAATTAAAAAATCCTGACTTGAACCAAATAAAAATTAAAAATCAAATTAATTACCTACAAGTAACTTGTAATCTGAGAGAGAATTCGCCTCTAAAGGCACGTCTGCATGTGGTTTAACAATGGTTCTAAGCGATTGTGAGACTGAATTGTGTGCGAGTCCGTATCACGAAGTGAAAAAATGCTAATTTTGCAATACAAGTGTCCCTATAAGTTTATTAGACTTGAAGTTTAATTTATGCTACCACTAGATAGTGTAACTGAATAATTTCCTCATAAAGTAGTAAGTCAGCATTAACTGCTCATACTAATGAGAAGTTAATGCTTACTGCAATGGATAACGGAGTAATTTCTTTCTTATGTATGTAGGTGGAGTAAGACTTGTTAGAGAACGCTGTGGCTTAGTGGTAATGCTAGTGCCTTTGAATCGGGTTCGATCCCTAGTCATGATGGAAAACGCTCTTTTTCAGATTGGTCTGGACTTTGGCTGTTTATTTTACGAGTACGTTGTGTCTATTCCAAAATATAGGTTTGTTGAGTTAGTATCCCACAACATAAGGTAGACAGACGTATGTATCCCACCACGTCAGAGGGCGAGAGGCGGACCCGAAGAACTCTGACACCAGGGTGTGCATTGTCACACGAAATGATAATGAGGTAATAACTTAGTATGGGGCTAGCTCAATCTGTATGATTTGGTGCTAAATATGTATTTACTAATTAAATAATTTAACTACAAAACTTCGCAGTGATAAACAGAATCTGCGTCCCAGCGGACACAAAAACGGACTTAAAAGTTACTCTCTACAGTTTTTCTCTTTTACTCGTTCCTTTAAATTCGAAATGTGTGCCAAGACGAGTCAAATCTATTATTTAATACCCAACTGTGGTCTGTAGATAAGTTGTTACTAATTAAAACTCCTGGTTTGAACCAAATATATTAAATTTACTGGCCTAAAGGATTCGCCATTTTTAGGGTTCCGGACCCAAAGTGTACTCCGCCGTGTGGTACCCGGCAGAGTAGAATAGGGCCACTACAAGTCTTCCCGTGGATGTCGTAGAAGGCGACTTAGGAAATACAAGCTAAACAAAGCTTATAAACATCTGAGAAACTTCTCCATCCCGTCTGGCCAGCGTGGAGAGTGTAGCCCAAGTCCTCTGACTGCTCTGACCAAGTATAGCTCTAGTAGTACAGAGAGGGTCGTGCTCCTGTAGTGGACACTAAAAAGACCTGATGATGATAATGATGATGACCCAAAGTGTAAAAACGGGACCCTATTGATATCGCTCCGCTCTCCGTCTGTCTGCATCTGTCTGTCTGTCACCAGGCTGTATCTCATGAGCCGTGATAGTTAGACAGTTGAAATTTTATTCAGTCTATATAGAGTCAAGCGTAAAAAGTGGAGTCATAATGTTCCATACTAATTTTAAGAGAAATTATGACTGCACTTTTGACGCTTGACTTTACGTAATATTTTTTGCTCTCGCTACTCGTATAACCGACTGACTAACCTGAAAATTCAGTTTTGCTACATAGTATGAATAGGAAATGCTTACTGCGACATATTTAGGTATCTTTTACTAAATTTAGTTGGATTGAAACTAAATAACTTTACTTCGAAACTCATGCAATGATATATTAAAATCTTCGTCTCAACGGAACATAAAAAGTACCTAATGATACCTCCATAGCTTTTTGTCTTTCCGCGTTTCTTTAAATGCAAAATGTATCAAAACGAGTCGAAGCTATTATTTAGTATCCGACTGCGCACTGTAGATAAGTCGTTTGTAATTTAAAATTCCTTTCTCGAACCAAATAAATTACGCCTAGCTTAGCGGGCAATCTGAGAAAGAATTCGCGTTTTAAGACACTTGTACATGCGAACTTGAACTTTTTACTCCGTACCCTGTATTTATTTCATGTTTGTTTTGTATTAAACTTGGCCTTAGGAAATAGTTTAAATAGGTCAAATATTGATTTCTAATTCATTTGAACATGATAACAAAATGAAATAATACAGTCAAGGGACATAGTTCATTTCTATACTAATATTATAAAGAAGAAATATTTGTTTGTTTGTTTGACGCGAATAGACTCGCAACTACTAGATAGATTTGAAAAAATCTGTCACTGTTGGAAAGCTACACTATCTGCGCAGAACATAGGCTATGTTTTACGTAGACGAAGTCGCGGGCAAACAGCTAGTATTCAATAACAATATACATACATAGTGTTTGAAATAAGCTTAACATAATTATAATCTATTCCTATCTATCCTAGTTTAATACTTAATAATTTAATTTAATATTAATATCTTTCTCATTTTAATCTTGACAATATATTCAACTGACATTACAATTTTTTTTTATTATATGTTGGATTAGGCATTTGTCTCCCATCTTATGGTAAGTGACGATGAAGACGAGGATGTTACATGCCTATCCAAGAGATACCCATTTATTCTACTGAATGTCCCGGAACTGTACTTGTCTGGGAATATAGACGCAGGCAGTTCATTCCACACCTAAGCTACTTGAACCAAAAAGGAACTGTCAAAGTGTTTAGTTAGCATTTACTCTTTGTCATTACATGCAATTCCATTTTATTAATATATTATATTAGCCGTATGGTATCCGGCAGAGTAGAATAGGACCACTCCAAGTCTTCCCGTGGATGTCGTAGAAGGCGTCTTAGGAAATACAAGCAAAACAAAGCTTATAAACATCTAAGAGACCTCTCCAACCCGTCTGGCCAGCGTGGAGAGTGTAGGCCGAGTCCTCTGGCTGCTCTGGCCAAGTATGGCCCTAGTAGTACAGACAGGGTCGGTCGGACTAAAAAGGACCTGATGATGAACTAGATGCATCATGCATGACAATATGCATATTATCATGATGCATTTACAGTAGACTTTAGTATTTGATATGAATTTAAGCTTGATACCTTTACGCGTTCCTGAGAAAAGGAGTCTTGACAGATATTACTTAATCATAGTTTTACTCACGTTTTACTTGCCGGATTTGCTGACTCTCGTCTACATATATAGTATCACGTCTTCTTCCCTTGCGGGGTAGACAGTCCCTAAGTCTATAAGACCTAAAGGCCACATTTAGCATGTTGGTAGACATTAGGTGGAAAGCCTCCGTGGTCCAGTGGTTAATGCGTTTGCCTGTTGACCCGGGGGTCGTGGGTTCGATTCCCACCGGAAGCATACTTTGTTTAGTTGTTTCCAGTTTGGTTAGGACATTACAGGCTTGAATCATCTGATTGTCTGATAATAAAGATGATTCCGTGCTTCGGAAGGCACGTTAAGCCGGTGTTCCCGGCTGCCATCTGGTAGTCGTTAAAGGAACCACGTCAGAGGCCGAGAGGCGGTTCCGAAGAACTCTGACACCAGGGTGTGCATGGTCAATTGACTGTGACACCTACTCGAAATGATGAGGTGGAAAGCGAAATCAAAATAGTGATGGGTTGCTAGCCGCATCGTCTATTAACATAATTCCTCAGATTTTTGCCCATTCATTGACTCTCGCGTATGTTTTAATATTATTATGTATATGGTCCTTTATGAAAATACTTTTCATGTACATGGGAATATAAACACGTAATACTGTGTGGGAGGGGAGAGGTTCGAGGAGAGAGGGGTTAGATTAATACGCCTCGGGAACATGTTGACATGACAATAGGGTACTTAAAAAAATACTCGCTCGTGTCCTTTCTGTTGTGTGGGAAACAATGAAATATTGCTTTTCCGTTGAAATGTTACAGAAAGATTGAAAATCATACCATAATAATATATTTTTAAAGCTACAGTATCACGTCTATATATTTATGTGGTAGATAGAGACAGACGACAAAAGATGCAAAAAAATTGCCAAAAAACGCTTTAGCCACCCTCCTTCTTTTACTGCTGCGACTGCCCAAACATCTTTAGAAGGCAAACATAACTCACTGATTTATATATCAACGCACAGCCTTTTCTACCCCTAAGGGGGTGAAATAGGGGGGTGAAGATCGTATGGAATTTTCTCATTTCTGGACTTAGAAGTAAGAAATCTATACATATAATAAAACTGACTGACTGACATATCAACGCAGGGTCTAAACTATAAGGGTTAGGAACTTAAAATTTTGCACAGGGGTTTAATGTTATTCTACTGTTCCTGAGAAATCGACACTTACGCGGGCGGAGCCGCGGGCCAAAGGCAAGCCTGACTTATATATCAACGCACAGCCGAAACTACTGTGCGCAGAAACTTGAAATTTGGCACAGGGATTCTTTTATGATGTAAATGAGCACTAAGAAAGGATTTTTAGATAATCAAAGGGGTTGAAGTTTTATGGAATTTTCTCATTTCTGGACTTAGAAGTTTGAAAGTAGGTACGCAAGTTCTCAATTAAAATTTAAAAAAATCTGTTTAGGTGAACCAGACAACATTCTCCCTTGAAGGGGTAAATAGGGGGTAAAGTTTGTATGGAATTTTTCCATTTCTAGACTTAGAGGTATGAAAATAAGTATATACGTTCTAGGTTACAATTAAAAAAGATCTGTGTAGGTGAAATGTACAAAATTTCCCCCTTAAGGGATAAAGGGGGGGTGGGGATTGTATGGAAATTTTCTCATTTCTGGACATAGAAGTATAAAAATAAGTATATATGTTTACAACTAAAAAGATCTGTGTAGTTAAAATGGTCGAAATTTCCACTTGAAGGGGTAGAATAGGTGGGGTAAAGTTTATATGGTTTTTTTTTTTACTTAGAAATATGACAATAAGAAGTTCTCCATTACAATAAAAAAATATCTGTGTAGGTGAAATGGGCAAAATCCCCTCCTTAAGGGCTAAAGATCTATGCAGGTGAAATGTATTAAATTCCCCCTTAAGGGAAAAAGCAAAAGGGCAGGGGTTAGTATGGAATTTTTATCATTACTACTGTTCCCAAGGAAACGACATTAACGCGGGCGGAGCCGCGGGCAACAGCTAGTCCTTAATAATATTAAAAATGCGAAAGTGAATTTGTTTGTTTCTTACGCTTTCACGTTGTAACTACAAAACCGATCATCATGAAATTCTGCATACACGTTATCTGGGGTACGGAGAAGGACACATGGTTCATTTTATCCTGAGAAAAAGTACTGTTCCCGAAGGATTGACATTGACGCGGGCGGAGCCGCGAGCGAGTTAGTTACTTTGTATTTTAAAGATAATTGTGTTTATAAGCTATTTACCTATAATAATATATGATACTGAAAATAATTTTTTTTTTTTTTTCTGATGTATTTAAGTATGTTCCTGCAAAATTAAAAATTCAAAACTTTTATTTAATATAGGTAATTTAGACACTTATTAATTGTCATAAATTTTCAACTGAGAATTGTTGACGTCAGTAAATTACTTATGGCTAAGCTTAATGCCGCTTCCAAAGCGGCAACAAACTGCACAGCGCATTTTATCCAATCGACGTCAACTTACAATTTTATAGGTATGTGGACTGAGTATACATTGAAATAAAAAAAATATAAAATATACGAAACATTTAGACGTACATGAGACAGGATAGGCTACTTATTGTTTCTCCAGTTATCATAAGACATGGCCCTCATACAAATATTCTCGAACGGAGCCGCGGGCAGAGCTAGTTGCAAATAAAGTTCAGCTTATTTTGATCATACATATATTATATTATCATGTATTACTTGATCATATATTCTAATAACGTTTCACGATTTGTAATGGTTTTCACCTTAGCCATATGTACCGAATGAATGCCGTATTATTTTAATTAATTACTATACTCGTATATTGCTCTCGGCTACCACAGGACAGGCATTGTTGCCTAGCGTGGAGCCAACAGAAACTCTATTTAAAATATGTTTGTTATATAGTTAATCTATTAAAACTGTAATTTGTAAAAGCTGTATTGTGAATAAAGCTGTATTATGTATGGGCTGTATTAAATTTGATATATTGCTCGAATAATACAAGAAAACGTCTAACTGTTCAAACGGCCGCTGTTTATTTTGTAACACATTATGTTTACCAAGACCACCACACGTCAGTAACATAAATATTGATCAGCACCCCTTATCAAATGAACACTCTTCTACGGCAATGGATAACAAAGTTTTCATCCCTAAGGGGTCGATTTTCAAACAATCAAGACGTCCAACTTGTACGTATATCTGAGTAGGTATATATTATAATCTGAATGAAGAGGGAACTGCACGAAATTGTGAAAATTGACGTGTTTTCAAATCACTAGTACTATGCGCTGAATTAATTAAATACATTTAAAGTGTTTGTATAATTTAGATTTATCTTTGAACAAGATCGCCGCCTTGTTGGAATTTGAAACAGATACATATGAAATTTAAAAATGTTATGATATCTAAAAACATTTTTCTTCGAAAACTTTCTATTTTTATATCTAAAACAATAATTCTCACTTGACAAAATTATATTTACATCTCGGAGGTCGCCCCCTTTCTTATTTTTCATATTAAAATATAAATATGAAGATATGAAGACTTTTCATCTTTTTTCCTAATCGGCTTGCGCAGTAGCGACGTTTTTCATTTGCGTGGATTTTGGTTTTACCACATATTGGGCCCCTTAGACGATGAGTACCTACAGAACGGATACAAGAAAACCTTTGAAAATAAAGTACTAGTAATTGCCTGTGCAGGAAATCGAATCCAGTGCCAGTAGCAGATGAGGTTTTAACTACTGTACCTCGGAGGCTGTCGTTCGATGAGAAAAGCACAGGAAATGGGGTATCAGAAGTATGAAAGGGTGGTTTTGGTGTGCGAAAGTTGCAATCACCACAGAGTAAGGTAACGACATCATGTTTCGAATAAATAACTGATAATAATTACATATTTATGCATACAAACGGGGCTTACCACGATATTTTTTATTATTGTTTGTTTGTTTTTCGTGTGTGCAAGTGGCCAACACTGGTGTCAGATTTTTCAAACTGCCTAAAGATATCTGACATAGCTAAACGACTGCCATCAACGATGACAGCCGGGACCAACGGCTTAAAGTGCCTTCTGAAGCACGGAGGAGTTCGATATATTTTTATGCCACTTGCGGTCACCTAATAATGCTTACGCCCATTGGGCCATCGGGCTCCTCATTTTTTATTATTTATTTCCCTTGACGTGGTCTCAGTCTCGTTGCGACCACGATAGTTGTAACTCCATTGAAATGTCAATGGAAATAAATAATTAAAAGATTCATGCCAAGTCCCGTTTTTAATAAAATAAAAAATATATTTTATTGGGTAACAACATTTTAAAGAAATATATACGGACAAATCACACAGATTGAGCTAGCCCTAAAGTAAGTTTGAAACATGTGTTATGGGAACTAACTCAACGATACTACATTTTATAACAAATACATATATAGATACACATCCAAGACCCAGGCCAATCTGAAAAAGATAATTTTCCATCTTGACCTGGCCGGGGATCGAACCCGGGCACTCTCGTGTCGCAGGCTGGGGTGTTGACCGCTGCGCCACGGAGCTAGCCATTTCAACAAGTATAAAAGTTGCTGGAGCAACACAATAAAAGTTACCAAAGTTTTTAAACATATGCATGTATATAAATAAAGTGCGAAAGTGTAAAAAGGATTAGTTACGTATTTTTTTTTTACTAATTATTGAAGTAGGCATTTGTCTCCCATCTCACCTGATGGTAAGTGACGATGAAGACGGAATGGTACATTCCTATTCAAGAGATACCCATTTATTCTACTCTTGAAGAAATGAACGATAAATACAAAAAGTTTGGGAACCTGTGGACTACCTAACTACTATTTATTTTAACTATTTGACCTATATCAACAAGACGGCCTATTGACAGTGGCTGACAGAGGACAAATCGTACACTACTGAGTGTGAGGACACTATCGTTTATTGAAAGTGATATAACCTGATTTTTTGTAAAATCTCTATTACAAGGCTATGTGTATGTATTGCGCTTTTTTTTAAGAGATTTTATACGATTTAATAGTTTTTTTTTGTATCCAGCTGGACTCCTCCATAGCGGAAATGACACCGAGTAAAGATGTGTATTAAACAGCCAATATAGTCATATCACGTTGTATATAGCCTATGGGCACAGTCGTGCCCATAGGCTATATACAACGTGATTTTGAACCCCCTAGCTATATTGAAATCTGAGAATCAGAATCCATAATGGAACACAGAACTGCAAGAAAAAAAGGTAAAAAACGAAAAAATAAATTTAACCTTTCATAGAAATTCGTCCAGCTGATCGGCGATTTTGTATGAGAAACATAATTTTCTTTTTTGTTTTTTTTTTTTATTTTTTTCTTGCAGTTCTGTGTTCCATTAAGGATTATGATTCCACGATTTCAATATAGCTAGAGGGTTCAAAATCACGCTGAATATATATTGCTTATATTTTTTTCTTGATGTTATGGAACGATCTTGCAAAAATAATACATTGGTGTAAATAAAACTGGTCAAGTGCGAGTTGGACACGAAGGGTTCCGTACCCATATCTATAAAAACGGCAAAAATGTCATGTCTGTTGTATGGGAGCGCCCCTTTAATATTAATTTATTTTTTATTTAATTATTTATTTTTAAAGAGAATATATAACTAAATATTCTGTGAATATTTCGTATTATAGCGTCTGCCTGTTGCCGTTATCAAGATCGAGTAAAATCAAGCAAAAAATCACGTTTGTTGTATGGGAGCCGCCATTAATATTTTTTTCATTATATTTTTTTTGTATTTATTGACAACAGACATATTTTTTTTTGCCATTTTTATAGATAGTGCGCGAGTCCGACTTGCACTTGGCCGGTTTTTTTACTAATAAGGCTGTTACTTAACTATATGAACAAATGACACAGATTGAGCTAGCCCCAAGGTAAGTTTGAGACTTGTGTTATGTTATAGGATACAAACACAACGATACTATATTTTATGACAAATACTATAGATAGACATCCGAAACCCAGGCCAATCTGAAGAATATCATTTTCCTCCTTGTTCTGACGAGGATTGACCCTGGGACCTCCCGTGTAGCCTGGCATGATGACCACTAGGTCACAGAGCTCAATATTATTATAATACATTTTTTTTTTAATTTCAGGACGTTATATTATAATACGAAACAATGCTACGAAACACACAAAACCTACGAGAACTCGAACACCGTCTGGAAGTGATTAAGCCCGAATTAAACGGTTTCCACTGCGCAATACGCCGTGCGCTGCAGACTGGGCGAATGTTGGGCTTGTTACCCCTTATAGGGCTTAGCACGACCCACAGTAAACACCTGAGGTAATAATATAAGAGGCGTAAATATGCGGCTTTGAGCAAGAAACTAACAGATGCAGTGCGGCGGAGGCGCGCCACAAGCGGCGCAGAGTCAAAACAACAGAATCCTTATTAGTATGTAGCATAAAGTCGATTTTTGTAGTGCGCCCGGCGCCATCATGCGGCGCGCGTCTCTTTGCGTCGCGCGCCGCATGATGGCGCCGGGCGCACTACAAAAATGATGATGATGATATTTTTCAGGTTTACTCTCCTTTCTCCGTATGCTTTGCTATACACTGCCAGCTTGGCCGGACAGAGTGCAATGTTTATCATGAGTTTGTATTGGCTTCTACAAAGCAATTTTTCATTGACTATCTTCTGTAAGTATATTTTTATACTAACAAGTGTTTTTTTTTCCTCTGGCTGCTCTGGCCACGTATGGCTCCGGTAGTACAGAGAGGGTCATGCTCCTGTAGTGGAGACAAGAAAACCTGATGATGACGATGATGATGATGAGTGATTTTTTACTAACCTTCACTGTCTCACTGCTGAGCAAAGACTCTTCCATACGTTTTGGGGTGGTAGGGATCTACCTCCTAGTGGTCCACCCCGGGCAACGTTGTCTCTGTTTCTACAGCGACAGCGGCTGAAGATCCCTCGAAGCAGGTGGTAGGCTCTATATGCAATCGCAATGAGTCGCCTGGCTTGCGACCACCCTCCTGCCGAAGACCACCGCCAAGCGATTTAGCGTTCCGGTGGCGCGCAGGAGTGCCAGTGCCATTGGAGAAGGGAAAAAGGTCAGTTGCGCAGCCCGGAACCAGTCAGACATTGGGCGATGTTGTATCGGGTAACTCAACCTGGATGCTAGCGGGATCCCAAGCACGGTCTTTAGCCGTAGGCCGACCGCCGGTAGTAGGGGGCCCAAGTAGCGCACTAGCCATGCGCAAAAGGCTGCCCCACACAACGGTGCATAATCCCGATATGGTCCATCGTGCCAGTTGGCGACTGGAAGGGAGGACCCGGTGGTCATACTCGGGGGGGTTGGGGCGTCCCCGCAGCCACCAGATTGGGTTCCCCACCGAGCAGCCTAGCCCAACTGTTGAGTTGTTTTGGTTTACCTAGCAGCGCCTCGTCTTTTTCTTCTTCTTCCCCAAAACACTCCAAAAAATGCAAAATAAGAGAAAGAAAAATAAGGTTAAAAAACGGCTGCACTTCCTCCCAAAAAAGGTGCACCTCACTAACATCCGAGGATTGCACTCAAACCTTGATCCAGTCCACCACCACCTCGAGACCGAGAAGCCGCACCTATTTTTTCTCACGGAGACGCAGATTGCTACACCATCGGACGTGGCGTACCTCAACTACCCGGGATACTCCCTTGAATATAAATTCAAGAAGTATGCTGGGGTCTGTGTGTATGTCCGCGATGACATTTGCTATCGGCGTCTCCGTTGCTTTGAAGTTTCTGGTTTTTCTGCAATCTGGCTTCTGGTAGATACAGGAGTAGATATAACCATATACGCTTGTGTCTATCGTTCACACTCTGGTGACCAGGAGACAAGTAAGCTATTTGACCACCTCATGGAAATGGCAGATAAGGCCCAACAAAGGTTTCCTACGGCGGAATTAATTTTTCTGGGGGACTTTAATGCCCATCATAAAGAATGGTTGTTCCCGTTCCAGAAAACTGACCATGCTGGAAGAGAGGCACGCAAGTTTGCATTATCGCTTGATCTCTCCCAGCTGGTGCAGGTGCCGACGAGAATACCTGATGTTGTTGGACATACACCCAACTGTCTTGACCTGCTGCTGACAACAAACCCAGACACACACTCAATAGTGGTCTCTGCCCCATTGGGCACGTCTGACCACTGTCTTGTTAAGTCCATATCGACCAGCTCTTCTCCAGATGAAAGCCCTAGAGGCACAAGAAGAGTCTGGCGTTATGAGTCAGCAGACTGGGATGAGATGCGGCATTTCTTTGCGTCTTATCCCTGGCGTCAAATGTGCTTTGCATCGAGCGACCCCTCCATTGCGGCTGATACGATTACGGACGTGATTCGGCAGGGAATGGAATATTTTATTCCGTTCTCCGACATTCCGCTCGGTTACAGAGCCCGGCCTTGGTACAATGCGGAATGCGCACGTGCAGAAGCACAAAAAGAATCTGCCTACCAGGCCTGGGTCCAAGCTCGTGATCGCGGGATTCGTGCTAGGAGGGTTCGATCGAAGAAAAAAGCATTTAATAAAGCCGCCAGGTCTTGCAAGCGGGTGATCCGCAAGGCTCGTTTCGACCATATCAGTCGCGTGGGATCCAGATTAGCATCTTACCCACCGGGAAGTAAGCAGTTCTGGTCCTTATCGAAATCTGTCGAAACCAACTTCTGCCGTCCTATGTTGCCTCCCCTACAGAAACCTGACGGTTCTCTGGCTCACTCCGCTGTAGATAAGGCTAACCTTTTTGCCTCTCTATTTGCGAGCAATTCTCGTCTCGACACTGGCTCCAAACAACCACCTTCAATTCCTCGCTGTGATTCTACGATGCCGGAGGTCACCATACACAATAAAGAGGTACGAAGAGCGTTACAGAGTCTTGACGTGAATAAAGCTAGTGGTCCAGATGGCATACCAGCTAGAGTCCTTAGGTACTGTGGTCCAGAGTTGTCTCCTATACTAACACGATTGTTCCGCCTTTCCGTTGAAACAAACACCGTACCTAAATCCTGGAAGCTTGCCAACGTGCAGCCGGTCCCCAAAAAAGGTAGTCGCGCTGACCCCTGTAATTATCGACCAATAGCCATCACCTCCATACTTTGTAAGGTTATGGAGAGAGTACTCAACAACAAGCTGCTGACGTACTTAGAAACTAATGATCTGCTCAGTGATCGTCAATACGGCTTTCGCCGGGGACGATCGACTGGCGACCTTCTAGTGTATGTCACGCACTGTTGGGGTGAGGCCATTGAGAAACACGGCGAAGCTCTCGTAGTGTCACTCGACATCTCGAAGGCCTATGATAGGGTTTGGCATGCAAGTCTGCTAAGCAAGCTTCCTGCATACGGTATCCCTGCAGGCTTTTGTAGCTGGATATCTGACTTCTTGAGTGAACGGTTGATCCGAGTAGTCATTGACGGCTGCTCCTCAGACCTCATGGCTATTGATGCCGGTGTTCCTCAAGGGTCTGTTCTCTCCGCGACTCTTTTCCTGCTACACATCAACGACATGCTGTCACCTGGCGTAGTCGCTTACGCAGATGATAGTACAGTCATGGAGAGATATTTGACCAGCGCTGGGGCTAGCGGAGCAGAAGTTTGTTCAGAGAGAGAGGCCATGGTAGAGCGTGTAAACTCGACCTTAAGCTCAGTGTCCCAATGGGGTGACAGAAATTTGGTTAGTTTCAATGCTACCAAAACACAGGCGTGTTTGTTTTCCGCAAAAAGGAGTCCTTTTAACTTGTCTCCTACTTTCCGTGGTATTTCTCTACCTTTGGCAAATGAGCTTGAACTCCTCGGCATGAAGTTGTCTTCTGACCTTAACTTCGGCACTTCCATCGAAACCAAAGCTCAAACAGCGGCCAAAAAGCTAGCCATCCTGAACAAGGTTAGGCGATACTTCACTCCAGGACAGCTCCTTACACTTTATACGGCGCAAGTCCGGTCATGCATGGAGTATTGCAGCCACCTTTGGGATGGCTCAGCCAAATATCAACTTGCCGCATTGGATTCGGTGGACCGCAGGGCCAGGAAATTAATAGGCGACCAAAGACTCATAAAAAATAAACTGCAAAGTCTTAGCCATAGACGCAAAGTCGCCAGCTTATGTGTCTTTTACAGAATATTCTTCGGAGAGTGTGCTCAAGAACTGTACGAACTCATACCACCTTCTCCTTTCTTCTATCGGACGGTCAGACGCACTGCTGGGTACCATCCTTACCTGGTTAAAATTCCTAACATTCGTACCAAGCGCTTTTCATCTTCTTTTATTATGCGCACAGCTAAGGATTGGAATTCATTGCCTGCGTCTGTGTTTCCGAGCGCATATAACCTGAATCTTTTTAAAGTTAGAGTGAATAGGCTTCTTCTGGGTGAACTCGCTCGATCCTAGACCATATCATTGCCTTTGGCCTAGATTATGGTCAAGAGTAAACTCATTTAATATAAAAAAAAAAAAAATACGTTATCATGAATCCCTTTTCTGTGTCACTTCTATTGTCGTTGGTCGAGTTGGGATTCTTCGCACTTAACCCTTCGTGCGCGAGATCGACTCGCGCTTGGCGGTTTTTTTTCTGCATTATCAAAGCCTCGTCCGTTATCTAACTTAGGTTCCTAACTGCAGGATGTTGGTCGGAATCCCTTACAACCCTATATTTATACAACCCATAGTAATATTATTAAATTAAATTAAAATTCCCCGAAACAAGTATTCCTCTGAAAAGGAAACGGCTTAAACGTTTCGTTCGTTTTATTTGATCGAAATCGGTTCAGCCTAGGATTAAATTACCAATAAAAAAAATAATAAAAATCAGTTAATGGCTACGGTGACAGACAAACAGACAAACGCAATGTCACACATATAGCTTTTTTTTTTGAATGAATAAAAGTAAACCATTATACAAATAGATTTGGCTAGCTCCGTGGCGCAGCGGTCAACACGCCAGCCTGCGACACGAGAGTGCCCGGGTTCGATCTCCGGCCAGGTCAAGATGGAAAATGATCTTTTTCAGAATGGCCTGGGTCTTGGATGTGTATCTATATATATATTTGTTATAAAATATAGTATCGTTGAGTTAGTATCTCATAACACAAGTCTCGAACTTACTTTGGGGCTAGCTCAATCTGTGTGATTTGTCCGTATATATTTTTTATTTTTATTTTAAATAACTCATAATAATTTGCAGATGTAAAAAAAAACTTGCTGTATTCAGAGAATTATCTCAATGTTTTAGTTATATATTTCGCTATTACAGCATGTCAATTTACCACCGATGTTTCCTTGAAGGGGTGACTTAGCCCGTCAAAGAAAACAACTTTTCCTTATAGGACCTTTGTATAGATAGGACCAATGCCGAGAACAACAAAAAAATACATTCAAATTGCCGGACTGGTCGAAAATGTTTATAAAGAAATATCGTTTTTTTTTTTCGAGGTCCCATAGATAAAGTTGTTCATTTTGATGGACTCAGTCACTCCTTCAAGGACATGTCAGTAGTAAATTCACACGCTGTATGAAAGGAAAAGGAAATATGTTTCAATTTAATGTTTTTTTTTTTTCACCGGCCCAATAGTTGTATTTTATAACAACCTTAATTTTCGTGTTTCAGCGAACTTTTTATTCTACACTCTCAGTCTAGTTTCGTTGCTAATATTAGCCAACATCGGACGATCGTGGCCCAAACTGATTCTGAGAGTGGAAGAAATAGAACGATCTTTACCACCGATCAAGAGGAACATACCCTTTTACTGCAACATCACCTTGTTATTGATTCTTCTGTCAGCTTTTGGTAATTTATTATAGATTTTGATTATTATATTCACCATCATACAGTTGATCCGTAAGAAGTCAAATGCTGGATAAAGACCTCTCCCAAGAATATTTTGCATCATATTGCCATACTCAGTATACTCACCACGCTTGGCAGGCGGGTTGGCGATCCCATCTTAGGTTTCTTATACTGTCGACGCTGTTGCTAGAAGTATTTTTAAGCTAGGAAAATAAGAATTTGTTGGATTTGAGAAGGAAATGCAGGTCATAAAAGCTAGGTACATTTACTTTGAGACAATTTACTTTGCGTGCTTCCGCCACCAGTTAGTTCATGCAAACTATTGCACGCCGTGTGGTATCCGGCAGAGTAGAATAGGACCACTCCAAGTCTTCCCATGGATGTCGTAAAAGGCGACTTAGGAATTACAAGCTAAACAAAGGTTATAAACATCTGTGAGACCTCTTCAACCCGTCTGGCCAGCACGGAGAGTGTAGGCCAAGTCCTCTGGCTGCTCTGGCCAAGTAGGGCTCTAGTAGTACAGAGAGGGTCGTGCTCCTGCAGTGGAGACTAAAAAGGACCTAATGATGATGATGATTGCTGGCCAGCGCCCACCCACTACTGTTAGTCCTGTCATGCCCGCCACCAATAGTTGATGCATGCAACTCTGGTGAATACTGCTGCATCCGTTGCGGCTGCAGCAATATCGGCCGTCGTGCTCGCAACACGTGTATTGCCTCTACACGAAGCATCTTCAGGCAGTGAAACCTAGTTGGTCGTTCAAATGACCCTGAATCTATTACCAATAAAAGCTACGTTAGAAAGCAAGCTTTATGTATTTTATTCGCCTTACACATAGATTAAAATGGCTAACTCGTAACAGCGCAGCAAACAAAAAAAAAACAGAAAAAGTACTGCTCGCATGCCTTGATTCTTTTTCTTTTTACCGTTGATACACTGCTTCATACAAAAACGTGCAGGTATTCGGCACTGATTGCAGTTAGTCTGTTTTCAAATGTAGTAAATTGGGATGGAATTCCTGTGAGATTTCCAATGAACGTTACTTTCGTATTGATGAAAGTAAAATTTACATCTTTTGACATATATCGGATAACGAACGAATGTCTATTAAAAAATTTAGTATCGTTGAATTAGTATACCACGACACGAGTCTTTTAAATAAGTTTACCCAGGAGCTTTTCAATAGGTAAAAACATTGTGCATAAATACAAAATTTCTAATTAGCCTATATGATTTCAAGAATTTTTAAATATACCTACGACAGAATATGTACATAATCTTCTCGCAAAATATTTTTTTTCAGGTAATGTAGATAACAAAAAACAAAAGACAACTAAATTCTTTTTCTTTGGTTTTTCCTTAAAGAGTTGGGTGTTTACCAAAAAATTGCCTTACCAAAGGTAAAGTCCAAATTTATCCCGTAACTTTTTTTACTTATTATAATTAGGAATGTAGTGTAGAATTTCTACCCAACTGCCAAGAAGAGATGTGTTTCGGGCGTATCATGTTTATTTATAAATTACTTTATTACCTCGTCCATTGACTGGATACATTTCTTCAGTTAAGGTATCGTTATGTTTGTATCAAAAATGCAAATGACAGTTGGTTTTATTTTTGTTTAAAATAAACACATGGACAAAATCACTTAGCTAGCCCCAAGATAAGTTATGTTATGGGATATTAATTAATAAAATAAATAAATAAATATATACGGACAAATTACACAGATTAAGCTAGCCCCAAAGTAAGTTCGAGACTTGTGTTATGGGATACTAACTCAACGATACTATATTGTATAACAAATACATATATAGATACACACCCAAGACCCAGGCCAATCTGAAAAAGATCATTTTCCATCTTGACCTGGTCGGGGATCGAACCCGGTCACTCCGTGTCGCAGGCAGGCGTGTTGACCGCTGCGCCACGGAGCTAGTCGGAATTAAAAAATACTATATTTTACAACAAAAACAGATATACACGGTGAAATTTTGATCGTTCTGAACCCCTAAAAGGGGTGATTCAGCCCGTCGATTTGAACAACTTTTCCTATGTGACCAAAGCTGGAAACTCAAAAAAAAATGGACAGTTCCATACAAAAAAATTCGGCCGCCCGATCAAATTGTATGGGAACGTCAATAATATTTTTGGGTTCCCAGCATTGGTCCCATAGGAAAGTTGTTCAAATTGACGGGCTGAATCACCCCTTTTAGGGGTTCAGAACGATCTAAATTTCACCGTGTAGATAAACATCCAAGGTCTAGGTCAATCTGAAAAAGATCATATTCATCTTGACCTGACCGGGGATCGAAGCGAAAACCTCCGGCAGCCTACTTATTAAAATTTTATAATAACCTTATTTACATCTTTAATTTTAGTGGAGCACCTTCTGTCTGTATTCTATGGGTACACTGTTGCAAAGTCCTGTGATTCTAACAATATTGTGGAGACGTTCTTCCATTATGATAAACCTTGGATCTTTAACTACACTTCTTACAGTATATGGAAAGGAATTTTGATAGAAGTAAGTAACTTTTGTATTATTTAGTTAAGGTCCTACGGCCCCCAGCCTCTTCCATGGCTTCCACAGTATTTCGCCATCGCGATTTGTTCTTGTCCACGCGCTAAACTTCGGGCCTGGTTAGCTCTATTGTTTTCATCTCTGCTGCCACAGTGCGCCACCAGCCGGCCTATTTGCTAACTCAGTGTACAACGTTTTGATAGTCATTTCAAAGTACATTACGTTTTACATATCTTTAACAAAAATAGTTAATCATGGGAAACCCGCAATGTATTTTGAAGTCACTATCAAAACGTTAGTCACTGAGTTAGCAAATAGGCCGGCAGGACTGTTTGGAACGGCACACTTTCTGCTTGCCCTTGGGTTTGAAATGAATGAAATGAAAAATGTTTGTTGTAGAAACACAAACAAAAAAAAAATACAGGTAATAAAAGTGTACTACAATAGGTGATGGCTCAGTGTCACACTGGACACATTTGTGACCAGCGCTTATTTTCAACCGTCACCTTTTGTGACATCAAGGACGCTCCAATACGCCCAATAATGATTAATAATAAGAGGTAATTAACATAATGAATAATGGTAATATTAATCTGTGGCTGTCAGTTACTAGACGCTATGATCATACTACAGACCAATGCTACGAATAAGTTTTTACTTCAAGGCTCTCTTCTGAGAGTATGGCCTATATATGTCCATTTGCGGCGCATGATCTGCTTGTTAATTGGCATTTCTCGGCACGCCTCCTACAGACGTTTGTTGGAGATCTTCTCAGGCCAGAAAATGCAAAGTATTTCCCGAAAGCAGCGGTTAATAAATAGGTTGGTGTCACGGTTAATCGACCATGCACACCCTGGTGTCAGAGTTCTTCGGAACCGCCTCTCGGCCTCTGACGTAGTTCCTTTAACGACTACAAGATGGTAGCCGGGACCAACGGCTTAACGTGCCTTCCGAAGCACGGAAGCATCTTTATTATCAAACAATCAGGTGATTCAAGCCTGCAATGTCATTATCAAACTGGAAACAACTAAACAAAGTATGCTTCCCTTAGGAATCAAACCCATGGCCCCCGGGTACCAGGCAAACGCTTTAACCACTGGACCACGGTGACAGTTATAGAAGCGGTTAGCAGTTGATGAAAACCTGATGTAGGTAACTAATGGATTTCGCTTCCAAGGGGTTCAAGTTACTAGTTAGATATTTATACGGAATCCTTACTGAGTGCGACTCGCACTTGGCCGGTTTTGTTCTAATTCATGCTATCGTGTGAAATACTTACTTGTCTTATTTGTTTCAGATATTGAACATCCAGGCGACATTTATATGGAGTTACAACGACATACTTATCATGGTCATAAGCATTTACTTAACTGAGCATTTCGTTATACATAATAATTTGCTGAAGAAAGCTTTAAGAGAGGTATCTATCATATTCCTTCCATCCCTTTACGATTTAAACAAATTAACATTTATGTTTTTTGTTATTATAATAAAATATTCTTTTATTATTATTCATTTCCAGATGAGATCAGTGGTGTACTGTTACACATGCGTAGCCTTCAACATCATCATCATCGTCAGTCACCAACATCTTATTTGTAAAAAAATGCATGTGGTTTGTTGTCTTTTAGGAGAAAAATAAATACTTTTTACTTCGTAAAAGCCGATCGAGGAAATGGGAAAACCTGAGGAATCATGTAAAAGGCGATGTAATTAGCAACCCATCACTATTTTGACTCCGTTTTCCGCCCAATGCTTACCAACATACTAAACGTGGCTTTGAGGTCTAAAAAACCTGGGCTCCGTCTACACCGCAGCGCAGGGGAAAAAGACTTGATAGTATGTATGTTTGTATGACTAGCTCCGTGGCGCAGCGGTCAACACGCCAGCCTGCGACACGGAGTGACCGGGTTCGATCCCCGGCCAGGTCAAGATGGAAAATGATCTTTTTCAGATTGGCCTGGCTCTTGGATGTTTATCTATGTATGTATTTGTTATAAAATATAGTATCGTTGAGTTAGTATCCCATAACACAAGTCTCGAACTTACTTTGGGGCTTGCTCAATCTGTGTGATTTGTCCGTATATATTTATTTATGTATCATATTATACTGAGAGTAACGTATCATCTTTGCTAGACGTCTTTTCACAAGGATTTTATTTTTTTCAATATGTATTTTATTTTTGTTTTGTGGTGCAATAAAGCTTTCATTCATCTTACTATTACTTCTATCTGAGAGAAAAATAATAAAGATTATTATTATTATTATTCATTTCTAAAAAAACAATATCGTCAATAGTTATTATGCGCCTGACAATAATGTTCATTACCCTACTCTCAGTGAAAAACTATTACAGTTAGTAAATAACTATCAGAATAAAGATTGGAAATCTACACGAGTCTGTCTGTATGCATTTAAGCCAGTGTGCTTAAACATTAAAAGCACCCAGGTTATCAGATGGCAGACATTATGCTATGATAAAAAAATGGTTTTCTGAGAAGTCGGTTTACGAACGATAGATGCGTCAAAAGCCGAACGCTTAGGACAATCGTGCCTCTCTATCGCTTGTTCCGCGCTCTCATCGTTCATCGATTTATAAGACGTCACGAAAAGCAAAGCAAACAAGCTATTTATTTGTATAAAAACCTGTCCAAAAACTTCATACAAACGTGGAATATCTACTTGGCCAAAATCTATAGAACAACTGATTTTTTAAATCAATTTCGGAGTTGGTCCCCTAGTGAAAATTGTCCAGATTCGTGGTCTGAGTCAAACGTTTGCTAATGAATAAAATTTCACCCTGTATATTTTTTCAAATATTTATTATTTTCAGAAATATTTCTCATGCGACGAGTTCCGTACCCAGTACTTACAGATTGTCCGCCTAGTTAGGCTGATAAATAACCAAGTCAGCATCTACATACTGACATGCTTCGGCAGCAACTTATACTGGATTTGTACGCAGCTGTTTTATAATTTGAAGTAAGTGTTTTTCGTAGCTTCCGCAGCCTATAATCAATTTTCGATCACTTAAGAGGAAATACTAAGCTCTAGATATTAGAAAAATAGGTATTTGTAAAATCTATTGCTGTCGCGCCGCGTACCCAAACAACTTCCGCAGAGTGCGATAGAGACAACTGCAGCTCTGCTCGAAAATATCTTAATACCATCAATAAAGTACTTATCTACTATATTTATATTTTTTTTGGGCAAATGTTTATTTTTTATTCAGAATTAATCTGATATTTCCAAAAAAATCATTAATGCCATTTTTAATGCGCCTTTTTTGTAATAGTGGCGGCAACACTGAGGCTTCGGGTTTAGTAATCTGTTATTGGCCAACAATGTGTCAGTTGTCACGTTGTCAAATATTACCGAATGACAGCAGTTTACCATTCTCTCGAAACAGTGCTGCCATCTAGTCGTAAGCATTTCTGAAAGAAGAAACTTATGTTTTCAGCAAAAATCAAACTGGCCACTTCATATCATGCAATCCCAAAGACATGGACACACTCGAGGAAAAGTAAGTGCATAACTTTTAAAGACACACACCAACCAGGTGGTCGGTTGAACTGACCAAGATAGCAGGAAGGCGTCATTTCCCACTGGTCATATTGTAATCCTCAATGGCCTATCCGGTGGTTGGAGGTATGGCATCAGGTGCACACGCCCGGTCCCTCGAGCTGCTACTTGCTTTTCCCCCATTCGTCATCTACAGAGTGAGTAGTATCCCAATACCTTCATTCCCTTCCCAAATTCAACAAATTCCTATCCTTCCCCAGCTTCAAAATGCTTGTACTGTACAGCAGCATCGTAAGCACAAGAAGCCAAAGAATCTGCGCTCGCCGACCCGCTTGCCAAGTGGGGTAAGTATGGCAATATCCTCCCATAAAGCAAAGAATCCTTGTCTGAGTCCAGCAGTGGACTTTTTGCAGCTGTAATGATGATGATGGAAATCCTTTGAGGAGGTCTATGTCTAGCTGTAGACGTTTTGAGGCTGAGATGATGATGATGAAGTTTTATAAGTAATTTTATGAACTTTCTCTCTCTCTCTCTCTCTCTCTCTCTCTCTCTCTCATCTAAACATTTACCCAGCTGTATCCTCAGCTGTAATCGGTGGTATAACTTAAGGATCAGGAGTAGAAGAGCAGCGGGGGGGCTAAATGGGATAAAGCTAAGCTAAGCCACCAAAAAAGCCATTCGCTGAACTCAAACTGTCATGGAGCCCCATTTATGTAAGTTTATCTCGATGCCTCAGATGGTATAGTTATGCCTCTGAGATGCTCCAAATCTGGGGTTCGCTTTTCGGATTTTTGTTCCCTTCACATGGTAATACTTACGTAACGAGTATAAATAAGTAATAAGTATAAAGCAAATATGTAGAAATTGACAAGTGAATACTTTCCACAGGGTCCATGGAATTGAACACACGATCTATTTTACGTACTCCGTATTTTTCTTGGTCGCCCGCACTTTCCTGGTCTTGATGTTGGCTGCAAGGGTCCATTCCACGTCTATTGTACCCCTTAGGTTATTATATGAGATACCTATACAAAAGTTTAATATAGAGGCAAGTATATCTAGAAGTATATTCTATGCTATGTCAGATGCCTAAGGACAGCTTGAAAAATCTAACACGTGTTGCCCAAAGACAATCAATTCCAAGCTTTTTGTAAGCTTAAGTTTAAGTTTATCTGTACTGTGCTTTCTTTGTATAATCAAGTTTGTATTTACCTGTGCTTTATATGTGTAATCTCTTGGAAAGTAACCAAATATTTGATCGACTTCTCGTGATGTTAACTGAATTGCATGAAATGTGTGTGATATCGTTGAGTTTAAACACAGTAGATCTTCTACGACTCTAGAAATTGTCAGCGCGAATGGTAAAAATGTATTCCAATATTTTTTTTTATAATGGTCAGTGGGCGTCTGCTCCCCCGAGCTGTTACTTATTTATCTCCAATCCATCTGATCATCTTAAATACCTTTATTCCGTTCCCTCTCAGCCCAATAAACTGCTACCCTACCCTTGCTTAAAAACGGTTTAGATGGGCAGCAGTCTCGGAACCGAGATAAGCCAAATAGCCTACGCTACCAACCCGTCTTTCCAGCGTGAAGAGTATGGCGAGCTATGGCAAATCCCCATTAATTCTTGGGGAGCCCTTTTCCCAGTAGTGGACTTATTGTAGCTGAGATGATGATAACTCTTTATGAACAATTCTTACTAATATTATTAATGAGAAAGTGAGTTCGTTTGTTACGCTTTCACGCCGTAAGTACTAAGCCGATCATCATGAAATTTTGCATACGAGTTCTTTGGAGTACGAAGAAGGCCATAGGCTGTTATCTCAGTAAAAAGTACTGTTCCCGAAGGAACGACGTTGACGTGAGCGAAGCAGCGGGCGAAAGCTAGTAATTCAAATAATCATATTTCTCATTAGATTTACATCATTTTATTAAATTACTTCTTTCTAGAAAGAAGGTGCAATGATTCACCTTCTTTCTAGAATAAAGCAATTTAATTTTTGGGTAGTACTATTTTATATGTACTTACTTTGTTTTACTTACAGATAGAGAGATACATAGCGCAAATAAACAATATAAAAGCAGCACTGACCGGCCTCGATTTCTTTTATGTTACTCGTGAGATGATATTAACGGTAAGAGACAACAAATATACAAGACTAGCTGTTGCCGCGACAATTTCTATAATTATGATTAATTAATAATATTCCCCCGTTATCAAATCATTTTTTATTGATGCTTCGCTCTTATTGGTCGCAGTGTGATGTTTTATAGCCTAAAGCCTTCCTCAATAATTGGACTATCCAACACAAAAAGAATTTTCCAATTTAACCAGTAATTCCTGAGATTAACTCGTTCAAACAAACAAACTCTTCAGCAATATTATATAATAAAGTACAGGTATCAAAGCTGTTTATGTAGCAAAGCTGAGTTTAACACATTGTTGGACACTAGAACACAATTCTCCCATGCTAGTCTGGAAGACAAGAAAAAACGTACAATGTGCCAGCTGATTCTCTTCCCGCGCAGATGTAGAAGCCGGTCAAGGGATTGGGCGAAAATCTAAAGAATCGTGACAATAGGCGATGCGGCTAGCAACCCATCACAAATTGTGATTTTGTTTTCCACAAAAAAAAAAAAACACAGAAGGCAGAAGAGAAAATTCGTTTTCGCGACGGTCTCAGGTCACGTGTGCGTCTTACAATTTTTCGGTCATGTCACTTGTTCCGACGCGAGTTTAATATTTATTACCCATCCCAAAAAGTGCACAATGCCGCTTAAGAAGTTTTCAGGTCACGTGTCCGTCTTACGAATTTGCGTACAGGTCATGTATCCTGACGCGACTTTACCATTTTTTAGTCATCCCAAGAAGTGCACAACGCCACCAAAGAAATTTGACCAGCTGATCGATGACCTTGTATGGGAGACCCTTTTTATTACGTGTCTATTATATAAGGGTTTTTGATACCATGGTTTAAATATTGCCAAAAAATTCAAAATCATCTAGATATATCTATCTATACTAATTTTAAAGCTGAAGAGTTTGTTTGTTTGTTCTTTTGTTTGAACGCGCTAATCTCAGGAACTACTGGATCAAATTGGAAAATTCTTTTTGTGTTGGATAGTAGAGGAAGGCTTTAGGCTATAAAATATCACACTGCGACCAATAAGAGCGAAGCATCAATAAAAAATGTTTTGAAAACGAGGGAAAATTATTAATTAATCATAATAACAGAAATTGCCGCGGCCGAAGTCGCGGGCAACAGCTAGTACAGTATAAAGTAAATAGTACTGACTTATAATACTCGTTAATATTCTTGTTTTTTTTTCAGCTGATACGTACTATCGTGACATACGAATTAGTTCTATTACAGTTCAACAAATAATGCAATGTAAAATAATTGGGTCTCCTTAAATTGTATACTTGCATGCAACACTCTTCGTTTTATGGCTTCAAAGATTCATCGTAGCGTATTGCTGATGTGCAGAATGAGTCGAAAGTGTATATTTACATGTTTCCTGCGATCCAATATAACGGTAGATACACAGTCTCATACAAAATGAAGCTTTAATAATGTCCCCGAGTCAAAACATCATGCATACTTACAAACGACGACAAAAACGGTAGGTACATACTGAAAGTATATCGTTTTTGTTTAACTTTTGATGCGTAGTTTTTGCATCTTTTCACTGACCTTCGTGATCGCGAGACGTGTGAATGCTAGCGCGGTTTTTTTAAAACTATGGACAAAACAGCTCCGAATCTCGATTAGTGCGCTGTTTTGCCGGTGCCGCTTTTCGAGGGCGAATTGTATATCTACCATTATATTTGATCGAAGCATGTTTCGGTCAAAAACGTGGAGTGGAAGATGTCTGCTTCAAAATTGAGATGCAAGATGCCACCCGAACAAACATAGTTACATACATATATTGCAAGTTAAATAAAAGATTGTGAAAAGAAGGTAATTTTTTATCTTGTAATATATGTATCTTACTAATATATCACTAGCTCACATAAAATATAGCGCGGAACTGTTTTCTTACTTCCCCATCATTTACAGCGATAACAGAAAAGTGTTTTCTTGAGTATAAGGAGGTAAGTACAGTCAACTTTATAAATGAATTCCCAATCTATACAGGGGTATAGATTGTTGCTTGGTCTCTGGTCAAGTCACATAAGACATCGTAGTTTTTTAATAACTATCAGTGCCCGCGACTTCGTTCGCTTACGGTCACCTGCAAAAGTCCATACATAGCCATAAGGTGAAAATCGATTACAGTGATTAGGTAGGCATATATATTTTAAAATATCATGAACCTTATCCCACATGTTTAAGGTTGAAATTGCTTTTATTTTCAAATAGTATCTGTAGCTGCACACGACTTATTACGCAACTTCTATATAGATAGAAGTTGCGTAATAAGTCGTGTGCACTTTTGCAGGCGACCGTACATTTTATGTTATGTTTATAAGGGAGCCACATGTTGTAATGAGAGGAGAAAAAAAATAAGTAGCCTATCTTGTGTCCTGTACGCATAAATGTATATCTACCAAGTTTCAAAAAATTCTGTTAATTCGTTTAAGAGTTATGGATATGGAGTTATATATAACATACATACATTTATACATACATACAGAAAAAAAACTGTAGATCCTCAATTCAGTTTCAGTATCATGTATAGAGCTTATAAACACGATATCTCTGAAACAAAGTACCTAACTTACTCCATGACCAACTCTTACAGATTTATTATTATTATTGATTAGTGTTAACTCAACCTGCAGTTATTTTACCAAGTAATATATTTTAAGTCGATTCAGCCCGTAGTCCTTCGGAAGGCAGCTAAAAATAAATATCTTAATTAACAGATACGTTTTCTTTCGTTTATTTTAGAATGATTCCCATCTCATCGTAATGCACCTCTTATGTGAAAGCATGATTCTTCTATTCTTTTATTCTGGTTTCTTCCCATTTTTATATGATTTTATGTTCGATTCTTTCACTTTGCAAACTATACGACTTTGGGACTCCTTACCGAGAGACATCAATTTGATTTTAGAAAAGAGTTCCTGTTTTTTTTTTTTAATTATAATTACTTACAGCAAATTCCATACCTCTCTCAACTTTTTATTTTAAATTACCCAAAGGTTGACTGAGAGAGAATGATTTTAGCATTAAGTCTACTTTTTGTTATTCTAACTTTTACGTTACATTAAAAGAAAAAAAATAGCCACCGAGTTCGTTAAGACATGGAAAACTGAATATAGTAATTTTTTTGAGGTCATAGTACTGAGTAGTATCTTGGACAAAGTAATTTAAAGTGACGAATCAATTAATCATCATCATCATCAATTAATCAATGATAATCTTTATTTGTGAAAACAGGTTTAAATAAGATATACAGTAAAAAAATGGGACTCTGTTTTCTGCCCATAGACGTACAAATTTTTTGTTAGTAATGTTAGTAACATTTATTAAAATTTACAACTATATTTCAATCTAATTAGAATCACAACAAAATCTGACCATAAATATTCATATTATTTTATCCTTAAGGAAGTCATTCAATTTATAATAACATTTTTGTGCTGACAAATGGACGCTCTTTTTAAAACTATTTATATCTGATAACAATTGTAAACGAACTAGGTCATAATTGTCGACTGTTCATTAAATATAAGATATTTTTGTCACTGACTGTACTATCACATATTATTTATGCGGTTTGGGTAAAGGGACATAAACTATTTAGGCGCCGGTCCTATTCATTTCATAGTTTTTTTTTTACAATTTATATAAAACTAGCTTTCGCCCGCGGCTCCGCTCGCGTCAATGTCGATTCCACGGAAGCACTTTTCCCGGGATAAAATATACTCTGTGTCCTACTCCGTACACCAAACAATAGGTATGCAAAATTTCATGACGATCGGTTCTGTATTTACGGCATGAAAGCGTAAGTAACAAACAAACCAACAAATAAACAAACTTAACACTCACGCATTTATAATATTAGTATGAAGTATGGATATACAGTGTGTAAATGTACCCTCGACATTTACTTAAAGGGGTGACTCAGCCCATCAATATGAACAACTTTTCCTATGGGACCAATGCTGGGAACTCAAAAAAAATTTCCTCATTTCCATACAAAAGAGTTCCGCCGCCCGGCCAGTTTGTATGGGAAGGTCGAATTTTTTTTTGAGTTCCCAGCATTGTTCCCATAGGAAAAGTTGTTCATATTGGTGGGCTGAGTCACCCCGTTAAGGGAACGTCGAGGGTCTATTTACACGGTGTAGATAGATAAGTATGGATAAAGCAGTTTTATAAAACAATACAGAACATCATAACCAACAACATTCCCGTGAACTGACTCTGAACCGTGAACCCGTGGGGTGACTCAGCCCGTTAAAATTAACCACTTTTCCTATAGGACTAATGCTGGGTACTCAATTATTTTTGAAATTGCCCGGGCGGCCGAACACTTGAATGAAAATGTATTTTTTTTTGACTTCCCAGCATTGGTCCCATAGGAAAAGTTGTTTATTTTGACGGGCTTAGTCAGCCTTCACGGAAATGTCATTGGTTATGCGATACGCTGTATAGTTCTGTTTTCCTTTCGACGTCAAAAAATAAAGTTAAGTATTGTTTGTTATTATAACAACAGCAGTTTATATTTTATTCTAAGTTTCAAACACCTTTTTTAAATAAAAACACTTGATAGAGTTAGCTTAGGCTTTAGAGTAAAGAACCCAAAAAAAATATTTTTCTCTTATACCATCGGACATAGAATCGTTTTTGTTTTTGGCTGAAAATTGTGTAATCTCATATTCCATTCATATCTGAATACAACCGCGATATGTAACTGAACAAAAATGGAAATTCACCAGCTGTACAACAAATCGATTTTGCCACAGGCATATTCGCGGATGAGAGGCCTGTTCCCCTAGTCATTGATATAAAATTCACAAGATACCCAATAATGTAAATTGTATTGTTATAATTTAGGAAAATATATAATAAATGATTATTATTTACATGGTTACAACTGTCACGTTCTTCATCAGGAATTCACTTTAATATAATTAAATATCCACAACATGTTTCGTCAAAATTCCTGAATTAAAAGTGACCATGGCACTCTTTTAATTCAGGAATTTTGACGCAAAGGTTCCCATTATGTCAATAGTCAATAGTCAAATATTTTATTCATCACATGATATTATTCATATTCATATTCATTTATTCGCTTACATGGACAGCATAAAGTTGACAGAATTATTGTGCAGATTGACATGTACCCAGTTAGGGTGTGGCGATTATAACAACAAATTAAATTAAATTAAATTTTAGTCGAATGTCGAAATATCGAATCGTCGAAATATTTGAAATACCATTTGAAGAACGTTAACTTAAATTACACATTATTATTTACAACATTATTATTGTTGACGTCAATAACTTACTTAGAGCTAAGTTTACGCCGCTTCCAAGGCGGAGTGCGGAAGAAGCAGCAAAAAACTGCTTAGCGCATTTTCTCCAAATGACATTAACTTACAATTAACAATTTTGACGAAGCATGTTGCGGATATTTATGCTGGCGGCGTTAACCTCTGAATTACATAGGATACGGAATGTTGTCATTAAATTGCTTGTGTTAGCCACATATATGCACAAAAACAAAATAAACAATATGTTCTGCAATAAATTGGCCTAGGACTGATTATCCTCCCAATACCTTTATTCCCAGATGGTATTCGCATTTTTTTATGATGTAGGATGGCAAACGAGCAAGCGACTCACCTGATGGTAAGTGATCAGGGCTGCCCATGAACAACTGCAACACCAGGGTGTAACCGAAGCGTTGCCGGTAAAGGATCTTTCCTTTATGTTCTTTTGCTAACTCCTTGGAAGGCCGGCAACGCTTCGGTCGGAGAAATGGGGGAAGGGCCTTCGCCGAAGGCCCTTCCCCCATTTACACCCCCCCAAGTACACCGCACGAAGCATAGAAGCGGTAAAACTTCTACTCAAACGTCGATTTTCTGTGAGAGTGTGGTACTTCCCCGAACGAGCCGTAATTTTGCCGGTAGCATGACTCTACCATAACTAAAATTGCACATTATCAAAGTCTACGCATGATAAGCAACACCGAGCGTGTTTATCGCTTGGACTGGAGACCACATGCGGCATGAAAAATACCTCAAGCTCCTGGCTTAATGACTTTAAGCTGAGTCTTTAATCTGACACCAGTATTGTTAACTTACACACAAAAAGCAAGCAACCATAATCACGATATTCAGCAATCTAGATTAAAATAACGAAACTTATCTAGATTAAAATATCGTTGGTGCCATGCAGCTGGAATACAATTGGCGTGATTTTTTTTTTCGTACAATTTGGGAGGCAAGGTTCAGTTACTACGTGACACTAATTTTAGAGCGTCCAAAAGCTAGTTTTGAAAGTGAGCATTTTTAGATCACTGCCAAAAAAGGAGTGTACTATTTTTAGAGTGTCCTCCGTGGTCCAGTGGTTAAGGCGTTTGCCTGTTGACCCGGGGCCGCGGGTTCGATTCCCACCGGAAGCATACTTTGTTTAGATGCTTCAAGTTTGGTTAGGACATTGCAGGCTTGAATCACCTGGTTGTCCGATAATAAAGATGAATCCGTGCTTCGGAAGGCACGTTAAGCCGGGATGATGGCCCCTTTATGAATCGGACAGGGTTTTATTTACATATTGTATGATAAGATTGTAATTTCCATAACAGTATAATGTTAATAATAACCAGTAAATTATGTTTCAATTTATAACCAGTTAATTGTAGTATAGTACCTATTACGCGGTGTTCTATTTCCTTGCCTCATCTGCTGAGCTACTGCCTATTATAAATCTGCTTAGTGTAAAGCCCGTTCAATAAATCTAGGATAGTAGGATCTCACACACATATTTCCTATATAGTGATGTCCATTCAAAATGAGGTTATGCCCTCGAATACATTACGCCAATTGCAAGAAGATAGATGAGCATAGTTTGTTTCATGTTTCTTCCTATATGGCAACTTATTATTATCAATACTAATAATAAATCTGTAAGGGTCGGTCATGGAGTAGTTACTTTGTTTTCAGAGATATCGTGTTTATAAGCTCTATACATGATACTAAAAACTAAATTGATGATTTTTGTTTTTTTTTTTTGTATGTATGTATGTATGTACTCCATAACTCCTAAATGAACTGAATTTTCTGAAACTTGGTAGATAATTTCTGAAACTTGAAATTTGGTAAAGGACAGGGGTTCCTTTTATGATGGAAGTGTTCAATAAGAAAGGATTTTTAGAAATTCAACGTGCCTTCCGAAGCACGGAATCATCTTTATTATCAGACAATCAGGTGATTCAAGCCTGCAATGGCCTAAATAAACTGGAAACAACTAAACAAAGTATGCTTCCGGTGGGAATCGAACCACAACCCCAGGGTCAACAGGCAAACGCCTTAACCACTGGACCACGAAGGCTGTCGGTGGTGATAAAGGGGTGATTCAGCCCGTTGATATGAACAACTTTGGTTTCTGATGTTTTCGCGATTGTTACACATTTAAATAAAATCACTTTAATACGGTATTATCGCGTATATTCCATTATTTTTTACAATTCACATTTCGAAAACTTTACAGTTTTCATGGTCGCAGGTAGACTAAGTTGACCCGCCTACAATATTTATTGATAACGTTCAACGACAACTTTTCCTTTAGAATCACAGCTGGGAACTGCGGATAAACCCACAGAACAACAACGTCATCATCTCAGCCGCAAGAAGTCCACTGCTGGACATAGGCCTCCCCCAAGGATTTCCAATATGACCGGTTGGAAGCGGCCTGCATCCAGCGTCTTCCTGCGACCTTGGTTAGGTCGTCCGACCACCTTGTCGGTGGGTGTCTAACGCTGCGCTTGCCGGTACGTGGTCGCCATTCGAGCACCTTTCTGCCACATCGGCCATCGGTTCGTCGAGCTATGTGCCCCACCCACTGCCACTTCAAAGAGCTAATCCGCTGAGCTATGTCGGTGACCTTTGTTCTTCTACGGATCTCCTCGTTTCTGATTCGATCTCGCAGAGAAACACCGAGCATAGCCCTCTCCATAGCTCTTTGAGCGACCTCGAGCTTTCTTATGAGGCCCATAGTAAACGACCACGTTTCGGACCCGTAAGTCATCACTGGCAACACACATTGGTCGAATACTTTCGACTTGAGGCACTGAGGTATTTTAGACGAGAAGACACTTCGGAGAACAACAAAAACATTAGAAATGGCAAGGGGGCGTGGCACGCGCGCCGACACTGCGCACGATCTGCTCACTTGAATCACCTAAGTTGTTTGTCCCGCTATCGTCTAAGAATCAAAAGTAAGATATAAGTGAAAAAAAATTAAAAATGCCGTCGTGTGCTATTCTAACGTGTGAAGTGAGAGTCCAAATTAGATTTTTTAAGTTAATAAAATATAAAAAAATATATACGAAAACAAATGCGTCCCTTCCACACCCCCAAAATACAAAAACAGGCAGTAAAGTGTGAAATTCCCCCAGATACTGATTTAATTATGAATGGTTCAATTGAGTGCCAAAATTAAATTTACATAATATATTATACGTAATTTAGCCGTGTGGTTTCGTGTGGAATAGGACCACTCCAAGTCGGAAGTCGATGTCGTAAGAGGCGACTTAGGAAATACAAGCTAAACAAAGCTCATAAACATCAATGAAACCTCTCCAACCCGTCTGGCCAGCGAGGAGAGTGTAGGCCAAATCCTCTGTCTACTCTAGGCAAATATGGCTTCGGTAGTACAGAGAGGGTCATGCTCCTGCAGTGGAGACTAAAGAGACCTGATGATGATGATGATGTACGTAATTGCGTTATATATTGTACGTACGGATCCCAGCATTGCTGTACTAATCATACTAAGTCTTTGACTCGCCCAAGGGGAGGCGTGATGATATGCTCGTATGTCATATTGATGAGAAAAACATAAACTCCTTGTTTATGATTTTCTCATCAATATGACACACATACAAATCATCACGCCTCTTCCTCTCTACGGTAAAAAGAGTGAGGGATATTACTGCCTCTCCTCCGCCGCGCCGGTGGTCTCAGGTCACGTGTCCGACTTAAGAATTTCCGATCAAGTCACGTGTTCTAAAATAGCACACAACGCGCCGCTGAAAAAACCGCAACAAAATCCGTTTTGTAGTTTTAAAGATTTACGCATACATAGAGACAGACAGCGGGAAGCGACTTTGTTATATACTATGTAGTGATAACATAACATAAATACATAAGTATGTTAAAATGTTCAATTTTATACTCATAGTGGTTCAAGAGTGGTCAAATTACGATGCGTATTCGTTTTATGTTATGACACACGGTGTCCAGCACCATTTTCCTGTTGAGTTAAAAGTTGTATATGTCGTAGGCCGATCGTTTAATTGGGCTGATCGCGATAAGCCTAGCCAAATCGATATGTGCCGCCATATTTTTATTTTTCTGGCTTGATTGGCGGCCTAATTACCGCCATATCGTTCACAGTATAACGTTTATACGTGCCCAATCGATTGATTTTTTGAGAAAAAGAATTTGGAATTTAATTTGAAATTTAAAAAGGTAATGTCAAAGGTATTGTTGATGTCTTTTAACAGTCAGAAAAGTATTATCGTAAAGATCAGTATAAATGTGAAGATCAGTTAGAAGTTATATATTTATAGTGGGTCATTGTTGTAATGGTGTTTATTCTAAAATTAAGATGATCATGTAGTAATGGGTTTTATATGTGTTATATTTTATATTGTGTGATGTGTTGTTGAGTGATTGTGAAAATAATATACTAAGAAAGATAGTAGAGATGTTTTAATTCGTAACCAAGATTTGATACTACAACAGTAATAACGTCAAAAGCATTAGTATAAAAGTCTGATGAATAAGTTCATTTAAATTTGATCAATGGGAGTATTTACCTAATTTCTTCAGGCAGCGCATTGTACAATTTGATCACAGTGCAAAATACATGGTGGTAAAATAAATGGCTACAGTGAGTTTAAAACAAACTAATATCATTTATGTATCTAAGGATAACCAAAAATATAGGTTCCAGCCTAGTTTGGCGTCTTTAGAGATCCCACAATTTTTATTGTCATGGTAACGATTTATAAATCGATGAACGCCGGATGCACGCACGATAAAGTGTCACGTTCCACAAGAGATAGAGAGTTCGGCTTATTTTATTTATCGCCTATAATTAATCGGAAAATTATCGCCCTTAACCCGTCTCTACAGACAACCACGTTTTGTTTTTTCTAAACATAAGTATACTTATATTATATCACTATTAAAATGTAAATTTGTGGAGTAAAATCATTTTGTATTTGAAATAAAATAATTTTAGATCAGTCATTGAATAATTTAATATGAAAGGGAAATTTACAGAGATTCACTGCCGTTAATAATAAGTCCTCAATGAAAGTCTCTTCGTTGCAAAAATGTAACATATTTCAATGAAAAAGTAATAAACTTTAGGAGAGAAGTACAATCTTCGTGTCCGTGAATCTCCCTCCTACATAAATGCTTACTGTTTTATGACATTCCTATGTTATGTCGCTAAGTAACACGAAAATTATTTGTCTGTTTCCAATATCAGAGATCATGGGAATGGAAATAGATAAACGAGCTAGCAGCAATACAATAAGTTATATTATGTATCTTCATCTTGTTTTTGTGTCAGATATATTATTTGCTTTTTTTAATACAGTGTTTGACCAAACAACCTAGAAGATTAGGTGAGGATGAGAGGGATATCTCATTCCAACATCTATATCTTATAAAGTTATAAATAAAGCAATTTATATCGGTTTCATCGTATCATAGTAAAGGTTGCTACACATATATTCAGGCCAGCATAGTCGAACCAGCAGTATTTGTCGAACGACAAAGCCGTCCTGTAGCAATTACATGTTCAAGTTGTGCCGATCGGGAAGTATTTTCGACTGTAATTGGTTTTCGTTTTGACATCGTATGTCTCTCTCTCTCTCTCTCGCGCGCGGCATCGAAGTCAAAATTGACAAAAGTGGTTGGCCGCAAGCAGTAGATCAACACACGCATAGTGGAGTGTGGTATCAGGCGGAGTAGAATAGGACCACTCCAAGTCTTCCCGTGGATGTCGTATAAGGCGACTTAGAAAATACAAGCTAAACAAAGCTAATGAACATCTGTGAGACCTCTTCATTCCGTCTGGCCAGTGTAAAGAGTGTAGGCCAAGCCCTCTGAATGCTCTGGCCAAGTATGGCTCTAGTAGTACAGAGAGGGTCGGGCTCCTGTAGTGGAGACTAAAAAGACCTGATGATGATGATAATGGAGTGGTTGCAGGAAATAACAATCTAATTTATCGTTCCATATTCTTAGTACTACTGACCTGAAATATATCGGTGAAAGCCGACGGGCATAAGTTGGCAGTTGCCAGACCGAATAATTATAAGCGGCAGCAGAACACTTTGTGATTCCAGAATATTCATTACATTATTCGATTTTAACATCCCTCTGTGCTGAATAATGCCGGCCCGAACATGTGTGTAGCAATCCTAACAAATTTCGTTTGTTTTCTTTAGAAATTACTTTAAATAAGGTTCTTCATGCTTTCTATTTATTTGAGCTTGGAAAATTGAGACGGGAGATTGATCGGCCTGATTAAGTACCTTTATCGGATGTTAGTTGAAAAGAAAATGTTTCGCGAATTTTCCCTTCGCGATGAAATGGTATGAATTTTTTACGTTTTTTGTACGGACAATATGTTTTGCTTTTATAAAGCTGGCAGCTAATTTTTGCTTCAATAGAAACAAATTTCGTATCGTAGAGTGAATATTTGGCCGATTTTAATGTTATTTAGAAACTTGTCGTATTACCCTTAATAAATAAAGAAATAAAATACGGTGAAGAAATTTCATGCGGGTGGGACTTGAACCGGCGACCTAGGTCTATGTAAGACCTATGCTCTGCCATCTGAGCTACCGCACGATTCAAACTCAGCGCCGAAATTCTCCACCGTATCCAATTTCCACTTATACGTTATTATTATTACAAGTGAGGTATTTGATTCAACTCATTTTACAATGAATTTGAAAATCAATTAATAGGTATGTAAGAAGCCATGCAATATTTTTATAAAACTTTTATTTTGCATTCACTATGCTATTTTGAAATACTCTTAATAAATGAAGAAATAAAATACGGTAAAAAAAAATCATTTCTTGTCGTATTAAATGAGAAAGCTTGGGATTTTTTCAACGCAAATATATACTTATTATTCTACTAATTTATTCAAAAAACAAAGAACATTTGCTTTACTTGAAACAGGATCAAGATATCACGGAAATATATGAAGATAGAAAAGGGTTGCCAGGAGTTTGCCAAGAAAAGCGCGTGTCAGTTTTTGCATAAGCAGCGCCCCCAATTTGACGTCATTCCTAGCGAAATAATAATATGGCATGCACAGAAATAAATCGCGTCATATTGATAAACAGTTTGTACAGTTAAAAACCGCAGAATAAAGCATGTTTTCATGTCGGGACGTGCGCGCTGACTGATGAACGTTTAACGAATCTTGCACGATCGTGCTAGATTGAGTCACGCATGTACTGCCCATTTGCCCGTTCTTGATATATTTCTGTACAAGAAACAAAGAAGACTTCGAATTATTAACAAAAATATTATTCCGAAAATTTCTAGGACCAAAACGGTCGATCATATTCTAATCAGTTTCACTGGCCAGTAACATTTATTAAAAGAATTTTGTGTCATGCGTATGCGTAAAGGTGTTTTATAAAGCATATTTATTATGGAGGAGAAAAATATGAAAATATAAATAAAACTTTAGTTGGATAAAGAAAATCATATAACATATAAATTAATTATGTGTCCATACGACTGTAATCAGGTTCTAGGAATCTCATAATAAAATCGTATAAAGGACGGTCTAGACTTCAGAGCTAAAAAGGGATAATGTAATTCACATGATCCTCAGGCACCCGTAAGTCTTGGGCACTCAGGTTTAAGGGTCTTTCTCATAGACTATTGTTCACTCTTATAAACTTAATTTATAATGACTATTGTTCAGAATTTATAAACATATATTTATCAGAGGAGCCTGAAAGTCGCACCGATAGTTGACAAATTGAAAAGCCAACATCTAATATGGTATGGACATGTAGAAAGGAGATATACCAAACATCTGGCAAAGAGAATGGCCCATTTAGAGGTAAACGAACGTAGGGGACAAGGGAAGCTAAAAGAAAAGGATTGAATGTAAACCCATTCCCTCTTAATCTCCTCACATGAGGGAATATGGGGAAAACACTGTTATGGTTAGGAATAGAAAATTATGTAGAGAGTCGACATACAGAGCCGACCCCAGATAGGGAAAAGATGAGGAAGAAAAATTTATCAAAGACATATGAAAAGTAAGCAGATACAACAAACGAGATTTATAATATAAATATAAATATATACGGACAAATCACATAGATTGAGCTAGCCCCAAAGTAAGTTCAAGACTTGTGTTATGAGATACTAACTCAACGATACTGGAGACGCAACGGCGTGCTGCGTCTCTTAGCGAATGCGGATACTAAAAGGACCCAAAAAAATTCCCTTCGAAATTCAAGCAAATCTCTTAAACGTTCGTATCTGTTCAGGATATCCCGACCCCAAAGTGACTTACCAGTTCGCAGACCAGCCTCTCAGGAAACCAAGAAACCAGCATCAGCTTACGACAGCTGCAGTCGGCACACTCTTAAATATTCACCGTCCACACGTATATAAAGTTCATGGGTTGTTTATCACGAGCGGTGGGTCTTTCACCCTGGCCAATTTAGTCGGCCTTGCGGATTTTAAGCGGGCAAACAAACTTCACAGCGTATGAAGTCACAAGCAGCAGAAGGACATAGCGTGTCACCTTCTGGAGATCAACCTCGCGCCACGGCGATACGGAGGATACTAGCCCCCTCTTGCGGCGTGGGTCGCGCGGCAGGTTCTTCAAACTTTAGAATCGGGGCTCCAGGACAGCTACGACCTCTAGTGAGATTTTGCTTGAACTATTTGGCGCAACCAGATACTATATTTTATAACAAATACATATATAGATAATTAGATACACATCCAAGACCCAGGCCAATCTGAAAAAGATCATTTTCCATCTTGACCTGGCCGGGCATCGAACCCGGTCACTCCGTGTCACAGGCAGGCGTGTTGACCGCTGCGCCACGGAGCTAGTCAATGGCGTATCAGAATCTCAAAATCTAATTTTAACATATTTTTGACGTTTTTTGTATATTGGTAGGTATTAAAAATACAATCCCATAAATTTAACATATGTTTAACACAATTCAAACATCTAGATTTATTTTAATACTTAAGTGTTTATTTTGCATTCACAATGCTATTTTGATGTACTCTGAAATTAAATATAGTGAAAAAATTTCACGCGGTTGGGGTTGGAACCAAGCGACCTTAGGTCGGACATAAGCCGTTCGCTGGTTCAATACCTGCCCGTGATAGATTATAATATTTACTGATCATTTCGATCAGTTACCTTTTTAAATCTGGTATCACTTCCGGTTTACTTAATCTATTTTATTTATACATATTATCTAATATTTCTTGTAAACATAATTAATACTTACTTTAAAACATTTGTGGCAATACTTTTAACTTATTATAATTGATTAATTAAATGTTGGTTACTGAATCGATTTACGATGACGACGACAACACCCAAGATGGCGGGTGAAACAGCTTATATAAGCAGTGATTTGCAATTGTGAGTCAGTCTTGATGGGGCAGTCACTGAGAACAGTTGAGTTAAGTATTTTATTTGACTTTGTTTTAATTCATTTCGATAATAGAATATTTTGATATTTCTGTTACTATGTTGTAGTAATAACTGTGGTCTTAGATGGTATTTATTGGATGTGTAATAGTGACTAATTTGTGTGTACATAATAACTTTTGTAATAATTTCTTGTGTATTCAAAGGTAATAATTAAAATGTGATTGTACAAATAAAAGCCCTTACGGCGAGTAGGCAACCGACACTGTTTAACAGGTTTCTTGGAGTTTCTTCCTGGACAGTGGTTGGTTTGAAACTCCGGTAAATTTAGCTTTGATTTAAAAGAAATAATAAGAGAAGTTTTGAATAGAGAAATATAAAATAAATGATATTCCTATTCTTTCATTGGTTTCATTTCTAACACCCGCGTGGAATTTTTCGTCATATTTGATTTCTTAATTTAATAACATCTAGTTTTACTTCATGCCTTATCATATTTTACTTACCGAGGAAAGATATTTCCTTTCGTATGTTGAGAACCGGAGGCACAATATTTCCCATGTTTTTGAAATCGTGGTTAGACACAAGCAAAATAACACATTAAGAAAAGGGATTGCGCCATGCAACATAACAAAAAATACATTGTCATTGTAAACTTATTTCAAGATAAATGAAAATAAATGTGTATGTGATAGTTTAATTTTTTTTTAAAGTCGATAATATACATATACAAATACAAGAACTCTCTGACGTAACTGTTCCATCATAGGTTTCCAGTTGGTAAATATGTCATGAAAATGAAAATTATACGAGCTTACAGATATATTAATAAAAAAAAACTGACCAAGTGCGAGTCGGACTCGCGAACCAAGGGTTCTGTATCATGTTTCTATAATAAGTGAAAAATTATTAAACATATATATATATATAATACTAGCTTTCGCCCGCGGCTCCGCCCGCGTCAATATCAATCCCTCGGGAATACTACTTTTTCCCGGGATGAAAGGTAGCCTATGTCCTTCTCCGTACTCCAGAGAACTTGTATGAAAAATTTCATGATAATCGGTTCAGTAGTTACGGCGTGAAAGCGTAACAAACAAACAAACAAACAAACAAACAAACAAACAAACTCACTTTCGCATTTATAATATTAGTAAGGATTATATGATGTGATTAAAATACTTTTTGCAATTTTTCCATTATTGTGCTAGAAGACGTTGCTTCGTACCAAATATCAAGATTCTGAGGTCACGGAAAATACCCTGTAGGCCTAAAACAACTGCAAGGGACAATAAACCTTAGTATGAATTTCAGCTTGATACCTCCACGCATTCCTGAGAAAAAGGATTTCGACAGACCCACAGACAGACAGACAATAAAGTGATCCTATAAGGGTTCCGCTTTTTTGCTTTTGAGGGAAATCCTAAAAATAAACTTGAATCCCCGTGTTTAAGTATATATCCCTTATTAGACAAAAACTTTATCTAAAAGAAAAAATGATCTTCTACGGTCTGCGCTCGAAATAAAGCAGCTGGTCCATTATACAAATTTGCTTTTCTCCTAAACCAGCATGGAATACGACCAATGACAAGTTTACAAGGTTCTTAACTAGTATATAATACGGATGCATCGGAGAGTAAATTGAACGGATCCACCGTACCAACGTACTATTAAATATCATCAGATCTTCTGCGTCGAGTAATTGGATTTCTGACTGAAAGCACAAGTAAATATATTTCGTATAAATTAAACATTAATTAGTTTTCGGTAATTATACTGGTTGGTAATTCTAACATGTACATAATAAATATTTATTATCTATGGGCGTATATTCCTGTACACTGGCAACTCTTGCCTAATTTTCAATTGTCATCCATCTTCCCGCCAAATATATCTTTCTTGTCTCCGAATTAATCTATGTACGGTGTTTAGTTGTGATAAGTAGGAATAAAAGTGTTATAGTGCTCCGGGTGTTTATTTACCAGCCCTACAAGCAAGCAAACTCAAAGTCCACTGCCAATATACATCTGAAAGTTATACAATACCATTATCTGAAACGTTAATTATTTAAATAAAATATGTTTTAAGGACGAACAAGTCGCGAGCTCGAACTCATAGGCGGGCGCGGCCAAAAAGCACGTTGCTTCACTTAGCATTGTGTCCGACAGAGATAGTATCAGTGATGAGCACACAGAAATATGGATGAGCAGTTAGAAGCTATATCTACACGCATACGCCGAGTCGCACGCACACAAACACTACCTAGCGCGTGAAAAATTGCAAAACGTCCTTTGGAAAAGGGGTTTTATGAAAAAACTACTGCATAAATCAATTATTAATAAGCTTAAATGAAATCTTCGATAATTGAACTTTGTCGGTACGGTCTTTGTTTTCGATATACTTCTTTTATTACTTATTTACGCCCAAAGTTGTGTTAAAATTAGTAAGAAAAGCTAAAGTTTGTGGCTCATAACTTCTTAATGGCTTTTTATTTTACTAATCTGTTACCGTACAGACAAAATTATTAATGAGACAAAACGATATCATGTTAAACTTTGGATGTACAATGTCAAACAATGGAGTACAGCCCCCCCGAAATTTGTATGGGAAAAGTATCGACTTGTTCAGCCTTAAGCTCTACAGATATTGTTTATTTATTTATTGCCCGCGGTTCCATCCGCGTCAATGTCGATCCCTCGGGGACAGTACTTTTTCCTTTTTTTTTGGAACCACGACGGAAGCCGAGCGGCGGTTTCGAAGTACTCTACACCAGGGTAAGCATGGTCGATAGACCGTGTCACCTACACGAAATGATGATGAGTACTTTTTCCCGGAGTAAAATGTACCGTATATCCTTCTCTGTACCCCAGATTTGAACCAGCGATCTTAGGTCTATGCACAATTAGTTATTTAACTATATATGTATTTGTTATAAAATATAGTTTCGTTGAGTTAGTATCCCATAACACAAGTCTCGAACTTTGTCCGTATATATTTATTTATCACTAGCTTTCGCCCGCGGCTCCGCCCGCGTTAATGTCGATCCCTCGGGAATAGTACTTTTTCCCGGGATAAAAGGTAGCCTATGTCCTTCTCTATACTCCAGAGAACTTGTATACAAAATTTCATGATGATCGGTACAGTAGTTACGGCGTGAAAGCGTAACAAACAAACAAACAAACAAACAAACAAACAAACAAACAAACAAACAAACAAACAAACAAACAAACAAACAAACAAACAAACAAACAAACAAACAAACAAACAAATAAACAAACAAACTCACTTTCGCATTTACAATATTAGTTAGGATTTATTTAGTTATAATGGTCACCCGGGTGCAAACATTTTGATCGCGCCTTTATCTGCTTGCCTACTGTAGGGAGGGATTACAGTAACGAAATAATAAACTTACTTTTCAACTGGTTATTTAATTCGGTATGTTACTGTTATATTTTTATAATTGGTTAAATCATAAAACAATATTGATGCCTCATCAGCTCCCTTTTTTATTTTATCAATTGTTTTGCCCCTGGATACACGTCCTTTAGAGCCTTCCTTCATTTATTTCGCCTTTTGGTAAGTTATCCTTGTTTATCAACGAAATGATTAACTGCCTCCGTGGTCCAGTGGTCGATTCCCACGGGAAGCATTCTTTGTTTAGTTGTTTCCAGTTTGGTTAGGACATTGCAGGTTTGAATCACCTGATTGTCTGATAATAAAGATGATTCTGTGCTTCGGAAGGCACGTTAAGCCGGTGGTCTCGGCTGCCATCTGGTAATCAATAAAGGAATCACGTCAGAGGCTGTTCCGAAGAACTCTGACACCAGGGTGTGCATAGTCGATTGACCGTGACACCTACACGAAATGATGATGAGGGTCTTCCTTCATTTATTTCGCCTTTTGGCAAGTTATCCTTGTCTATCAACGAAATGCCGGTTTAATTTATTTCGTTGATATGACGGAGGCCCTGGCGACAATTCCCATGAATCCACTGGCTTGATCACAGGCGACGCAACGAGGCGGACAACCACCAGCCCGCTAAGTAAATCTCACTACACCTCACACTCAATTTATTACACACAGTGTTAGTAAACATGGGAATTTTAACACCAAATTACACCGATTTCACATTATAAAGTCCATTAGAAACAATTCGCAAACTCCACCTTCGTGCATCTTGATGAGGTTTATAAATTTATAAAGGGTTGCCCAGCGCCGCTTTATTTTTGTGACGTTCGTAACTATCCACAGACAATATAACCTTTATATTGCCTGTGGTTATATTGGTTATATTGTCTGTGTAACTATCCACGCTTTGGTGGCATCCCAACCGTTCATTTTCGTTTTTTTTTTGGCGCCACCTAGTACACAGTGCCCCGTAATTCTTTCACCCCCGGGTTAACACGGCTCTGCATCAAAATCTAGAAATACAGATTGTAATTTCAAGAGAGCAAAGGAAAAACGTAGAATGTGCCAGCTGCTTCTCTTTCCGTACAATCCGTAGAAGCCGGTCAAGGGAATGGGTGAAAATCTAAAGAATCATGACAATAGGCGATGCGGCTAGCAACCCATCACTATTTGATTCCGTTTTCCACCTTTACGCCCACCAACACGCTAAATGTAGCCTTTCGATCTTATGACTTTAGGCTCTGTCTGTAAAGGGATATAGACGTGATAATATGTATATAAGTATGTAATTTCAAATTAAAATGTTATTAAGCAATTTTAAATTTATGCATGTATTCAGCTTAAAAATTAGGTCCCATTAGCCTATTAGGCTTAGTCTGCACAAGTCAAATTACTTGCTAACTCACGCGGCATTTGGATAATTTAGCTGAATGTCTCTTAACTGAGACCTTATAATTGATTTGCACTGAATTAAGACAAGTATCCAACTAAACAAACTTTTAACTTTGGATAGATCTCCAAAATTGACAGTAAAATAATAAGAATATAATTTTTTTTCGAAGAACATAATAAAAGAAATGTGTTGTCCTAAAAATATAATAATTATTATTTCGAAAGGCGACACTTCAAGACCAAGCCTATTTTTACCAATGCATAAATCTAGATATCTTTGGACAAGACCACGTCAATTCTGTCTCATTTCTATAAACTATAGGACAAAAATACAACAAATTTTAGTGTTTTAAGGCTTCAGAGATCATTTCCGCTTTTCTTAGGTACTTACCCATAATCTTAAATGGTGTAGACCATTAGTTGCAAGAGTGTAGTAAGGCTGAAAATTCGGCCATTACAGGACCATTGTTGTGTTAAATGGGATGTAGGCCTAACGGCGAGTCATTATTTGGATTCTTTCCTTTGTAAGAAAATTATATGAAATAGCTTTGATGGTACATAGAGATCCTTATAGTGGTATTACTTGTTAATGTCTCGATGCCCGATGGCCTCCGATGGCCCAGTGGTCATAAGCAGTAAAAGCGCTTACGCATGTTAAGCATCCCTGGGTGCAGTCCCCACTGTGATGGGTGACCGCAAGTGGTATAAAATATCTCGAGCTTCTCCGTGCTTCGGAAGGCAAGTTATGCCGTTGGTCCCGGCTGCCATCATATATGGCAGTCGTTGAGCTATGTTAGATGCCTTTAGGCAGCTTGAAAAATCCGACACCACTGTTGGCCACTTATACAAACGAAAAACAAAACAAAAATGTCTCATGACTTATAATTTTATTTCTCGTAAACTTAAAAACTACTTATAAATAGAAAACAAAATTACAAATTAAATAGCCCTGGCAGCTCATTAGCGTGCCCAGAAGGTTGGCAGCATTGCCACGTTGTATGGCAATGCTAATCTTTTGACCAAAATACAGGCAAGCCCTCTGGCCACGAGATACCATAAATGTAGTTCTCTGGAAATTTGAAATATTTATAATTTTTAAGCCGATCCAGGAAATAGGCGAAATTTCGAGAAATCATATAAATAGGCGATTTGGCTAGCAACCTATCACTATTCTAAGTCCATTTTCCACTTAAACGCTCACGATGCTAAACTTGTTATAGAGAGCCTTGGGCTCTATCTCTCCCGCCAAGGAAAAAGATGATACATATTAATGTATATGTGTATTAAAATAAATTTATTTTATAAACATCAAGAATTTATTCAAGAATATATACAACATCAAGAATTCACATTGAAATAACCATTAAAAAAAAGTATGTAATCAATACAGTATATATTTCTACATAAAAATGTAAAATCGGGATAGTTGCCGCTCTTTTTGAAATTACTTTTTATCTTTTAGTACATTAAGCAAAATACTTTACTTTGAGAACTGGCTAATACTTCGGTTCTTTATCTACAAACATAACAATGAAAAACATTTTTGCGGCTCTTTATTCCTTGTGGCGTCTATCCCACATAGGAAATAGTTACCTAATTCATATAAATTTCATTTCGGTTAGATTCCCCGCTGAGAAAACTAGGCGTCTATTCTCCACATAGTTTGATAGCAATTTTCTTACACATGCAATTGGATCGAAACATGCGAAACGGTTAACTTAGTAGTTAGAGGTTTTTGATAAGTTTATAATATAGAATGCAGTTCATCCATAAAGCTAGCTAGAGTAAATGCGATCGTGGCAACTATACCCGGGGGGTATAGTTGCAACTATAACTGGGGGTATAGTTGCCACGATTCCTATGTGAGGTTCTTAATTACAGCACAACTATTTAACAGATTTGATTTCGGAAAGTATTGTTAGAATTTTACCTCATACGATATTTTTTTAGCAAGGCAAGACAGGTTTTTACTTTCCAAAAATTGTATCAAGTTACTAGATGAACCCATACATAACCATAAAGTAAATGATTGTTCTTTAACAAAAATTATTTGTTTAATAAATTTATAAAAAAAAAAAAAAAATATGACATAGGTAGGACGGCAAACGAGCAAGCGGGTCACCTGATGGTAAGTGATCTCCGCTGAGCATAGACAACTGCAACAGCAACACAAGTGCGTTGATATTTTTTTTTTTCATTAGTTGATTATTTTTCTTTTCGAGTCGGAATGGTTCCATTTGATTAGATTTCATTTGCCCAGTATTTTTTTTGTTTTTTGTAATATTACACAGGTTCTGTTCATATGGGTACACAGGAAAGTTTCAACTAAATTGAGATATCATGTAACAAAAGATTGTATTTGTATGAAACACATTTTGGAAATAAATATATATTTCATTTGTTTTTTTTTTAATTTATTTGGCTTCGCTGATCGCCTTATCATTAGCCTCATTGACTTCCTGTATAGTGAAAGTAGTGGGGCAGCTATTTGACTAAAAATATGAGTATTATAATTTTTTTTTTTTTTTATTATTTAAAATTTTATTTACCAAAAAAAATGGTACAAAAGGCGGACTTACCAGTCAACCTTCGGGATAGGTAAAAATAAAATGTGGTAGGCGAATATTGACATAGTTATTTATAATACATACAAGCCTAATAGGCTAGTTTCCTAAAAAAATATAATTAGTCGGTCAGTTAGATAATCAAAAAATATTGGATACGTATTTTTTCTTTTATCGATTTAATAAAAAATGATAACGATACAGACCTTCGAAATTCCGTGTGACGTCATAGTTTGCTACACTTTTTAGCAAACTTTGACGTCACAGGCCCACTCATGAATTTTGACGCGCTTTATCTTTTCCATTTATTGTTTAATTGACAAAAGAAAAAATACGTGCCCAATATTTTATGATTATCTAACTGACGGACTAATTGTAATGTCATTATTTTGACCCAGGCAACTAGCCTATTATCCTAAAGGTGTAGCAGGCGTAGTCATGTTCTGAAGCATAGGCGCAGCTGTAGAGTCTGTAGATGGTGAATTAAACTGGAACATCACTAGTTCGTACGTCACTATAGTTCCGGCCACCTGAAAACAATTTTGATTATTAAACCGCGATAGATCCGGGGAACTATTTTTGAAAATATGACACTCGTCTGCGAGCGATTTTTGTGTGGAAAAATCGCTCGTTTGCGAATGGCGTTATTTCAAAAATAGATCCCCTGGTCTTTGTAAATATGTTAACTTTTTAAAACCTCCATACTTGCATTTGACTGATAATATGGTACTTGTGTTGACTATTATTATTTACCTGAGATTACAGTTAGCAACACAAGTATGGATTTTTTTAGGGCCGTTAGGGGTGTGTTAAACTGCAGTTTTTTTTTATACTGGTTTATAGTTAACTAACGCAAAACCTGCTAAAGACGACTTAGGTACATCATGACTAACAACGTTTGTTCTATGACTTTTACCTAAACGCAATACATAGTAAGATTTTACATTAGCTTTTATGTGGATTTCTATCAAACGTTAAGTCTATGTTTAATTCTTCTATAGCTGTGAGCGTAGGTACCATTAATATATCGGACTTCGGAGCGCTGATTGCCATAGAGTTAAGACAAGTAGAATTACTATTTTGCATTTAATTTTTTTTTTGTATGAAAAACCAAACATCGAATTACACAAAGTCATATAGCAAACGTAGTTATCTTGATGTACCTTAGTCTTCTTTAGGAGGTTATGCGTTATATACCACTTACCCTGTATACAGCTGTAATTAAAAATATATACATAATTATATTATTTGGTGTTTTTGATGACAAGCGGTACAAACAGCTTCCAAAGCACGGAAGAGCCCTAGAAAATTTTATGCTACATGTGGTGTTACGCCCACTAGGTTATTGAGCTCCTCTAATTGATACACTGAAACTGTTAATATCGTATCTACTATTATATAAGACTACTAGCTTTCACCCGCGGCTCCGCCCGCGTCAATGTAGATCCCTCGTGAATAGTACTATTTTCCCGGGATAAAAGGTAGCCTATGTCCTTTTCCGTACTCCAGAGAACTTGTATGCAAAATTTTATGATGATCGGTTCAGTAGTTACGGCGTGAAAGCGTAACAAACAAACAAACTCACTTTCGCATTTATAATATTAGTAAGGATGATTTGCTTTTCCAGTAAAGTATATGCCACTCTCTCTAATCGCTGTCGTAGATTTCATTGTTGTTGATTTTTAAATGAAATATTATTTTTTTTATTATTATTACTTAATTATTATCGACTTAATGTTATCTTATAGAAAAATACCATGAAACACCACTACATCAGAATTTGTTCTGCTCTTAACGGCTTCATAAGAGTCTATATACAGGTAGAGTATGTCGGCATTTCATCCAGAAAAAGTGATTTTACTTCCAGATTTGTCAAGGACTCGCGACGACGTTTCAAATGTTGAGTGGTGAAATCCAGAGAGGTTTTATACATTGATATAATATCGTAATCGAAAGATGTGACTTTTGACACCTTATCGTAAAATTGTGAATTAATGAAACTTAAAAATAATGTGAGCCGCCGCGCGACGGCAGATGCGAAACATCAAAAATACTTTGTACATACATTTGACTAGCTCCGTGGCGCAGCGGTCAACACGCCAGCTTGCGACACGGAGTGACCGGGTACGATCCCCGGTCAGGTCAAGATGGAAAATGATCTTTTTCAAATTGGCCTGGGTCATGGATGTGTATCTATATATGTATTTGTTATAAAATATAGTATCGTTGAGTTAGTATCCCATAACTCAAGTCTCGAACTTACTTTGGGGCTAGCTCAATCTGTGTGATTTGTCCGTATATATTTATTTTATTTATTTATACATGCATAAAAACTACTACTCGAGGGGGTATTATCTTATAGTATGGCGACGCGCCGCCAAGCCAATAGTCGGTCTTACCTACCACTATTATTTGATATTATACATTAAAAATGAAAGATTTTGACGTAATAACCTCTTATAAAACGTCGGCTGCAGGCACGAAAAATAGTCACATTCAAATTGTCAAATTGTCATTTTCCGCAGAGCGCGCAACAAGCGATGAAGAGACCCGATCGGCCTTAGCGGCTTGTGACGCATCTATCTCTCTTCACTTTATTCCTGGGGGCCCTTTGGTGATGTTGTCTATAAAGGTTGAGGGCACTCTGCCCTCGCCTCAACCGCCCGGTGAAGTAGCGAAAGCTCACTTGGAGCTAGCTATACAGTCATTTCCAAAAAAAAAAAAAAAACTTCACTTTATCACTTCTCTTGACTTTACAGACAGCAAAATTTTATTTTATTGGCTTTTTGAGTGTGTTTAACAAATATCTAGATGTGAATCAACGATTGAGAAACTTCCAAGAAAATCAGAGTGAGGCATTATATATTCAACTAGCTGTTATTGTGATTAATTAGTTTTTTAATAGTATATTTTTATTAGTATAGATGAATAATTTCCCCCGTTTTCAAAACATTTGTTATTGATGCTTCGCTCCTATTGGTCGCAGCGTGATGATTAGCGCGTTCAAACAAACAAACTCTTCAGCTTTATAATATTAGTATAGACTAGCTGTTGCCCGCGACTTCGTCCGCGGCAGTTCCTGTTACTATGATTAATTAGTATAGATTAACAATTTCCCCCCGTTTTTCAAAAAAATTTTATTGATGATACGCTCCTGTTGGCCACAGCGTGATGCTTTCTCAATAAATGGACTATCCAACACAAAAAGAATTTTCCAATTTGAACCAGTAGTTCCTGAGATTAGTGCGTTCAAACAAACAAACTCTTCAGCTTTATAATATTAGTATAGATATGGATCAATGATTTGTCGTCTATTGTATAATTTGTCTGCGGTCTGAATATACCCCCATTTTAACTGTTTTAATGGTGTCAACGTATAGGTGTCAAGTTGTCGACCTTTTCACCTTAAGGGGCTTGGAGTCGCCGATGACCTTGTGCATGTGGGCGGAGCTAAGTGTTCTAAGCCCCGCATCCCCGCACCATAATGATCGTACGTACGTCGCCGCCGCGCCGTCACGTCGGGCGTTCAAAGAATATGCAGCGACATAGACAGACGTGAAAATAAAGAAATAGGTATTTCATTTAGGGAATGCTCTCAATAACATATTGTTTAACAAAAACTGCAAAAATTATAAAGCAAACATCACATGGGCACTATTTTTGCTGTTGTTTTTTTACTGACTTCTAAAAAGGTTATCTAGTAAGTAAAAATGAATGGCGGTTAACAATTCATTATGTATTTTGTAGAATTTTTCGAACTGGATTGTTCCAAACAAATACAAGGTTAATTTTTGAATCACCATTGGAAACCATTGATCAAATTGAGACCATATATTTTTATTGTTAAGGAAGTTGCATCAAAATCGGTTTAGATAGTTTAAATGAATTATATGAAGTTGGTTGAAATTCGGTTTATAATAGCCTAATCGTAGCCAAAACTATCCACTGCTGTTGCTAAAAATCGGTATGAAAAAAAAAATATGATCTTATACAATCTATATAAATAAAAAAACCGCCCTAGTGCGAGTCGGACTCGCGCAGTAAGGCTTCCGTACATTGATATACACGATGTAACTAAAAATATATGCTTTTCGCAATTTTTCTTTTGTCTGTTTTTTTTTTTTTATATATACGGACAAATCACACAGATTGAGCTAGCCCCAAAGTAAGTTCGAGACTTGTGTTATGGGATACTAACTCAACGATACTATATTTTATAACAAATACATTTATAGATAAACATCCAAGACCCAGACCAATCTGAAAAATCTTGACCTGGCCGGGGATCGAACCCGGTCACTCCGTGTCGCGGGCTGGCGTGTTGACCGCTGCGCCACGGAGCTAGTCAAACTGTGTTTGTGTTATAATATAAGACGTTGCTTCGTACTAAACTTCAAGATTCTTTTGATTACGTTGGCTAATGAGTTCGATTTTTTCACAACTCCAAGGGACAGATAGTATCACTTCTTTTTCCCTTGCGGGATAGACAGAGCCTTGGTCTATAAGACCTTATGGCCACATTTAGCAAATTGTAGGGCGTGTAGATAGAAAACGGAATCAAATAGTGATGGGTTGCTAGCCGCATCGCCTGACATAAGGGACAGCAGACCTGAGTATTTGCTTGATACCTCTACGCGTTCTTGAGAAAAAGGGTCTTGACAGATAAATAGACAGACAGACAGATGGACAACCGAGTGATCCTATAAGGGTTCCTTTTCACCTTTTGAGGTACGGAACCCTAAAAAGATAGTCACAACGTCCATGCGCACAAATTAATTAGATCCAACAAAAATAGTTCATAATCACGAAAGCGTCTATTGCGCACTAATCTCAACTCAATCGACTGAAAACCTCTGCACTGTTTCTAATCTTTGACAGCGCAAGCTGCACACAGATAAGACTTATTGTAAGTACGTGCTCTACCGCATATACACTCGCATAATCGATCGACAACAAGTGCAGAGCAACGAGCGACACAACCCTCCCGTCCGAGTACTGCCTTGCGACTGCCGTGCGCGCCCGCGCAGACACCCTCCAAACCTATTACTTGCGGAATCCCGGAAAAGACTGTTTTTATATAATAAAATTTTGCTTGATTTACATATGCTACGTTGATGTTATAGTACATGTTGAGACAATTGTTTTATTGTAAAAATATTTTAAAAGCTCTCAGCAGTTTAGCAGGAGATAGCATTGATACCTGAAAATATAACGTTTTCTTTATTTGTTTACAACAAAAGTAATACACATATAAATAAGATAAACGTTGAAAATATTGTAAGTGAGTTGATACAAAATATATATTTTTTTCAAATTTTTCGGACTTGTGGTTTAGGAGAAGTTGCATTTTAAAGTTAACCTTTTTTGCACTTTTCCGGTACCAACGGCCTTAACGACACTCGGGATGACAAAGTTGAGTTATTTTATTCGGTTTGGTTCTGATTTTCTTCATTTGAAATGCGTAGAAAGTATGGCTTCAAACCTAGTAAAAATCTGCCTCCGTGGTCCAGTGGTTAAGGCGTTTGACTTTAAACCCCGGGTTTAAAGGCAAACGCCTTAACGGTCGTGGGTTCGATTCCCACGGGAAGCAAAGTATGTTTAGTTGTTTCCAGTTTGGTTAGGACATTGCAAGATGATTCCGTGCTTCGGAAGGCACGTTAAGCCGTTGGTACCGGCTGCCATCTGAAAGGAACCACGTCAGAGGCCGAGAGGCGGTTCCGAAGAACTCTGACACCAGGGTGTACATGGTCGATTGACCGTGACACCTACACGAAATGATGAATGATGATGATCGAATATAATTCCATTTCACCTAATTACTGCAGTTAGTCTCAAGCAAAATTCTTAGTATTCATTTTTAAACTTTCGCGCTTAAACCACATAATTATGTATATAAACGGGACTTAGCACGAACCTTGCTATTTTATGTTTTAGTTATTAACGGAAACAAATAATAAAAAGGTTCGTGCTAAGCCCCGTTCATAAACATAATTATGTGAAAATTCTTAGTATTGAGCTTTCTACGATACTTACAGTCAACAGTAACCCTCTGGTGACGCTGAAAAACTGTAACCCACTCAATGCCACGTTATCCCCATTAACTTGGTCGAGAAATCTTTGTACCTTCGGAAAAAAAGTTGGATAAGTAAATAAAGTGCTTCTACGTGTTTATAAAACGCGCTACGGCGCAGTGTATATGTAATTAGAAACCTTATTAACATATGTACGAGGGCGGTCCCAGAAGTAGCCGGCCTAACAAAGATAACACAAAATAATTAGAAAAATCAATATTTATTTCTCAATATAGTCTCTTTTTAACGCAATACACTTTTCCCAGCGATGTTCAATAGCTTCAATACCCTGTTTATAGTGGTCTGTGTCAAGTTCCTCAAAATAGCCATCAACAGCATACTCTACCTCTTCATTATTAGCAAATCCTTTACCGGCGAGCCACTTTTTCAAGTTTGAAAACAGAAAATAATCAGAGGGAGCTAGGTCTGGCGAATAAGGTGCATGAGGAAGCAATTCGAACTTCAAGTCATTAATTTTAGCCATTGCAATAGTGGACGTGTGAGTTGGTGAATTGTCCTGATGAAACGACACTTTCGTTTTCACTAAATGCGGTCGTTTTATCTTAATTTCATCACTCAAACGCTGCAAAAGTGTCGCGTAATACTCCCCGTTGATGGTATTGCCTTTTTGAAGATAATCAATAAAAATTATACCATGCGTATCCCAGAATACTGACGCTATGACCTTGTCAGCACATGGAACTGACTTCGCCTTCTTTGGAGCCGGTTCTCCCTTTTCAGTCCATTATTTAGATTGTTCTTTCATCCTAGGGGTGTATTTTTGGACCCATGTTTCGTCCATCATTATGAATCGTCGTAAAAATTCGGCTTTATTCCGTTGAAATTTCTCCAAACACAGGATTGAAACATCCTCACGACGCTGCTTTTGTTCAATGGTGAGCAATCGCGGCACCCATCTTGCGCACAGCTTTGTCATGCCTAATTTTTCAGTCAAATTGCGATGTAGCACTTTTTGAACTTCCTACCATATCTGCTAACTCACGCACTTTTAGTCTACGGTCTTTTAATACTATTTTGTGAATTTTTGTCACCATTTCTGGTATAGTCACTTTATTTGGCCGACCGTTGCGATGTTCATCTTCGCAGCTGGTGCGACCTCTTTAAAACTCAGCAATCCAATATTTTACTATTGTAAATAAAGGAGCAGACTCTCCCAGAGTAGAATCCAGCTCGACTTTAATATCGGTTGGATTTACACCTTTGAAATGAAAGTATTGCATCATATATCGGAGACCAATTTTGTCCATGTTTGCAAAATCACTCAGAGCAATCTCTATTTATTGGTGTGAAATATAAATAAAAGGACGTAGCTCATTCTTTTTTCAAATTAACGCGCCATAAGATCCAAAGTTTTGTTTTCTCTTTTTAATTTTCAGCTAGTATTGCTATATTTATGCCAGGTCGGCTACTTCTGGGACCACCCTAGTATGTGTGTAAGCATTAACTTTAAAAACCCAAATAAAATTACCTATCTGTGTTCTGCTTCCGTTCCCCCCTATATATCTACTCCCTTTTCGCCGAGACGGCCTGTGATTGGCCGAAAATACCAGTCGAAAAAATATGGCGGGCGAGTCTTGTTGAGCGCGTCCCTTGCGCTAATATAATTTCCAAAAATAACGACCCTAAGGGCTTCGCTGGCCGTAAACAACCCTAAATCCTTATCGCGCGTGTGTGATGGTGTACCACCAGTGTAGGCAGTAAGAAAATAATACAGTTCAAGCAAGAAGATCGCTAGCCGGCCGGCACGAGGCCCCGTCGAAGGCGATTCCTTCACCAACTCCTGTTCAACATTGAATCCAGGTTAGTGTTTACTGAATTTTCCCTTGCTGTGATTCTGGGGTTGATCGGAGAATGCAGTGACCCTTCCAGAAAGTCGCAACATTAAATTATGGTGCCTCCTGTGAGGACATTCCTCACGTACTTATTTCAAATTTACCCACTTAATTTCAATATTTCCAATTAAAGTTATTTCCAAATATGGATAACTAATTTATTCATAAATAGACTTATTATAGATTCAAATTAACTAGGTACTTATCCACCTAGCATTTGTCTATTTGTCTAACAATCTCGGCTCAAACAGGGAATTCCATTCCTGTTCCATACCATAGTAAATACCTATTGCTTACGAGTACATACTTCTTATCTCGTTAATTCCCTTGTAAAAATCCCTTAATCGTTCGATTTGTATGCCATAAGGTACTATCTTGTTACTCAGGCTTTCGAACTATTTTGGATAGCCTATGTACTTACCTAGGGTCAACTAATAGCAGTGAGGTGTGTATTTATGATTATAAGTAATAGTCCGTAGTTTTAAAACCTACGTGTTTTGTGAATATCTGTTCCATTACTCAGTTTCCATTTAAACTTTTGCTACTTACCTACATTACTCGTATTTTTCACAATTAGTGCCTACCAAAACATGGCGGAAGGAGAATTAATGTCCACCATTAAAAAACGTGAATATGAGTTTAAAAATATGCAAATACTTTATGACTTAGCAAAAATTACGAAAGAAAATAAAACTAAATTAGCATCCTTTCGAGCTAGGTATAAAAGAATTGATAAAATTCGTGATAATTTCTTGGAATGCAACGATCGTGTAAACCAGTTGCAACTTAAACTAAATCCTCAATTTGTTATCGATAATAATGCTTTGTTGTCATTTGACGAGTTATACTATTTCGTCATTGAGTTTGCCGATTCTCTCGACGTAAATGCCATCGGTGCGAGTTCGCGCTCGGAACTGTGTCAAGGTCATGCGCATTCCAGCTCGCAAGTGAAACTACCTAAATTGCAAATAGCTAAGTTTGATGGTAATATAGAAAACTGGCAGATGTTTAAAGACAGTTATACGTCGCTTGTGCATAATAATGTTTCGTTGTCGGACACAGAGAAATTTTACTATTTGTTGTCATGTCTGTCTGGGTATGCCCTGACACTAGCTAAGGGTGTTCCTATAACATCAGCTAATTATTCTGTTGTTTATGCCGCGTTGCTAGACAGGTATGATAATAAACGTATTTTAGCCACCGCTTATTTAGAAAAAATAATAAAATTAAATCCGATCCAACGGCCATCATTATCAAACTTATCACAATTAACCAACACACTTTATGAATGTGTTAGTGCCTTGCGCGGATTAAATATTGATGATTTAAGTGAATTTCTTTTATTTTACATAGCATCTCGGCCTCTTGATACAGAAACTAGGAAAATGTTTGAATTACAAAATACCGAAGAAATTCCCAAATTTAATAACTTGGTTGTTTATTTACAGAAGTATATAAAAGTATTAGAGGTTAGTCAACCTAGTAATTTACAGTCATTCAATTCTAGAAATAAACAAAACCGCAATAACACAAAGAAAGGTAACTTTTCTCGGCAATCAAATTCTTCCTTAATTACTTCCTCGAACTCAATTAATAATAAACCTAATCAGGCTGTCTGTGCGTATTGTCATGAAAATCATTCAATATATCGCTGTGGTAAAGTACATTCTATGAATATAGGACAGCGACAACAATTAGTTAAAGAGTTACAATTATGTCAAAACTGCTTAAGGCCCGGTCACACTAGTGCAGAATGCAAGTCTAAGTCCATGTGTTTCATTTGTAACTCAAAACATAACACATTATTACATGAAGAACATAAAAGTTTATTAGCTAATACCATTGACCTAAAGGCTTCTGAGAATTCCAATATGAGCACTTCCCTAACTTGTGCAACTCAGCCAAACATGTCAAAGACACCTATGAGTACCAAAATTATTGGTTCAGCAGTGGTTCGGTTGAGAAGAGTGGATGGTTCGTTGCAGTATGCTCGTATAATCATAGATAGTGGCTCGATGGACTCTTTCATTACAAGTAGCTGTGTGCGACAGTTAGGTTTACATATAAAAAAGTGTAATTTAAATGTAACCGGTCTCGGTCAAAATTATGTTTGTAATATTAAAGGTTATACGTTTGGCTCTATTGTGCCTAGGTCAAATGACTCGCCCCAATTTGATATACCATTAGTAGTTTTGCCTAAAATCACTTCAATGATTCCTTCAACTTCGTTACCGTCAGTTGTCAAGGAAAAGTTTAAACATCTAGATCTCGCCGACCAAGATTTTGATAAATCGGGTCCGATCGATCTGTTGTTAGGAGTAGACTGTTTTGACCAGATATATACTGGTTCACGTTATAGCCCAGGTCCTGGTTTTCCATGTGCACTGTCTAGTGTATTCGGCTGGGTGATAAGTGGTCAGTTTCTTCAAAACGTCAAAACGTGGTGGCTCAAACTCCAGCCACACCCGTTACGTCACTCATCGCGTCTTCTTGTGCGCTCGATGAGAGCGTTCAACGGTTTTGGGAATCCGAAGAACCGTCGAAATGTAAAATTTCCGGTCCTGAGGATGAAATATGTAAACAAAAATATAAAAATGGCACATATCGTACCTCCGAAGGTCGTTATGTTGTACCAATTATGCTTAAAGATGATACTCCAGCCTTAGGAGAATCATATCATCAGGCTCTTAACCGTTTTCTCAACTTGGAAAAGCGTCTTGCCAGCCAGACTGAGTTGAAAACGGAATATAAGGAATTTATGCAGCAGTACGAAGAGCTGGGACATATGCAGCCTGCTGAATCTTTGTCTACTGACCGTTATATTATTCCTCACCATTGTGTAATACGACCCGATAGTACAACGACACGTTTACGAGTAGTCTTCGATGCCAGTAGTCGGACCTCGAATAATCTGTCACTCAATAATATTGTTCATGTGGGTCCTAAGCTGCAAGTGGATATTGTCGATTTAGTGACAAAATTTAGACTTTACAAAATAGTTTTTACTGCCGACATCCGTCGTATGTATCGGCAAATATTGATAAGACCCGAGAAAAGGCATTATCAACACGTGCTTTGGCGTAATGATCCAACTGAGATCTTAAAGGAGTACGAACTTAAGACAGTCACGTACGGAGTTAGTAGTTCACCTTATTTAGCCATTCGAACACTTCATCAACTTGTTGAAGATCATGGTTCTGAGTACTCAAGTCGTGTAGCTCAGGTTATCACCCAAGAGACATTTATGTTCGATATCACAACTGGCGGCTCTTCCCTGGAAGAGGCGATCAAGCTGAAGGCCGATATCACATCTTTGTTGGCCAAGGCTCACTTTGAACTATGTAAATGGACTACCAACTATCCTCGTCTTCTTAAGGATGTTCCTCCTGAATTTTGTCAAAGTTCCAAATCCTTCGATGAATCGGGAAATGAGTTTGTCAAAATATTAGGGATACGATGGAATCCCATTAATGATTCTTATTCATATGCCTTTTCAGACTCGTTCGAAGTCAAATTTACTAAAAGATCCATACTCTCTTTAGTAGCTCGCATTTTCGATCCACTCGGTTGGATATGCCCAGTAGTCTTTGCAGCAAAATCGCTGTTGCAAGAAATATGGCGGTTAAATTTATCGTGGGATGAGACTATTCCAAAACATTTAACCAAACAATGGCATTTAATAGCGGCCAATTTGTCTGATTTACAAAAAATTTCTCTTCCGCGGCTAGTTATACCTTCCAATCCGATGGAAGTACACTTGGTAGGTTTCTGTGATGGTTCTCTGAAAGGCTATGGTTGTTGTGTGTATATTTGTGTGGTTACTAATGAGCCCAGAATTTCTACTGCGACTAGTTTACTGATTGGAAAATCTAGAGTAGCTCCTTTAAAACCTGCCACAGTAAATAGACTTGAGCTAAGCGCAGCGGTGCTTCTAGCAAAAGTTCTATCGCACATGTATAATTTGCTTAAAGACCATATAACTATTAATTCTATTCGAGCTTATTCAGACAGCAGCACTACCTTGTCATGGCTTAATACAGCCCCTCATTTGTTAAAAATGTATATAGCCAATCGTGTCATTCAAGCAACTGACTTGATTAGTACCGATCACTGGTATTATGTTTCGTCTAAGGATAACCCGGCCGACTGTTGTAGTCGCGGAGTGTCCTGTCCAGAGCTTATAGACCATCCTCTGTGGTGGAAAGGTCCTTCTTGGCTACAGGATTTGCCTAGTCAATGGCCTAACAAACGGGTTCTACTTCCAAAAGAAGACTTACCCGAGCTCAAACCCCTAGAAACTAAAAGTCTTCACGTGATTAATGTGAGAAACCCACTTCTGGACTTAATTGCCAGACATTCCTCTTTTACAAAAATTCTAAGAATTGTAGCATGGTGTATTCGATTTATTTCAAATTCGAGGGTTGCAAGGCAAAATCGAATTCTTTCATTTCTCAGTAGTCCTGAACTCGAGAAGTCAACCAAAATGTTAGTTAAATTGAGTCCGTATCATTATATGTCTTCCGAAGTCAGTCGAGTGCGAGATAATGAACCATGTGTAAAGTCCATTCAAAAACTTTCACCTTTCCTGGACGATAATGATAAAAAATATTTGCATTGTGGACCTCGAACCTTACAATCTCTTATTCAACGCCAGTTTTGGATAATTGGATTGAGACTTCTGATACGTACCGTGCTGTCGAAGTGTGTTAGATGTTTTATTTCGTGTCCGCGCTCTCGTTCGGTCATGCTTAAGAAAATTACCCAGAGATTTTGGCGCGTATGGCAGCGTGATTATCTTCATACATTACAACGAAAGAACAAAAGGTTCGTACATGAACCAAATATTAAAATAGATAACTTAGTCATAGTTAACGAACCTAATCTTCCGCCGATGTTCTGGAAGTTGGCACGTATTGTGCAAGTGCATGCTGGTTCGGATCAAGTAATCAGAGTAGTTACTTTCCGAACTGCTAACGGAAAGACCTTTCGTAGGCCGGTAGTAAAGGTTTGTCCCTTACCGATTAATTAATATATTTTTTCATAAATTACTAAAACATAAATACACACTATCCTTAGGCTAGTTAAAACTTATTTATTACTTTATCTTTCGAAAATAATATTTCTAGATATTCTTGCAATAGTGCGTAGCTATTGCTTTTGTTTTATATCTTTCAATTTGCATTCTCTGTGAAGCCCTTGTGGATTTCAGGTGGGGGAAAATGTGTAAGCATTAACTTTAAAAACCCAAATAAAATTACCTATCTGTGTTCTGCTTCCGTTCCCCCCTATATATCTACTCCCTTTTCGCCGAGACGGCCTGTGATTGGCCGAAAATACCAGTCGAAAAAATATGGTGGGCGAGTCTTGTTGAGCGCGTCCCTTGCGCTAATATAATTTCCAAAAATAACGACCCTAAGGGCTTCGGTGGCCGTAAACAACCCTAAATCCTTATCGCGCGTGTGTGATGGTGTACCACCAGTGTAGGCAGTAAGAAAATAATACAGTTCAAGCAAGAAGATCGCTAGCCGGCCGGCACGAGGCCCCGTCGAAGGCGATTCCTTCACCAACTCCTGTTCAACATTGAATCCAGGTTAGTGTTTACTGAATTTTCCCTTGCTGTGATTCTGGGGTTGATCGGAGAATGCAGTGACCCTTCCAGAAAGTCGCAACAGTATGTTTTTGGCTAGCACCGTGGCGCAGCGGTCAACACGCCAGCCTGCTGCATCTTGACCTGGCCGGGGATCGAACCCGGGCACTCTCGTGTCCCAGGCTGTCGTGTTAACCACTGCGCCACGGAGCTCGCCAAAGCAATTATCGGCACATATATGGCCAAGTCCTCTGGCTGCTCTAGCCAAGTATGGCCCTAGTAGTACAGAGAGGGTCGTGCTCCTGTAGTGGAGACTAAAAAGGACCTGATGATGATTATATGTCGATCTGGCTAGGCTTATCGCGATCAGCCCATTAAACAGTCGGCCTACGACATATCTAATCTTGTGTACAGTCAGCCAACGAGATACCTGACCCCGCCATCTACCTTTATCTATAATTTAAGAACTGTGTTCTGTCGGTGGAGTACTCTCCATGTCTCTCGGTTCTTAGCCATTCTTTTCACCTCTCCATATGACACAACTCCAGCCTTTTCCTTTATCTCATCCAAATATGCTCTTCTTGGTCTTCTTTTCCCTCTCCTTGTCTCATTTTTTCCCTGTATAATATTTTTTATAAATTGATCGTGCCGTATAAGGTGACCAAACATCCTTCCTCTTCTCATTCCAATCGTCTTCAGTAGTTCTCGTTTCTCATTTACTTGTCCCAACACCTCTTCATTCGTCTTTTTCTGTGTCCAACTAATACACTCCATACGTCTCCAGCACCACATCTCGAAAGCTTCCAAGCGTTCTCTGTCCTTTTTAGTTAATGTCCACGTTTCACTACCGTACAGTGCGATACTCCAGATTTATATCTTTATGAGGCGTTTCTTTAGACACCGTCTCATTATCGCCATCTACCTATATATTTAAATTATCTCTTAAACTAAAAGTAATAATAACATGAAAATATATATTCAGAAAGATTTTATTTAAGACATTCTATGAATATACATTTTCATGTTATTATTACTTTTAGTTTAAAATAAAATTCAAGATATAGGTAGATTACGGGGTCAGGTATCTCGTTGGCTGACTGTACAAACACGTTTGTGGAATAAAGCTAGCTTTTATTTGGCTAGCTCCGTGGCGCAGTGGTTAACACGCCAGCCTGCGACACGGGGTGCCCGGGTTCGATCCCCAGTCAGCTCAAGATGGAAAATGATCTTTTTCAGATAGGCCTGGGTCTTGGTTGTTTATCTATATAATATGTATTTGTTATAAAATATAGTATCGTTGAATTAGTATCCCATAACACAAGTCTCGAGCTTACTTTCGGGCTAGCTCAATCTGTGTGATTTGTCCGTAAATATTTATATTTAGAATAAAGAAGTAGCCTTACCTCAACGCAGTAAACTGGTGATGGTACATCATACAATACTGGAGCGGGTACAGTCGACGCTGAATTCACTTGAGCGGCTATTAATGATACAGCAACTGACCGGCTGATCAAGTATACCAGCGAAAATATAAAGTAGGCAGCTGCTTCGTAACCCCCAAGTAATGATGGTGTTCTTAATAAAAACAAAAAAAAAAAGAATTAAGAATCATAGAAATATAAAATAAAAACCGGCCAATAGGCTAGTTTCCTGGGTCGTAATATTAACATAACAATTAGTCCGTCAGTTAGATAATCAAAAAATATTGGACACGTATTTTTTCTTTTGTCAAATAAAAAATAAATAATAAAGATAAAGCGCGTCAAAGTTCAGGAGTGGGGGCTCATGACGTCAAAGTTTGCTAAAAATTGTAGCAAACTATGACGTCACATGGAACTTCAAAGGGCTATATCTTTATCATGTTTTGTTTAATCGACAAAATAAAAAATACGTGTCCAATATTTTTTGAATATCTAACTGACAGACTAATTATATTTTTTTAGGAAACTAGCCTATTGCGAGTCGGACTCGCGCACTAAGGGTTTCCTTCCGTTATCTATAAAAACGATAAAAATGATGTCTGTTGTATGGGTCCTCTTGAATATTAATTTTATTTTTATTTAATTATTTATTTTTAAAGTGAATACTTAACCAAATATTCCGTGAATATTCCAAGCGTCTACCTGTTGCCATTATTAATATCGAGCAAAAACAAGCAACAAAATCATGTTTGTTGTATGGAAGCCCCCTTAAATATTTATTTTATTCTATTTTTAGTATTTGTTGTTATAGATGCAACAGAAATACATCATCTGTAAAAAAATCAACTATCAGGGTTTATGAGACACAGCCTGGTGACAGACGGACAGACAGACAGTCAGACAGACAGACTGACAGCGGAGCGATATTTATAGGGAGGTTTTTACCCATTGGGTACGGAACCCAAAAAAGAACGAAAATGAAATGAAATATTCAAAGAATTTTTAATTATACATTAACTTTAAAAATAAATAAAATCAATATTGAAGGGGTTTCTCATACAACGTTTTTATAGATAAAAGTAAGGAAACCTAGGTGCGCGAGTACGACTCGCACTCGGCCGGTTTGTTTTGTTTCTTGTGGCTACAATTTTTTAATTTTGAATTAAAAAATAATAAACAATTACCTTTTTGTTCTGCTGTTACATTCGCCTGCACCTTTGATACCATCCCTGCAAAAAGTATTTCATAAGTTGACACTATTTTTTTTTCTTTTATCCATTTCGATAATTAAGAAATTTTACTAACCTATGAATTTATCTAACTTTATATTTGATTCAGCATTCAACATCTTGTGTTCATTATGCTAGCTTTTTGTTTGAATGAGAGTTTTCAGAAACCATTTGCTCCCAAGGCGGCGGTACTGTGACGACAGTTATTGTTGGCTGTCAAAATTCACCAATCATAAATCTTGAATTCACGTGATTGGTGGAGTTCTTGGCGGGAATTTCGGCGGACTGCACGGTTTTTGTTTTGGATTATTTTGCAGATTGCTTCTCGTGGACTTTATAATATGAAATCGGTGTAATTTGGTATTATAAATGCCCATGTTTATGAACAATGTGTGGAATAACTAAAATAAAGTGTCATGGTGCGGCTTTATTGAGATTTACATAGCGGGCTGGTGGTCGCTCGCCTTACTGCTACTGCGTCTATGATCAATCTAGTGGATTTGTAGGAATTGTCGCTAGGGGCTCCATTGAATCAACGAAATGAATTACACCATCATTTCGTTGATAACACGAAGAAAAATATAAGGGCTAAAAAGTATAGAAAGCCAAATACCGCAAAACAAAAAAATAAAAAAAAACTTGATTGGTGGATTTTGACAGCTGCTGTCAAAAATGTATACCTACCTAGACACCCGGAACCAGGCCACCTGGGAAAAAGTCCATTCCAATAACCCTCATTAGCCAACACTGGTGTCAGATTTCTCAATCTGCCTAGAGGTTTCTGACATGGCCCAACGACTGCCGTATCATAATAACAGTCAAAACGGCTTACGTGCACTTCGAAGCTCGGAACAACTCGAGGTACCCATCCCAGTGGGGACCAATTGCAAATCTTTTTAGCCTCCACTGCAGGAGCATGACCCTCTCTGTACTACGGGAGCCATACTTGGCCAAAGCAGACAGAGGATTTGGCCCACACTCTCCTCGCTGGCCAGTCGGGCTGGAGAGGTCTCATTAATGTTCATTTCATTCATTCATTTCATTTCATTTATTCCTTAGAACATGGTGGTATGATGACAATCACGATGTTACATGTTTATAGTGTACACATATTCTGCCATAGCTGGCGTAGGAAATCTATGAGTGAATTTAATTATATAAAAATGTTAGTACAGTATATTTTATTTCAAGAGATAGATTATAAATATTGTTAATTTTATCACCATTGGATCGTCAGTCCAGTTATCTCAACATCACACAATGTCACATTTTCCATTAAATTCATTTAGTCATTTCATTGATATTATAATAACACTTTTCAAGAAGCCAGTTGAATAACATACATTTGAACTTATTATAAGGTGAGGCTTCTCTTATCTCCTGTGGCAACGCGTTGTACACTTTGATTGCCATACAAGGTGCGTTATTATTACTAAGCATAAGCCTACGCTTTGGTACGAATAGTTTCGTAGGATTTCTACTATTATTTTTTCCGAGTACCGTGTCATTTAAATGGAAAAGGTGTGGATGTTTTTTTACAAATAGGCACAACTCGGATATGTAGAGACAAGGAAGAGGAAGAATCTTAGATTTTTGAAACAAGGGTCTACAATGATCCAGATAGTCTGCTCCGTGGAGAGCTCTAATACACTTCTTTTGTATAAGAAACACGTTATTCATCTCTACAGAGTTTCCCCAAATAACCAGGCCGTACCGTAATACCGATGACACATAGCCGTGGTAAGCCAGGACTGCTATTTCTTTAGAAGCTGTGTTATGTAATTTTTTCAAGACGTAAACGAAACCTTCAAGCTTTTGACATACATTACTAACGTGCTTTTTCCAGTTTAAATGTTTATCAATAGTAATCCCTAAAAATTTGGTATGATTTAATTGATTTATCTTTGATTGTAAGTACTTTGCTTTAATTTCTAGTGGTAAATTGTTGTATGGTTGAAAGTTAATTATGTTTGTCTTTTCGATGTTTATATTTAATTTATTTTGTTTCAGCCAGTTGTCAATGTTATGTAGTTCTAAATTTATTATCGTGTCTAATTCCTGATTATTTTTGCATTTTATTAATAATGTGGTGTCATCCGCGAACAGGATACATTCCTGATTCGTAGCTTTCGGTAGATCGTTGATATATAGCAAGAAGAGTAAAGGAGAGAGGCTACCGCCTTGGGGAATGCCTCTCCTGTTATATTTTATAGAAGACTTGCATGTGCTTTTTTCCACCTTGTAGTTCGTTTTAATCAACTCGATATATTGCTGTCGATTAGAAAGGTAACTTTGTATCCATGCGAGCGCATTACCTCTGATTCTATATTTTTCTAATTAAGAGTCTAATGTGACACACGAAGTCGAACGCTTGCGACATGTCTAGAAATACTCCTGCTACTGTTTGCTTATTATCTAAAGCTTCTGCAATTTGTTTTACTAAAGTGTAGCAAGCCAAAGTTGTAGACATTTTTTTACGAAAGCCAAATTGATTAGGCACAATAATTTTATACTTCTCTAAATAAACATACAATTTATCGCGCATAGCTATTTCTAGAACTTTGGACAAAATAGGCACAAGAGTTATCGGTCTGTAGTTGCTTATCTCACAAGGGTCCCCTTTTTTGAATAGCGGGATAACTTTCGATTTTTTTAAGGAACTTGAGAATACACCTTGTTCAAATGATCGATTTATAATGTGGCATAATGGTACAGCTATATACGTAGCGCATTTTTTTATTATTTTAGTATTTAACTCATCGTATCCTGTTGAGTTTGTGTCTTTTAGGGATTTAATAATTTTAACAACGTCATTTGGTACCAACGGGGTTAAGAAAATACTGTGTGTTACACTATCGATTCCATGAATTTTGTTGTTTACGTCAGGTTCTATTTTTTTGTCAATTTTATTTGCAGGTAAATTTTTACTAAAATAGTCATTAAATAATTCACTAATTTTTATTGTATTAGTTTCTTTTTTGCCATTCATATTGATTGATGTAATGTCTTTTTGTTCATGCGGTTTTTCTTTGATAATTTCCCCCTGGGTCTTACATTTGTTTTTTGCTGTTACCAAAACTTTTTTATTACGTATTTTTTGTGATTTTCGTATGCATCCTTTAAGTATTTTTGCGTAAGTCAAGTATTGTTTTTTATTTATCTTTTTATCACTTGGATCAAATTGCCACTTTCTATAGAGAATTCTCTTTTTCACAAAACATTTTTTTAATCCTTTGGTAATCCATCTATTCTTCGGAGGTTTTAGAGTTTTTTTTATGCGTATTATTGGAAAGCATAGTTCAAAAAAAATAAAAGAAGGTTATGGAATAAGTCAAATGATTTGTTGCAATCTTGTTCTGACAAAACCTCTTGAAATGATAGAGAAGTCATGCAATCGTAGAATTTATTTATATTTTCGTAGCTTAAGTCTCTTCGCTTTTCGAAATAATATTTACTCGCAAACCTAGCACTTGTCTGTTTTTCGGGCACAAAAAAAGAAACTGATTGACCCATATCATGGTCCGATAAAACTAAGTTGTGAACTCTACCTATAATGTTTGGTGGTTTTAAGTTAGAGACAACTAGGTCTAAACATGCTAACTTCCTTGTGGGTGCTTTAATATGTAGTTCCATATTATAGTTGTTTAAGATTGACTGTAGCTTTTTAGATTGTGTTGTTTCTTTTAACATATCTATGTTCCAATCTCCACATAGAACAATGTTCTTTTTTTTATTTCTAGTTGCTTTTGCCAGAAGAGCATTGAGTTTCTCAAGGAAAGCATTTGTATCTGAGTCTGGTGTACGATAAATACAGAAAATAACAAGATTTAGCTGGCTCACTTCAATTCCACAGCTTTCAAAAATAGTATTACAGCTTAGTTCAGACGTATATTGAATGGGAACATAGTCATATTGATGTTTTATGAGAATGAATGATGAGAATGTTTATGAGCTTTATTTCCTAAGTCGCCTCTTACGATATCCATGGGAAGACTTGGAGTGGTCCTATTCTACTCTGCCGGAAACCACACGGCTACTTAACATGTTTAAGTGCTAGTAATGCGTATGCCAAACTTGGCCGTCGAGTAACTCATCAGCTAGCTACAAAACTTTTATAAATAACTAGCTTTCACCCATGGCTCCGCCCGCATCAATGTTGATCCCTCTGGAACAGTACTTTTATGTTCTACTCCGTAGGTACCCAATACGGGTATGCAAAATTTCATGACGTTAATTCAGTAGATAGAGCGTGAAGGCGTCACAAACAAACTCATTTTCGCATTTATAAGTTAGGATTAGGATAACCGAATACTCACTCCAAACTATTAAAAAGCTGTAGACAAATAAAGAATAGATTGTTTGCAAAAGATATGAAGATGATGCCACTGATAACGTTATCCACTCTTCTGACCAATTGCGTAGCGCGGCAGTAGTCCTCCCGGGTAGACTTCCAGAAGGCTTCTGGTAGGTACTGCAAATAATTTGAAAGATTTTAGTTCTTAATTTAAAAAGAGAATGAAGGCAAATAACAAGAAAATAGTTTTTAATACGTGTCGGGAAGGGAAATCCTCGTAGTTTAAAAATATTTTTTTCTTCTTTTTATCCCATGAAACAAAAAGTTTTTCTTCTATGTGGCCAACAAAACTCATTTAGTGGCTTATTAAACCAGTGTCTAGTTAGCCAATGGCGCTCTCGAAATGATGGTGTAATTTAATTCGTTAATTCGACGGCACCGCTGGCGATGATTCTCGCGAATCCACTGGTTTGATTATAAACAACACAGCAAGGCGGGCACCACCAGCCCGCTGAGTAAATGTCACTACAGTCGCGCCATTTCTCTTTTTTTTTTTGGTTATTCCACACATTGTTCATAAATATGGGCGTTTATAACAAAAAATTACACCGACTTCATATTAATAAGTCCATTAGAAAATAATAAAAAAAGCTGGAAATTACCACCAAGAACTCCCAACAAAATAATAATATTTTTTTTCTCCGAGATATATGTACTTACATGAACCACAAGACAAATCAGGAAATTACAGAAAACACCTGACATGAAATAGATCCTTAACGTAAACAGAAAGTGATGTAGAGATAGGTACCCGTGATAGGTTTCAAGATAACCTGTTATACTGGTCATCAGAACTATCCATCTGCATACTGACTGACCCAGAAGTAATGTTCGTACATACGTAGTGTGTACACACAAAATCACTACAGTTGCATAACAATTTTTTAACAAGAGGTATTAAATTATAAAGAACATGTTTTTCGTGTTGCGTTTTTTTTTTTTATTTTTTCACATATTTGTCTTACAAGAGATAATTATTTATAAAGCACATGTTTTTCGTGTTGCTTTTTTTTTACTTATTGCATCTACATAATTTAGCTTGTGGCGCTTGTGGCGTTAGGCCTTCATATCTTTTCGCAACGTAATGTCAAAGGCAGTAACCTTAGTAAATAATTAAATATATTAACAATGCTGATCACGATCCACGAAACTCGGGTTTGAGCAAACAATATTGAAATTAAGATACAGTAAGCCAGACAGTCTATAAATAAGTCTTATTTAATCGAGTCACATAAAGTATTATAATTATGTTATTTAAATATTATGAATGTCAAGCTGCGTTACACGACTGCCTAAAAAGGAGAGTATTGTCTTAAAGTTCATGTAAATATGTTTTTTGCGAGTTTCTCTACCAACATACATATTACCACGTCTTTATCCCTTAAGAGCCCGCCATATGCCAGGCGGCGTGGCGATACAAACGCGGATGGTCTAAACGCGTTGGCTACTTTGGATATTTTCGTTTTTTAGGATTATTCAAGGGTTATTCGAAAAATAATTACATATGATGGCTGCCTTATCTGTAATGCAATAATAATCAAAAGTTTCAAGGTTAATTTTAATGTATTTGGTGAATAATGCTATATACCGAGTAAATTAGACGTGATTTGGAGGCAACTTTGCAATTTTATTTTCTATCGAGAAAATTTAACGCAATCGTGTTTTTGTGTCATATAGTTACCAGAGTTAGTCCTGAACTTTGCTGCATTTTTATTTCAACTTGAGTATTTAATTATTATTGATATAACAGTCAATCATGCAAAGCAGTGTGAGGTAGTACGGGCCCTTAAGGAGAAGACAGAGCTTAAAGTCATAAGACCGAAAGGCCACGTTTAGCGTGTTGGTGGGCGTAAAGGTGGAAACGTTAGTCAAAATAGTGATAGGATGCTAGACACATCACCTATTGTCATATTTCTTTACATTTTCGCTCATTCCTTTGACACTTACACACACATTCTACGTTTTTTCTTTTCTTTCACCCAGATCAGCATGGAAGAGTGAGTTTCTCTATTTTACGTAAATTTCTCAACAAATTTAAACCTATGGCCTATCGTTGGAATTTCCACACAAACTTTAACATCATCTTACACTTCTAATATATGCTTAACCTGTACACCTTTCACGACTTATGTTATCTTAAATAGGGCCGATTCAGAATGGGAAGCACGTCTAACCTTCGGGTTATTTTGTTCTTACTCCATGCCAAACTCACCCACACGGTGTATTCCGAAGAAGGACTGCATAAGCTTTAGAACATCGCCCAGTGCGTAGTGCCTGTAGTCCTCTAACTCAGGATAAGCCGATTCGAAGAGGTCCAAACGCTTACAAGCCAATGAGTAACAAAAACACAGTATGTGTCTCATTGTCTTCTCCGATTACTTACATGCCCCACATAGTGAGCTTTCCATAACTTTATTCGACAACCTAATCCAGCTGTAACTTACCTTGCCTTGAGCTTCCAAAAGCTTCTCATTTATATGCTGCAAGCGCGAAGTGAGATAATAACTCATGCATATCACGAACAAATCCGAGAAAGTCCATATAAACGTCGACTGGAAATGAAGGAACTGGAACGAGAAATGTAACTGATTTAAATTGAAAGTAAGTAGGTTGAGATAACTTAATGACGGCTAATAAATTTGTCTCGAGGTCTCGAGGAGCCTTTTTTTTATTTTATTTTTTTTATGTTATAGGGCGGCAAACGAACAAGCGGGTCATCTGATGGTAAGCGATCACCGCTGCCCATGGACAACTGCAACATCGGGGTGTAACAGGTGCATTGTCGGCCTTTCAAGGAGTTCGGGGAAGGAAATGGGGAGGGGAGGGGAAAGGATGGGCCTCAGGCTCTCTCACTCACCGAACGAAGCATAGAAGCGGTAAAGCTTCTACGCAGACGTCGATTTTCTGTGCGAGTGTAGTACTTCCCCGGACGAGCCGGCCCTGAATGGGCCGGGTCGTCCGGGGAAGTACAGTCAGCAACAGAAATACCTTGCCAGGCCCTGTATCTATATCTTGAATTTTCTCTTATACTATCTATTCTATTCTATACATATAATAAAACAGTAAAAATATTTTGTCTGTACAATTAGAATTTTTGACTGAAATGGATAGAGGGACATTTAAAAAGAATAATAGAAAGCAAAAAATGTTTTTTCGAATTTCTTGTCTGTCTGTCTGTCTGTCTGTCTGTCTGTCTGTCTGTCTGTCTGTCTGTATGTATGATCACGATTATCTCCGAAAATACTGAACCGATTTACTATAAACTTTCACCAGTTGCTGTCTTTTAACTTAGCACAACATTTAAAGTTTGTTTCATCAAAATCGGTTCATTAAAAAAAAAGTTATCGTCATTTAAATGAACTCAAGGCATGAGTTTGCCTGCAAACATATAGCAAAAATAAAATAATAAGTGACTTATGAAAATTAAAATCCAAAGTCAATCCATCATCAATAAACAACAGCATTTTACCTATCCATACTATCCATAGTAATCCACACTAATAAAAAAGGAGAAGCCGACTGACTGACTGACATATCAACGCAGGGCCTAAACTATAAGGGTTAGAAACTTGAAATTTTGCACAGGAGTTCCTTTTATAACGTAGGGGAGCACTAAGAAAGGATTTTTGGAACTTCATCTCCTAAGGGGGTAAAACGGGTTGCAAAGTTAGTATGAAACTTTGTAGTTTTTGAAGTTATTCGAATGAAATTCAGCATGAAGGTTCTTTACTAAAAGGTATGAAACGCAAGTAAAATATTTTGCGCAAAAATCATCCCTTAAGGGAGTAAAATAGGGGTGCAAAGTAAGCATTAAACTTTGCCATTTTTGAAGTTAGTCGAATGAAATTCAGCATGAAGGTTCTTTACTGAAAGGCATGAAACACGAGTAAAATATTTTTCTCAAAAATCATCCCTTAAATTTTGCACAGGGGTTCCTTTTATAACGTAGGGGAGCACTAAGAAAGGATTTTTGGAAATTCATCTCCTAAGGGGGTAAAACGGGATGCAAAGTTAGTATGAAACTTTCCGTTTTTGAAGTTAGCCAATTGAAATTCAATAGTAAGGTGTTTCATTAAAAGTCATAAACTAATGTATTCCGGGTAATTCTACTGTTCCTGAGAAATCGACTCGGGCGGAGCCGCAGGCCTAAGGCAAACCTGACTTATATATCAACGCACAGCCGAAACTACTGTGCCCAGAAACTTGAAATTTGGCACAGGGATTCTTTTTATGATGTGAATGAGCACTAAGAAAGGATTTTTAGAAAATCAAAGGGGGTGAAGTTTTATAGAATGTTCTCATTTCTGGACTTAGAAGTTTGAAAGTAGGTACACAAGTTCTCAGTTAAAATTAAAAAAGATCTATTTAGGTGAACCAGACAACATTCTCCCTTGAAGGGGTAAATTGGGGGTAAAGTTTGTATGGAATTTTTCCATTTCTAGACTTAGAATATAAAAATAGGTATGTAAGTTCTCGATTACAATTAAAAAGATCTGTGTAGGTAAAATGTATAAAATCCCCTCCTTAAGGGGCAGCATGGGGGAGGGGGGGGAGGTAAGTTTGTATGGACATTTTCTTATTTCTGGACGTTCTGGATTACAAATAAAAAGATATATAATAATAATATAATATAATAATATAATAATAAAAGTTTTTTATTCAGACTCTCGTCCATTTTTGTTAGTACTACATTGAGCTTAACCTAATGTTAGTAACAATAATAAATTAAATAATAATAACATTAATCACTGTTGTACCATCCCATGTGAGACAGCACAACAGCGATTGACATACGTGCAATCCAGTCTGCTGGCCACCATCCTTAGGATGCTGTTGGGGCTGGCCCGCACTCTCCGTACCAGGGATGCACACCTTTTACGCATCGTGGCATAAAAGCAATCAACCCGAGCTTCAGCGAACATCCCTGAAGCACTACAGAATCTAGGCAACCACATCAGCACCCTAAACGCGTTATTAAATTGGACTCGCAGGGCGTTGTACGATTTTTTGTTAAACGCAGCCCATAGGCTGCATGTATAAAAGGTCGTGCAATATGCTCGAAAGAGTGAAGTTTTCACTTCCTTCGAGCATCGTGCAAATCGACGAGCTATCATATTCGCCCTTGTCGACAACGCCCTCCGCTCCCTTTCGATGTCCTCATCGTCTTTGAGGTCAGAAGTAAGAATATGTCCTAGATATTTGACTTTATAAACACGTCTCAGCTTCTCACCGTTCAGAGTAATTGCAGGTATTGTTGCTGTATCTCTTCCTCTGGCCTCAAAAACCATGATTTCACTCTTTTGAACATTATATACCAATCCGTGGGATCTGGCATAGGTTTCACACGTCGCCAACAGCTTATTTAAACCACAAGGTGATGCACTCAGTAATACCATATCGTCAGCAAAACTGATATTATTCACACAAACTTCATCTATATGGCATCCAACATAAGAGTTACTCAGCATGGCAATTAAATCATTAATGTAAAGATTGAAAAGCATGGGTGACGTTAGACCACCTTGTCTCACGCCGCATTCCAATCCATACGACTCAGACATCCCATTTGCCCACTTAACATTATTGACCTGGTTCCTATACCAAAACTTGAAGATATTTATGAGTTCAGATGGTAATTTAATATTTTCGAGCTTTTTCCACAAGATGTCATACGAAACCAAGTCAAATGCCCTCGAAAAGTCAAGAAAACCAGAGTAAACTGAAGTCCTACGACTAGTGTAGTACCTAACAGTGTGCTTAACACATAAAATTGCCGTTTCCGTCGATAGTCCTTGTCTAAAACCAAACTGGTTATCGTGTGGCTGTATATACTTGGCCAAATGCGAGTTAAGCACACTGTCAAACACTTTAGACACAACCGTAGCCAGTGAAATTGGCCTATAGTTATTTTTTTCGGACAAGTCCCCGGTTTTATTTTTAACTATAGGTATGACTAATGCCCTTATCATATCTTTCGGCATATACGAGTGAGACACGCATAAATTAAAGAGCATGGCCAACAGTCTCGGCAAATGCGGGCCGGCGTTTTGCAGGTGCTCAATACTGAGACTGTCATGCCCAGGCGACTTGCCCCTGGTCATTGATTTTACAACCTTATCAATCTCCTTTGCAGTAAATCTAATTCCAAGATCCATGCCATTCTCAATATTGAGCACCGCGCGCGAGGGACCTAGCGGCGACTTCACTGTAAAATGGTCTTTAAAGATATTGGCTATGTCCTTGGCGTCACTTACGCCGTCCACACTTGCCGGTGCGCCAGGTTTAGCACTTATCTTTTTTGTGGCTTTCCAAAATGATCGGAAATCCCCTTTTGAATGGTGTGAGGCGAGAATATCCATTTTTATTTGTTCTTCGTGGGACTGACACCACTTTAATTTATTTTTGAAATGTTTTCTAGCCTCACACATCTCACCATAGATTTGACCTACATTAGGTTTTCCATGCCACATCCAAACTACAAATTTCTCTCTAGCAATCCTATGTGCCTCTCTAACGTGTCTGTTCCATCCTATTACTAATTTCTTTTTTCTAAAGTAAGTACATTCTCTGCTTAACACCGCGGCTTGTGTTAGCGCCATAATAATATTATTATACAATGTGTCAATAATAGGTTTATGATTCTCATTACTACATGTACGATCAGCACACATACCTAACTCAGAAGGAAACTGAATAAGTCTAAGTTGTTTATGACTCTCTTTACAGAAAAATTCGGTCTGTTCCGTATTCCTTTCACCCCATAATACCTTGTTAGGTGTCACTATATTTTCACAAGTAATTGACGCTGTAATTTGAAGATCACATTCAATAGCAAGAGGTAGGTGATCGGACCAGTGCATGTCGTAATTTACGTGAGTTTTTTGCACAGATCTTAAGGCCGCTTTTGTGACTAACACGTGATCTAACCACCTAGTAACGCCCCATACTCCACACACATATGTAAAAGTAGGCACTCCCTTTAACATTTCCACATCAATACAAGTCCACTCTTGGTCCTCACAAAATATTAAAAGTTCTTTGAAGAAATCCTCCCCCGGATGCGCGTTAAAATCACCGAGTATGTAAACACAATCAATACTGCAACTGTCTATGATTGCACTTACCGCTGCGAGGATGTCCGTAAATTCCGTAAGATTCTCCGGTTTATCGACAGGCATATATACGTTCACAACCAATACACTTCTCCCGTGTGATATAATTTTAATCGCACAAATACGCGGATTATTGCACTGCACTAATACCACATTAGGAAAAACACTACGACGCCAAAGTATCGCAGTTCCACCGTAATTACGCCCACGCAGCATCCCCGACGCCATATCCATTGCAGATGTTCCTGTGCTACTGAACTCGTCACTTATTGTGTTTAGATAAGGCAAGTCCTCCGGTATCAGCCACGTTTCTTGTAAGGCTATCAAATCGTATGTTTTACATAGCTCCCGTATGCCATCCACAGAGCGCTTCACCCTTTTGCAGTTAAATGTGACAAATTTACTGGTTGATTTGCTATCCATAAGTTTGATTAGAAGTTGCCGTCCCAAAACGTTTCTTGATATCTTTCGACTTAAAGTGCACAAAGCGCCTAAATATAATTCCCTGCGGCCATAAGGCCTCATCAAGAAATATATTCAGCTTAGATCTTGATATAAAAAATTTGTAGGCGGCATAGTCACTGCTCATCTTTATCGAAATTTTCTCCAACTTAACACACTCATTGGTTTTCCTTAGTATATAGTTACTTATGTCAGTATCAGATGTCCCTACATCTACATTCGTTAAAAACATCGGCACCTTTCTGTCAGCCGCCTTAAATTTTTCATCAGATTCAATCGTACAATTGCCTATTTTACCGGCATAGCGATTATTTATTCGAGATTTCCGTTTTTGTACTGTAGTCCAGCCATCATTATCCTCAGTGCAACTAATCTCCTTTGTTTTGAGTACACCGGCAAATGAATTGCGCTCCGCGCTTGTTACAATCAGCTGTTCCGATAACTGGTTCTCGCATAGTTTCGATGCCGATGATTCATTCCCACCGCCGGCGCCGCGGTCACCGCCCGGACACTTATTGTCGGACGACGATCTTACCGCCGTCTCAGAATTACTGCTACCTTCTGTATTTATAATACTCCGGTAATGCAAATCGTTGTTCGGGGATAACTTTGATGAATCATTAATTTCATTTAAAGTACAATCATTGAGATTTGAAAGTCCCATAGGTCCACTATCTAGGAATGCTGCACCTCTTTTAACATTTATATTGCCGACCGTAAACGGTGAATGGGGTGTTTCCGGGTATTTTACTATTCTGAGTTGGTTTTTGACCTCTTCTAGCTGGTCATGCGTTACATAGGATTCTTTGATGTTTTTTATTTCTGATTGCACCTTACCTAAATCTTTAAGCAATTTTGACACATCTAGGTGATCCATTTTTAACGGTGGTAAGCGGTCTAAGTTCCGTGCCGTAAACATAGGCATTTCATTTTCGTGTACTGATTTAAATAGTGCAATAATATCGTATAACTCCCGATCTTCTTTTCCCTGTCCTTTACGCACTTTTTTACGGCGATCAGCTGACAGCGATTCATAAAGTAACGCTTTCGAACACTTAATTTCTTCACTATTAAACTCCAATCGGCAAATCTTCACAAGAGTTTCTTCGTCGGTACTGGATATTTTATTCTGGATGTATGCCAGCAGTTCATCTATAACGATGTTACAACTCGTACATTTTAGCGTCGTCATTTTTATTAACGCACCCGATAGTGCGTAGTAACCGATAACACGCACGCAGCGGTTCGATGTATATATGTAGGTAAAACCGACGAAATTTTCGCCTGAAGGGATAAAATAGGGAAGTAAAGTTAGTATGGATTTTTTTTTCATTTCCAGACTTAGAAGTATGAAAATAAGTATATGCGTTCTAGATTACAATTAAAAAAGATCTATGCAGGTGAAATGTATAAAATTTCCCTTAAGGGATAAAGGGGAGGGGAGTAAAGGGGAGGGGAGAGGGGGGGGGATGGTATGGAAATTTTCTCATTTCTGGACATAGAAGTATAAAAATAAGTATATATGTTTACATTACAATTAAAAAGACCTGTGTAGTTAAAATGGACGAAATTTCCCCTTGAAGGGGTAAAATAGGTGGGGTAAAGTTTGTATGGATTTTTTTATTTACTTAGAAACACATGTGAAATAGGCAAAATCCCCTCCTTAAGGGCTATAGATCTATGCAGGTGAAATGTATTAAATTCCCCCTTAAGGGGAAAAAGCAGAGGGGGAGGGGTTTGTATGGAATTTTTATCATTTCTACTGTTCCCATGGGAACGACATTAACGCGGGCGGAGCCGCGGGCAACAGCTAGTAAATAATAATAACATAAAAAATGCCTGCCTACCTCCTAGCAATTCATTTTGCCGGTAGCGTGGCTCTACCACGAAGCCTAGGACGTTAAAAAATCATTTTCGAATTTATGGAAAATACCTACTACTTTTAGAGTTATTAGTGGCTTAGTTGTTTAATACTAATAAGTGATAGGTTTTTTTAAGACATAGGGCGGCAAAAGAGCAAGCGGGTCACCTGATGGTAAGCGATCACCGCTGTCCATAGACAACTGCAACACCTGGGGTGTGACAAGAGCGTTGCTGGCCTGACCGTTAATGTCCTTCTCCGCACCCCAGATTACGTGTATGCAAAATTTCATGATAATCAGTTCAGTAGTTACAACGTGTAAGCGTAACAAACAAACAAACACACTTTCGCATTTAATAAATATAAATATATACGGACAAATCACACAGATTGAGCTAGCCCCAAAGTAATTTCAAGACTTGTGTTATGGGATACTAACTCAACGATACTATATTTTATAACTAATAGGTACATATATAGATAAACATCCAAGACCCAGGCCAATCTGAAAAAGATCATTTTACATCTTGACCTGACCGGGGACTGAACCCGGGGCCCTCGTGGCGCAGGCTGGTGTGGTAACCACTGCGCCACGGAGCTCGCCAAAATATTTAATTTATAATATTAGTTAGGATTATTTAATTTCGAAATGACCATTTATTCTTACTTTAAAAGTTCTCATTCTGTTTTCCATAAAAAGTTTAGTAAAATAAGTTTTGATGGTTCAATCTATAGTTTACAAATAAGAGCTTAAGTTATAACGAAATTATGTGAAAAGAGTCCAACTTACTTGAGTGAATGCTCCCAAATATGGTGAATATGGAATGAAATCAAACACCCAAGGGTAGAAGTGCTTGGTGAATCCTTCATAAAATGGTTTTTCTGCATGGCACACCATAGTTTCGGCGAATGCCGAAAATAATGATAGTATATGTTCTACTGAAAAAAAATAAATCATCTTAGGCATTTGATTGCGGTTCTAGTAAGTATTTATATTAAGAACACACATATAAAAAAAAAAAAATTAATAAATAAGAGAAAAATATAACAAAAAAAAACGAAATCATAAAAAAATAACAAATAAAAAACATAATTCCAATTTGGTCCACTTAAAACGGGTCCAATTCAGCATATGCTGGCCGTACACATCGGCTAGCGCTGGTCTACCATTGGGCCCTTTGATGACGTCACGGAAATATGTATAAATAATAGATATGTCCTCTAGACCAATCTAAGAACAAAGCTGGAGGAAGGCTGCCAGCTGTAAAAACTTTGCCAAATATTACATACATACATATTATCACACATATTCTCACGGTTTTATCCTTAAGTAGGTAGAAGTAGGTAGATAGAGTCCAAGGCCCAAAGGCCAAGTTTAGCGGTTTGGTAGGTGTACAATCGGAAAAAACGGATACAAAATCGTGATGGGTTGCTAGCCGCAACGCCTACTGACATGATTTCTACTTATATAATATAGGCAGTAGTTAGAACAGGCGGTGGCTCAGTTGGAAGAGCGTAAGTCGTACAAAGACTTAAGGTCGCAGGTTCAAATCCCGCCAATCAACCCCGCTTGAAATTTTTTCACCATTTCATTTATTTCCTATTTTTTTTTTACTAAATGATGGATTAGGCATTTGTCTCCCATCTCACCTGATGGGAAGTGACGAATTTAGTAGGAGGCTGAAATGATCACTGACGTAATGGGTACTGACCTTGTACTGACATACTTACACAAGGCTAATAATAAAACGACAGCACACGTAATATTGCATCGCTTTTTCAATGTTTTGTCAAAGAGAGGATCCAAATCCTCAGCTTTTGCAATGTGCTGCACAAGCGAGGGCCAAGCTCTCGCCATATGATAGAACATCGTCATGGTGATGCATGTCGTTCCGTAGAATATGATTGGTGCTGTAAAAGTTACAAACGCGTTATAAAAGTTTTATTATTTTTAATTTAAAAAGTTAATCTCAGAATAATGAAAAAAAATTATCACAAACTTATTAGTGTCGATTCAGGTTAGGCGGAAAAATTATCAAGCACTTTTGTGGTAATTACCTAAATATCAACCTTATTCCATACTAACAAAGCTAAAAATAGTAAGCAACATTAAAATAAATAAAATTTCAATGTTGCGTACTATTTTTAGCTTTGATATGACAGAGTCGCGTGTAATAATACAAGTCTAAAGTAATACTTAATATCGGTAAACATGCTGTTGGTGACAATATATATTTTTAAATATTATCGTAAATTATTTATTCAGTTTCGAAGATCATTAACCCATGAAATAAAACAAAACCTAACTAATATTATAAATGCGAAAGTGAGTTTTTTTGTTTGTTACGATTTCACGTTGTAACTACTGAACCGATCATCATGAAATTTTGCATACGCGTTATCAGGGTACGGAGTAAAACATAGGGTACATTTTATGCCGGGAAAAGTACTGTTCCTGAGGGATCGACATTGACGCGGGCGAAAGCTAGTACAAAATAACTAAAACTTACTTGTCCCTTTAAGTGACGTCACGGAACACATGAGCTTGTAAACACACATACTGGCCATGAAGACCTGCCCCAAGAACGAAAACAAGGAATACATACATTTCCATGAAATGGCTACAAATCTGAAAAAAATAGTACAATTAATGGTTTCTGATGTTTTCGCGATTGTTACACATTTAAATAAAATCACTTGAATACGGTATTATAGCGTACGAGTATATTACATTATTTTTACACTTAAAGTTTCGAAAACTTTATAGTATTCATGGTCGCAGGTAGACCATGAAAACTGTAAAGTTGTAAGCTGACATTTTTCTTTGTGTTATAAGAACTTATACTTATACTTATATAGCAAAGTAGATAATAATATATATTTTGTATCTAGCAAAACATATTAGGTACTTTTTGTGTGTAGATATTTATGTTGTGTGGCTTGGGGTGGCCCAAGGGCCACCCCGCCGCAACCTACACCTAACTTTTGCGCTCTGTCACCATATTTAGTTTACTTTTTTTTTTTAGATTTTTTAATAGCGACTTGGTTCAGTTCAGAGTTGCTGCATTTTTATAATTATGGATAAATCTATTATGATATTTGTATTTTATACTTGAAAACCTTTAGGTATACAACATTTATGATCGTTAGACTCTTGCCCCATTAGACTTATGCCCTTTACTTTTATGATCATTAGAATTTAAATTTTAAATTTAAATATATACGTAAAAAATCACACAGATTGAGGTAGACCCAATGTAAGTTCGAGACTTGTGTTATGGGATACTAACTCAACTATACTATATTTTATAATAAATACATATATAAATAAACATCCAAGACCCAGGCCAATCTGGAAAAGATAATTTTTCCGTCTTGACCTGGCCGGGGATCGAACCCGGGCACTCTCGTGTCGCAGGCTGGCGTGTTGGTTGACCGCTGCGCCACGGAGCTGGCCAAATTAGAATTATTTTAAACTAGCTTTCGCCCGCGGCTCCGCCCGCGTCAACGTCGATCCCTCGGGAATAGTACTTTTTCCCGGGATGAAAGGTAGCCTATGTCCTTCTCCGTAATCCAGAGAACTTGTATGCAAAATTTCATGATGATCGGTTCAGTAGTTACGGCGTGAAAGCGTAACAAACAAACAAATAAACAAACATACAAACTCACTTTCGCATTTATAATATTAGTAAGGATAGCATTAGAGTAAATTAAGGTATGCCTATGATATCATTATGCCAGAAGAACACGTTGTTTTTTAATAATTTACGTAACAAAACAACTACATGCCAACCCCGTTATGCCAAAATAAATTATAATTAATAAGTTTATGGATTCGAAGGGGGTACCCTACTTACCTAACGTGAGCAGGATTATCACTATACACCCCAACAACAGGCATCAACGAAAATATTTGACCAATAATGAGTGTTGCCTTCAAGGAGTTCTGAAACGTTGCTGGCGTACTGTTTGGTTTTACAACTTTTTGTTTAACGTGGATTTTGTTTCCTGGAATATAATACATCATATAGCTTAGCAAGTTTTCTGCAGAAATAACATTTTTGGGACAAGATTTTATTATAAATGAATCCACACTGTAAAATGCTTTCCAAGCTAAAAATAAATAAGCCCAAACACGATTGGTATACATTGTATAGGTTAAAAGTTCCTATGGCCACCATCCGATTCTATCATTAGAACAGCGCAACGTTTCAATAATATTATATTGTCATTTGCATGCAAAATTTCAGGTAAATCAGTAACCGGGAAGTGGATCAAATTGAACTTGCAAGATTTCATTACAGACAAACATCGGGATAGGTGAGTGAAACAAAATAGGCAACTACTGCCGTTCTCCAGCGCTGGCCTTAAGAATAGGCTCCAAACGAGTCTGAAACTACTCGTATAGGCATACAAAGCAACCCTGACAAAATAGGACGTGTTTTGTGTACATTAAAAACATTGTGTGACACAATTTTCTCAATTTGTATTAAAACCAAGCGTGCCGACTTTTTAACATCTACTGTTAAAAAGTCTGACAGGAATATTTCGTTGCCTTTAGGCGCTAGCAAATTTTGGGCTCGCAAGGAGGCATTTATTAGTTTTCGCAATCATCCGGCTGCAACAACAGACGTGTGCAGACTGTCAGTAGCAGCGGTCAGCCTTGACGCTTGGTCGGGGTTTGAACACGCAAAGTAGGTGCATTTACATCATCTATGTACAGACGCTTGCACTGTACAACTATATCTATAAAATATACGTTAAAATTTAAGAATACGTATACAGCGTATGCAGAACAGATCGGAATGGAAAAAATATTATCGGAGGCCAAAGTTCACTTTGGGTTACTGCGTCATCCTAGTTAGTTAGATTTTATACAGCGCGTAAATTTACCCTTTATACATTCTCTTAAAGGGATGTCTCGGCCCATCAATATGGGCAACTATTACTGTGGGATCAATACTGGGAAGTCATTTTTTTTAATTCTTTAAAACATGTCGAAATTTATTTGAGTCCCAGCATTGGTTCGGATAACGTTATATAAATCGATGAACTCCGGCTGCACGCACGAAAGTGTGCAAGCGAGAGCACGGTCAAGCAATAGAGAGGCACGATCGGCCTAAGCTTGTGAAGCATCTATATCTCTTCCATCGTTATCACGTAAAATTATCGTCCGAAAACGTCTTTACAGACCATTGCAGGAGCATGACCCTCTCTGTATTACCAGACCCATACTTGACCAGAGCAAACAGAGAATTTGGCCTACACTCTCCTCGCTGGCCAGACGGGTTGGAGAGGTCTCATTGATGTTTATGAGCTTTGTTTAGCCTGTATTTCCTAAGTCGCCTCTTACGACATCCATGGGAAGACTTGGAGTGGTCCTATTCTACTCTGCCGGAAACCACACGGCTAATTTACCACTACTGTCGATAAAAATAATACTCGTAAATAAAAAAAACTTACTTTTCGCAGGTATCCACAGAGACATGCTTTTCTTGTGAATCTTCTGTCCCATAGCCTTAATTTTCAATTGATTGGGGTTCATTTAGTTCAGCAATCCGTCTGTCGTAGACAGGAAATGGATGAAGGTAATTTGTTGACTTTCGTGTTGTTTTAGGGTTCCCTAAGATTGTTTTGGACTGTTTTGTTTTTAGTCTGTTGAAGTGAACGTGTGACAGTCATATAAGATGTGATATTCGTATTCCTATGTCAAATGTCATGAATTGTATTAATTTCATTTAATTTCCCGTTTTCTTGTTACTCATTGGGCTCTATTTCATTAACTTTTATTATATTTTACTGAATAATTAAACTTATGTTCAATTGGTAAGAGACCATCTTAGTGTAGTCATCACTCTGTCTTGGCAGAAAATGTATGATACAGTTTTATTTGCTGTAGTCATTCAGGGTTGTCTGTTGTTTGTTTTGTGTTTTTCATCAAGTTTTATGGGTATTGTGTCAACGTATTATTGGTACGTACGTGTCGTTTATTTTCACGAAATTTTTAAAGTTCTGGGTTAATCGATTGTTTTCGATCAATTGATTCACTGATCTGTCTAATGTTATATTCAGTCTATTTGTATGATTACTTATTAATAGGGTTCCCTATTTGTACTGTGCTTTTGGTTTATCTAGAGATCCAAGACTGGTTTTGTATATAAGCAATATGAACTGAGCGGGTTAAGCGCTGAGCTCAGCTGAAACAAATAGTACAATATTAGAAGAATTATCTAGTAATTTCAATGTAGGTGTTAAATTGTGAACGCGGAGGACATGGTGCGGTCACTGACTATCAGGATTATATAATAAAACAAAGCAGTTGGCGTATAACAATCCACATTCAAATCCACTAGGGATAATTTTATCATAATATAGTAGCTACGCTTATGTTTACCCATCGCAGTAGGGACTGCGCCAAGGGTTGCTTACCATGCTTAAGCGATTTCAATGCTCATGACCACTGGGCCATCGGGTTCGTCAAGTACAATACTGTACAATACCAATGATAATACAATACTGCAAAATAATAATAACCTTAAAAATCTATTCTTATCTAAAGAAATATGGGTCACTTGAATCTTCCGCATGACCTAACAAGAGAATCTATATTTTACAGCCAGTTTAATGGCGTAAAAAACATTTATTAGTTCGAGGGACTTTATATTGCGAAAAGGAATTCTTCCTGCAAAGAAGAAACTGTTCCTGAGAAATTTTATTGAATTAAATTTGAAAGTGGAAAATTGCTTTTTCAAATTCTCTCAATGGAGTTTTTTATTTTTATGTCATAAAATTGCCCACACTATTTTGATTCCGTTTTCAACTTATGCCTTAACCAACATGCTAAACATGGCTTATTGTAGGTCTTAAAGACTTGAACTCTGTCTGTCCCGCAAAAAAAAGACGTGATGGTATGTATATAAAAAAATTCTATGAAAAACCAGCCAAGTGCGAGTTGGACTCGCGCACTAAGGGTTACGTACATTATCCTAACTAATATTATAAATGCTAAAGTGAGTTTGTTTATTTGTTTGTTTATTTGTTTGTTTGTTTGTTTGTTTGTTTGTTTGTTTGTTTGTTTGTTTGTTACGCTTTCACGCCGTAACTACTGAACCGATCATCATGAAATTTTGCATACAAGTTCTCTGGAGTGCGGAGAAGGACATAGGCTACCTTTTATCCCGAGAAAAAGTACTATTCCCGAGGGATCGACATTGACGCGGGCAGAGCCGCGGGCGAAAGCTAGTATATAATAAGTTTGAAAATATTAAAAATATTTTTTTTATATGACGTTATCAAAAATGTATACTTTTTGCAATTTTTCCTTATGTGCTATAAGACGTTGCTTCGTACCAAATTTCAAGATTCTGAGGTCACGGGAAGTACCCTGTAGGTTTTGATTTCCTTGCGAATGTCGAAAAAACACGAAAAATTGCGACATAACCAGCTGTATCTTTTAATACCGTTGGCTCAGAAGCTTGTTTTTTTTTTAAAAAACTGCAAGAGACAACAGACTTGAGTATTTGATATGAATTTTAACCTGATACCACTACGCGTTCCTGAGAAAAAGGGTCTTGACAGACTGACAGACAAACAGACGGACAACCGAGTGATCCTATAAGGGTTCCGTTTTTTTTCCTTTTGAGGTACGGAACCCTAAAAATGGTAATTATATATTATGTTCCTTTCCACACAGTGACTCCGACCAGAGCCTAGCTCTTAAATTTCAAACATTAGCGCCCAGGGTTGGCTAAGCTACCGCATGATTCCATATAGTTGGCAGAGCGTAGGTCGTACATAGACCTAGGTCGCTGGTTCAAGTCCCACATGCATGCAATTTATTCACCTATTTTATTTTTTAATCTATTAAAAGTATATCAAAATAGGTAGCATTATGAATGCAAAATAAAACATAAAAATAATGCAGTCTATGTACGACCTACGCTCTGCCAACTAAGCTACCGCATGATTCCATATAGTTGGCAAAGCGTAGGTCGTACATAGACCTAGGTCGCCGGTTCAAGTCCCGCTTGCATAAATTTTTTTTACCATATTTTATTTCTTAATTTATTAAGATTAGATCTGCATTGACTTTTCACTTTCTGTAACCGAAACAGACTAATAAATTTTGTCTTGAGAGATGTCTTGAGATTCGTTTCAATTGTGGGAGTAACAATAGGTATATACAAATGAGACACGAAAAGAATATTATACGGAATCAAAAAAAGAAATAAATAAGCAAATCATTTACACGATGTACTAACGTCACTAATTCGTTGAACTGAGTGCGACGATTTGCCATAATAATAGGGGTTGGTTCTAAAAACTATTTATTTACCCCTGTAGTATACTGTGTTAGGGTCGCGTGAGTAGCCAGTAATTACAGTAAAACCTAAATTGGATAGATTTGTATCAATGTTAACGTTATTGTACATTTTTTTTAATTGATCGGTCAGCTTATGACATAGGTTATTTGGTGTCAAACAATTCACATATTTATTAACAGGGGCACTATTCAATTAAAAGAAGCCTTCTACTTTACAAAACTAATTCTGATTGTTCACCAATTTCAATAAAAGGGGTTTTGTATTTGAATCGTATAATAAATGTATGTTCATAATCTTGTATCACCATAATGTCAACTGTAAGAAGTCCACTGCTGGACAAAGGTCTCTCCCAAAGATTCTTTGTGCCATGAGAAGATATTGTCTTACACACCATACTTGTCAGGCGGGTTCGCGAGTTCAGTTTCTTTGGTTTTTAGGGTTCTGTAGAGGTACAGAACCCTAAAAACCAAAGAAACTGAACTATTTTAAAGAAATTCCTCAAAAGGAAAAGGAAAAACGGATCCCTTATAGGATCACTCGGTTGTCCGTCTGTCTGTCTGTCTGTCAGTCTATCAAGGTTCCTTTTTCTCAGGAACGCTTAAAGGTATCAAGCTGAAATTCATATCAAATACTCAGGTCTGCTGTCATTGTGATATAGGAAAAATTGCAAAAAGTATACATTTTTAATAACATCATAAAGTAAAAATATTTCTAATAATTTTTCAATTTTTTTGGAATCAAAACCTACAGGGTAAACTCAGAATCTTGAAATTTAGTACGAAGCAACGTCTAATAGCACAGATAAAGCAAAAATTCCGAAAAACATAAATTTTGAGTTACATCATATAAAAAAATATTTTTAATAATTTTGGCTTTTTTTGGTACTTCTGACGCTGCCTATCGCAAGCGATTTTAGCTGGGGAATGATAGGGATTTGTAGGCTCTGGGAAGGGAATTATGATACTACTCACTTGGATGAATGGGGAAAAAGCAAGTAGCTGATCCGGAAGCCGGGTGCGCGTACCCGATACCTGCAACCATCGGACAGTTGAGGATGACACTCTCGCTTTTCCCCATTCATCCGAGTGAATAGTATCCCAATACCTTCATTCCCTTACCAAATCCATCAAAATTTTATCTTTACTAGCTTTAAAATGCTTCCGATGGGAGCACAAGAAGCCAAACAAATTGCGCTCGCCAACACCCTGTTACATACATACATACATAGTATCACGTCTTTTTCCCTTGCGAGGTAGACCTAGGTCTCTAAAACTTTATAGCCACTAAATGTGGCATGTTGGAGGGCGTGTAGATGGAAAACTGGCACATTCTACATTTTTTCTTTTCTCCCAGACCGCCTATCAAATGTGGTGAAAATGGTAATATCCACCCATGGAACGAAAAATCCTTGAGACAGGCCTTTCCGTCTAGCAGTGGACTGATTATGGCTAAAATAATGATGATGATATTCCCGGCACGGTCCCGTACTGTAGTTATCTATGACAGAAATAACCCTCCTTTTGCAGCAGTCAGCTAAACTTGAGAAAAATACGCACTTCTCGTACATCTAAATCATCTTGAGATTGCATCCGTGCTATCTCGCTTATGACTAAGCTTATCATTTTATTAACTTCGTGACAATCTACAGTTTCCCTGCAAATATTTATACTGACTTTTTAAGAAGTATCTTGAATAATTTTTATTTTGATAATTTTATAGGCGTTTTTATTCGTTGAATTTTTGAACCTTCTCGACGAATCGAAGGGTTTTATAAGTTTCACACGTTTGTCTGTCTGTGGTTGGGTATTTTGATATATGTTTGACCTATTGTCACTCCCATAATGCATCTCTGACTAGATTACAAACCGTAAGAAATTAATACACATGCTAAATGCTTAATCTTTATATTAGAGTTAAAGGCAGCGATAATCTAATTTATTTAAATATTATCTACACAAAAAGAAAAGCTAATTTGATTAAAAATCTAAAACCATTTTATTCGTAGTCCATATTGCATGTCATAAAACATACATATTTGTATTTGCTACAGGTTGTCAAATAACTTATATTTTTTTATATAACTTATATTTATGACTTGCCGATGACATTGTTATAATGGCAGAGTCGCTGGAGGATCTGAGTGCCATGCTCAATGACCTCAATGAAGTTTCCCAACAAGTGGGCCTTAAAATGAACATGGACAAGACGAAAATAATGTCGAATGTCCATGTTGCGCCTTCTCCAGTGCTTGTTGGGAGCTCCATACTTGAAGCTGTTGTGTCTTCTCGTCCAAAATACCTCAGTGCCTCAAGTCGAAAGTATTCAACTAATGTGTGTTGCCAGTGATGACTTACGGGTCCGAAACGTGGTCGTTTACTATGGGCCTCATAAGAAAGCTCAAGGTCGCTCAAAGAGCTATGGAGAGGGCTATGCTCGGTGTTTCTCTGCGAGATCGAATCAGAAACGAGGAGATCCGTAGAAGAACAAAGGTCACCGACATAGCTCAGCGGATTAGCTCTTTGAAGTGGCAGTGGGCGGGGCACATAGCTCGAAGAACCGATGGCCGATGGGGCAGAAAGGTGCTCGAATGGCGACCACGTACCGGCAAGCGCAGCGTTGGACACCCACCGACAAGGTGGTCGGACGACCTAACCAAGGTCGCAGGAAGACGCTGGATGCAGGCCGCTTCCAACCGGTCATATTGGAAATCCTTGGGGGAGGCCTATGTCCAGCAGTGGACTTCTTGCGGCTGAGATGATGATGATGATATTTATGACTACCGCTCTGGGTGGGCCTGGTTCAAAGGATATCCATAGCTATCCAAAGGGGAAACGCAGCTAGTGTTATGGGTACCTTTGAGCCAGGCACAATTCAGGGTGGCATTTTTGTTTAATTTTATTTTGTGTATTAATGTTTTTAACTTGTTAATTATATTTTTAGATGGGTTAAAAAAAAAAAACTTATACATTCCGTTTTAAAATAAATCACGTTCCGAGTGTGTTATGATTGTGAAAGACGAAGGTGCAAAGTACGTGAATGAACTGAGGTGCGAAGCCCTAAGCTGGTATTTTTCTACAAACCATATTTAAAAAAAAGCTAATGTCCTAATCAAAATGTCGACAAAGTAAAATAATTTTGTGATTTTTTTTATGCAGATTAAATATACATAGTATCACTTTCCCTTGCGGGGTAGACAGAGCCTAGGTCTATAAGACCTTATGGCCACATTGACGTTGTTGGAGGGCGTGTATAACTATATATGCAAAACGGAATCAAACCCCTTGATTGGCTTTTACGATCTGCGCGAAAAGAGAAGCAGCTGGCACAGTCTACGTTTTTTCTTTTCTCCCAGACAAGTATGGAAGAATTTAAAAGCAGATAAAGAAAAAATTAAATATTTTTAAAAAGAATAAGAACCTCGAACTTTACCTTAGAGAACCAAGTCTCTTAGGTATTTAGAAGTTATGGAGAAATAAACAAACTCATAAAAGTACATAAACGCCCATACATATGTCCTCTGAAAACATAACTTTTGTTGTTTGGCAATCGTATAAAAATACGTTTCCTATTTGCTTTTGAACATCCTATATAACAGCTATTTGCTATTCAATTCTTACGACAAACTATAAAATCGAACATGGTCCAATATGTGAAAAGAGGTATATTTGTACTGCAAGTAACTGCATTTTGTTTTGCAAATGCAGAAAAGGCGAAAAATAAAGAAAACGCAGGAAATGCTGGCAATTCTGAGACCCTGATGCCGCGAAATTCTGTTAATATCCAGCACGTGTCTTCAAATCCAGCCTTCCCAGTTTATGATCAGGATGAAAACATGAATGTGTATATGAATTATAGGAGAAGTAAAGATATAAGGGACGGAAAAGACAAAATGTCACAGGTAATGTTACAATTTACTCTCGTTTCAGCGTTCTTATGGTTGCATCTTTTATGCACGCGTTTTCAAGGACTTTACCGGTATCCAAGTAGAGTGTTTTAACACTGTTTTATATTTCTCGTCTCTAGTCTTTTATATACCAATACTCGAATACTCGGTAGACCAAGAATGTGATGGCGTGATGAGCTGAAATTAAGGAACGATTAGAAGGAAATAACGCAGGACCGTCCTGAATGGAAGAAGTGGAGGGAGGCCTTTGCCCAGCAGTGAGACACATGATTGCTCGAAATAAAAAAAAATGTCTTTTGTCACCTGTTGCCCTTTTGTCGTTGAAATACCAAAGAATGGAACTAAACGCTTTGACGGCTCCTTTTTGGTTCGAGTATATAAGGTGTAGAATGAACTGCCTACGTCTATATTTTCAGAATTTCCCGGAATAAAAGGTAACCTATGTCCTTCCCCGAGCCTCAAACTACCTCCATACTAAATTTCATCCAAATTGGTTTAATGGTTGAAGCGTGAAAATAAGAGAGACAAACAAAGTTACTTTCGCATTTATAGTATTATATAGGATGGAAGTATGGATTTCTGTGTTTATTTCATGCGTATGTTTGCGATTTTAAATTTGATTGCGAGGCGCATGCCGCGAAAGACGCAGCGTTGAACTCGGTAGTGTCTTTCTGATACCTATTTATATAATTGAAATGTAAATTCTTTAAGTTTCCTCATAAAAACAAGGAACCGAATGGCCCTAGCTAGGTCCTCAAATAAGAAATGTTCGAAACTACGGATAAGACAAAACTTAAAGTATATTACACGAATTGTTTTCTGTATATGAATTATAGTAAAAGTAGAGATATAAGGGATGGTAAAGATAAAATGTTAGAGGTAATGTTTCAATTTTATGTTCGCAACTTATATCATTTGTCGAGCGTGAAACGAATAATAAATTGTGTATAAAGTTCGGATACCCTCTTTCAGTTCCTTTTTTTCGCAAGAAGCTTACGTAATATTCCACCTGTTTCTAAAACTTGTTGAGTTATTAATATTACCACTATTTAACAAAATTGTAAAAAGAAATGTATAAGATATTAAATTGGCCATCCCATGAATGACACATAACACTTTTTTATGTATATTTGACGGCAAACGAGCAGACGAGCCACCTGATGGAAATTGGTCACCGTCGCTCATGGACATCTATGTGCAACACCAGAGGAGGTGCCGATGCGTTGACGACTCTGTAAACACGCCTTTTAAAGGACCCAAAGTCATAGCATACAGGGAAAAACCTCGGGAAGGAGTCAAGTCCACAATCCTGCTGTACGAGGAAAAACCCCTGAGGAAAAAAACAAAAAGTAAACGTGTAGCGATGAGTATCAAAATGAAACCCGTACTACGTTAATTCAAAAATGTTTATTATAAGCACGAGATGAAAAACTTAACACTAGTAATTTTACATAATTGGGTACTTAAAAGAAGGTCAAGTAAGGAATCTTAACGGACTGTTTTTGATTGCGATGCGAGAGGACCTGCGGGGTAGCGACGCCTGAGCGGTAAGCGTGATTGGTTGAGGCCGACAGGCCGGCAACCTAATGATATGAAAACATGGTGGGTGCGCTTCTCAGAAGAATAATATACACTTCTGAGGTGCGCTTGAGCGGCACGCGCGATGATAGGCTACGGCCGGCAGGCCGCCAACCTAAGGAAATAGTGTTGTGACCTACGGACCGTAAAATAGTGATTTCGACGTTATTTTAGTGACAAAAATCAGTTACTTGTAATAAAAAAAACCACGCGGCACGAACGTGTCATTGGCTGACCTGTTTCTTCGTATGCCTTTAAAATGTGTAGGAACAGCAAAATATACTATAAGTTACACTGAGCGGAAATCACGCCAGCTAAAATTGTGCCATAGTACGGTAGACAACAGTGGCGCGAAAAAGAAATCATACCGTGGTATGGTTTATCCACAGCGGAGATGGGAAGTTTAGGCGCATCGCAAAAAGATAATGCGCGGCGAGCATCGTGAGATACTTTCGTTCCCATAGACTTGTGAGGGCTCGACTCTCGACTATCCCGGCGCTCTAGACGAGTTCTCACATAAATAGGAAGTTAGGGAGAACACAAGACTCGACACACAGAACACACAGAAAATAACTTTATTGTTACAACTTCACTTTACAACTTCAACTATGTAGATGTTGACTTCAATAAATTAATTACAGTGACTGTTATGCTCCAAGAGATGGTAGTAGACTAAAATATGTTAGTAGACTGAAAGATGGTAGCAGACTGAAAGGTGGTAGCAGACTGAAAGGTGGTGGCAGACTGAAGAATGAGTGATGAGAGAGAGAGAAAGTAATCTAAAAATGGAATGAAATTTGAATTAAAAATGAAATATGAATTAAAATAAGGAATGAACAATGGACAGGATGAGAGAAATGAGGTTGGATGAGATGCAGCATACAGGTGGCATGCTGCAACGTTACAGACTTACAAATGTCACGACAGGACATTCAAAACTTAAGAGCAAATGTCAGAACTCGCTGAACAGACTTTGTTGTTGATGATGTTACTCGTACTGCGAGGTTATTTGCGATTAATGCTGTATTTATGATTTGTAATTCTATGTTAAATTTCAGGCCAACCAAACCTATCTGAGATACAGCCGAGATTTCCAGTCTCAAGATGTGGTCAACGTAGGTAATGGAGTGCAATGGTTATGATACACTATATTTTCATGTATTCCTACTTAATTTTTATTAAGAGTAACATTAAAAAATGTAATAAATGTCAGTTCTATCTTTAATTTTACTTCATAGTCGAAGCCAAATAAATATTATGACGCTATTTTTTTCATAAGAAGGATGGTTTGTATGTTTTTCGTGTATGCAAGAGCCCAAGACTGCTGTCAGATTTTTTAAGCCGCCCAAAAGCATCAGACATAAATTCACGACTGCCATCAATGATGACTGTGCGGGACCGACGGCTTAACATGCCTTCCGTAGCACGGAGGAGTATGAGATATGTTATGCGACTCGTGGTCACCTATCCCAGTGGGGACCGCTCCCGAGGTTGCTTATCATACGTAAACGCTTATAATACAACTGGGCCATTAGGCTCCTCAATAAAAGGATGGTTGTATTTTACGATTGTGTGAACGTTGTAACATGCATGTACAGTTTCTTTAAATGTATTGGCTATTTATTTCTATTGACATTATCCTTTACTGTAGTCCGGTTTTATAACTAGCACGTACAAGAAAAGTTTGTGCTATTTTGGCATAATAAAGTAATTTTCAACCAACTTCAAAAAAGGACAAGGAGGGTCTCTATATTACATCTTTTTGGTTAGTTACTCCGTAAATGCGTCGAGGACGGCAAATGAGCAAGCGAGTCACCTGATGGTAAGTGATCACTGCTGCCCATGAACAACTGCAACACCAGGGTGTGACAGAAGCGTTATTGGCCTTAGCCAAGGAGCTGGGGGAGGACATGGATATAAAAAGGGGAGGGGAGGGGTTGGAAGGGCCTCCGGCTCTTTCATTCGCCGAACAAAGCGTAGAAGCGGTAAAGCTTATACTCATTCGCCGATTCTCTGTGAGAGTGTGGTACTTCCCCGGACGAGCCAGCTCATTCCTGCTACTAGCTACATTCATGCATTTGCCGGTAGCATGGCTCTACCACGACTAAAATGTGTGATTCGATTTAAAACAATACTTTTTATTTGGAGAGGCATATTTTCCAACTGGTCCACACATTTTAATTTCATCAAGGCGGTTTGGTACTTTAGTAGAACTCAGAATTTTCATCTGAAACACTGTCAATAATTAGAACAACAAAATTTTAAATTGGTTCCAATTTCTTATTCAGGTAAATTTAGCGAATTTATCATCACCTTGAAGGGGCGACTTAGTCCGTCAATATGAAAGCTTTTCATAAAGGAACCACTATCCTATAGAAATTGAAAAATACTTTGCCAATCAATTTGTCCGGCCGACTGAACACTTGTTTTGAGGTATATATTTTTTTTCGTGGTACCAGCATTAAGCCAATAAGTAAAGTTTCTAATTTGGACCAGCTTAATCGCTTGTTTGTATTGTATTTATTTATTCAGTTTGCGGCTATTTAAAGGGTAAAATTACACCCTTTTATTATACACTAGCTGTTGCCCGCGACTTCGTCCGCGGCAATTTCTGTTATTATGGTTAATTAGTATAGTTGAATATTTTTTCCCCGATTTCAATACATTTTTTATTGATGCTTCGCTCCTATTGGTCGCAGCGTGATGTTTTATAGCCTAAAGCCTTCCTCAATAAATGGACTATCCAACACAAAAATAATTTTCCAATTTGTAACGCTGTTTGTTTACCAATAAACGAAAATAAAATAAAATAAAATGAACCAGTAGTTCAAGAGATTAGCGCGTTCAAACAAACAAACAAACAAACTCTTCAGCTTTATAATATTAGTATAGATACATACGAGTACATACATAGTATCACGTCTTTTTCCCTTGCGGGGTAAACATAAACTAGGTCTAAAAGACTAAGAAGGCCACATTTACCATTTTGGAGGGCGTGTAAAAGGAAAACGGAATCAAAATAGTGATGACCTTTCATTATATAAAAGAAATATAATACTAACGTAGACTGCCAACCTCATTCAAAAATATTGGCTCAAATTAAGGCCTGCTATGAGCACGTACGGTTACATATTTCCACGGCATGGTTAGTTCCAAGCTGGATGTCTCGGGTTCGACCCCCGGTCAGGTCAAGATGGAAAATGATCTGTTTCAGATTAACCGGGGTTTTGGATCTATGTTTCCTTGATTATCCCATAAAAAAGTCTCAAACCTTTTTTGGGGCTAGCTCAATCTGTGTGATTTGTCCGTATATTCATCATTATCATTTCGAGTAGGTTTCACGGTCAATCGACCATGCACATCCTGGTGTCAGAGTTCTTCGGAACCGCCTCTCGGCCTCTGACGTGGTTCCTTTAACGACTACTAGATGGCAACCAGGATCAACGGCTTAACGTGCCTTCCGAAGCACGGGATCATCTTCATTATCAGACAATCAGGTGTTTCAAGCCTGCAATGTCCTAACCAAACTGGAAACAACTAAACAAAGTATGCTTGCAGTGGGAATCAAACCTACGATCCCCGGGTCTACAGGCAAACGCCTTAACCACTTGACCACGGAACTAGTCGACAGTTCGACATAATTAATATTTTTGAATACTGCTTAAATTTTCTCGTAATAAAGTGGAAACATAGTTGTAAATATGTGATGAGTATGAATAAAATCGTCCGCGAGACGAGTGGAACCACATAGTTATATGCACGTATACGATATACCATATCATCATCATCATATCAGCCGCAAGAAGTCCACTGCTGGACATAGGCCTCCCCCAATGATTTCCAGAATGACCGGTTGGAAGCGGGCTGCATCCAGCGCCTCCCTGCGACCTTTGTCAGGTCGTCCGACCACCTGGTCGGTGGGTGTCCGACGCTGCGCTTGCCGGTACGTGGTCGCCATTCCAAAAACTTTCTGCCCTATCGGCCATCGGTTCTACGCGCTATGTGCCCCGCCCACTGCCACTTCAAATAACTAATCCGCTGAGCTATGTCGGTGACTTTTGTTCTTCTACGGATCTCCTCATTCCTGATTCGGTCTCGTAGAGAAACACCGAGCATAGCCCTCTCCATAGCTCTTTGGGTGACCTTGAGCTTTCTTATGAGGCCCATAGTAAGGGACCATGTCTCGATATACCGAACCGACCTAACTATACCCAACCTAAATTATAGCTAAACTCGGTTGACTGGAAATATTTAATTAAGTAAACTTATCCAATATACCTATCTGTTTGGAGAGCAAAGTTGCGCCACGCAAGGCAAATATTGGCTTCATTTGAAGTTTGAGGCGGTCGGAAAGTAAAATAATTTGTGTTATTTGTACATTTTCAATTTGTATTTCTTCCAGGCTGGGAGAAAAGAAAAAACGTAGAGTGTACAAGCTGCTTCTCTTCCCGCGCAGATCGTAAAAGCCGATCGAGGGAATGGGCAAATCTGATGTATCATATAAGGCTAGCAACCCATCACTACTTTAATTCCATTTTCCACCTAACGCCCACCAATGTGCTAACCATTGCCTTAAGGTCTTATAGACCTGGGATTTGTCTATCCCATAAGGTAAAAAGACGTGAAAATATATATGTATTTATTTTCAAAATAAACAGTGTATGAATTATTTTGAATTGTAAAGAACATAATTTGTTTCGTTAGAATTTTGTATAACTAATAAATATATCAATATATATAGACCAATCACACAAATAATATAGCCCTAATGTTTGAGACTTGTTTTATGGAGTACTCAACGAAATATAGATAAACATCCAAAACCCAGATTAATCTGAAACAGATCATTTTCCATCTTGTCCTGACCGGGGATCGAACCCGAGACATCCAACTTGACAGCCTGGAAAGATGACCACATCAAAATCATCATTAGAAAAACATGGGATATTAGCTTTTATCAAAGAAATATTTAGTCGTGGTAGAGCCACGCTACCGGGAAAATGAATTGCTAGTAGCAAGAATGGGCCGGCTCTCCCGGGGAAGTACCACACTCTCACAGAAAATCGACGTCTAAGTAGACGCTTTACCGCTTATATGTTTCGTTCGGTGAGTGAGAGCCGGAGGCATCCTTCCTCCTTCCCTCCCCATTACCTTCCCCCAACTCCTTGAAAGGCCGACAAAGCACCTGTCACAACCTGGTGTTGCAGTTGTCCATGAGCAGCGGTGATCACTTTCCATCATCTTAAATTAAACATGATGAATTTATCAAAATCCTAATCCTAACTATATCCTAACTATCCTAACTATATATATATTATATTATATATATATATATATATATCCTTACTAATATTATAAATGCGAAAGTGAGTTTGTTTGTTTGTTTGTTTTTTTGTTTGTTTGTTACGCTTTCACGCCGTAACTACTGAACCGATCATCATGAAATTTTGCATACAAGTTCTCTGGAGTACGGAGAAGGACATAGGCTACCCTTTATCCCGGGAAACGATTCCCGAGGGATCGACATTCACGCGGGCGGAGCCGCGGGCGAAAGCTAGTAATATTATAAACGATATTAGACTACCTACTATTATTTATATTAGACTGCGTTCAGGGTGTTGTTGAGGTTAATATAAATAAATATAAATATATACGGACAAATCACACAAATTGAGCTAGCCCCAAAGTAAGTTCGAGACTTGTGTTATGGGATACTAACTCAACGATACTATATGTTATTACAAATACATATATAGATACACATCCAAGACCCAGGCCAATCTGAAAAAGATCATTTTCCATCTTGACCTGGCCGGGGATCGAACCCGGTCACTCCGTGTCGCAGGCTGGCGTGTTGACCGCTGCGCCACGGAGCTAGTCGAGGTTGCTTCGCTTCTGTAGCGCATCAGAGATGTTCGCCAAATCGAGAGTGGATTATTTTTATACAACAATGCGAAAGATGTGCGCTTCCCTGGTTCGCAGAGTGCGGGGCAGCAGCAACAATATCCTGAACATGATTGCGAGTTGCCTGGACTGCGATTATGTGATCCACTGTTGTAACATTTCAGGAGAAATGGTGCAGGAATGGCGCACATAAATTTAAGTACTTACATGGATATGAAGTTTAAGAGTCACTTACATTGTAATAGCGGCCCTGATCACACAGCAAAGGATGTAACTGGGTATGCACGAGGTGTGTACTATGACTTGGGGTCCTTCAAAAGGCGAGTTTACATCTTAAGAGTCGGCAACGCATCAGCAGCTCCTCTGGTGTTGCAGATGTCCATGGGCGACGGTGACCACTTTCTATCAGGTGGCTCGTCTGCTCGTTTGCCGTCAAATATACATTAAAAAAATGCACTTAAACAACGAAGAAGAATCATTTGTATATTCGAATTCGATTCATTTTATACGATATACACAATAAACATAAAGAATTTATTCAAACAGATAACTTACCTCAAGCAATGACGAAGTATTGAACAGACAAGCTCGCGTTCATGTTCATAGCACGTCATTCGTAAATATAGCTGCATTAGGCTTGCTACAAACATACTACAAAATCTATATTATGAAAGCAATTGAAATAATTTAGCTACTATAAATTTAAATCTAGACTGCGAATTATCCTTACTAATATTATAAATGCGAAAGTGACTTTGTTTGTTTGTTTTTTACGCTTTCACGCCGTAACTACTGAACCGATCATCATGAAATTTTGCATACAAGTTTTCTGGAGTAGGGAGAACATACAACAGAGACATAGGCTGCCTTCTATCCCGGGAAAAAGTACTGTTCCCGAGGGATCGACATTGACGCGGGCGGAGCCGCAGGCGAAAGCTAGTATACTTAATAATTATATTTATTTGGCGGCAAGAATAAACTATTTATCTTCACTTCTAAACTAATATTATTGTTTGTTTGTTCGCATTGAATAGGCTCCGATACTACTGAACCTATGTATTTGATTTTTTTTTTCGCAAATAGGATTCTTATCATCCCTGATGAACAAAGGATATAGAATATTTTCAACATGCTAAACATGGCCTTCAGGGCTTATAGACCTAGGCTCTACCCCGCAAGGTAAATAGACGTGATACTATGTATGTATATTTTCATCCTTATTATATTCTTATTAAAACGATCCTTAAAATGATCCTTATTAAAACGTTAATATTATGTAACTCAAGGAGTGAAAAAATTACGAAAAAATCCGAAACCTTACGTAGTCTTATTTATATATATTGATATCCATGATATAATTATCTATATATTATATGGATTATGTATTTTAAAATAGCCATGATTTCATAATCTATTAGCTGTTTTACACGAAATCTATACTTCTATACTTATATTATAAAGCTGAAGAGTTTGTTTGTTTGTTTGTTTGAACGCGCTAAGCTCAGGAACTACTGGTTCAAATAGGAAAATTCTTTTTGTGTTGGTTAGTCCATTTATTGAGGAAGGCTTTAGGCTATAAAACATTACGCTGCCACCAATAGGAGCGAAGCATCAATAAAAAATGTTTCAAAAACGGGGGAAAATGATTCACATCTGTACTAAATAATCATAATAACAGAAATTGCCGCGGACGAAGTCGCGGGCAACAGCTAGTGTTTTGATAAAGCGCTCCAAAGTAAATACCAACGCGCGTTCGCCCGGCCTTAATAAGTTGTTTACTGTTTACACAAGGGCTCGATATTGACGATGACACTGTTGTTTTAAGTTAGGTGTTGCTACAAAGAAAATTTAAATTATAATAATCTTTCAACGTGCCACAGCGAGGCAATGTGCTCAAAACACTGGCACCGTTTCCTCGCTGTATAGCGAGATTTATACGTTGAGCAAAAAAGCTGCCAACTCTTAAGTCTCCCGTTGCCTCCAAGAGGCGCGTTGTGATGTCCCTAAAAATATTTTCGCATCCGAGCCCCTGGGACCCATCATTCAATCATCATGACAGCTCCGTGGCGCAGTGGTTAACACGCCAGCCTGCGACACGGAGTGTCCGGGTTCGATCCCCGGCCAGGTCAAGATGGAAAATGATCTTTTTCAGATTGGCCTGGGTCTTGGATGTTTATCTATATATGTATTTGTTATAAAATATTGTATCGTTGAGTTAGTATCCCATAACACAAGTCTCGAACTTACTTTGGGGCTAGCTCAATCTGTGTGATTTGTCCGTATATATTTATTTATTTATTTCTATTGTAAATGGTGAAAAAAGCAATAATTATTTAGCAAACCTTCATATTTTCTCCTTTTCAAAAGTCAAAAGTCAAAGATTTTTATTCAAAATTGGATACATGTATCTCTTTTTGAACGTCATATTTTTATTTCTTATATATTTTTTTATATATGCAAAATTGAAATACTACTAGCGTTTCGGAACGACCACTGGTGAGAAGAATACGCCGAAAGAAACTCAATCCAGCCTTGGTCCCTACGTGCCTGAAGGGCTCTGAATACATTGTTAACATTAAATACAATTTTTCATACTATAGATTAATTTTAACATTTAATAATTGTTAACATTAAATAAATTTATATAAATTTCCACGCATTTTTATCAGTAATATAATCATCAATGCAGTAATAAGCCTTTTTTATTAACTGGTTTTTTACAATCGTTTTGAACTTAAGTAAAGGCAGACCTAATATTTCTGCAGGAATTTTATTATAGAAGCGTACTCCTAAACCCAAAAATGAATTCATAGTTTTCTGCAATCGCAATACTGGTGTAGCTAATTTATTTTTATTTCTCGTGTTTCGGTCATGGATATCACTATTTTTCTTATATAAATCAAGATTATAGCGCACAAACATAATATTCGCAAATATGTACTGAGAAGGTAAAGTTAAAATATTTATATCTTTAAACAATTCTCTAAGAGATTCTCTAGCACCAAGTTTATATATAGATCTAATAGCGCGCTTCTGCAGGACAAATATGGTGTTTACTTCTGCAGCGTTACCCCATAGTTAAATCGCATAAGACATAACACTATGAAAGTAACTGAAATATACCAAACGCGCAGTATCAACATCAGTCAGTTGTCTAATTCTCCTGACAGTATAAGCTGCAGAACTAAGTTTACCCGCTAACGTAGTAATATGGGCACCCCATTGAAGCCCGGCATCAAGAGTTATTCCAAGAAATGTTGTTTTATCAGTTAAATCTAGTGGTTCATTATCCATTACTATTTGTGTTGGAATTTTTGTAACATTTGGTAAGCAAAATTTAATACATTTCGTTTTCTTAGCGTTCAACAATAGATTGTTCGCTGTGAACCAATCCAACACTTGAGCTAAAGTACTATTAACCACGTCAAAAGAATTAGTTTGTCTATCAATTTTGAAGACAAGAGAAGTGTCATCGGCAAATAGTACAGCCTTACATGTATTGACACAGTAAGGTAGGTCATTGATGTAAATGAGGAATAACAGAGGCCCTAGGATAGAGCCCTGGGGTACGCCCATCTTAACCGATGATCCGGAGGATTGTACCCTATCTAAACTAACTTTTTGAGTTCGGCCACTTAAATAAGATTCAAGTAAATCGCGAGATTTACCTTTTATTCCATAGTGCTCCAGCTTGGAGAGAAGGGTATTGTGGTCTACGCAATCAAAGGCTTTGGAAAGATCACAAAAAACACCAATAGCATTTTGTTTTCCCTCCCAAGCATCATATATGTATTTCAACAGAGCTACACCCGCGTCTGTAGTTGACCGACCCTTTGTAAATCCATACTGTTCACGATGGAAAAGGCTATTTATGTTAAAAAAAGCTAATAACTGATTAAAAATCATTTTTTCAAATATTTTACTAAGAGCTGGCAGAATAGAAATGGGACGGTAATTAGTGGGATCATTTTTATCGCCAGATTTGTACAAAGGAATGACTTTACTTAACTTCATCAAGTCAGGAAATGTCCCAGTATCTACACACTTATTAAATATAGAAGCTAAATATGGTGCAATTACTTCAATGATGTTACTAATGACAGCTACAGAGATATCCCACAAATCTCCAGTTTTCTTATTGTTCAAACTCTTAAATGTATCAATGATTATTTGAGGTGTTACATGTTGAAATATTTAATGATTGTTACATTCTGGTATACAGCTTGTTAATAGTTTTTTAGATTCCTCAGATGATGAACGTAAGGAGGCAGTAGTATTTACGGGAATGTTAGTAAAGAAATCTTCGAAATATTTTGCGACGTCTTCATTAGTACTGAGGATCTTATTATCTACTTTTAATTCTATTTTGTTGTCACGATTTTTAGTTTTCCCGGTTTCCATGTTAATAATTTTCCAAGTGGTCTTTATCTTATCATGAGAATCTAGAATAGCTTTTCTTGTATATAAAGATTTTGCGCACAGGCACGCCTTTTTAAAAACCTTAGAGTAAGTTCTAACATAATTAATAAATTCAGTATTTTTATTGTAAGCTTTCATAGCTAATAATTCGTATAACCTGTTTCTACTAACGTAAATACCAGTTGTAGCCCATTCACTAAATTTTTTACCGATGCGTTTAGTACATTTTTTAATTTTGAATGTATTGTTGAATTCCGATTCAATAATACCAAACATTTTATTATATAGAGCATCCGGATCATCTCTAGTTTCTTCAATTAGGGGCATTTTTTCAGATATTTTTTTCTCTCTTTTGTTTTGTTTGCCTCTTCCGCACTAGCTCGTCATCGATTTATCAGACGTTGTAACGTCAAAATTATGCTACTAGTAACAAGATCTTAAAAATGCATTCAGTATTTTTGGAGATAATAAAGATATACATAAAAGACAACTGCACCAGCACACAATTTAATACGTCAGTATAGTAATCTATGTTTTCATTGTCATTGAATAAGAACAGATTACGTAAATCTACAAGGTTCATTTAAATCCTTACTGTAATATTATAAATGCGAAAGTGAGTTTGTTTGTTTGTTACGCTTTTACGCCGTAACTACTAAACCGATCATCATAAAATTTTGCATACAAGTTCTCTGGAGAGCGGAGAAGGACATAGGCTACCTTTTATCCCGGGAAAAAGTACTATTCCCGAGGGATCGACATTGATGCGGGCGGAGCCGCGGGCGAATGCTAGTTAAGCATAAATGCTGGTCCTCATAGGTCAAAGAAATGCTATAGTAGCATTTTTTTTTAAATCGTCACTATTTTTTTTTTACTTTTTCATACAAAATAATTACATTTTTATTAAAATCGATAAATCAGCTGTTTTGACTATCGGCGTCAGACGTCAGTGACTTAGTATCTATAGTAGGTAATTGTAAAAAGTTCACTGCCAAGAAAGTGCTTATTTGTACACAGTGTGTTGTTTGCGTATGTTTTTCTAAATGTTCAAGGCAAAATATGTCGTAAAATAGTATGTAATTTTTTTTTAAACTTGTTTCTAAAGCACATTTTCTAGCTTATGGGTGCCTGCCCTTAAAATATTTGCGCTAAATATATTAGGACCTTATATAGCGTAATCGCTAAAGCCACCTTCTGCCACATGAAAAGCCCATGTTCAATTCTTGGTTTATTAATTGGTTTTGATTTATTCTTAGACGAGCCATTCTGTCATAACTTGACATTTGTATTTAATCTTACGACAACATGAGACAATAGGCTAGTTTCCTGGGTCGTAATAATCACATAACAATTAGTCCGTCAGTTAGATAATCAAAAAATATTGGATACGTATTTTTTCTTTTTTCAAATGAACAATAAATTATAAAGATAATGCGCATCAAAGTTCAGGAGTGGGGGCTCGTGACGTCAAAGTTTGCTAAAAATTGTAGCAAACTACGTGGGGCGCACTATAAGTTTCCGGAATGAATATGAAAAAATACTATTAAAGATACAAAATTAATTTATTGTTTTTCAAAATAATCTCCCTTGGTGTCTATGCACTTTTTCAGTCGATGAAACCAGTTTTGAAAACTTTTGTGCCACTCCTCTGTGGTGACCTCTGTAACGTGTTTTTCATACTCCTCGACAGCCTCTTCTGGTGATGAAAATCGTTGACCGCGTAATTGGTTCTTAACTTTTGGGAACAGAAAAAAGTCACAAGGTGCCAGGTCGAGACTGTATGCAGGATGACTCATAAGTTCTACATTTTTCGCCTTCAAAAAGTCGTTCGTCTATCTGGCCGTGTGAGAACTAGCATTGTCGTGGTGCAGGATGATACGGCGTTTACGGTTATTTTTACGGAGTTCGTCAATAACTTCCGGCAAACAAATGGTCGTGTACCAGTCACTATTCACTGTACGACGATTCTCTAAAGCAACAGTAGCCACGTGTCCAGTTTTATTAAAAAAAGAAGCAATCATCCGCTTAGATGCACTTTTCACGCGCGCCACTTTGGTTGGTTTCGGCTCATCTTGAAAGGCCCATACGCTCGATTGCTGCTTTGTTTTGGGATCGTAGCAATAAATCCATGTTTCGTCACCTGTTACTATGTCCCACACCAAATTTGACGCACCTTCGTTGAATCTGGTAAGCATGGCACTGCACCAAGTGACGCGGTCCGTTTTTTGAGCCTCGGTCAAGTTGTGTGGGATCCACCGCGAGCACAGCTTTCTCACACCCAAATGTTTGTGTAGGATTAATTGTATTTGACTCATGCCTATTTCTAAGGATGTGCGAATTTCATGGTAGGTCACATGCCTGTCTGTTTCAATCATGCGGCGCACAGCATCGATGTTTTTGTTGGTCACAGCGGTGGACGGCCGACCATCGCGAGATTCGTCACTGAGATTGATACGACCACGCTTGAATTCTGCAAACCAGCTATAAACAGTTGTCTTGCATGGTGCTTCATTGCCAAAAGCTGTTTCAAGCCGAGCGATGCTCTGTTGAGCTGTCAAATTACACTTAAAATCGTAGAAAATCATACTACGAAAATTTTCCCGAGTTAAATCCATGTTGATGCAGACACACAATTTTTTAAATGGTGCCACAAGGTAAAAACAAAAGACAGTCAAATGAAACAAACTGCATTCTACAGCCAAAGAGTTCTATTTTCAAATGTTGCAATAAATTTTTAAATATTGTTTATGTAAGTGGCCAGTTCCGGAAACTTACAGTGCGCCCTATGTATGACGTCACACGAAACTTCAAAGGGCTATATCTTTATCATTTTTTGTTTAAACGACAAAAGAAAAAATACGTATCCAATATTTTTTGAATATCCAACTGACGGACTAATTATATTTTAAAAAAAAAATATAATAGCTCTTTAATAACTCCAGGCTATACTCCTGTTGCTGACAATGTATGCGACTGTTATGTATTACTTGTTATTGGAGAAAATTGTTAAGGTCAGCGGTGTCCTCCACAACTGCCTGTCCAGTGGTTGCAGGTATATGGCATCGTGAATGCGCGCCCGGCTTCCCGAGCTGCTACTGGCTTTTTCCCCATTCATCTGAGTAAGTAGTATCCCAATACCTTTATTCCCTTCCCAGATCCAACAAATTCCTTAACTTCCCTCGCTTAAAAATGCTTCCGATGGGCAGCAGCGTCGAAAGCACAAGAAGCCAAAAAGATTGCGCTTGCCAACCTCCGCGCGCCTGCCAAGCGTGGCGAGTATGGAAATATCTTCCCATGGAACGAAAAATCCTTGGGAGAGGCCTTGAGACAAAAAGCTGTATCTGTATCGAACCTGTCAGAAATTTGTTCAACATCATGACCTGGCCTTATCCATATTCATGAATTAATCAGATCAACAAATATTTACGTATAAGGGAGTGTTTGATGTTTTCATATATACATCACCATGTTGATCATTACTTATCCTCTTATCCAATTATCTTGTCGCGATGGGCTCAGAAACCGCGACTTTGCCACCCGAGGTAAAGCAAAGAGGAACCGGGCGGAAATTGCTCCAGGAGGGTCTGGGCACCCACCTCAGAGATGCCTTAAGGAGAGGAAGACAACTTCTTTAATAATTACAAGAGGGGCTGCTCGGTGTGAGTAGACTGGCTGTGGGTGAAGGGCGAAAGCATTTTCCTCCCGTCCCAAAAAAAAAAGGTTTATATTGGCTTTGGTTAGGTGTAGCGATGTGCTGAAGAGAAATTCTCTATTCTCATGAATTCCATCTCACGGAATTTCCATTAATTCTCGAGAATTTCTCAATAATTCCCGCACTTGAGAGAACGAGGAAGAAATTCTCAGGAAAAATTTCCGACCCGTTCTCACTGTTCTCGAATATATCGAGCACGGCACAGCACTAGTTACATAGGTGTTACTCTTGTCTACTTCTATCCACCATTCGAGATACAGGTTGAATCCTAGTTCAGTGGTGGGCTGCCGAGTGATCCTTGGATATGTGACTAAATAACATATTTTATATGTAATTCTGCTATGTATTTACTAGAACTTAAGAGACTAGAGCAATGAAAGTTATTATTATTATTATCCTCTTAAGACATCCCATATTAAATAATGTCTGTAAATATTTCAACATTAAGAATAATGGATCAACTCTGACATCGCAAAATGATATTAGACGCTCCAAATATAATTTAGGAGAAAATATGTAAAACAGGATTTACGGACGTTTATCATATCAAAAAGTCTTGAGGTGACATCAACGAGACTACGCCAGTTATTAAGGTCGTATGATACGAATGGTTCAGTTTAATTACCATTAGAGATTTACCAAGCTAGAAGTAATCACTGCTACTGGAGTCTAATTAAGTATCATACGATGCACGAGTAAATTTACTGCAAACGCAAATTATTACATTGATATTAAAACGCTTTTATGTCTTGTAAGCTGGCGGCAATATTTTTACATGACTACCTTTAAAGGAGCGTAATGTTTATGGCTTTAAAACTTTTAATATAACTTACGGTACCTATAAAAACTTGCCGATTTATCCGAACTAATATTATGCGAAAGTGAGAATGCGAAAGTGAGTTTGTGTTTCGCCCTATCTACTGAACCGTCATGAAATTTTGCATACTCGTTGTCTGGGGTCCGGAAAAAGATTTTAAATACATATAGCCATTTTAACCCGATATAAAGTACTGTTCCCGATGGATCGACATTGACGCGGAAAGAGCCGCGGTTGAAAGTTAGTTATATTATAACTGAAGCATAGACGAATTCTACAGAAATAGATATCTCATCTGACGGCACGCGCTCTGGCATTTTGCTCTGGCAAGCTTAGTTGCAAAAGCCAACGTTAGATAGAAAATAGAATGAGGCTTTTTTTGGCCCTCAAACATCATTCAGAAGCTTATTTTAGCCAGTGTCTATTTAATCTGAGTTATTCTTGTGTATCAACGAAATGATGGTGTAATTCATTTCGCTGATTCGACGGAGCCCCTGGCGACAATCCCTACGAATCCACTGGTTTGATCATATACGACACAGCGAGGCGAGCAAACACCAGCCCGCTAAGTAAATCTCCCTACAGCTGCACCACGATACATTATTTTAGTTATTCCACATATTGTTCATGAGCATCTATCTATATCACCAACTTACACCGACTTCACTTATAAACTCCACTAGAAATAATTTGCAAAACAATCCAAAACAAAAACCGTGCAGTCCGTCGAAATTCCCGCCAAGAACTCCAAAATAGTATTTTATTTGGCATCATAATTTTTATTGACATAGTACGTCAAACGAGCAAGCAGGTCACCTGATGATAAGCGATTACCACTGCCCATAATATACAACTGCAACACCTGAGGTATGACAAGAGCGTTGCTGGCCTTTTAAGAAAACATAGACTCGTTTTTTGAAGGTTCCAAATTACAAAGTTAGCATATGCATCCTTATCCTTATCCTTATCCTTACTAATATTATAAATGCGAAAGTGAGTTTGTTTGTTTGTTTGTTACGCTTTCACGCCGTAACTACTGAACCGATCATCATGAAATTTTGCATACAAGTTCTTTGGAGTACGGAGAAGGACATAGGCTACCTTTTATCCCGGGAAAAAGTACTGTTCCCGAGGGATCGACATTGACGCGGGCGGAGCCGCGGGCAAAAGCTAGTATACTCATAAAGACCATTTAATAAGATAAATCGCCGCACGCCTTCAGCTACCCGCGCTGCGGTTTCAAACACTTTCTCATAATCTACAAAAAGATTGTGAAAAAATGTTTGAAAATTGGCTTAAATTGTTATAAGCATATCGCATAGACAGACAGACGGCGGGAACGACTTTGTTTTATACTATGTAGTGATAAGTCAGCCCTCGGTTCCAGCTGAAGCCATCTCGGATTTAAAGGCGCTGTTAAACGGACATTAAAACTCGAAAATTAATGGGAGTGTTAGCATAATTTGATGGGATGAATCATTGAATTTGCAACTTTTGCTGAGTTTCAATTTTATTATTCTTTTTCTTAAGGGTACCGTGAAAGAATGTTCTTTTCGTATAATTCCGTACGACTGATTGACAAAATAGAAACTTTATATTTTGCTAACTTTCGCCCGCGTCTCCGCCCGCGTCAATGACGATCTCTCGGAAATAGTACTTTTTCCCGGGATAAAATGCCTATGTCCTTCTCCGTACTCCAGAGAACTTTTATGCGAAATTTCATGATGATCGGTTTATAGTAGTTACGACATGAAAGCGTAACAAACGAACAAACTCACTTTCGCATTTATAATATTAGTAAGGATAAGGATTTATTTAGGTACCCCAATAGTTTGTTTTTTGTATGTGTAATTGGCCAACACTGATGTCAGATGCCTTAAAGCATCTGACTACCTTAACGACTGCCATCAATGATAACAGCCGGAACCAGCGACTTAAGGTGCCTTCCAAAGCACGGAAAGCTCAAGAATTGTTTGTACCACTTGCGGTCACCCCTCACAGTGGAGACTGCGCCCAGGGTTGCTTAACTTAGATGGGCAAAAAATGTTAAATTCGCATCAGGACACGTGACATGATCGAAATTTCGTAAGACGGACGGCCATATGACCTGAGACCGCCGGCGCGGCGTAAGAGAGGAAGTAATATACCCCTCTCTTTCTACTGGCGGAGTTTTCACTTCTGCCGGCACTCCCGGAGTGCAACCCGTTGTTTTTAGGGTTCTGTACGTCCGAGTGACAAAACGGAACCCATACATGATCACTCCGTTGTTTTAAAGTGAAAACTTCTTAAGAGCCCGCCATATGCCAGGCGGCGTGGCGGTACAAACGCGGATGGTCTAAACGCGTTGGCTACTTTGGATGTTTTCGTTTTTTAGGAATATTCAAGGGTTATTCGAAAAAGAAAAACATATGATGGCTGCCTTATCTGTAATGCATTAATAATCAAAAGTTTCAAGGTTAATTTTAATGTATTTGGTGAATAATGCTATATACCGAGTAAATTAGACGTGATTTGGAGGCAACTTTGCAATTTTTTTCTATCAAGAAAATTTAACGCAATCGTTATTTTGAGTCAGTTACCAGAGTTAGTCCTGAACTTTGCTGCATTTTTATTTCAACTTGAGTATTTAATTATTATTGATATAACAGTCAATCATGCAAAGCAGTGTGAGGTAGTACGGCCCCTTAAGCGCCGTTGTGTACTTTTTGGGATGGGCAAAAATGTAAGACTCGCGTCAGAACACGTGACCTAATCGAAAATTCGTAAGACGGACACGTGACCTGAGACTGCCGCAAAGGCGAGTTTTCACTTCTGCCGAAACTCCTGGAGTGTAAGTAAGGATTTACATTTAACCCATTGTTTTATTTAATTACTAGCTTTCGCCTGCGGCTCCGCCTGCGTCAATGTCGAACCCTCGGGAACATTACTTTTCCCGGTATAAAATGTACCCTATGTCCTTCTCCTTACCCTACATAACGTGTACGCATTTCATGATGATCGGATCAGTAGTTACAACGTGAAAGCGTTACAAACAAAAATACACACAAACAAACAAACTCACTTTCGCATTTATAATATTAGTAAGGATAAGGATACTTAGGATTTTAGAATATATCAAATTATAGTTATTTAACCAAACAGACAAAAAACGGAAATGAAAGAGACTATCTCAAAATTATAACACCCGTCTTTTCAGATCTGAAAACCCGTCGCAATATTTGGATTTGAACACAACTCGGCCTGAAACCATTTCGGATTTTAAGTACCGCTGTTAAACAGACTTTAAAATTAAATCTTGAAATTAATGGAAGTGTTTGCATAATGTGATTGAAAATTAAATAATTCCAAACTTTTGCCGAGCTTCAACTCGATTTCCTTCAATTTACTAAATTGCATTTCGACTGCCAAAAACTTTTGTCGTTTTTTCTAGATTCTAATTCAGATACAGCGTGATTTTGAACCTCTAAGCTACATTTGAAATCTGGGAATCAGAATCCCTAATGGAATACAGAAATAGCAAGAAAAAAAAATAAAAAAATAAAAAAACAAAAAAAAAATACCCTTAGAAATTCGTCCAGCTGATCGGCGACTTTGTATGGGAAACCAATTTTTTTTTTTGCAATCAATTTTTTTTTTGCAATTCTGTATTCCATTAGAGATTCTGATACCGAGATTCTAATATATTTTTATTATGTCTAAGAGGTTCAAATTCACGTTTTATTACTAGTAGTAGTTATCACGTCTTCTACGCATACGAGGTAGATCTAACATAGGGTTGAGTATCTACCAAAAGGCTAGGAAAAGTGAGATTGAGGACATGTAACCATAGAATATAATTTACTTAGATAAGTATTTACATTTAAAATAATAATTATTTAATACAACTTAAAAAAAAAAACGAAATTAAAATAATAATATAGATAAAATAACCTTAGTAAAAATATATATCCCACCAAAAACATTCTGTAAAAGACTAGCCAAGTCTTGTGGAGCTGCTTGTTTATCTCTAAAAAGTAATGAAATCTAGACAAAGTCGTGCCAAGCCTAAGGTTCCTTACTGCGATTTCTTTATTATTATAGTTAATGTTGTGTAACTTGGCCGTTGAACATTCTTTATACGTTAGTGGGTACAAGTCAATTTTGGTTACACGTAATGTTATATCTGTTGTAACTAGGTACTATGTTTGTTAAGCGAGATAATAGCCCATACTGGTATTGGTAATTTGACGCTAGTGTCTCATTATTTTAGGCTGTTGTTGATTGTGCAACACATGCATTCCGCATCGATCAACGTTTTCCAAGTGGCAATTTTCCATCGTCAATGGGTAGCGGTTCTGGCGACAGATTGTTGCAATGGTGTCATGGAGCACCTGGTTTGTACCCTTGTGTACTCTTCAACGGCCAAGTCACAAAACATTAACTATAATAATAAAGAAATCGCAGTAAGGAACCTTAGGCTTGGCACGACTTTGTCTAGATTTCATTACTTTTTAGAGATAAACAAGCAGCTTCACGAGACTTGGCTAGTCTTTTACAGAATATTTTTGGTGGGATTTCACTTCTTTTTGTAGAAGTCCACGTTTCTATTGATTTATTTTATTAGATTTTCTTATTTGACACAGTTTTTTCTTTTTAGGAGTAGTTATTTTTTATCATTACAAATCTTTCTTTTCTTTTTTCCGGTTCTGATTCTTGTACAATAGCAACAGTTTTACTGTATTTATATTATAGAGAACTAAATAACTAACAATTAAATATAGTATTCAATTAAAACTTCTTTTAAATCTAATAATTAAGTAATAATCAGTAATCCGTCACTAATAATAAAATTCCTAACCTATTCAAATCTTCGAATTGTTTTAATAACAACCTGCTAATTAACCTCACGAAATAATAAGCGAAATCAACGAAATGCAAATAATCCCTACTAATACCTAAACCCTAGCAAACATTTTCAAGTGCAGTAGAAGAATGTCGTAAGCGACTGTAACGCGGCCGCTTTTTTGTTTAAATGACTATGTAGCTGGCTGCAAGTGAGCTTTCTCTACTTCACCGGCGGCGAGAGTGAAGTACCTACCCTCAGCCTATATAGACAATATCACCAAAGGGCCCCCAGGAAGGACGGACCTCGGCTTTGGGCGTTGCATGTGTGCGCAAGGTTTGGAGAGACAGCAAATTCTCATATTGCCTGATGGGCTGCGTATACATGCTTGCAAAGCCTGAAGGGCCAATCTGAGAATCAACGGCAAAAGCCTTTGGAGAGCAGCAACTCTCATCTTTTGCCTTATGGGCCGAAAGCTACGTTGCCAGAAGGGCCTATCCTGGGTGCAAGTCACCCGGGACCGCCGGGCGGTCACCAGTAATCGAAGCTAATCCTACTCTACGCACTCTGTTCCGGTGGCTAGTGCGAGGGGGTCGGATAGTGGGATTCCTCTGGCTATTCGGAGCCGAAGAAGATCATCGGGATCGTCAAGGACGTTCCTAGGACGTCTACGACGTCCTTACGTCGTTACGTCGTTACGTCGTACGACTTATACGATACGACCTTTCGTATCGTATAAGTTGGGGGAGTAGTTAGCGGCTTGCACCACTAACTGATTGGGGTGGCGTGCGGCATTCTCAAAGAACCGCTTGGAGGCGTTTTTGAGATATCCGCGGATGGACGGGAGATCTAAATCACGGTATAAGTCTGTCATGCGCAAGTACCGATATGCCCAATTGCCCGTGTCACGTTGGACGAAACGATTCTGCAAACATTGCAGTCGTAGGATGTGGGAGGGACGGATATGGGAAAAGACTACGCCGGCGTAGGTTATGATAGGGCGGACGCAAAGCTTATAATAATAATAAATCTTTATTTTCAGACATTTGTCCATTGTGTTAGTAACAATTGGCTTACGTCTAAGGTTAGTACTAAATGATATTTATGTAGGCTATAAAAATAAGACATGGTAGTGGAGCTGCCCATCTAACCGCAATGCAAACTATTCCAGTGCATCAGCAGTGGACTGCTCCATCTATCCGCAATCATCTTCAGGATGCTATTGGAGCTGTCACGCAGCCGCCTGAGCATGGAGGCACACCGCTTGCGAATAATAGCGTGAAAGCCATTGAATGTGCCTCCGCAAACATGCCAGATGCACTACAGCGTCGAGACAGCCCCATCAGCGCCCTAAAGGAATTGTTATATTGAACTCTCAGGGCGTTGTATGCTCGCTGCGTGTAGTTATAGAGTGTCAGCTTATTTATAAGTGACATCTTAGCATTTTTTTTTTCTTTTATTTATGGCTTCACGCGTTACGTATTTAGCCAGTATCAAGTATATGTGAGTTTTCTTGCGCTTTTTCTAAGTCTTATTATCAATGAAACGATGGTGTAGTTTATTTCATTGATTCTACGGAGCCCCTGGCGACATTTCCCAAGAATCCACTGGCTTGATCACAGACGACGCAACGAGGCGAGGCGGTCCACCACCCCGCTAAGTAAATCTCACTACCGCCGCACTGTGACAATTTATTTCAGTTATCCCATACATTATTCAAATTCTCATATTGCCTGATGGGCCGCGTATACATGCATGCAAAGCCTGAAGGGCCAATCTTAGAATCAACGGCAAAAGCCTTTGGAGAGCAGCAACTCTCATATTTTGCCTTATGGGCCGAAAGCTACGTTGCCAGAAGGGCCTATCCTGGGTGCAAGTCACCCGGGACCGCCGGGCGGTCACCAGTAATCGGAGCTAATCCTACTCTGCGCACTCTATTCCGGTGGCAAGTGCGACGGGGTCGGGTAGTGGGATTCGGCTAGCTCCGTGGCGCAGCGGTCAACACGCCAGCCTGCGACACGGAGTGACCGGGTTCGATCCCCGGCCAGGTCAAGATGGAAAATGAATCTTTTTCAGATTGGCCTGGGTCTTGGATATGTATCTATACATGTATTTGTTATAAAATATAGTATCGTTGAGTTAGTATCCCATAACACAAGTCTTGAACTTACTTTGGGGCTAGCTCAATCTGTGTGATTTGTCCGTATATATTTATTTATTCCTCTGGTTATTCGGACCCGAAGAGGGGTCGGGGCGGGCTTGTGGGATGTCAATAGGATCATCGGGATCGTCAAGTACGTTCATAGGACGTCTACGACGTAAGGTCGTATCGTGTAAGTTGGGGGAGTAGTTAGCAGCTTGCACTACTAACGGGTTGGGGTGGCGTGCGGCTTTCTCAAAGTAACGCTTGGAGGCGTTTTTGAGATAGCCGCGGATGGATGGGAGATCTAGGTCTCGGTGTAGGTCTGTCATGCGCAAGTACCGGTGGTGACTCGTATTTGTGGCACGGGTGACGACGCGGTTCTGCGAGGGTTGCAGCCGATCGATGTGGGAGGGCGCGATGTGGGAGAAGACTACGCCGGCGTAGGTCATGATAGGGCGGACGCAAAGCTTATAGAGTGTCAACTTATTTCTAAATGACATCTTAGCATTGCCTATCATGGGGTGGAGACGGTCTAATACGAAGGCGGCATGGTTGCGGACTTTGCTGATGTGGGGGCCGAAGGTCATCGCGCTATCGAGTACGACTCCAAGGTATTTAGCCTTGCCTGCCCACTGAATGGGTTTTCCGTACAACGATACTGATCCTAACGGGGGAAGTTATGCTCCAGACATGGTGATTTTTCGACGTGACACAGCGCGGTTATCCTAACGCGGCTGGTTGCCACTTTGCCATATAAGGTTATCGGAAAAAAAACTTAAGTGCGTTTTAAAATACAGTCACCGCCATCTAGCGATGTGTGCGGGTATCACCGCCACTATTCAATCCAATGCATTATATTTTGACCAAATTTTGAGCGAAATTATTATTTTAGTGTAATTTGTTTATTTAATTTGTGTAATGTTCGAGTAGAATAAAGTTAATCGTTCGACTATTTCTTCTTGTAAACTTGTAAGTATAAATATAAAAGCCAGTCTAGTCTTATCCAGAGTTTTCCTTTAATTTTATTTATATGCGTATTAAAAGCAGAAGTGGAGGCATTCGCCCAGCAGTGGGACGCTATAGGCTAGATTAAATTAGAAGATGTGTCCCACTACGCTGGAATTTTGCAATGACCAATAGTAGAAGGTGGCATTACCATATCTCTAATACAGCTGAGGGTTCGTCATCAGATACTTCTTCAGACCTTCGATTTTTGACATCAAATGAAGCAGCCCACCAAGTTGAATATTTTTTGTAAAGGCGGTATGTCGATCTGTAATAGTTTGGTTGGGCTCTTGTGTTTTCTGATCAGGGTCACCAGATACTCCAGATCTTCGATTATCCTAGTTTTAATAGTTTTCCCTTTATGTGGCCATTAAACTCTAACTCTGTACCAAATTTCAGCTCTCTGAGTTTATGAAAAGTACTAGTTCTATTTTGATGATCATGAGTGAGTGAGTGAGTGAGTGAGTGTCATAAATGCGAAACTTTGCTTTCGCTTAACTTCGGAACTAAATGACCTACTGACTTGAAATTTTTGATTTTAAGTATGTGATTATAGCTTACTAGATGACGAAAAATTCTGCGTTCTGGTCTTATCCAGAGGTTCTCAAACAGGGGCCTGAAAATGCGGCGAAATGGTTCCAGTAAAGGATGGTACGGCAGTGTTTGCTTCGCGCTCGACTTGGCGGGGGCACTGCCGTGCCCCCCGATTTACAAATCGTACAATCCCTCCAGTTGCTCACCTCTGGGCATCGTGCCCAAAAGGCAGGCAACATTGCCTAATTGAATGGCAATGCTGATACGCTGAGCTAAGTAGTTTCCAGCCCTTTGGTCACGAGATACCTCACTAAGCCTTTTAGCCAAAAAACTAAAATACTTATGCGCTGATGGACCCCACGGACCCAAAGTTTGTTCCCCAAAAGACTCAAATATGTGTAAACAATTATGTATAGCTGAAACGAATAAAGTAATTGTTGGCTTGCACGTCACCGAGTCATGTCTTTTTTGTTTCTAAAAATATATATCGTTACTATCCATCATAGATTTAAAAAAAAAATTTTTTGTCTCCTATCCATACTTCCATACTAGTATTATAAATGCGAAAGTACTTTCTGCCTGTCTTCTTTTCACGCTTCAACCATTGAACCAATTAGGTTGAAATTAAGTATGGACGTAGTTTGAGGCCCGGGAAAGGAAATAGTATACCTTTCATTCCGGCAAATTCTACTGTTTCCGAGAGATTGATACTAACGCGGGCAAAAGCTAGTGGCTTCATAATTTTAAGAAGCTGAGCGAGTTTAGTTTAAAAAGCAACAATAAATTCGATATTTTTATATCTGACGCCGGTAGCTTATTAGAAACCTGTGCTTATTTTGGGTACGGATCCCTAAAATTATCTATTTAATAATACGTGAAGCAAAAACTTTGTACCCCTTTTTACGAAAATTGTGCAAACGGAGCAGTATGAACATTGGTACACATATAGTTTACACAGAGAAGGAGTTCAGAATGCATTTTTTTAAATAGCTATTTATGTCCCACTGCTGGGCAAAAGCTTCCCCTTTATTTTTCCACTTTGCTCTATCTGTTGCCATTTCTCTCCAAGTTTCATCAAAAGCAGTCTAGTCGTCTATCCATCTTGTTTTTGGTTTGCCTCTTAACCATTTCCCGTCAGTAGGTACCCATGAGGTTGTCCTATAAGCCCATCTTTCCAGCACCATTCGGCAAACATGGAATGCTAATATAATAAACAAAATGTTAGTATATTTTTTTAAATTATTGTGGTCGAATTTCCACCACTGGGCGACCACTAGCATAAAACCAAAACTAAACTGTAGACAAAAAATCGCCAACTAACGTAATACTGTTACCCACTACAGCAAAAACTAACATCAAGCCTATTTCCATAAATGCTCTGAAATCGAGTATATATTACTGGAGTTTTTTCACCAACTTACATCCGCAGTGGAGCGAATGATCTATCAGATTTATTTCTTTCTTCGTCTGATTTATGCCCGACCTTGCCCCAACCCCTTGTTATTCGCTAAGCCCTCTCTTTCTTAGGAAAGATACCTACTTTATACAAGTACCTAGGTGATTTACAGTTCGTTGGAGGTTGCCCCTAGTGGCAGATTTCTCAATTTACCTAAATGCTTTACTTTTGATGCAGGCGGTGTGGTAGATAATATGCATTTTTTCCCCATGTGCCATGGTAAGATATCCCAGAAATAAACACATCAGTAAATAAAGAAAAAAATCATCATCATTTCAATGGCTGCTCCCAGGGATTCTTCGGTCCATACGATATAGCTACACTCTTCACGCTTGGCAGGCGGGTTTGGCGAGTGCAGTTTCTTTGGCATCTTGTGCTTCTGACGCTGCTTCCCATTAGAAGCTGAAGAAGGAAAGAAATTTATTGGATTAAGATAGGATGACAGTATTGTGATACTACTCACTCAAAAGAATGGAGGAAAAGCAAGTAGCAGCTCGGGAGGCCAGGTGCGCGTACCAAATGTCATACCTGCAACCACCGAATTGGCAGTTGGGGATGACACCCCTGACCATTGACTATAGTGAATTTAATGATATGGTCTAAAATTCTGAATTTGCTCCCGCAAGGAGTTATGGTGATATAAAGAACGTATAATACCAACGTACAAGAAGCCTAAAAATATCGTATTCTGTTTTATAGGATTCCGTACCTCAAAAGAAATAACGGAACCCTTATAGGATCACTTGGTCATCCGTCTGTCTGTCTGTCAGGGGTCCATATTCGAATGCATAAAATTAAATTGCACATATTAATGTTGCATAAATTTTTTGGAATTATCATCATTTCGCATAAAGATAATTACGAATAAATTTACTGGCATAACTTATTTTAGCACTATGAATTTTATCATAACAATATATTAGAATAGTAAATATTTGCATTAATTAATTTACTATAATGGCAACTAATCATAATTTTTTTTTGGCATTGAAACTTAAGACATAAATATTACAAAGCATAAAATGTACCAGGCAAAAATTAAACCAATATGGTACTTTCGAAACCTAAACCTATCTATAGCGCTCTGTCACAATACTTTTTTGTCGCAAAAATATATTAAACTTGTTACTTTTTGTGAGTAGGTGTATATGTTGTGCGGCTTGGGGTGGCCCAAGGGCCACCCCGCCGCAACCTAAACCTATCTATAGCGCTCTGTCACAATACTTTTTTGTCGCAAAAATATATTAAACTTGTTACTTTTTGTGAGTAGGTGTATATGTTGTAACCTAAACCTATCTATAGCGCTCTGTCACAAGATTTTTATTTGTCTTTCTTTGTTTTTCAGCTGAAATGGCGGCTTGGTTCAGCAGGTACTATGTATGGGGAACAGCAAATTCGCCTCCAAACTTTGCACCTAAAGTTTGGAGTACGTTTGAACTCGATGAAGAAAATATACCGCAAACCCAAAATAGTGCTGAATCGTGGCATAATAGATTTGCCCATTTTGTTGGTCAAAGTCACCCGGGATTTTACTTTTTATCAAGAAAAATAGTGCAAGAAATAAAACACCAAACCGCAGAAATCGACAAATTCTTAATTGGGGCACCACCACCAACAAAAAAAAGGAAATATTTAAACAAGAAAAATTGTATTGATAATATATTGAAAAATAAAATAAATTATGTTTCGAGAAGTGATTTTTTACGGGCTTTAGCAGCTAATTTAAATTTGTGCTAATACGGTATTTGAGTGCTGTATTTTGCGGAATACATTTATATTTTTTATTTATATTAAAATTAATAATAAAAATATGTTTTCTAAACTTTTAGTGTGTTTTTATTATTATTATGTGTAGGTCTTTTAAACATTTAGTTTTTTATACTTTAAAATTTTTAGTCATGCAACAGTTATGCCCTTTCCTTTCTGATTATTTAAATTATGATAAAGGACATTGGACTAAATTAGAGTTATGCCTATGGAAACATTATGCCTTAAGAACACTTTGCTATGAATGTTTTATGCTTAAAAACTTTATGCCAAAACAGTTATGCCAAAATAAATTATAATTAAAAAATTTATGCTTTCGAAGAGGCACCCGTCTGTCAGGACCCTTTTCTCAAAAACGCTGATCCATATCATATAATCAGGTGTACTGTCCCTTGGAGCTGTAAAAAAATCAAACTTCTAAGCCAACGCAATCAAAATTTTCATGAGAATCAAAACCTACAGGGTACTTCCCATGAACTCAGAATCTTTAAATTTGGTAGGAAGCAACGCTTTATAGCACAGATAAAACAAACATTGCGAACAGCATAAATTTTGTGTTACATCATATAAAAAAATAATTTTAATTATTTCAAACTTATTACATATAATGTACGGAACCCTTCGTATGCGAGTCCGACTCGCACTTGGCTGATTTTTCGTCTTAATCGTTTTACAACTTTAGCTCTAGTTGGTCTTTTACTATTTCAATTAGAATGTAAGAAGAACCTTCAAATTTCCTTGAAATGGGAAACTTCTATGAAAAGTAGAAATCAAAAACGTTTTTGATTATGCAAGCGTCTGATTGGAACATCAATTTAAAAACTATGAGGATATTCGACATACAACTATCATAATACAGCCCTTAATGTATATATCAATTTTTATTATGAGGCCATTCCTATAAAACGAATGTTATGTACTAATGATATAAAAACGAATGTTTATCATAGCTGCCGAAAAAAGTTCTTACTTCTTACCGTGTAAAAAAAGATCACTTGGCCTGTACTAACTCAGATTGGCCCTTCAGGCTAATGCAAATAATCGCGGCCTATAAGGCAATATGAGAGTTTGCTGTGTCTCTAAGCCTTGCGCACACAAACAACACCCAAAGCCGAGGTCCGTACCTTCTGGGGCCCTTTGGTGATTTTGACTACATAGGGCGTTTGAGGCGAAGGCACTCTGCCCTCGCCTCAAACGCCCGGTTTCAGTACCAAAAGATCACTTGGAGCTAGCTGCGTAGTCTATTTAAAAAAGTGTCTGTCTGTAAAGACGATTTACGGGCGATAATTTACGTTATAACGGTTGAAGAGGCAAATGCGTCACAGCCAAAAGCTTAGGCTGATCGTGCCTCTCTATCGCTTGTTCCGCGCTCTCGCTTGCACACTGAACGTGACACTTTCTTGTGCGTGCAGCCGGCGATCATCGCTTTATAAGACGTTATCGCGTTAAAAAAATCTTTAGTATATTATTCAAAAGAAAGTTTAGGCCGAGATAAATGAATGTGACTTTGTTCCCTTTTGATATTTGAATTAGTAAGTTTCTTTCGCTGATATGCCAATATTTTCTTCATGAAAAGCTAAAATAGGCATATTCATCATTACTTTAAGAAGAATTTTATTGTCGGTGGAGTATTTTCCGTCTTTCTCCATCCTCCGCTATCTCTTTAATCTCTCTATACGACACGACATTGGCCTTCTCTTTTACTTCGTCTATGAAGCCCTCACTCAACCTTTCCTCTTTCCTCTCCTGTCTTAGATCTTCCATTTCAAAATTGTTTTGATTATAATCATCAGACATTTTTCCCCAAAAATAAGAAAATACACATATCAGTGAAAACACACCACGAAGAAAAAAAAAATGCTCGCTAGTTCCGTCTTTGAATTGAAAGTTGCTCATCATTTCGTGTAGGTGTCACGGTCAATCGACCATGCACACTCTGGTGTCAGAGTTCTCGCCTCTCGACCTCTGAAGTGGTTCGTTTAACGACTACCAGATGGGACCAACGACTTAACGTGCCTTCCGAAGCACGTATTCATCTTAATTATCAGACAATCAGGTGATTCAAAGCCTGCAGTGTCCGAACCAAACTGAAAACAACTAATGGTTTCTGATGTATTCGCGATTGTAACACATTTAAATAAAATCACTTTAATACGATATTATCGCGTATATTACTACGACGAAAACTTTACAGTTTTTATGGTCACAGATAGTCTGCCTGCGAAAAACGTTAGGTGTAAAAATAATGTAATATACGCGATAATACCGTATTAAAGTAATTTTATTTAAATGAAAGCAACTAAACAAAGTATGCTTTGGTGGGAATCGAATCCACGACCCAGGTCTACAGGCAAACGCCTTAACAACTGGACCACGGAGGCAGTTGAAAGTTGCTAACTGCTCCAGACATTTGATATGCAATCATACAACAGTTATCACGTCTTGCTGAATGTTAGTTTGCATAAAGTTTCTCGTCACGTGCCAAATATTCAAAGATTGTTGTCGCTTCTACGCATAGACCTTCTTTTGGAAATTCGCGAGCAATTGAATAAGGAGTCGACGGCTTTATTTGAAAATTACCATTTGTCGACGGCTTGGTAGGGAATTGTATTTTTATCGGACTTACAAAAGTAGGGTTATGCTTTACCTAATATTGTTTTCACCTGCGCCCGTACTATGGCGTCTGCGACGCAGTTTATATCGTTCGATTAACAACTCGCTCTTTGATATTACGGAAAACAATATAGGCGATAAACGTTGTCGCGCGTGCTATCTACGGGGGCTGTATATACAACGTGATTTTAAACCCCCTAGCTATATTGAAATCTGGGAATCAGAATCCCTAATGGAAGACAGAATTGCAAGAATAAAAGGTAAAAAACTAAAAAGAAAATTAGGTTTCCCATACAAAGTCGCCGATCAGCTGAAGGAATTTCTATGAAAGGTTTAATTTTTTTTTCGTTTCTTACCTTTTTTCTTACAATTCTGTATTCCATTAGGGATTCTGATTCCCAGATTTTAATATAGCCAGGGGGTTCAAAATCTTGCTGTGTGTACCTATGTTCCTATTTCTACTCGTAAATATTCAACGGCTTCAACAAGTTTTATAAATGATACATCATCAAATTTGTTTTGATGGTGTGAGTGTCTATGGGTACAAAAATATTTATGTATCGCGCACTCATATGAAATGGCATCGCGCCACGCGACAAGTATCATAGTCTATTTATAAAAAATATGCGGCTCTTATAGCTCCCACCAAATTGAACGACAGTTATCGTGGCAACTGGTGGCAGGTATTTGGATAAAAAACACGTTACGAGTCGTTTGGAGATATTTTTGCATCAATTACTGCGCAGGAGGATGACGGTAACTATTCCCCGGTTACGTCAACATTGCCTGTGAAATTATTCTTATTTGAGCATACCGTAATATGTCACCTGTAGCGGCCGCCACGACACTTGCCGCTGCCGCCTATTTCTGTATGTATACGTCATTTGATACAAATCCATAGTAACTTGTTCGGCGCCGACCGCCATGACAGGTATCACGTAATTCTTGCCGCTGCCGTCGGTTATTGCCACCAAACTACAAAGTTGAAACGTAACCTTAAAACTAAAGTTGACCTTTAGATGAACTTTGAAGTTAAGCAAATTTGGCTTTAGAAATGACAATAGTGCCGTGCGTGACGAGTCGTTTGAGGTTTTATTTTGTGTCCATTACTGCGCAGAAGTAAGGCAGAAACTACAACCCGGTCGCGTCAACTTTGCCTACATTATTTCGTCGTCAAATGATTTCTTTGCGTTTAGATTTCTTTTAACTGAAGCACTCTCAAAGCGAGCCGAGATATTTGCCGCTGCCGCTGATCGCTTAACTTCAAAGTTATTCCATACAATGACAAGCTCTGTGACCTAGTGGTCATCAGGCCAGGCTGCCACACCTTAGGTCCACGTTTCTATTCCCAGCCAGGGCAAGATGAAAAATGATCTATTTCAGATTGGCCTTGGGTTTGGATGTTTAACTTTATACATATTTGCTATAAAGTATAGTATCGTTGAGTTAGTATCCCTTAAGGGTAGTTCAATCTAAGTTATTTTTTCTCATATATATTTATTTATTTATATTTATACTAACCCATAGTAATTAGTAGTATTTATATGTTTAACCCTTTCCCTGTCCATAAACGAGACACAATAGTAAAACAATTAAAATGTTCATATATGATTCATGGGACAGGGAACTTATTAAAGTAAAAGTTTTGCGCAACTTTCACCAATGCCGCAGGTAAGTACATAGCGGAGGTAGGCAGGCTAGAAGCTCGCAAAAATATTTTACTCACCAATGATACGTTACTCCAGTGTCGCTTTTCCGTCTTTCCTTGCGTTTCCTGCACCACTTTACTACATAAGAAGTCATTTTTATCTTAATTCATTAAGATTTCGCCGATATTCACAAAAAATATGTGTCGTTTAATTCTTTTATCGATGCGTCCTTCCGTCACGGAAAGCGCGCGGCAGACTAGTTTGCGAAAAAATATACTTTTTAAGCCCCGCCCGCTTTGATCTACTTTGCGTGGTGTCAGATTTTGAGCGCAATGCTGCTTCCATAGTTTTCTAATTTAATAGTTTACATATTATTCTAACAATTATGAATTCAATATACCGTAATTTAAAAAAAATAAAATAATTGTTAATGTAAAAATGTAAATATTTTTTATAAATGTGAGTTGGAATAGCGATTTATAATGCTTAAAAGAAGAATAGGGATTGAAGTACATTATATTTAGTAAATGTTAAAATAGTATCTATACAACACAGCACAAGTTAAGTTAATTTTTAAATATTCAAAAGATATTTCTTATAGGTAATTAAATTTAAAAGATTTGAGAGTGCGATGCAATGTGACAGAGTGCAATTTCCAAGTTTAGCTTTACCTTTAACAATTAAAATGGAAGTTTATAATTATGCACTTTACCGTAATTTTAGAAGAAGAAGAGAAGAAGTAAGAAAGATTAGTGAGAAAAATTAAATAATAATAAGAAAACTATACAACCGAGTTATTGCCGTGTGGTATCCGGCAGAGTAGAATAGGACCACTCCAAGTCTTTGCATGGATGTCGTAGAAGGCGACTTAGGAAATACAAGCTAAACAAAGCTTATAAACATCTGTGAGACCTCTCCAACCCGTCTGGCCAGCGTGGAGAGTGTAGGCCAAGTCCTCTGACTACTCTGGCCAAATATGGCTGGAGCACGACCCTCTCTATACTATTAGAGCCATATTTTTGATTATAGGAATGGAGACTAAAAAAGACATGATGATGATGATAAAACCGAGTACCGTCACACATCACCTTATTTCCTCGCAGTGTTTAAAAACAGCGACCTATTTAGATTCCGTATACAGAATATCAACTCTTGAATTGCATTACTCTATGGCCAGTCAGATACAAAGCCTTTCTTTCATTATTGCGGAACCCCTTTGAAGAGGCTAGTAGCAAGACACAAATAAAAAGTAGAAGTCACTACCGGCCTTTGTAAAATCTGTCAAGAATTATCTCTTTGTTAACTTACTTTTGTTTCTTATGTTGGCTTCATTTGGAGGATAAACTTGCCTGTGGTCCAGAGGATTTTTTTCTTTTTTTTAATACTTTTCCCTGCATATGTTTTGTGGAGACTATATCCGCTTTTGTTGATAATTTCACATACATATTCATTCATCCATCCATCTTTTCCACTATTTCAATCACTCTTCATCAAACAATTCAATTTTAATTACTATTCACTTTGTTAAAAGATTTTACAACAATTTTTTACTTTTTATATCTGTCACTCATCATCCACAACAATCTTTATTTACAATATTTAAATACTATAAATCAGGACTTTGTTTTAGTTGTTTCCAGCCTGGTTAAGACATTGCAGGCTTGAATCACTTGATTGTCTGATAATAAACATGATTCCGTGCTTCGGAAGGCACTATAAGCCGTTGATCCCGGCTGCCATCTGGTAGTCGTTAAAGGAACCACGTCAGAGGCCGAGAGGCGGTTCCGAAGAACTCTGATACCAGGGTGTGCATGGTCGATTGACCATGTCAACTACACGAAATGATGATGATTTGGAGGATACCAATACTGTCATCTACAGATACAATATGTTACGAAAACCCTGTTCGATCCTTGAGGGGTGATTCAGCCCATTATAGGTGCTCAACCTTTTCCTATGGAACCAATATTGGAAACTACTATACACGGTGAAATTTTGATCGTTCTGGACCCCTCTATCTCCCTACCCGTAATATAACAAAAAAAAACTTTTTTTTTGAGGCATTTGTACAGCAATGGATTTCTTAGGGCTGGAGTTTTAATTATAAAAAAATACACCCGAAACTTGAGTATGGGTGACTTTTTATTTATAAAAACTTCAATACAGTATATCTGGGATTTTTTTTTTTTTTTTGAAATGACTATGTAGCTAGCTCCAAGTGAGCTTTCGCTACTTCACCGGGCGTTTGAGGCGAGGGCAGAGTGCCCTCAACCTTTATAGGCAACACCACCAAAGCGCCCCCAGGAGGGACGGACCTCGGCTTTGGGCGTTGCCTGTGTGCGCAAGGCTTGGAGAGACAGCAAACTCTCATATTGCCTGATGGGCCGCGTATGCGTGCATGCAAGCCTGAAGGGCCAATCTGAGAAACAATGGCAAAAGCCTTTAGAGAGCAGCAACTCTCATCTTTTGCCTTATGGGCCGAAAGCTACGTTGCCAGAAGGGCCTATCCTGGGTGTAAGTCACCCGGGACCGCCGGGCGGTCACCCGGAAGCTATATATCTGAGCTATATATCTGGGAGATAACAAATCATCTTTTAACGAATTTACCACTGATCCTATTTCTGTGACTAGCCTACTAACCAATAATCTGGTATAAGATCTGCTATTCACTCACTTCGCTCGCCCTGTTAATAATAAAAAAACCAGCAAAGTGCGTATCGGGTCACGCACAATGTAGGGTTCCGTAGCTGCGAATGCCAGCTTTGAATTCACGCCAAAAACGAGCCCACATAGAACGGTGGTAGCTGAAGATAGAGTTATAAAATCCTACTTCACCAGGAAAATTAGAAAAAAAAATTTACCAACCAGCTTTCGCCCGCGGCTCCGCCCGCTTCAATGTCGATCCCTCGGGAACAGTCCTTTTTTCCGGGATAAAACATACCCTATGTCCTTCTCCGTACCCCAGATAACGTGTATGCATAATTTCATGATTATCGGTTCAGTAGTTACAACGTGAAAGCGTAACAAACAAACACTCACTTTCGCATTTATAATATTAGTTAGGATTGATCGAGTTCCACCTCGAGTAGAGGCAAGTGCTGGTAACAAGATTTTGTAGGTATATTACTCCGCATTAGGCGGGCACCAACAGCCCTAGTATCAGATTTTATATTTTCTTAACTTAACGTGGTTTGTAAATTTATATTCAGTTAGCGGTTTTACGTAACTCACAACTGTCCTAACTAATTTTCAATTCAATTTGTATGACATTTTACTTTTCCAAGTACATTTTATAAGTAAGTCGACTATAACTTTTTAATTTGTAAACTCTACTTAGCTCTGATTCTGATAAACTTCGTTTTATATACCTACTACTGCTGTAAATATTTTCACGTGTTCATATCCAACCATTTAGTAGATAGAGGGGGGGAGGGGACAATGGACTCACAAAAATTTGCAAATGTTGTTCACAAGCTCACAATATTTTTAAAACGACTATTCAACAATACCCCACACGTTGGGTTAGTTGAGAACAAAAAATTACTCCCATGTTACTTGTATGAGAGCTACCGAAATTTTTGATTTTATTTTACCATTTTTGCCATGATTAGTATACGTATCCATACAAAATTAAAGCTTTCTAGTACTTATAGTCTCTGAGTAAAACCGCAGATGTCTGGCCGTCTGACATGACTAAACTACAAGGGTTCCTTGTTTACGGCGGAACTCTAAAAAGACCTCGTCCAGCCTATTCCCAGCAAAGTGGGTCAAACTCGGGAATCTCCTTTAATTACCGTCGTTATCTTATCAGCATTTTTTATTGCACCATATCTCGAGAATTTGTCTAAAATTATTTTTTTAAAGTTTCCCTTTTTTTGGGTTTAATATTTATTAGGGTACCGTACTTCATGAAGCTAATCTAAAAATTACGTCATCATCATAATTACATCCGTAAAAAAGTCCACTACTGGACAAAAGCCTTCCCAAAAATATTTCCTTCCATGGGAGGATATTGCCATACTCAACACGCTTGGCAGGCGGGTTGGCGAGCGCAGTATCTTTGGCTTCTTGTGCTTCCGACGCTGCTGCCCATCGGAAAAAAGTTAAGTTAAAAGAAAAAAATCCTAATTGTAACTAATAGTATAAATGTGAAAGTGTGTTTGTTTGTTACGCTTACACGCCTTTACTACTGAACCGACCATCTTGAAATTATGTATATGTCGCAGGCAAATTGTATGATTCCGCGTTTTACAAACGGCGTCGTCGTATTACAAACGCTCGCTCTTTTGGAATATGCCGAAGGCAAAATGTGAATTGCCTCGCCAGTATATAATATGCCTTAATATTTGATAGACAATTCAATCGCCGTTTACAAAATGACGCGACAAATTGAAGTATTTAGTTCTTTTTCTTACCTCACGCGGCGCTGCTAATCAAAACAATCATAATGGCGTCGATTTAGTGAAACAGAAAAATATTCTAAACAGTTTTACAAAACACTTTAACTTTTTACAAAAAAGGATTGTTTATTATGAAATTTATCATATTTTAAGTTATTCCTATTTGAATAGGCACGTGATTGCTAAAATAAAGTGATTTGACCAATTTGTTTTTTTATGATATCAATGTTGAAATGTTAACAATTGAACGAGTTTTAAATTTGCCTTCGGCATATTCCAAAAGAGCGAGCGTTTGTAAACAGACGACGCGGTTTGTAAAACGCGGAATCATACAATTTGCCTGCGACATATATACGTTATTTGGGGTACGCAGAAGGACATAGGGCACATTTTATTCCGGGAAAAAATAATGTTCCTGAGGAATCGACATTGACGCGGCCGGAGTCGCAGGCGAATGCTAGTTATTTTTATAAGAGTGTTATTGCATTTACAATACTATTCTGATAAACTCTTATTAAATTATGAAATAAAATATGGTGATAAATGGTCGTACATCTTCGATAATAGATACACGATTCGCGCTCGAAAAGTGTACTGACAAAACAGCGCACTAATCAAGTTTCGGAACTAACTGTTTTGTCCACAGTTTCAATAAACCGCTGTAGCACTCACACGTCTTGCGATGACGAAGGTCAGTGAAAAAATGCTAAAAACTACGCGTCAAAAGTGAAACCATTTTGTCAACTGAAACCCATTACTAAAAGTGCGAGTGCGAGAACACTAAGCGTGACGCCTGCCTCAGCCTTTTAAAATAATAACGGAAAGTTTTAATTTTTTTTTTTCTGGTCAGCTCAGGAATATCATCTTCAACTTTCGGTCCGGTGATTGCAGGTAATGCATTGGGTATAAATACGCGCCCGGCCTCCGGCTTATACTTCCCCCAATCATCCGAATGAGTAGTATCTCAATACCTTAATTTCCTTCTCAAATCCAACAAATTCCTTTCCTTCCCCACGCTTAATAATGCTTCCGATAGGCAGCAGCGTCGGAAGCACAAAAAGCCAAAGCAACTGCGCGCCAACCAGGCTGCCAAGCGAGGTGAGTATGGCTATATCCTCCTATGGAAAGAAGAATGATTGAGAGGACCTTTGTAGTGCAATACTCTTAATGGCTGAAATTATTATTATAATGTTTTCGCGAATTTACCACATTTACATTAAATCAGCACCGGTAGCATGGCGCCCGCGACGCCGTTTATATCGCGCGATAAACTATCCACATCTCGCTCTTTGTTATTACGGAAAACAAGATGGCGATAGTTGATAAACGTTATTGCGCTTGCAATTCTACGGGGGCTGTAATACGGTTTTATCGCGTATCACTTCACTATCGCTATCACTACATAGTATAAAACCAAGGAGAATACAAGTATAAAACAAAGTCGCATCTTTCTGTCTGTCCCTATGTATGGTTAGATGTTTAAAACTACGCAACGGATATTGAAGCGGTTTTTTTTAATAGATAGAGTGTTTCAAGAGGCAGGTTTATATAGCACCCGTGCGAGGCCGGGCGGCGTAATTAGTGATTTAATTTAAATTATTCTACGCCATTGCCAAGAAGTTAATTGAGGTATCTTGTGACCAGAGGGCGGGCCTGTATTTTGGTCAAAAGATTAGCATTGCCATACAAGGGGCAATGCTGCAAGCCTTCTAGGCACGCTACCACGCGGTAATGAGCTGTCAGGGCTTTTTTATTTGTATTTTATTTTTATTATATTTAAGTTATGTTTAATTTTGTTTTCTATTTAAGTTATTGTTATTTATTTGAAAGAAATTGAAATTATGATTATTATCACCCTATGCTCTAATACCCTGGAATACCAAATACTGCAATGTACATGTTTAATGTACGTATATATGTTCGGAAAAAAGGTCAGACGGATTCTCATATATTATTAAAGAGAACAAAAATACTTTCAGTTGAAATAGCCAGCGTATTATTATATCGAGACCGATATATTATTTGTAACTCAATAGCCCAGTTGGTGTGCGCATTATTAGCGCTTACGCATGTAAAGCAATCCCGGCTTAGTTCCTACTGGAAAGGGTGGCAAATAGTTGCACAAAAAAACTCAAGCTGCTTTGGAAAGCACGACAGCCCGTTGTATCTGACTTGCATAACTATATGGCAGTTGAAAAGCGATGTCAGATGCCTTTAGGCAGCTTGAAAAATCTCACGCCTGTGTTGGCCTCATACACAAAAAACAAGCAAGCATTTGTATTTAAAAAAGCTTTCGAAACTCCGCTCGCGTTAGTGTCGTTCCTTTGGGAATAGTATAAAAGGACAGGATAAAACAGGATAAAAGGAAGGGTGTCCCTCTCTATAACTTTGACAACGTAAAACTGTTCTAATGTCATGTCTGTTGTATGGGAGCCCCCTTAAATATTAATGTAATTAGTTATTTTTAAAGTGGATACTAAAATTCAATATTCTGTGAAATTTTCAAGCGACTACCTGTTGTCGTTATCAATATCGAGCAAAAAAATGACGTTTTTTTTGTATGGTACCTTTAATGTATTTTGTTGTTTTTAAGTATTTGTTGATAAAGCGGTAACAAAAATATATCATCTGTAAAAATGACAACTGTCTAATTATCACATATATGAGATACAGTCTGGTGAAAGACAGACAGTGGAGGCATATGAATAGGGTTCCGTTATACCCATTAGCTACGGAACTCTAAGATCGATCAAAAATATTTTTTGGAACATTCAGTAAAATACTCACTAATCGGCTGGTCGAATTTTTATGTGGGTCATTTTTTCCTCTGTAGGAAAAAATTACCCACATACATCTGCTTGGAAGAACACAGGTTCTAAAAATTTTATCGTTTCACTTTATTTCGATTTTGTAAGCTACAATTTATCTAGATTGCGTGATTATTTATTACTATGAGTTCAAAATCGCCGTGTGATCAAATGTATAAAGCGTTATCTGTTATGGAAATTATTGTCGGGTTTGAAAATGTTTTATTAACGATGCAATGTTTAATATCATATCGTTAATGTACACAATATTATTAATTAATCATTGTAACACAATAACGAGATCCATTGCATATTCATATTTGAACAATGGGCATAACTGAATTTGCATCTTGACAGGCGGTAGGTAGGGGAAATAAATTTACCTATTTGTAACCTTTTGCCCGCAACAACGTATAGGAGCCCCCCTTTAAAATTAATTATATTTTTATTTAATTATTTCTTTTTAAAGTGAATATATAACTAAATATTCTGTGAATATTTCAAGCATCTACCTGTTGCCGTTAACAATATCGAGCAAAAACAACCAAAAAATCACGATTGTTGTATAGGAGCCCCCTTAAATATTTATTTTATTCTATTTTTTTATATTTGTTGTTATAGCGGCAATAGAAACATCATCTGTGAATATTTCAACTGTCTAACTATCACGGTTCATGAGATACAGCCTGGTGACAGACGGACAGCGGAGCGTGTCAAAACGGGAACGGGAACCTATTAATATCAATAGGTTCCCGTTCCCGTTTTGACACGGAACCCTAAAAATAGCATCTCGTTTCAAACAATTTCCATGACAAATTATATCTTAAATAGATTCAGAGGTAATAAATGATGTTAAAGTATTTATAAAAACATGTTTTATTATTGCACATTTGCTTCGACATCTTGAGTTACTCTCATACAATTGGCATGAAAAATTGGAGAGTCTTCATACATCTGCTTGGATGTACCAAATGCAGATCTGTAAGAAAAAAATACAATTTAGAATAATGATTTAAAAAGACATCTATGACGTTAACTTTAGGAGCTACAAACTTCCTCAGTACCGCTATAACTTAATTGTAAAATAGACTCATTACGGCTATGCTTTTATCGACGACAGGCTGTGAAATTTTGTGTTTCCCCACAACAAGTTCAAACAAACCTCTGTATAAGTATTACCTTACATGTCATCTAGCTCCGTTGCCCAGATTTTGAGAAACAAAGCTGAACAAGTAAATAATTCAATCTCTTTTCACGTTTCTTATTCTCTTGACCACGAAGTCTTTCGGGATTTTAGTTCTATTGTGTATCCCTTGGAACACAGGTTCTTGTAAAACATAGATATATATCTATATATTGCGGATGAAAGCCGTGTGGTATTCGGCAGAGTAGAATAGGACCACTCTAAGTCTTCCCGTGGATGTCGTTAAAGGCGACTTAGGAAATACAAGCTAAACAAAGCTTATAAACATCTGTGAGACCTCTCCAACTCGTCTGGCCAGCGTGGAGAGTGTAGGCCAATTCTTTTGACTGCTCTGGCCAAGTTTCGCTCTAGTAGTACAGAGAGAGTCGTGCCTGTAGTGGAGACTAAATAAGACCTGATGATTCGCGGATGACATATTATCTGTCATTCGCAAATCTTTATTCTAAGGACTTACCTAAATTCTCCAAACAAATCGCGCGCCTTGCGTGGCATTGGTTCATGAACAATTGGTAGCCCTTCTTGTAGCGGCTGACCATCATACACACTGGCTCCACGTCATCTTTTGTCAGGTCTACGCAGACATTACTACAAGGATCGGCCGTGGTTTTTGACAGATGCGCCACCGTAGTCTCCTTTCTCTTCCAAATCGTTCTGTTTTTCTTTTTACAATGACATTCTAAAGACGAACCTTCTAAATGTATAATTTCTTTTGTATTTATATCGTCACTATTTGAGTCATGCCCAAAATCTTCATGAGAATTATCTACATCGCTGGCAACAGCTTTTTTGTAAGTCTTAAGTAAATTATTATCTTCTTTGTTTAATGCTAGTTTATGTACATGTTTGTAAGGTATTATATGGTTATTTTCAAATGTTCCATTCCTTTGCTTAGTTATCTTACCACTTTTTAATGTTGTCATGTTTCCTAAATAAAATATTACTCATTAGTAATTCTCATTAAGTCTCCTTTTGAATAAAATACCAAAAAAACATCAAAATTACTGACCATCAGCCAAAATTATTAATTTTTATAAGGGTTTAAGGCATTCAAAATTATAATGACATACTCTTATTAAACAAAGTAATAAGATTTTTTAGAAAATTCCACGCGACCTAAATCTCACCCTGTGACTTGGGATTGATCTATGTGTGACCTGTGCTGTAGCGACTAAGCAACAACGTTTGAATCTATACCCATCAAGCGCGAGAAACGCAGACACAATGTATTTTCTATTGTTATGCCGCCCGATCAGGCCGCTTGATGGTTGAGAGATCAAATAGGAATAATTATTGGTACAGTCAGCAACAGAGATACCTTGCCAGGCCCTGTATCTATATCTTGAATTTTCTCTTAAACTATAAAAAATATAAACGTGAAAATTTATATTAAGAAAGGCTTCATTAAAATCTTTGTGTATATAATTTTTTATGTTATTATTATTTATAGTTTAAAAGAAAATTCAAGATATACAGGGCCTGGCAAGGTATCTCTGTTGCAGACTGTACTAAAAAATCTCAAGTGTAATAACAAACAACCTCTGACGGGTTTCAACCTCAATTGCCTGTCCGGTGATTGCAGGTATGGCATCGGGTGCGCCCGGCCTCCCGAGCTCCTACTTGCATTTGAATGGGGTAATACTTTCATTCCTTTCCCAAATCTAACAAATTCCTATCCGTTTCCAGCTTAAAATTAGCTTTCGTGGGCAGCAGCGTCGGAAGCACAAGAAGCCGAAGAAACTGCACTCACTAACCCGCCAGCCAAGCCTGGTGAGTATGGTAATATCCTCCCATGGAACAAAGAATATATGAGAGAGGCCTTTGTCCAGCAGTGGATGACGACTTAAATTATGTTTTACTCTCTATCCTAGTTCTCTAATATCCAAACTCTACAATTAGTATTTACATCGAACATTAAAAGGAAAATTATTATCACAGTTTAATATCCTGTGATTTTTTATCTGTTCAGGTTGTGTTTTGTTTCTTAATGGTAAGTCTATCAAGTTTTATGAATACAAATTACCTACCTATTTTTGTATATAAGCCCATACAAAAGTGAATATGAAAAAGTAAAAAATAAACAACATGCATTTTCAATAGTATTTCAGGCCGCTACTATTTCATAAAACCTCTCTCAATTTATACATTTTTATGTTATTTTTATGACTCTATAAAATAGGAAAATAATGGAATACGCATTAAATTTCAATCTATACGTTTGCCCATAGGTTTCAACGGGCTTGTGGCTCACTGGTTAGCATCCTAACCTGCTACGCAATTACCAACAGGGGATAATACTAGTATTTTATTTTCACAGATTCTGAGCTATCTAACGATGGTAATCGTCAGCCAGGCGGCCATATAAATGTCAAATCATGACGCCATGAATGATGTCAGAAGACCTGACCCTGGGTCGAGCCCAGGGTCCGGTCTTCTGACATCAGCGCATAAGATGCAACTGAGAAGAAGCTCAGATGAGGAAGACGACATTCTAGGTTACTTAAGTTCCAGTGGCAGCAAAGAACATATTATAGTTTGCCAAATTTATCGCTAACTTTAAAAAAAGCTGTTATCATTTCTCTACCCTTTTTAGGGCTCTCTTATGAAGTTATTAAGAAGCCGGCCGTCCGTCTATCATAAGGCTGTACCTATTAAACTCTCATAGATTGTTTTTTTACAGATCCCGTGTGGTTCCGGGCTTAGAATAATGGACCACTCCATCACATCCCATGGATGTCGTAAGAGGCGACTAACGGGAAAAGCACTTACATCCAGTGCAACAACTGCATTCCCAAGGAGGGTTGATGTCTGGCGGCGGCCGGTCATAAAAACCGCTACTAAACACAATAGCATTCCCAAGGAGGGTTGATGTTAGGCAGGCGGCCAGTTATAAAAATATGCCAAAACTTTATCTCAGTATGAAAAGTTCTTACTCTGATGGCGATCGGACTAGGGCGTACCCCCGAGGCGACGCGCAGGCGCAGCACCCGGCGCCTGTGGGAAGTATACCAGGGTTGTTGCATCAGGGACGGATGCAACATAAGAAGCGAGTCCAGGAAGTGCGGTTGAGATTTGGAAGTTGGAATGTAGGGACCATGACGGGCAGGGGAAGAGAGTTAGCAGATATATTGAAAGGAAGGAGAATAAATGCGGCTTGTTTGCAGGAAACAAGGTGGAAGGGGACAAAAGCTAGGGAAATCGGGGAGGGTTACAAACTATTTTATTGTGGAAGTGATGGAAAGCGGAATGGTGTTGGCGTAGTCTTGGATGGTGAATTGAAAGAATCAGTGTTAGACGTCAAAAGTGTGAATGACAGAATGATTGCTGTAAAAATTTTATACAAAGGTGTTGTATTGAATATATTGAGTGTGTATGCACCACAGGTGGGATGCGATGATGAGATAAAGCAGGTGTTTTGGGAAAATTGGGACAGTTTGTTGATGAGTATTCCCTTGGACGAGGATATTTATGTTGGTGGCGATTTTAATGCACATGTTGGGCAGGAAAATATAGGGTTTGAAAGGGTGCACGGGGGATGGGGCTTTGGGACCCGAAATGATGAAGGAAAAGCACTTTTACAATCCGCTCTGGCTTTTGATTTATTAATAGCAAATACATTTTTCAAAAAACGTGATACACATCTCATAACCTATAAAAGTGGTAGTCACAGGACACAAATAGATTATTTTCTACTCCGCAGAAACAAAATTAGTTTAGTAACTGATTGTAAAGTATTACCAGGTGAGGCCTTGGCACCACAACACAAATTACTGGTCTTATCACTGAAATTTAAAGTTAAAACAAATAAAAAACAACCAAAGCCCAAACCTAAAATAAAATGGCATTTATTGCAAAAGAAGGAGTTTGCTGAGAATTTTAAGCAATATGTTGTCGACATAATGATTGAGATGGGTGATTTAACCGAAAAATCTGTAAATGAATGTTGGAATGAAATGGCAGGCATCATCCGAAACGTAGGAAAGAAAGTATTAGGAGAGTCAAAAGGTAAGAGGAAGATAGACAAGGACACTTGGTGGTGGAATGAAGAAGTACAAAAGGTAATTAAAGAAAAGAAAGTGGCATTTAAAGAATGGCAGAATGTAAGTGATCGGGATAAAAGTTTGAAAGAAAGTAAAAGAGGAATATATAAGAATTATAAAAATAAAGCTAAGAAAATCATAGCTATTGCAAGGGCCAACGTACAGGATAAGCTGTATAAATCTCTCGATAGCCCTCATGGGCAAAAAGATCTATATAGATTGGCAAAAATAAGAGAAAAGCGTGCGAGAGACATATGTCACATAAAATGCATGAAAGATGAAAATGGGAAAGTTTTAACGAAAGATGATGAAATAAAAGAACGCTGGAAGAGATATTTCGATGGATTAATGAATGTCGAAAATGAGTGGAGTGGTGTGCTATCGACTGTACCTATAAATGTGGGAATGATAAATGAAGTAAGCATGGATGAAGTAAGAAAAGCGGTTGCAAGTATGAAGAATGGAAAGTCTGTAGGACCAGATGGAATACCAGTAGAAGTATGGAAGTTATTAGAAATGAATGGCTGGAGATGGCTAGCTTTGTTCTTCAATAAGTTGTTACAAGAGGAGGCGATCCCAGAGGAATGGTGTACTAGTACACTGGTACCCATTTTTAAGAATAAGGGTGATGTACAAAATTGTAACAACTATCGAGGAATAAAGCTTATGTCACACAGTATGAAAATTTGGGAGAAAGTGATTGAAAGAAGAATAAGAGAAGAGTGTGAGATAACACAGAACCAGTTCGGTTTTATGCCTGGTCGAGGAACAGCGGATGCCATATTCGCACTACGACAACTATGCGAAAAATACCGTGAAGTACACAAAAACTTGCATATGGTGTTTGTTGACCTCGAAAAGGCATATGACAGAATTCCTCGTAAGGTTCTGTGGTGGGCCCTGAATGTAAAAGAGTTGCCATGGAAGTATCTGCAGCTAATACGTGCAATGTACAGCAGAGCCAGTACTAAAGTTTCGATCCGAAGCCGGGGATACTGAACAGTTCAGTGTGGAGGTGGGCCTACACCAGGGCTCGGCTCTAAGCCCTTACTTATTCCTCTTGATAATGGATGCATTAACATCAGATATACAAGAGGAAGCGCCCTGTTGTTTGCTGACGACATCGTTCTGGTCGGAGAAGATGCGCCTGAGGTACAGAGTAGGCTGGAAAGATGGCAGGACAGACTGGAGAGTGTAGGTTTGAAAATTAGCAGGACCAAAACAGAACACCTGTTTATAGACTTCGGTGGTCCATCTAACTTCTCTCCTATTGCCTTGGTGGTGTTTCTTTACCGGTCTGCTCCGATTTTAGGTACCTCGGTTCAGTTATACAGAAGGACGGCGATATTGATCGCGACGTTAATAACCGTATTAGCGCAGGGTGGGCAAAGTGGAGACAGGTCACGGGAGTAACTTGTGATAGTCGTATGCCCCTTAAGCTTAAGGGGAAAATTTACAAAACTGTTATCAGACCTGTCATGTTGTATGGATCGGAATGTTGGGCCACAAAAGGGATAGAAGAAAGAAAACTGCATGTAACAGAGATGCGAATGTTGAGATGGATGTGTGAAGTGACAAGAATGGATAAAATACGGAATGAGTATATAAGGGGAAGTATGAAAGTCGCGCCAGTAATTGAAAAGCTCCATAGTCATAGACTGAGCTGGTATGGGCATGTGATGAGGAGAGAAGAAGGTCATATCGCAAGGAAGGCTTTGGAACTGAAGGTGAATGGAACTCGAAACAGAGGACGACCTAAGAAAAGATGGATGGATTGTGTCAAGGAGAGTATGAACAAGAAAGGAGCGAAAAAGGATATGGTAGGTGACAGATCAAAATGGAGGGAACTGACATACTGTGCCGACCCCACATAAAAAGTGGGATAAGGTAAGGGAAGAAGAAGAAGATTGTTTTTTTACAGAATGTGCTAATAATAAAACAAACATAATTAGACGTAAACGAATATAAAAGACGTGTTTTTGAGCATTTTTTGTAGTTAATAATTGTATGGTGCTACGGAACTCTTCGTGTGCGATGTCAACTCGCACTTAGCCAGTTTGATTTGTTATACTTCTATGTATATGCTTACAGACGTGTTTCGTTATCTGTGGCATAAGACTTTATATATATAATATAAAATACTCAAATAAATGCTAATCTATTTAAAGTCAGAGATCGGGAATACACAAAAAACAGCAAATTACATAGGAAACTACCATCTGGCTCAGGTCAGATGGTCAGGGGTGTCATTCTCAACTACCTGTCTGGTAGTAACAGGTATGATATCGGATACGTGCGTACCTGAGTTACTACTTGCTTTTCCCCCATTCATGTGAGTGTGCAGTATCCCAATACCCTCATTTCATTCCCAAATCCAACTAATTCCTATCTTTCGCCATTCGACACCAACGGTATGACCTCTTACAGCTCATAATGATGAGCAAAGTTGCTGGAAAAAGAAAGGTGGAAAGAAGAAGGAAGTCATGGTTGCGGAACATAAGACAGTAAACCGAGATTGCTAAAGCGGGTGAGCTGTTCCGTCGAGCCAAGAACAAAGATGAATGTACCAAGCTGATCGCCAACCTTCACTAGTTGGAGAAGCACCTTTTGAAGAAGAAGATCTTTCGCCAGCTAAAAAATTCTTTCGATGGGCGTCGGAAGCAGAAGAAGCCAAAAGAAACTGCGCTCGGTAGATCGCCTGCCAAGCATGGCCAAAATAGCCAATATGCTCCCATGGAACGAAGTGATCAATGATGATGAAACTGTCTGGCTATGCCGTCTCCGCCGGGCCCCAGCAGAAGTGGAAAACCAAGAAATGCTAACTTCATGTTGTTAAGGATGAAATGAGGATTATTTCACATCTAGGATGCAGAGAACACAGTACAAAGAGTAGAAGAAAAAGCCGCAATATACTCGCTGAGCTTCAGCGCACTACAGTCGAGGATGTATCTGGGAACTTGTTTGGATGAGAGTGAGAAATATCGGCAAAGGGATCGGGAGGGAAAAGATATTGTTGCACTAAAACATACTGCTTAATTTTAAAACAATTTTATTTCGACTACAATGTTATGTGCGGCATACTTTATATTATACATCATGATAAATATACGTAATATTTCTTATATTTTCTTAATATATATAATTCCTGGTTTGTACGAGCGTTTTTTGACTATACCAACCAATTTGTGTTTGATTTCTGGATGGATTGAAAACACAATTGGTCCCGTAAGGTGGTACTGTCGGTCATCATCATTTTCGAGTAGGTGTCACGGTCAATCGACCATGCACACCCTGGTGTCAGAGTTTTTCGGAATCGCCTCTCGGCCTCTGACGTGGTTCCTTTAACGAACACCAGATGGCAGCCGGGACCACCGGCTTAACGTGCCTTCCGAAGCACGGAATCATCTTTATTATCAGACAATCAGGTGATTCAAGCCTGCAATGTCCTAACCAAACTGGAAACAACTAAACAAAGTATGCTTCCGGTGGGAATCGAACCCACGATCTCCGGGTCAACAGGCAAATGCCTTAACCACTGGACCACGGAGGCTGGTACTGTCGGTGTGTTACCAAATTTTATACGTTTTAAAACGGATTTGTCTAGAATTCGCAAATAAACAATTCATACATTTGCATTAATTTTTGTGTGTATATTTTAAATGTTCCGAAAAATCTCTGCTAAAGATATGTTACTGGGAACATGATTAGATGTCAAAGTAAGTGACAGAGATCAATAGTTTTCACGCTCGCCCTATATTGATATATATAGGCAAGTTTTTAATTATTTGGGTTGCATTTTTACAAATTTCTTACGAATCCCTAACTTCTCAGAAAATAAAATCTAGCCTTTGATACTCGCTGATAACGCAGCTTTCTATTAGTGTAGAAATTTTAAAATCGGTCCAGTCGTTAATGTTTTCTCTTTCGAATATGTCTACAGGTGAGAATGAGGTTTTTATGATAATAAGGTTCATGGGTACTCTACAAGCAAGAGCTTAGCTCCCTCATTAGAAGAAAAAAGATTCTAAGATGATTAGAATTCAACAGACTGGTAACTAATCATCAAACTGTAGTAAGACCAACTCGTATGTGACAATAGTGCTTGCAACCTGAAAACAAAATAAAAGTTATTAACAAAAATTGAATATTTTTATAGTATGATGATAATATGATATGAAATATTTTAGCTGCCGCGTGTTGAGCAAATGGCAGAGCATAGATCGTACAGATATCTAAGTTCGCAGGTTCGAACCCCGCCCGCGAGGATTTTTTTCACCATATTTTATTTCTTAATTGAATTAGATTACACATTGAACTTTCTCCTTCATGCTATTCTAAAAGAAAAGAAAAACATGAATGATACAGTTGCTTCTATTTTAGCAAAAAATGTATAAGCAATTCTGTTTTCCACCAATTTCTCACACCTGAAAATGTTCGATGTCTTGGAAAATAAATAGTATTTTAATCAAACTTTGGGTCCCTATTTTAAAAAATTAAAAAGCACAACTCTCTAAGCTATATCAACTTATTCTTAAACTGGCTGGATTCAGAATCATTATAATAATATCGGGTCAATTACTTGAATATAACTAGCTGTACCTGCGACTCCGTTCGCTTACGTATGGGGCCATGTCTTATCAAAATTGAAGAAAAAAATTAGGTAGCCTATCCTGTGCTCTGTGCGTCTAAATGTTTATCTAAAATGTTTCATAAAATTCAGCTAATTCATATAAGAGTTATGGAGAAACATACTTCTAAAAATATATACAGTTCTAAAAATCGTCAATTTACTTTCAGTGTCATGTATCGAGCTTATGAATACGTTATCTCTGAAAAAAAAGTAACTTACTCCATGACCAACTTTTTATATAGAGTAAATAACAAAATAGAGTCGACCGCGAACGTCAGATAAATCGAGATACATTTCCTATGAAAATGTTTCTCGGATTTATCCGACGTCCGCGGTCAAAGGGTTAGTATTATATTGCATATAAATAAATGTTATTTACTTTATTAATATAAATATAATACCACCAATATATATCCATGTGTATCATTTATACTTACAGAAAGAATCAGACTGTTGGTAATGCGAAAAAATTGAAGACCACTTAGAGCTACCTCGTCCGAATGTACCTGCTCTATGAATCTTTGTATCTGAAAATTAGAATAAGATTTGCTGAAATAAAAGATCTACTCTTTTTTCATATACAGGACACACTTTGTTCCTTATTTAATAAGAACTTCATTTACTTACTAGCTTTCGCCCGCAGCTCCGCTCGCGTCAATGCCGATCCCTTGGGAATAGTACTTTTTCCCGGGATAAAAGGTAGCCTATGTCCTTCTCCGCACTCCAGAGAACTTGTATGCAAAATTTCATGATGATCAGTTTGGTAGTTACGGCGTAACAAACAAACAAATAAACAAACTTACTTTAGCATTTATAATATTAGTAAGGATTAATTGCAAGAGAGGTAGTTTAACACTTCTTCTTCTATCGAGTCGTAAAATTGCTATACATACATTTTGAATAAGTTTGATCAGTGTTTTGCTACCATGATTGCCCGTTCATTTGCCTCATTCAGATCCCGCTGGAAGCAAGAAGCTGGACTTTCTGGGCACACCAAGAGGTGATCCATAGACTGAATAGCGCCGCAGTCGCACTCACTATTGTTGGAGAAACCCCACCTGACTCTGTTTTCGTGGCATCTGCCAACACCAGCCCGCAGTCTATTTAAAGACTTCCAGACTGGCCAGGGCAAATTGCTACCAGATGATAATTTCTCAGCAGGCGGTATATGGTTTGATGATGGCAGATATTTCTTTAGCCATTGCTCTAATTTGGCTTTAGGAGCTTCTGTTGTATTTTTTTTTATTTATTTTGAATAGGCTTACTCTTGACCTTAGACTAACCCAGAGGGTAAAGACAAGATGTACGCTGGAGAGCTTGCCTAGAAGATGCCTGTTCACTCTAGTCTTAAAGGCTGTCAGGTTATATGTACTCGGAAAAATATTGTCTTAGTTTAACACTGGAAAATCTGAAATACAGTAAAAGAAAATAGCATAGGAACCGCATCAAACTACCGATTTGACCCCACGAATAGTGTGCTGCGGCAGACTTTTCTTGAACGCTGTGACGCAAGGAATTAACACCATAAAGGTGTTAAGTTTACGAATCTTGGTTTAGCCTGCACGATGAGTGGCTTACTCTTAAGTTATTTGCTCCATCAGGAGCTGTCATTTTGCGTGGTGCCAGTTAGAATGAGGCTTCTATGTTTATGAGGGGGGAGGGGGAGGTTCTGGCAACTAATTAAAGAATTAGCCGTGTGGTTTCCGGCAGAGTAGAATAGGACCACTTCTAGTCTTCCCATGGAGGTCGTAAGTGGCGACTTAAGAAATACAAGCTCATAAACATCAATGAGACCTCTCCAACCCGTCTGGCCATCGGGGAGAGTGTTGGCCAAATCCTCTGTCTGCTCTGGTCAAGTATGGCTCCGGTAGTACACAGAGGGTCATGCTCCTGCAGTGGAGACTAAATAGACCTGATGATGAATTAAAGAAGAAAGCCATCTAAACTTACTTCAGGGCAATAATATTCAGTTGGTACTCCATACAAAGCGGCCGCAGGCTTAACAGCTGCGGTGTGGATCCTCGAAGCCAGGAGTGACACTGTCAGGAACCGGCTAATGACCAGCGAGAGGGATAAAGTATAGTATATAGTATGCTCGTAGCCATGCAATGGACTGCAATCATAAAAAAGTTTCCTTTTAAATAAAATTACCGTATATTACATTATTTTTACACCTAACGGTTGGCAGTTGCCACCAGCTTGGGATCCTGTCATCAATTTAATAAAATCTCAAAGTCTTCACAAGACTGCAAGACCTTCAGACACCGTGAGCCAATACTGCGTACATCCGGAACGTTATCAATAAATATTGTAGGCGGTAGTTTTGTATAGTTCTTATAACACAAAAGACAAATCTCAACTTAAGTCTACTTGCGACTATGAAAACTGTAAAGTTTTCGAAACGTTAGGTGTAAAAATAATGTTATATACACGATAATACCGTATTAAAGTGATTTTATTTAAATGTGTAACAATCGCGAGAACATTAGAAAGCATTAAGTTTCTTTTTACAGAGCAAAAATAGTGTTTCGTGCTGGTTTGGGACAAAAGAAAAAAAACAACGGATTCTGAGTTCACAGGAAGTACCCTGTAGGTTTTGATTGTCTTGCGAATGTCGAAAATTTGCGGTATGAACGGATGTATCTTTTGATTGCGTTGGCTTAGAAATTTTATTTTATTACAGCTCTAAGGGACAAAAGACCTGAGTATTTTAATGAATTTCAGCTTGATACCTCTACGCGTTCCTAAGAAATAGTCCTGACAGACAGACGGACAAGAAAGTGGTCCTATAAGGGTTTCTTTTGAGGTACGGAACCCTAAAAACCACAGATATAGATGTAATTAGATGACGCAATTATCACAATTTGTATAGAAACCAACCGCGTCGACTTTTTAATACTGTTAAAAAGTCTGATATGACCAATTATGGCCTTGCCTTTGGGTGCTAGCGATTTTTGGGCTATTGCAGTTAATTATCACGCAACGAGGCATTTTCTTTTTAGTTGTCGCTGCCTTCCCGCTGTAAAAACAGATGATGATTCCTGATATTTTACGAGTTACCATTTAAATCTTGTATCGTTTCCTTACCTCCATTTCATATCCCTCCATCGTTTACTCAACCTTTTTAATTTATGAATATTATCCAACTAGCTGTTGCCCGCGACTTCGTCCGCGGCAATTTCTGTTATTATGTTTAATTAGTATAGATGAATAATTTTTCCTCGCATTCAAAACATTTTTTATTGATGCTGCGCTCCTATTGATCGAAGCCTGATGTTTTATAGCCTAAAGCCTTCCTCAATAAATGGACTATCACACAAAAATAATTTTCCAATTTGAACCAGTAGTTCCTGAGATTAGCGCGTTCAAACAAACAACGAATGAAACAAACTCTTCAGCTTTATAATATTAGTATAGATATTTCTTGTTTTCATAATTAATACTGATTTGAAAATATTTGTGGTTGTAATTGATTATTTTAAATGTCGGTTGCTACAATGTATTCTTTATTGCTCATACGAGTAAAGATGTTTTTGTTAGGAAATTTACTGGGAACCTTAATTTTTTAAACCTAAGTATAGTTTTAATTCTTTTAATTTTTAATTTTATTTTATTTGGAACACCAATCAGTACAAAATATCTTAAATATATAAGTACATAAGTAACAAAATAAAGCACAATTATTAAGTTTCCGCATATAGGTAGTAATATGCTTGCTTGCAGTTATTATTTTTTTCCTTTTTTTTTTACTCTGTGCCTGTACTTCCACAATCCAATGGATAGACAAAACAAATTTGGGAAAGAAAGAAAGAAAATAACAATGCAAACATGTAATATAGCCACGAGCATTGCTATATGCCAACTCACCGGTTCTTAAATCAATGTGATAAAATCTTGGCGAGCTCCGTCGCGCAGTGGTTAACACGCCAGTCTGCATCACGAGGGTGCCCGGGTTCGATCCCCGGTCAGGTCAAGATGGAAAGTGATATTTCTCTAATTTGCCTGGGTTTTGGATGTTTATCTATACATGGTGAAATTTTGATCGTTCTGGACCCTTAACCCCTTAAAAACACCCCTTTAAGGGTCCAGAACGTGTATATGTATTTGTTATAAAATATAGTATAGTTGAATTAGTATCCGAACACAAGTCTCGAACATACTTTGGGACAAGCTCAATCTGTGTGGTTTGTCCGTATATATAAAAGGTCCTCAATGGAGAACAACTGTGTTCTTATAAATGCTTATAGTACTGATTAAAAAAAAACATTGCTACAAATGACAACAAAAGCACTTTTCATTCCCCTTTTGTCGTGTAAATATCTAAACAAGAAATGTTTTCTAATTTTCACAATTTTTCCTCTTTCTGGAGACGAACAACAGCTGTGACAATTTACTGTTTAATACAACAGTCTCAGAACTGTATATAAAGCTAGATGCGGTGTGAGTTTTGATTAATTTTGGCGAGCTCCATGGCGCAATGGTTAACACGCCAGCCACGAGGGTTCGATCCCCAGTCAGGTCAAGATGGAAAATCATTTTCAGATTGAAATGGGTCTTGGATGTTTATCTATATAATTGTATTTGTTATAAAATATAGTATCGTTGAGTTAGTATCCCTTAACATAAGTCTCAAACTTATTTTAGGGCTTGCTTAATTTGTGTGATTTGTCAGTATATATTTATTATTAATATGGAAACCGAGCGTGTTATATTTTGATGCGACTGTCGGAAAAAAAGTTATTTTTAGAGTTCTTATACTCATATGAGTATGTGAGTTTATTACACCATAACTGCTAAATAATCGTAACTCAACGAATTTGGATATATATGTAGTGTTGTTGGAATATTTACACCACTCCGAGTAACGATGGCTATATTTTTTGAACAACGTGTGTAATTAAAAACATCCTCCTATGTAATTCCTCGATGCTTCCGATGGTCAGTTCTATCCTTCCGATGAGCAAGTGTTGTTTGTGTTAAGGATAGAAACGTCCTTATAACGAGTAGTAAAATATGAACATAAGAAGAGCACTTAAAGTGAAAGTAAGACTCAAATCGATCAAAATCAAAACGTTTATTCAGAAAATAGGCCTTTGCAGGCACTTGTTCACGTCTGTTCAGTCTGTAGCTTTTGCATATTATTACTTAATGTGCTACAGACTACTAGCGTTTCGGAACCGACCATTGCAGAGAAGAAACTCTTTTCAACAGTATTGGTCGCCTACTCGCCTGAAGAGCTTTTTAATTTTATCATCTATCTTTATCATTTATCATCTAATTTCTTCATTTATCATTTCTTTTTTTTTTCATTTCTAATTATTTTTACAATTTTTATTATATAGGTAAAATATTATTTTTTGGAACATATTATGTTAGCGATCGAGTGTGCAATGATAATATTTTACATTATACACAGTAGTCTCAAAGAGGCCGAGCAGACCTGTCGATACCCGCTTTACAGGCAACAAGCCTTATCTAGCATTTATATACCATTACAGTCGTAAGCATTAATATTTATACAATTGTACTCAATTTTAGACCTTATTACATTGATTTAAACAAAACCGGCCAAGTGCGAGTCAGACTCGCGCACGAAGGGTTCCGTACCGTTATCCATAAAAACGACAAAAAAATCATGTCTGTTGTATTGGAGCTCCCCGTAAATATGAATTTTATTTTTATTTAATTATTCATTTTTAAAGTGCATATACATCTAAATATTCTGTGAATAGTTCAAGCGTGTACCTGTTGCCGTTATCAATATCGAGCAAAAACAAGCAACAAAATCATGTTTGTTGTATGCCCCCTTAAATATTTATTTCATTTTATTTTTTCAGTATTTGTTATTATAGCGGCAACAAAAATACATCATCTGTTAAAATTTCAACTATCTTTTTGTCACGGTTCATGAGATACAGCCTGGTGACAGACGGACGACAGACAGACAGATAGCGACGACGGACAGAGGAGCGAAATTAATAGGGTCCCGTTTTTACCCTTTGCGTACGGAACCCTAAAAATTATGTGTATACATATGTCAATACGTGTGTATACATGTCGTGACTGTACACCTATAATTAAAATGTTGTTTTTACTCACCCGCTTGAAAGATTTGGGCATTCTTGAATAGGCTTCCGTTGTTTTACAGCAATGGCATGTCTATGACAAGGAAACATTTCAAACTTTATTATAATGGAAAATACAATTTGAGATGTAGTGTCTATTACATTTCTTTGTATAGTCTGTCAGGCCAAATGGTTTGTAGTACACCTACAAGCGATTTTGGAAAGTAAATGAAAATAATAAAGTTATTTATTTAATCTATATCTATATATTATTTTCGAACTTTTTGTCTGTCTGTCTGTATGTATGATCACGATTATCTCGGAAAATACTGAACCGATTTACTTCAAACTTTTACCAATTGCTTTGATTTAACTCAGCAAAATATTTAAAGTTTGTTTCATCAAAATCGGTTCATAAAAAAAAGGTATCGTCATTTGAATTAACTCAAGGCCTCGTGCCTTGCAAATATATATAGCATAAATAAATAATAAGTGACATAGGAAGATTAAAATCCAATGTCAATTCATCATCAATAAACGACAGCATTATACCTATCCATTCTATCCATACTAATATTATAAATGCGAAAGTAAGTCTGTCGTCTTTTTACGCTTTGTCCATTGAACGGATTTGGATGAAATTTGGTATGGAGGTAGTTTGAAGCCAGGGGAAGGACATAGGGTGTGTTTAATTCCGGGTAATTCTACTGTTCCCGAGGGATCGACACTAACGCGGGCGGAGACGCGGGCAACAGCTAGTTTGGAAAATATCTTTTATCAGTACAGAAAATGAAAAATTTAATAAATTACTAAGAACCGCCTTTATCTGCCCAAGGACGAAACATTTTTTATTAATGTACTTTACTCGCTGCGTAACAAAATTACACAGCCGTTCCGCGGGACTTTTCGGGATTTGTGGCACTGAAAGGCACATATAAAAACATTCGCATTTTCATTTTCCGCCATGGTCGGGCCAGGAATAATGACGCCTCATTAACATGTCCTGCGTCTGTACAGCGCATGCCGAGACTTTGAAGCTGCCGATAGCGCCTTTGGCGGCGACACTTCTTTCGTCGGCTGCTGGCATCGCCTTGTTAAAGCACGCCAACCATTTGGCCTGACAGACTTCAATACACTCTTGGATTCTTGGAAGTATATAATACTTCGATTAGGTATAAAGATAATAAATTAAGTTCTAAAAAGGTTAACTTTAAATTTCGACAGCTGCAAGAATCACGCATTGCGTATGAATAGACAGGTTGCTGTTAGGTCAGGAGTGTCCTCCTCAACAGCTTGCCCGGTGGTAGCAGGCATGGCATCGGGTGTCAAATATACTATCATCATCATCATCATCATCATCAGGTCCTTTTTAGTCTCTACTACAGGAGCACGACCCTCTCTGTACTACTATGGCCATACTTGGCCAGAGCAGCCAGAGGACTTGGCCTACACTCTTCACGCTGGCCTCACGGGTTGGAGAGGTGTCTTAGATGTTTATAAGCTTTGTTTAGCTTGTATTTCCTAAGTCGCCTTCTACGACATCCACGGGAAGACTTGGAGTGGTCCTATTCTACTCTTCCGGATACCACGCGGCAATATACTATAGTGTGTAACAAAATGGTGATATAATTTAAGGCACATTATATTTATTAAATCGTATGGCAGCGAATACTCTGTTACTCGCGTCCGCAGGAGCTTCCGTGTCCCCTGGTTAGTGCTAAAAGAGTAATAACACTTTTGGCGAAAATTAGGCGCTACTGTAACATTCATTCATGGCTACGAAAAAGAATCTCCTCACAAAAGGCTCTTCGGTCTAACATCTCATGTGGCTCTGAAGCCAAAAGATAAGAGATGTTGATTCGCAGGATGCAGACCGTGAGTCCGCATCCTGCGAATTAACATAGAAGGCGTAAGCAAGGTACATGATGAGTCCATGTTACTCAACAACTTCCCCAGGACAAGCTACGATACGAAGAACAATTCCTATAGAAACTTGATTATCTTACACATTTTATGGAGATAAAATTTCATTTAGTTTTTTAGAAATGTCTCCTGGAAAAGTTGATCAATATCATGGACGCCCGACATTCCGCGTCTCCGTAAGTGGAATAATTGAGGTTAAATTTTGAGATTGATTCGCGCCTGAGCTCTTCGCACCTCAGTTAATTCGCGCCTTAGCTCTTCGCGCCTGAGTCCGCTCGCACCTCAGCACTAGGTGCGAAAGACGAAGTTGCGAACCTTGGTCTTTCGCACCTAAATTACACACTCTGCCAGCGCGGTTAATATCATGGTACTTCTGCATTCCACAATGCGTTGGACGTGCACGCCTCTCCGGAAACGGAAAAAGATCGACGCACCGCCCAACGCACCGCGCTTCGCAACGCACATCGCGCCGCAACGCCATGCATCATCATCATCATCATCAGGTCCTTTTTAATCTCCACTACAGGAGCACGACCCTCTCTGTACTACTGGGGCCATACTTGGCCAGAGCAGCCAGAGGACTTGGCCTACACTCTCCACGCTGGCCAGACGAGTTGGAGAGGTCTCACAGATGTTCAACATAACAGTCTCCATTTAATCCATTTCAATTAGTCCTTACAGGTTATACTTACTGCAAAACATTGTAAAGCTGAAGACAGATGAAGAAGAGATTGTTTGCGAAAGACACGAAGATGACACTACTGATAACTTCATCAAAAAGCCGAACCAATCGCGTTGCTCGAGTATAGTCTTCTCGTAAAGACCGCCATGCCCGTTGCTGACATGACTGCAAAAATGTATTCAGCATTAAATTAAATTAAATTCAGTTTTAATGCAATTCAATTCAATTCAAATCCATTCCATTCCTTACAATTCAATTTAATTCAATTCTATTGTATTATTTGCTTAAATGTGGGTATACAGATTTTACATGTTCATTAGTCTCGTCACATTACCTTCTGCGAGGCATACAAATGTTTACAATTATTACTAATTTCCTATACCTACTACAATCTTTTAACATACATAGTATCAGTCTCTGTCTTTTTCCCTTGCGGGGTAGACAGAGCCATGGTCTATAAGACCTTATGGCCACATTTAGCATTTTGGTGGGCTAGTAGATGGGAAATGGAATCAAAGTAGTGATGAGTTGCTAGCTGCAACGCTTATTGACCTGCTAGGTTTAATAAAGTGACGTCATTTACACGCTGCTTTTTCTTTGATTTGAATAAGGCAGAAAATCATTATCTTAAGTAACTCAATGTCATGTATCTATAATGTCTATATTATAGACAAAAAACATATTTTATTAAATTTATATAAACATGGTTTAATCAGGGTAAGAAAAAATGCTTCCAAAAATCAAGTAACAAAACGCAAAATTTATTCAATGATCCCAGTAATCTTTCGTTCGAAAAATATTTAAAATGATATTGGAGTGTGTATCTCGAAATTGTTTTGAAGTCAAAGTAAAAAGTTACTTAGCGAATTCTAAAGCTTTTTTAAAATGCTCCCCATCAAAATTACTTAGCTAATTCTAAAGCTTTTTTTAAATGCTCCGCGTCATGAGGTGTGAAGAATGTTACATACCTTATTACAAGCAGCCTCAATCTTCAAGTTGATTTTATCAAATATCGATATCAAGTAAAGGCTGATACACATTATAAACATGTCCGAATAGCAGCAGTTCATCATCGCAATCGAATTAAGAATCTGAAAATGTTTTAAACGGCATAAATAGGCATAAATAAAATATATACGGATACGGACAAGTTCAATACTTTTGTTATGGGATACTAACTCAACGATACCATATTTTATAACAAATACATATATAGATAAACATCCAAGACCCAGGCCAATCTGAAAACGATCATTTTCCATCTTGACTTGATTTTCAATGGAAAATCGTATAATGAAAGTTGTTCAGATTCGTAATGACGAATCTGAACAACTTTCATTATACGACTAATTTCGACATCGTGAAAAAATTATCTGCTTTTACATACAAAAGTGGAATATCTACTTGGCCAAAACCTATGGAACAGCTGATTTTTTTTGCTATTTCGGAGTTGGTCCCATAGTGAAAGTTGTTCAGATTCGTGGTCTGAGTCCTTTAAAGTTAGCTAATGAATTCAATTTCACCTGTATATAAGGATTTTCTTTCAGAGGAATTCAGATTCAGAACAATTGATCTTTTTAATCATTTTAAAGTCGTACATATCATTAAATTGTAGATATCCTGTTTTCTTACATGATGACCCAAGGTCTAAAAGAAGCCCGATTATCCAGTGGATGTGAATGAGCATGTATGGTAAGCAACCCCTGTCGAACAATATCTCGAGCTCCTCCGTGCAATGGAAGGCACCTTAAGTCGTTGGTCCCGGCTGTCATGGTTGATGGCAGTCGTTCAGCTATGTCAGATTCCTTTTGGCAGCTTTAAAAATCTGACAACAGCGTTAGAGTGTGATCACTTACACTCGAAAAACGAACAAACATGTGAGTTTTTGGGATAGTACAGCTGATAGTTACCAAAATCAGTCTCTTATGTGAGCGTTTCTCCAGCTTTTAGGGTTCCGTACCCAAAGGGTAGAAACGAAACCCTATTAATACCGCTCCACTGTCCGTCTGTCTGTCTGTCTGTCTATCTGCCTGTCACCAGGCTATATCTCATGAACCGTGATACAACAAACGTGATTTCGTTGCCGTTTTTATATTAAACGGTATGGAACCCTTCGTGCGCGAGTCCGACTCGCACTTGGCCGGTTATTTTTTATAACATAGGCAAACAAAGTGGATCACTTTATAGTAAGCGAATTTTACCCATTACATTTTACCTTCACAAGGTGCGAAAATTTTTACGACATTATATTAAATTTATCATAATTAAAATTGGAAGTATAGTAAATAAAAATTTGATTAAAATGAACACAAAATTAGAAAAAATTATAATAAAACAATAAAGAAAAATGCTTAGGCCGATCGTGCCTCTCTATCGCTTGTTCTGTGCTCTCACTTGCACGCGGTACGTGACACTTTTTTGTGCGCGCAGCCGGCGTTTATTTATTATGAAGACGTTAACACACTAAAAGAATATAAGTACCTGTATAAACACGCTCATTGGTAACGAATAAGGTACGATTTCAAAAAGCCAGTAAAGGGTAACTTGAGATAGCATCTTGAAAGGCTCTTGAAGCATCGCTTTAGGAGTGCATTCCAAAATGTGTGCGTACATATTTATTTGGAAGAGGACGTATTCACCTGAAACAAAAAGATTTTTTAAATATATCATCATCATCATTAGCAGCCTATCATCATCATCAGGAGTCTTCCAAGATGCGCCAACTTTGCTCGATCACCAGCTATGCTAAGAATAATATAGGTTATATACATTATACAAATACATTTGATGTACTTAATTCATTCAGCGCATAGTACGCATAGTACATAGCGATTTGAAAACACGTCAATTTCCAGAATTTCGTGCAGTACCTTCTTAAGAAATGAGATAGCAACAATATTCCGCAAATACATCGATATAGCAGCAAAAATATTCCGACGAATTGAGAACCTCCTCCTTTTTTTGAAGTCGGTTAAAAATAGACGCTCATCCAAGTCTGCAGTCTGTGAACATGCCTTACACAAACCCAACCACTACATGCGTTTTGATAATACCGTATTAAAGTATTTTATTTAAATCGTCACAAAAGCTTGTAAAAGGGTATGATTTAAGCTATCACCAATTTAATTCGTTCTGTGTTTCCTAAATAATAGGGTTTGCCCTCAAAATAGTAGATTTGTCACCAAAATGTGGTCACCAAACAATATAAAAGCAATTCCACAATAAATCACTTAAAATCATCGAGATTTAGGATCCCGTACCAAATAAATGTTTTTATATGTATTACAATAGGTTTGTTCTAATAAGTATTAAACCAAACTAATTTAAAGAGATCATCAATAAATCATATATTATGTCACTTAAAAATTCATAAAGCTCCAAAAAAAATTATGGGTTGTCGTCATCATTGTTTCAACCAAAAGAGTCTACTGCTGGATATGTCCATAGGCCTCCCCAAAGACCTTAATTTCCACAGGTAGTATAAATATATTTCAGTAATAATTTCTAGTAAAATAGTAAATAAAACATAATTAAAATAATCAATATATCCTTACTATCCTTATTCTTACTAATCCGTACTAATATTATAAATGTGAAAGTGAGTTTGTTTGTTTGTTCGCTTTCACGCCTTAACTACTGAACTTGCATACAAATGAAATTTTGCATACACTATCTCTGGAGAAGGATATAGGCTACCTTTTATCCCGGAAAAAAGTACTATTCTCGAGGGATCGACATTGACGCGGGCGAAGCCGCGGGCGAAAGCTATTATTGTTATAAATAACAATCACTGAATAATCAGCAACAGCACATCATTTCATTAAGATTATAAATTGATGTATTAAATTGGTAACGAATACTATTGTTTAATAACTAAACGAAATAAAATGTAGCTAAGTACTGTACTGTATTGGTGACATAATAACAAATAAAAAGGAGTCGCAGTCAGGGACCGATAATCGATTTATTTACAGATCTACCATTCTGAGCACAAGGCTATTATTCAAGTAATAAAACTATTAATAAAAGAACGAAGTTAATATTTATCTAATGAACTACAATTTTATTGGTAATCCATCTCTTATTTTATAAATATTTTAACATTAATTTGATAATTCATACCTGGGAATACTTTTTGTTTATGTGAGAACGAAAATATTTCCTGGCGAATATCTAATATAAACTTTGGTGACAAAAAATATAGTTCCCCTTGTAAAATACGACCTCAAAGTATACTTACATGAATCTAAGATAAATAAAACAATAACAGCTATAGAACACCTGATCTTCACTTGATGGTCTGCATACTCATCCAAATTACTTCTGGAGATCGCATAGATGACACGTGGCCATTTCTTTGCTATCCGCATGAATAATATTGTAGTTATACTGGTCGTAGCGTAGTATAAGATGGAGGCTGAAAATGATTTGAAAGAGGAGTAAGTCAATTTGAATAAAATCACTTTAATACGGTATTATCGCGTATATTACATTATTTTTACACCTAACGTTTTGAAAACTTTACAGTTCTCATGGTCGCAGGTAGATTAAGTTGACATTTGTCTTTGTGTTGTAAGAACTATAAAAAACTACTGCCTACAATATTTATTGATAACGTTTCGGATGTACGCAGTATTGGCTCACGGTGTCTGTCTTGCAGTCTTGTGATGAGCTTGAGATTTTATAAAATTGATGACAGGGTCCCAAGCTGGTGATAACTGCCAACCATCCTCTCTTTTGAAATTAAGATGTTTTTATTTCAACAGCCTCACGAAGCATTCTTGGAATGTATATGTTTTCTTTTGTAAGGACTTGAAGATTATCAGAATTATCAGAAACTATTAGGAGTAAGTCAATTTGGTTGGTAGAGCCACGTAAAATAATGGTTTCTCATGTTTTCGCGATTGTTACACATTTAAATAAAATCACTTTAATACGTTATTATCGCGTATATTACCTTATTTTTATACCTAAAGTTTCGAAAACTTTACAGTTTTCATGGTCGCAGGTAGACTAAGTTGACATTTGTCTTGAGTGTTATAAGAACTTGCAATATATGTTACATATGAAAACAAGCGTCTAGGTCGCGCGTGTAACGCTCGACGAAAGTGTTTAGTTTTAAGAAATATTTGTACTATGTATTAATAAAAGGCTAGTTTCCTCAAAAAATATAATTAATCCGTCAGTTAGATATTCAAAAAATATTGGACACGTATTTTTTCTTTTTCCGATTAAACAAAAAATTTTAAAGATATTGCTCTTTGAAGTTCCGTGTGACGTCATAGTTTGCTACAAATTTTAGCAAACTTTGACGTCACTAGCCCCCACTCCTGAACTTTGACGCGCTTTATCTTTATTATTTATTGTTTATTTAACAAAAGAAAAAATACGTGTCCAATATTTTTTGATTATCTAACTAACGGACTAATTGTTATGTTATTATTACGACCCAGGAAACTAGCCAAATCATCGACAAGTATTTTTTTCTTTTTACTAAGTTTTTGATTAGGCATTTTTCTCCCATCTCACCCGATGGTAAGTGACGATGAAGATGAGGATGTTACATGATTACATTATCATTTATCTTCTTAAATAAGACCCTCATATCTCATGGCGACCCTTGCAACTCATTTCATATATTCAAGGTTCATATCAATTTAGTAAGTTAAACCACGTAAAATGGATTATTACGTGTGCAAGTTTCACACTGCACAGCAATTTCATGTAACAAATTTTTTGCATAAATCACATTTTTGTGACAATTTTTTAGTATAAATGAATCCACACTGTAAAGTGTTTTCCAAGGCAAATCAATTGAGCCCAAACACGATTGGTGTATCTTGGTAACATTAAGAGTATGGCCACCTTCCGATTCCATCATCAGACCAGCGTAACAATTCCATAATAATATATTGTCATCCGATTTACAATGCACGTAAAATTTCAGCTCAATAGGTAACCGGAAAGTGGATCAAATTTTACTTTCAAGATTTGATTACAGACAACATTCCGGACAGGTATCCGGACCGTAAACTAAATAAAAGCTCGTAAAATATGGTCACAATATGTCACAATCTCAATGTCTCGACAGCGAAAGTTTAATGTAATTCAGTCAAAATTGAAGGTTTATCTTTACAAAATATTCAAGGTGGTTAACCTTTGTAAATTACAAAAGTACTCTATTTTATTTTCATGTAATTGCTCTCCCTATCACAACACAATGCCCATTTTACTACCCCATTTGCGGTACTTGCCGTCATTCCGAGTCAGGCTGTCGTTAAGAGCAGACGTCTTGAACATTTATGGTCCTAAACTGTTTTGTTTTTTTACCCAAATTCCTTACTGCAGCAAACTGCATTCGTATATTCAAGAATATTATTTTGATTTTATTCGCATAGACATATAAGTATTTCAAAATGATATTGAACATTAATTTTTATTATCGTTTAAAAAAGTAATGTGTATCAAAGGCGCATTCTGGACTAAACTAAATATGAGTGCAGTACGTGACACCTACTCTATTCGAAGAAGTTTTTTCATTAATATTTTGTTTTATGTGTAGGTTGCCAACACTAGCGTCAGATTTTTTAATCTCCCTAAAGCAGATATATGTTAATTACTGCCATCTAATTATAGCAGCCAGGACTAACAAGTTAACGTGCCTTTCACAGCACGGAGGAGTTCGAAATTTTTTAATGGGTGATCATGCCTGTGATTGCTTAACATGAGTAATCGGTAGTTATGTATACCCACTGGGTTCCCGAGCTATCGTTTCTGGTATATTTACTAGCTTCAAAACTAAAAATTAAATCTATATAAAATAAAAACCTACCTATAAATAAAACCTAACTATAAATAAAAAATGTCACGCAGCTTATTGTCCTGCGGTAATGTGCCTATAAGACTGGCAGCATTGCCACGTTGAATGGCAATACTTATTCGTTGAGAAAGATTATGGTAACTACCAGCCCTCTGGTCATTTGACACCTCAACCAGCCTTTTGAGCAAAAGGAATTTCTGGAATAAAAATAATAAACAGCTACTTACATATTATCGACATAGTAATGGCGTTTTTGCACATATTATACAGGCAAAGAGTCGAACACAATACTTGAAAAGCACATATAAAAAGGCTGTACAGAAACTTGCAGGATAATAATTGGAACCTGAAATTAGAATCAACATTAATGTCATGAGAAACAAAATAGTATAAGGCGTGTCAATAAAGAAACTAATTGAAAATGGCGGTAGGTACTTAATAAATCGGAGTCAGGAGCATAAAGATCATAGCGGTAAAAGCCTTCCAGTAGGTTTGTTTTCTCTCAGGTCTTTTTTAGTCTCCACTACAGGAGCACACCGTCTCTGTTCTACTAGAGCCATAGTTGACCAGAACATCAAAGGACTTGGTCTACACTCTCCACGCTGGCTAGAAAGTTTGGAGAGGTCTCACAGATGTTTAAACGCTTTGTTTAGCTTGTATTTCCTATGTCCCCTTCTACGAAATCCACGGAAAGACTTGGAGTGGTCCTATTCTACTCTGCCGGATATCACACAGCAAAACTCAACTAAAATATAAATAGATAGATAGGATCATAGGACACATTAGCATAGTTGGTGTCGCAGGAGCAGAAATAAGGTCGACTTAGAAGCTCCAGCGTAAAAGGCTAGTTTCCAGGGTCAGAATTTATAATAAAATTAAATCGTCAGTTTTTTTTTCCTAGTCCATTGGTGGTGTGTCCCACTGCTGGGCAAAGGCCTCTCCCTGGGTTCTCCAGTCATCCCTATCCTTCGCTACTTTTGGCCATCCATTTTGGAATTTAAGGTCGTCCCTCCATCTCCTTCTTGGTCTGCGTCTGCCACAGCAGCCGTCAGGTTAGATTATAGTTAATTCGTCAGTTTGATTATAAAAAAATATACTATTTTTTTTTTATTTTGTCTATTATAGAATAAATGATAAAGATAAAGCAGGTTGAAGTTCATGGGTGGGGGGCTAGTGACGTCAAAGTTTGCTATAAAGTGTAACAAACCATGATGTCACACAGAATTTCAAAGGGCTATATTTAAAAGTTTTTATAATCTACAACTCTTCCACGCTGGTCTGGGAGAAAAGAAAAAAACGTATAATGTACCTGCTTCTCTTCCCGCACAGATCATAAAAGTCCATCGAGGAAATGGGTAAAATCTGAGGAATCAAATTAATAGGCGATACGGCGAGAGCAACCTATCACTATTTTTATTCCGTTTTCCACCTTATACCCACCAACATGCTAAACGTAGCCTTCAGGTCTTAAAGACCTAGGCTCTGTCTGCATGTATGTTATTTAACAAAAAAAAATACGTAACCAAGTTTTTTTTGATTATCTAACTGACGGGCTTGTTATGTCATCATCATCATAATCAGGTCTTTTTAGTCTCCACTACAGAAGCATGATCCTCTCTGTATTACTGGAGCCATACTTAGCAGAAAAAGGATTTGGCCTACACTCTCCTCGCTGGCCAGACGGGTTGGAGAGGTCTCATAGATATTTATGAGCTTTGTTTAGCTTGTATTTCCTAAGTCGCCCCTTACGACCTCTATGGGAAGACTTGGAGTGGTCCTATTCCACTCTAATGGCTAACTGCTTGTTATATGTTTCTTGGTCAGAGACTGTAATGGATAAAGACAAAGGAAATGACGGAAGCCTTTGCCCAGTTGTAGGACAGTGTAAAAAAATAAAACATTGATTATGTTTATTTTATAAGTGTACCTCATCTTGGTTGGGTCTGTTTGTAGAACTCCCACTACTGGAATCAAGCCCAAACACTGTCCCAAAATAATGACTATTTTCATCGACTGTAAAAATAATTTGCTTTGCTCGGCCGATGTTTCATCTTTAGGTTTGAGATCTGAAACAAGATAAAACAAAACCATAGAATAAAAAAACAAGCATTCATGTGCTAATTCATCATTTCAGCCTTCGCTCTTCAAATATAATGTAGATATACAGTCTTATACGAAATGAAACCTTAATAATGTCCCTGCCCTGAGTCAAAACATCATGCATACTTACAAACAACGACAAAAACGTTACATACTGAAAGTACAACCCATCTTTGTTTTTTTACATTTGATTCACTGTACCTTCGTCATCGCGAGACGTGTGAGTGCTAGCGCGGTTTATTGAAACTGTGGACAAAACAGCTCCGAAACTCGATTAGTGCGCTCTCTTTTTTTTTTGTTCTTTGCCGGTGCCACTTCTCGAGCGCGAATCGTGTATAAGTCGCAGGCAAATAATACCATTATATTTGATCGAAGATTTCAGCCAACAAAAAGTCCACTGCTGAAGAAAGACCTCTTCAAAGGTGTCTTTGTTCCATGGAAGAGTATTGCAATAATCACCACGCTTGGTGAGCCTAGTCTTTTGATTTCTTGTGCTTCCGACGCTAATGCCCATCGCTATGTTCTAAAGCAACTAAGAGTGAGACGGGCTGAGTCACCCCTTCACGGGAATGTCGTTGGTTAAGTTACATGCTGTATAGATATACATTCAAAATCAAGGTCCATTCATCATAATCATCATTTCGAGTAGGTGTCACGGTCAGTCGACCATTCACACTGGTGTCAAAGTTCTTCGGAACCGCCTCGGCTTTGACGTGGTTCCTTTAACGACTACCAGATGACAGCTGGGACCAACGGCTTAACGTACCTTCTGAAGCACGGAATCATCTTTATTATCAGACAATCAGGTGATTTAAGCCTGCAATGTCCTAACCAAACTGGAAACAACTAAACAAAGTATGCTTCACGACCTCCGGGTCTACACGCAAACGCCTTAACCACTGGACCACGCAGGCAGTTCATCATCATCATCATCAAGTCTTGTTTAGTCTCCACTACAGAAGCACGACCCTCTCTTTACTACTAGAGCCATACTTGGCCAAAGCAGTCAGAGAACTTGGCCTTCACTCTCCACGCTGGCCAGACGGGTTGGAGAGGTCTCACAGATGTTTCTAAGCTTTGTTTAGCTTGTATTTCCTAAGTCGCCTTCTACGACATTCACGAGAAGACTTGGAGTATTCCTATTCTACTCTGCCGGATACCATACGGCGTACGGAGGCAGTTAAGCATAGATTTAAAAAAAAATTGCGTCTCATGCAGTTAAGCTTCATCAAACATAATTTTATATGAGCTTAAGATATAAAATTGTGTTTTTCAAATGGACCTTTAAAAAACATAATTTTATATCTTAACCTTTAGCTACTGACGTGGTTGGTATAGAACGTAAGTCCTGACGTGGGGTCTGAGAGGCCCGTAACTTTCAGCATATTAAAATAAATATGTATGGGTGCCTTTGACATGTTCCGTTTATGTTTACATTAAATATGCTTAATTGAATAAAATTAATCAATTTTTCAATATTTTTATTATTTAAATGATGCTTATATATATGCGAACATTTTTTTGGCAGAAATTACTTGATATCACAATTTGCATTATAAGTCTTTAATTTTTTATTAATCTAACATAGTCAAAGTTTATTATACAATTTTCATAACTCCTCTAAGCAACTAAATACTAATTAAACTTATTACTAAAGGCGGAATAAAAAACTGCAGGGCGCAAAATATGACAATTTACGCACAATCAGGTTAAATTTCCTTAGCGCATTGAACAGTGACGCATTTTTTTACATACATAACATGTATGTGTTGACTTTCTCCGGAGTTTTTGTCGGCATGTGTGGCACATCTTCCTTTATTTCTGGACTTCTTCTGAAATTTCTAGACGGTTACGCATATTTGAATCCAGCATCCTCGTCAGTCTTACATGAGGATCACGTAACAGTTTTTCTTTCAATACTCTTCTTTTCTGTTGTAAATGTTTTTCCAGGTCTGAGGCAGAAAGTGATTTATTGTCATGTCTATGTTGCTATGGAACTAATACTTTGTCCATATTTTCTGCTTTTGAACCCCTAAAATCCTTACAATTTATCCATAAAGACACGATTGACTCAAAATAACTATCACCAAGTGCAACAACTCTTCTGGTTTTAGAAAATTGTAGACTACCTCCGGTATCGCTAGCACGTTTCCTTCCGTAAGAAGTACTGGACTCCATTTTAGACTACCTTATCGTATTCTGTAAATAAAATTACAAAATGTGAACCTCAGTAACGATTCGAAAAGTTACGTAAGTACTGAGGTTGGGTCTGTGAGGCCCACAAAAAAGTTTGAAACAAATTCACTCACCGATATTGCGCGCGCCGACATGTATACCGACTTTGGTGGCCTCCGAGCGACAAAACTCGAAATTACAAGAGGCAGCGTATGCGTCGCATACGGGGAAAGGAAATGACAGGATATTATTGTTTTCGCTGGGCCTGAGAGGCCAAAATATAAAAGAAAAAAAGCAAAAAATACTGGCGTTCCACATAGTATATAACTATATAATGTTATAAAGAACATTAATACCAGAAAATTTCTGAATGGCATTGGTGTAATTAATCAAAAATACTTACCATTGTTGACAGTCCACACATTTTTCAAAAATTTCACGTTGTTTTTGTTAGATTTTTGTTTTTCTCTGTAAGAAGACAAACGTTTTTATTTTACAAGATTTTTTTTTTATATTTATTATTAAATATAATTTATGTTCTACAATACTCTTTAACACATATAAAAAAATGCTGTTATATACATAATAATATTCTGCAATGTTGGTTGAACCTTCTAATACTATAAATACGAAAGTTGTATATTTGGATGTTTGATCAATCACGCCAAAACAACTAAGTGGATTTTGACAAAATTTTGCACACAGATAGGTTATTATCTTGATTAATACTTGGGATTCCTTTATCCCGAAAAAAAGACTGTTCACGCGGGATCAACATTAACGCGAGCGGAGCCACGGGTGACAGCTAGTAAAACTATATATGGCTAGCTCCGTGGCGCAGTGGTTAACACGCCTGCCTGCGGGGCCAGGTTCGATCCCCGGTCAAGATGGAAAATTATCTTTTTCAGATAGGCCTGGGTCTTGGATGTTTATCTATAATTATACCAGCTGCCCCGGCGAACTTCGTTTCGCCATAAGTTAAAAACTATCCTATCTCTCAAGTTGGATCGAACTGCACATGGTGTGCGAATTTTATTATAATCGGTTAAGTGGTTTAGGAGTCCATTGAGGACAAACATTGTGACACGAGATTTATATATATTAACCTTTAGCTGGTGACAAGCGGTCTCACAGGCCGAGCGTCGTCGGTGAATTGTCATTTCACCCCCTTCCCCGCACGTACATCGTTTGTGCGCCTCAGTACCTTTGATTTTAGATGCGTCCACGCTGTGGAAGGCGATAGCTGCGTCGGATGGGCCCAAATTGGTAAGTTATATGTACGTAAAGTTTGGTAGCGGCCTCTCAGACCGTATGTCACCACTTACGTAAATTTTTGAAGTAATATTCTGTATTGTAATTATTGTTTTTTTCAGCTATTATTTGCAATGAATAATTCCGGACCTCCAAAAAAGAAGCATAGGGAGTCGGGTGCATAGAATGTAGTGCCAAATACTGGTATAAATATTCTTTTGGCATCCGAAAATTATCAAATGAATAAATTTGATAATTTGCGGATTCGCGTGTTTTGGGTCTTGATTTGCCACCTGAACCACAAAACCCCGAAAATAGGACAATAACACGGAAAACGTGTACCAGTTGTCCTCCTAAACTAAAACGAAAATCAAATTACTAATGGCATTCGTGTGGAAAACAGCTTGCAGTGTGCGAATTAGTTATGCTTCAACTGCCAATAAAAATAACCAAAGTTTACCCATTGTCAAGTTTGTGATTATAGACTTCTGATTAGAGCTTTAATTTTTTTTTAGTTGTTTTGTATGTTAACTTAAAGGAAAATCAGTATTTTTGTTAAAAGTTGTTAATTTTATTCGTTTTATTACTAATTGCTTATCTTAAGTCTAGTTTTTTAATTTTAGTGACTACCGACATTTTGATGGAAAGTTCCTATTTAAAAATTATTTTTATAGAATAGTACATTGTTTAATTGTATTACTTAATATTCCATTTAACATTTTTAAACAACTGTGGTATGCAAACAAACACAGTTTTCATGTTATTGACCAAATACGGCAGCGGCCTCTCAGGCCGCTCGTCACCAGTTACGTTACAAAAAAACCATGTCACCAGTTAAAGGTTAAGATAAAGTAATTATAGTATCGTTGATTCAGTATCCCATAACTTAAGTCTCGAACTTACTTTGGGGCTAGCTCAATCTGTTTGATTTGTCCGTATATATTTATGTATAAATTTACATTATCTCAATATACTGGGTTATAGTCAACTAACGCAACACCTGCTAAAGACGACTTAGGTACATCATGACTAACAATGTTTGTTCTATGACTTTTACGGAACGCAATATATAATAATATTTTATATACATTGGCTTTTAAGTGGATTTCTATCAAACGTTAAGTCTATGCTGCCGGCCGCGTGCCACGTGAGCGTAGGTACCAACTATTATTACTTCGTAGCGCTGATTGCCATAGAGTTAAGACAAGTAGAATTTTAAAATTGCATTTTAATTTTAACTGTATGATAAAAGCAAACATCGAATTACAAAAAGTCAGAGCACAAACATAGTTAATTTTGATGTACCTTAGTCACCTTTAGGAGGTTATGCGTTGGATACCACTTACCCTGCATACGGTACTTACCCATAGTCTATTTTAGTATCTTTGGTACGAAGCGCCGTTACATTAATTAATTCCAATTCCTTGTATAGCTCCCAATTCGAGCGATCTATATTTAAATTATAAAAAGTCAATATATAAAATTTATCCTAAATAAACACAACGTTAATAATTTTATATACCTAATAATGCCGATATTTTGAAGGGTAATAAGATTCAAACTTACAAATATATCTTAATGAAAATGTAAATACTAACATCATCATCATATAATGATTATTATCTAATACTTTAGAAATGGGACACTCTGAAATATGATACACCAAAAATGGGTGCTATTTTGTCGGGATTGCCGACTATAGATTCAAACTCGTCCGGAGTCAATTTTCAAGGCAAGTTCGGGATGCGCAACGCCTAAGAATCTCGGGGCTGTCGGGTTAGAAGCTGTTCATCTATAAGACTAAATATAAAAATGACAACCTCGTTGTTCGGATAATATTCTAACCCGGCCCGTCCTGCATTCACGCGCCGGCACACCCGACAAAACAGAACGTTAGCGACAAGTCTTTAAATATAATGTATTTACAATATCAAATTCCTAAATTAATTAACTACTTACCAACGACACTAAAACAATAAATTAATAATAGAAACCTTAAACAAAAATTTAAAAGTAATTAATCAATAAAATTAAGAACACGTAAATCACCCCGTATGGTACCGGAATACCTATTTGTTCACAATTGTTATCACCCAACTTTACTAATTACTACCTCGTTTTTAGATTATGATTGCGGTAAGCAGCCGCCTCAAATACTACCTTCTTTTAATTCTAGTATTAATTACTGCATACTCGTATAACTATTTTAAGGACGCTCGATGTTGAATGCCTGTGTACGTTCAAATCTAATATAAGGTTTTTGATACACTGTAGCAGATAAGATTTTGTATCTTTGTTTGTAAATTTTATTTAAATATATAATTAATAAAATAATTATATCATACGTTATTTAAAATTTAAATAATTGTTTATTTAAAATAATTTAATAATACGTTTGTTTAAATACGTTTCAATGATATGATAATTATATTTAAACTATTAAGTTGTTTGTATAGGTAATCCATCTTTTTTCTATTATTTTCTTCACTTATAGATTAACCTAATATTGACATCATATTTTGTCGTATGCGTTCGAAGGTATAAATGTTTTAACTGATTTAGCTGAAGTGGTCGTTTAAACTTACCAATAATAAAATTGATCTAAAATTACACTACAAAACTAAATTTGAATTTTAAAAAAAGTACGTATATTAAAGAACTTATATACATACCATACGATTTTTAACTAAGTATCTCGACTTATGAATTTTAAGAGAAAGACCTGAATATATTAAATTAAAGCATATAATGACAAAAATAATAAACCCGTAACATTGCTCTCCCTTATAAAAATTATACCCAATGCAAAATTTTTAATACCGAAAAGCTTTTTTCCAAAGCTATCCATCGCTTCCATATTTGACACATGTCAAACCTTTTTCGATGTGTTTGTTTCAGAAGCCCACGCACGTACTCCTACTGAATCAGATTATCGGCCTCCCATTATATTGTGGCGTACATAATTGATGATTTGATGCTATCTACTTTGAAGGGCCATAATTATTTGTACTTATGGCGGTAGGATAAAATCACATTAATATTTATAACAAGTTATTTACAAGTAATTTCCATAACTATAAGTTTTATTTTTAACACAATTGTCCAAAAAAGTTACTTTTATTTTACTATAAAAATAATTTATGTTAATATTAATAAAATACTTGTATTATTATCACATCGATTATCTTATTATTTTAAATCTATTAGATTTGGAGAAACAATTTCAAACTTATTTAATACGATCTAACTATACTTATTACAAAATTGTTTTAACCAAAAAACCCAATGTATAAATTTTATACCGAAAAGCATTTTTCCAAAGCCATCCGTCGCTTTCATTGTTGACACATGTCAAACCTTTTTCGATGTGTATATTTCAGAAGCCCACGCACGTACTCCTACTGAATCAGATTATCGGCTCCCATTATATTGTGGCGTACATAATTGATGATTCACTGCCATCAATTTTATTGGACCATAATTATTTGTACTTAAAGAAGTAGTATGAAAGCACATTAATATTTACAAGCATTTTTCATAATTTGACCTATTTAGTTCACTTTTTATGATGTTTATAGGATTTGGTGAAGGTTTTGAGTATCCAGAATAGAACACAAACCAATAATATGATCTGACTTCAATTAGACTTTTTAACCGATTATAGTAAATTTAAATGGGACTAACTTAAAAGCATACCCTTATAAACCAAAAAAGATTTTTTAATATCGGTTTATAAATGACGAAGTTCTGAGGTAACAAACATTTAGAAATACAAACAAATACCAAAATGGCCACAAACATGCTAAACGTGGCCTTTGGGTCTTATAGACCTAGGCTCTGTCTACCTCGCAAGAGAAAAAGACGTGATACTATGTATGCATGTTAATATTTAAAATCACTAATATTATAGTAACACTGTAAGGAATGAGTTTAGTTTCTTGATGTTTTATATTCCTAAGGCATTTTAATATAGATTTTCAGAACCATACAAACACTAAACTGGAGCAGAGCTGTTTTTGATTGATGGAGCCACAGTCTGCCGCCATGTATTCTGTTTTTGCCACTCAATCAAATGGCAGGCATTGGAATGGACAAGGAAAGAGGAAGCGTGGTCGACCAAAGCAGACCTGATGGCGATCCGTAGCGCCGGAGGTGAAGACAGTCGGGCTGTCGTGGCCCGAAGTGAAGCGCGTTGCTCAAGACAGAATGAGATGGAGAAGCACTGTAACAGCCTTCTGCCCCACCCAGGGGACATAAGAAAATAAGTCACATATTTTGCTATATCCACAATGTTTGTGTGATTTATCGCTATACATTTATTTATTTATTTACCTACTAATTCTAGCCTACATTATCAGTGCTTTTAAAATTTAATGGGCATACGAAAACACACAGGTCAAACATAATATATCCCTTTTGAGCTTTGCCACAGTCTTGTGAAAATAAGTCTGTTGTCTATTTTATGTTGCACAAATAAAGAGTCCGTGCACATCTCTTTATACGCAGCTACTGGCTGGTTAAGTTCGAAATCTCCCAATTCCATTCGCTCGTAGCCTCAAAGCCGCAGCTGCACGGGTTAGTCACAGAGTTATGAAGACGCAGACAAGGCTAACATGTCTTTATTTTATATGGGGATGCCTATTTTTGGAGTTCATTTGGATGAATATTCTCATCCTTATCCTTCCTTATATTATAAATGCGAAAGTGATTTTGTTTGTTTTTATTTTATACGAGTAGGATAAAATCATAGCTACTTGCTAGTTTAGCTTAGAATCTCCCATTTCCATTCTCTCGTAGCCTTAATGCCGCAGTTGCAAGGTTTAGTTACAGAATAAGTACTTGTACTTACGTACAGAAGTCGCGCTTTGCAAAGGTATTCAAATAAATATCAATTCAATGTAGTTAGCGATGCGGTGTAATTTAGCTCGCGTCAGAACGCAGCAGCTTTTAGTTTAGATACTTACAGCAAGCCAATCTATAGCTTTGAATATACGATTCATAATTCGTTGAAGTCGGTGAACAACTGAGTCATATATGACCAAACGCGCGTCATTCCTACCGGATTTGTTCGGATTTTACCTTTAAAGGTATCGCAGCGCGTAGGTATGTTTTCGATTCCTACACGGAGAGTGCGACAGGCCTGGTTTAGTCACAGAGTTATGAAGATGCAGTCAAGCTAACACGTCTTTATTAATAACTATTTTCTAAAGCTCGCTTGCCATTCCAATTTTATTTCTGCGACGCTTGACGATCATATTGTACCTTTTTTAATTACAGTGCAGTGACAATATTGTTATAGGCCATGTATTGTACAATAAAAATACAACTAAATAAATTGAAAATGAAATTTTAAATGAGTACTCGTAAGATACAGTAACAACTACTTGGTGATTTAGCTTGCTCGTAGCCTCAAAGCCGCTGTTGTAAGGTTTAGTCACAGAGTTATGACGATAAAGACACGCTAATACGTATTTGCTTTATAAGAGGTAGAGTTGTAGCTACAGGCTGGATAAGCTCAGAATCTCCCAATTCCATTAGCTCGCAACGTCAAAGGCGCTATTGCTCTTGCAACTTAGTCATAGATATATAAAGAATACACATAAAAATATGTTTTTCTCCCTGCTAGATGTAATAATATTTGCTCGAATAAATATCATGATATTATATATAAATATCAAAAGTGAAAGCTTAAAATTAAGTGATGTGCTATTATATGTAATGTGATGGCGAATTTAATATGCTACATATTTCTTTTATTGTAGAACCTCGAATAGGATATCTAACTGAAAGAATTTTAAAGGTCATTACAAAGTTATATTTAATAAATACACAATTATATAATTCGATTTCATTGTTAAATAAAATTACTTTGTAGGTACATTAACCACCGCTATTTAGTATTAGTACTTGGAAGTAACTTCATTGTTTTTATCAAGTTGGAAATAACAATCTCACCGTGTCCAAATCGTCGTAACTCTGTTAGAGATTTTCAACGAGTTCTATGTTGGGAAAGATATACTTCTTCACAAAAAAACAATCTGAGATTATACGACTTTTCACTTGATACGTCCTTGCAAATTGCATGCATACTTCTCAAATAATGTACTAGATACTTACCTTTGCTAAAAGATTTTTACATACATATATATCACGTCTTTATCTCACACAGGGTAGACAGAGTCTAAGACCTAACGTCACGTAACATTTGTTTAGCGTACAGCAACTAGAATTAATTATTATATTTTGTTTTTAATGTGAGAAATTAACTTTAATTTATCATTATTATTTAAGAGCCCGACATATGCCAGGCGGCGTGGCGATACAAACGCGGATGGTCTAAACGCGTTGGCTACTTTGGATATTTTCGTTTTTTAGGAATATTCAAGGGTTATTCGAAAAAGAAAAACATATGATGGCTGCCTTATCTGTAATGCAATAATAATCAAAAGTTTCAAGGTTAATTTTAATGTATTTGGTGAATAATACTATATACCGAGTAAATTAGACGTGATTTGGAGGCAACTTTGCAATTTTTTTCTATCGAGAAAATTTAACGCAATCGTGTTTTTGAGTCATATAGTTACCAGAGTTAGTCCTGAACTTTGCTGCATTTTTATTTCAACTTGAGTATTTAATTATTATTGATATAACAGTCAATCATGCAAAGCAGTGTGAGGTAGTACGGACCCTTAAGAGAGGAGAACCTAGAACTAGATGGGTGGATAACTTGTCACATTTTGATATTCCCTTTCTACTTGTCCCTTAGGACAAGTATAAAAAAAGAGGGAACGTTTTTGCCCAGCAGTCGGACAATACGGCTGGTTAAAAAAAATAAGAACTATGTTCTCGTCGTTGGAGTATTGTCCATCTTTCTCGATCCTCCGCTATTTGTTAAAAAATATTTTTTTAATTATTAATTGGCTAACTATTTTTATAATTGTTATTATGCTAGCTCCGTGGCGCATCGGTCAACACGCCAACCTGCGACACGAGAGTGCCCGGGTTCGATCCCCGGCCAGGTCAAGATGGAAAATGATCTTTTTCAGATTGGTCTGGGTCTTGGATGTGTATCTATATATGTATTTGTTATAAAATATAGTATCGTTGAGTTAGTATCCCATAACACAAGTCTCGGACTTACTTTGGGGCTAGCTCAATCTGTGTGATTTGTCCATATATATTTATTTATTTATTATTTCCTTAAACTCTCTATACAACTCGACTTTAGTCTTCTCTTTTACTTTGTCTATGAAAGCCCTCCTAGGCCTTCCCTTCCCTCCCCTGACTTCAATCTCCCGATCTTTCGATCTTCAAACTTTAATGTGCCAAAATTAGAAATATTAAATAATATAAAATGACATAAAATTTGTACAAAAATCTTAAAAGATTTGTCCGCACATCTAAATTCATTAGTTCTATAACTACTACAATTGGTAACCATGTGACATGTTGGCAAGAACGCTGGCAGCATTCCTTCATTGTATCGATACATATCCTTTGCACGAAAAACCAGATTGCTAATTTAATAAACAAACAATCAAGAATTAAGCAAAGAATACTGAATCAGAACAACAACGCTGCTAATTTAATAAAAGATTATTTACTTACAACGTCCAAACAAATTTCGGTTTCCTGTTATTTGCTAATATTAAACAACACGAACCCTTACATTTTTTATTTGTAATAATATTGAACCTCTTTAATTTTTCAACAACAATGCTATATTTGATAAATATTTGTACAGCTTTTTACTCCTAGTCATAATCCTTACCTACTAATATTATAAATGCGAAAGTGAGTTTGTTTGTTTGTTTGTTTGTTTGTTTGTTTGTTACGCTTTCACGCCGTAACTACTGAACCGATAATCATGAAATTTTGCATACAAGTTCTCTGGAGTGCGGAGAAGGACATAGGCTACCTTTTATCCCGGGAAAAACTGCTATTCCCGAGGGATCGACACTGACGCGGGCGGAGCCGCGGGCGAAAGCTAGTTAATTTCATAAATATGAAATTTACGTCACGTCTTTTTCCTTTGCGGAGCATAGAGCCCAGGTCTATAAAATCTAAAGGCCACATTGGTGGGCGTGATGGTGGAACACGGAATCTAAATAGTAATGGTTTACTAGTTATATCGCAGCAAACATGCTTCCTCAGATTTTCGCGTATTCTTAGATCGGTTAATACGACATGCGCGGGAAGAGAAGCAGTTCTACATTCTAAGATTTTTCTTTACTTCAATACTGACTGACCAGCATGGAAAAGATAGTTAGTTATATCATAGTAGCTTCCCAGTATATATTTGATAATATAATGCAGGTAAGGAAAAATATTTCGTATTTCAAAAAAATAAGGTAGGTATTTTTTTTTGTTATATGACGGCAAACGAGCAAGCGGGTTACCTGATGGTGTTGGCAACACCAACAGAATATTTTTTTTTGTGTATTGCCTAGCAACACTGTGTTTCTTCTCTACTGACAAATGTGTAACGGCTATTGCTCTTGTCTCAATATATTTTATATTCAGTCATCTTGTGCAGTATTATTACCTACAATACGATGATAGAACACCCAAGATCCCTACAGAATGGTCCTTCAATAAAACTGGTGTCCTATGGTATGGTGGTCTTCATATTGTTGGATTCGAAGTGCAAGCGAGGGACTGCGACGCGACAAGAACACAGCATATCTCGAAAATAAAGGTTGCTGCGATTAGAATAGCAGAAATAATCAGGAGGGAGCATCCTATAAGATCCATCGGAAGTCATCCAGGTGATACCGCAACACAAAAGGTACCCCACCTACATACCTACCTATTTCGAAAATTTACATACAAAAGTGAAAGAAGCCTTTGGCTCTGCAAGATGCCTGTGCGGTGCGGCCCGCGCCCGCGCTTTTCAAATCTGGTGCAATCTGGCAAATAGTTCGCTATTTCTGAACGTTGAGTCGGCGACGCGTGGGCAAAAGCGTCCTGTCATCCCGCGCGAAGTTAAACCCGAACACCGAGCGAGCGCAATTTCCGAACGACTCAGCGGCCTGTGGACCAATCATAGCCAATCATCGTGCGGATAGGCGACATCTTGCAAAAAACGGCTTACCCATATTCGAGTAAAAGTTATTTGGATTTTAAGAAATTGTTCTGTTCTCAATGTGTGTGACTTGTGTAATTAGCGATTCCTCGTAGTCAAATTTTTTATTTAGCTAGTAGCATATAAGTGGTTACGTTAAGTTTAATAACAAGGTTAAATAGCATCATTGCCATGGCTAAAGAGTTACAAGATTTGCGCAATAAAAGGGGTTACATTAAAGGGTCAATTACACGGCTATTTGAGCAATTAGAGCAGGAGGAGAATGTCGCGAAATACACGAATGAAACACAATCAAGAAGGAAAGAGCCATTGCAGCTTTCCTCAAATACGAAAGTTTGAACGAAAGTATTGTGTGCCTAGATTCCAGCGACAATGAAGACGTAGGACAGTACGAAAGTAAGTATTTTTTTTTTCTCTCGACGATACAAAAGGAACTGAATAAAAGGGCCTTTGATTTGCATCCGACACATACCAATCAACGTCAAATTTAATTACCTGTCATACATATTCCCACATTCGCCGGAAAATATTCAGAATACACTCCATTTAAGGAATTATTTAGGTCTATAATTGAATCGGATCCTACATTAGACAAAGTTCAGAAATTACATTATTTAAGATCATTTTTAAAAGGTGAACCTTTGGAGTTAATTAAAAATTTGCCCCTTCCAGAGGCCAGTTTCCTAGAAGCAAATAGACTGCTTGATGAAAGATATTTCAATAAATACAAAATAGTCAATGAAATAATTGCTAGTTTGTTAGATTTACAAGCAATTTCCAAGCCTTCACCTAGTAGTATAAGGCAATTTGTTGCCTCGATTAAGCAAGCCTTGTCTGCCCTCCGTAATCTTGATGCAAAGGTTTCTGAATGGGACCCTATACTAATTTGTATTTTCTTGCGCAAAATAGATACTTACACCAGTACCAGCTGGACCGTGATGATAAAAAGGAGCCCACGGTAGGTGACTTGCTCACATTTCTGGAGAAGCGAGCATTAGCTATGGAGAATGTGGAACCATCAAAGGAAAAATTTGCTGCTTCAACTAGAACGGTCAATGCGGTAACTACTAAGGAGAAGCAAGGCTGCCACTACTGTAAGTCTAAGGATCACAAATTATATATTTGCAAAAGCTTTAAATTAATGCCTTCTGTGGAAAGAATAACTTTTGTAGAAAAAAATGTGCTGTGTAAGATTTGTCTAAATTCTCACCCTGGCAAATGTAAGTTTCACTTTCGATGCAGTCAGTGCAAGCAACCACATCATACATTACTGCATCGCGATGAGGGGAAACAAGAGCCAGTTATAATGTTGTCAGGCAATAATGTCACTAATGTATTAATACCCACAGCACGCATCAAAATTTATGGAAAAGAGGGACGTGTGGTGCACTTAAAGGCCATAATGGACTCTGGCTCGCAAGCTTCACTGATCACCAGCAAGGCGATCAAAGTGCTAGGATTGACACCTATGCGAGAAAATACAAGCATCATAGGTGTCACAAACACAGAAAATAAAATACATTTAGCTGAGAAATAGGCTAAAGTGGGCGAAGCCTAGCCGTGACGTCAGTGCGTGGGAATTTGACTTGCGGCGTGCGAGCGGGGACTCGGTCTTTTTGTGCTGCGACCTTCGGATCGGACGGAAGTGTTCACTAGATTTGTATTTTTGAATATTATTTTCGTTATTTGTAAATTTTTCTTGAAAGTAAATAATTTTGTTTGTTGTTTCGTATTTTTTTTTTCAAATAATTATTAGTGATATAGCTAAATTCAGAAGTGGGATTCAAACACCATTTTCTGTTCAATTAATTTATAACGACTTTTATTTAATTTTGTGCTTATGATAATTTGTGTTGATAATTATGTCGAAAGAATCTAAAAGTAAATCTCATAGTAAGCGAAGTCGTTCTTCTTTCTGTGCTAGAACAGCAACTTCAAGTTATAATTTCGAGACTAAATGCTTTGGAAGATTCCAGGAACTCTGAAGCTACCGTGTTGCCATGCGACGTTGTGGCGCCGCTGCCTACGCGAGAGCTGTCTGCCGCACGCTCGCTTACGCCGCCGCCGTATGTAGCCGGAACGGTGGTTACGGCCGGCGAGACTTCTGGCACCACGAGTGATGTTGTATCGGTACCACCTAGTACTACGATTTCAAGTGCTGAAGCTGTCGTGAGCGAGGTAACAGATCGGCTAGTTACAGCGATCAACGCCATAAATCCGGTAAGATCGAACCATATTTATATTTCAAACTTTGACCCGTCTTTGCATGACTTTGAAGTGTGGTGTAATGAGGTTGATCATGTTCGCAATATCAATCGATGGGACGATCGTGAATGTTTGGCGCGTATAGGAAATTTTTTAAAGGGCGATTCCCGTGTGTGGCTCGCGGAATGGACGACCAACGATCGGTCCTGGTCCAATTTCAAACGCGAATTCCAAGCACTTTGTCCACGAAGAATAGATGTTGCGAATATTTTGTTCAACGTAATGAAGACGGATTCTAATAACTACCCTACATATGCCGAATATGCGAGGCGTTCGTTGTTGCGTTTGCGTATTGTGCACGGTTTGAGTGAAGAGTTAATCTCTGCCATTATAATACGCGGTATAGATTTGCGTTCGTGGCTGCGGCGCGTATTTGTGGATCAACATCCACAAATACGCGCCGCAGCCACGAACGCAAATCTATTACCTAGTGATTTAGTTAGTTTTCTATCTATTTACATCAAACCTAAAACATCGACATTTTCTAAGTCGCGTGACGTCATTAATCACTCGGATTGCAATAAATTAAGAAAAAGGGTGTATTCAGACGCTAGATCTAAATGTTTTTCTTGTAACGGTTTTGGACTTAAGCAATATGATTGCCCAAAGCGTAAGAAGCCAAATGATGCTGACAATAACCTTCAATCGACCTCCACTTCATTAAATTCAAATAAATTACAATGTACCTTTTGCAAAAAGGTGGGGCATAAATTAGAAGACTGTTTTGCCAAGCAACGCGCTGAATCACGTGGTAAACCTAACGTTAATTTTTGTCGTGATACTGCGAACGAGTACAGACATAATGATATTGCTACTGCAGTGATCAGGGCGTACCAGTAGATATTTTGATAGACAGTGGCTCTCAGATTTCCCTAATTGCTGAATCGGTTGTTAAGCATTTTCAGTGTACTCAAAAGCCTTTATTTTGTTTATTGCGTGGAATTGGTAGTCAAGAGATTGAATCCAGTTTCCTTACAACATTGACCGTTGAATTTCCAGAAATAACTATGGAAGTTGATTTCCATGTGGTGCCTGATAAGTATTTGACTTCGTTTGTAATATTAGGAACGGATGTACTTAACAGGGATGGCATTGTATACACACGGTCTCGCGGCACTCAGCGTCTCTCAAGGCTTCATACTGTTTCGACTGTAGAATCGAGTGTGCACGATTATATTGTCAAGACAACGCTTAGTGGTAATGATAGGGAGTAATTACTTAACATAATTAGTGAATTCTCAGAATTTCTTGTAACTGGTACGGCAACTACTACTGTCACTACTGGCTCGATGCAGATTCGATTGCATAATAATAGTCCTATTGTTTATAGGCCGTATAAAATGTCTTATTATGAAAAAATGCGTGTTCGAGTAATAATTAAAGATTTGTTGGACAAGGGGATAATCAGAGAATCTGAATCTGAGTTTTCTAGTCCTATCCTGCTGGTAAAGAAAAAAGACGGTAGTGACAGGATGTGCGTAGATTTCCGTGCATTAAATGCGAATACAGTGAAGGATCGATACCCCTTGCCTCTAATTGAGGATCATATGATCGTTTGGGCAAAGCCAAGTATTTTACGAGCCTTGACATGGCCACGGGCTTCCATCAGATACGTCTAGACGAAGCTTCTATACCCCTCACGGGATTTGTGACCTCAGAAGCTCATTATGAATATTTAAAAATGCCTTATGGCCTTGCCAACGCTCCGGTGGTATATCAGCGTATAATCACCAACACGCTGCGTTCTTTTATTGAAAACGGAAAGGCCTTGGTGTACATCGATGATGTGTTGATCCCAAGCGAGACCATAGAAGAAGGGCTGCAAAATCTTCGTGAAGTACTTCGAACCTTGACCAGTGCTGGCTTTTCAATAAACCTAAAAAAATGTACTTTCCTTGCCAATGAAGTAGAATACTTGGGACGTACTATTGGTTATGGTCAGGTTAGGCCGAGTGCGAGTGGTGGAGGCTCGAATACCTTTTACGTTAAAGAAGTGAGACAGTTTTTGGGTCTTGACGGATACTTTCGTAGGTACATTAGTGGCTACTCTCTTAAAACAGCCTGTATCGCAAACTTGCTGCGCAAAGGTGTGCAGTTCCGTTGGACTGATGAACATGATCAAGTTCGTAAAGATATAATTAATCGTTTAGTCAGTGAACCTGTGCTAGCCATATACGAGTATGACCCGTCTTTAAGGACGGAAGTGCACACCGATGCATCATCTCGGGGATACGGAGCTGTTCTGATTCAGGCTGACGGAGAAGGTCGTAAGCGGCCTGTCGCCTATTTCAGTAAGGTAACTCAGGGAGCTGAGTCGCGTTACCACTCCTACGAGTTGGAGACGCTCGCTGTAGTTAAGGCATTACAAAATTTTCGGCATTATTTGATAGGCAATAAATTCAAAGTTGTTACCGATTGCAATGCCTTAAAACTCACTCAGCGAAAGAAAGACCTCCTACCTAGGATAGCTCGTTGGTGGATGTATTTACAGGACTACGATTTTGAGTTAGAGTACCGTAAGGGGACTGCGCTATCTCATGCAGACTATTTGAGTCGTAATGCGGTTAACGTGTGTGAAATACCAAAACCTCATAATTGGGCACAGATAGCGCAGGTCGCTGACGAGGAAACTCAATCGTTACTCCAGAAGTTGAGCGACGGTGAGCTGGATGGAACTCGTTATGTTAAGCACAAAGACACTTTGTATTATAAATTAAATGTAACAGGCGAGCAATCTCGTTTACTATGTTTTGTTCCAAAAGGTAACCGCCTTAGCCAATAGGCTAAGGCGGTTACCTTTTGGAACAAAACAACCAACCAATACCAATATGTTGATGCTCATCGTGAAATATACGTAATAACGTATATTTCACGATGAGCATCAACATATTGGTACAGAAAAAACTACTGATTTAATCCTCAAGCATTTCTGGTTTCCCGGTTTAAGAAGCTTTGTCAAAAAATACATCCAACACTGTATTGTTTGTCTGACTCACAAAAAGGTGCCAAGGCAACCCTTACAGCCTATTGATTCCTGGCATAAGCCATTGACTCCGTTTGACACGGTACATACTGACGTTTTGGGACCTCTTCCTGAATCAAACGGGTTTAAGTATGTAATTCTAATTGTAGATGCATTTTCAAAATTCTGCCTCCCTTACCCAATCACAAATCAAGATAGTTGCGAGTTGAAACGCGTATTTGAAAACGCAATATCATTGTTTGGTACTCCTCGTTTAATTGTAACTGACAGAGGACGTATGTATGAGAGTTCATCATTTTGTAATTGGATGAAGGAACAGGGGAGTGAAGTCCATTTCATTACTCCGGAAATGCACAACAGTAATGGTCAAGTCGAAAGGTACTGTCGCACGGTTATGAATATGATTCGCGTAGAAACAAACTTTCGTCGCGAAAGTTGGTCTAGCGTTATTTGGAAGGTACAGCTCACCTTGAACATTACTAAACAAAAGTCAACCCAACATTCACCTATGACTTTGTTAATTGGCAGCGATGGTGTGACGCCTGTTCGCCGATCCGTAGTCCGCGATGTTGCGATGGAGGGACTTAGCCCTGATCGAGAGTCCCTGCGGGAGCTTTCTCGGCAACGTGCTAATGAGCTGCTAGACAAAAATCGAGAAAAGCAAAACGCTCGAGTAAACGAACGTCGCAAGTCACTGAAACCGTATGAACCAAATGACATCGTGTTTGTCCGTAAGGCTAGCCAGGCTTCTGGAAAGATGGATTCCGGAATGCGAGGACCGTACCGAGTAACTAAGGTGTTATCAAATGGACGGTATGAACTCAAATTGATATCGGGTTCCTATGGTAAACTGACTCAAGCCGCAGCAGAGTATATGACACTCTGGCGTGGAGAATGGACCCCCGACGTGTGTATGGCATACTTTGACTGTAAGTAATGTCGTGTGTTTTGTGTTGCACGTCGAGCGCATCCTGAGGGCTCTGCGCTAGAGATTCTGAGAGCATCCCGAGGGCTCTGCTTGATGATGTGTTCCGCTTTGCGGTGGTGATGTAATATGTAGCGCTGCATATTGCATCACTATGAGTGGCATCCTGAGGGCTCTACTGATTCTAGTTCAGAACTAAACTGAGGGTTCTGAGCTGGAGTGCTGATCGATCAGTTGTGTTGTGCTGTATATCCTGAGGGCTCTATACAGTTGGTGTCACCTGTACAACCTGAGGGCTCTGTACGGTCAAGTTGTGTTGTGTTGTATATCCTGAGGGCTCTATACAGTTGTCTCCTGAACACCCTGAGGGCTCTGTAATAATTATTACTAGTTACCGATGGTCCCTTCTAGAGTTATGACGAGTAACATAGTGGGTTAATGTTATATTGGGGCTTAATCTGATAAAGACATTTCACATATATAAAGTACAATTTACGTAACATCAATAATCGCTTTATCTAAGTCATGTCCTAATGTTACCAATGTTATTTTTAGGCCATGACGATGAAACTGAAGGCGACGACGCTGAAAATGGTTTGCCAATGGTTTCGCTGCGGCTTACGCGGTTAGGAGGATAAGACAACTAACTGATGTTGATACTGCGCGTTTGGTATATTTTAGTTACTTTCATAGTCTTATGTCGTATGGAATATTACTATGGGGAAACGCTGCAGATGTAAATACCATATTTGTTCTACAGAAACGCGCTATTAGATCAATATATAAATTAGGCGCCAGAGAATCTCTTAGAGAGTTATTCAAAAATATTAATATTCTGACACTCCCTTCACAGTATATCTTTTCTAATATTATGTTTGTGCGCCATAACATTCATTTATATAAAAAAAAACTGTGATATACATAGCAGAAACACTAGAAATAAAAATAAATTATTTACACCAACATTGCGATTGCAGAAAACTATGGATTCTTTTTTGGGTCTTGGAGTACGCTTCTATAATAGAATTCCCGCAGAAATATTAGGTCTGCCATTAATTCAATTTAAAACGGCTGTAAAAAATCATTTACTTAAAAGGGCTTATTATTGTATAAAAGATTATTTATTCGATAAAAATGCTTGGTAATAATTTAAATGTATATTTTAATGTAGTTAAATTTAATTTTTGTAAAATATATTGTTATATTCGAGCCCTTCAGGCACATAGAGACCAAGACTGGACTGAGTTTCTTTCGGCGTATTCTTCTCAGCAGTGGTCATTCCGAAATGCTAGTAGTTTTTCGATTTTACAAACATAAAAGAAAGAAAAATAAACAACAGAAACATATGACGTTCAAAAAGCGATACATGTATCCTACTTTGAATAAAAATTATTCATTTTCATTTTCATTTTTCATTTTCAGACGCTGACGCCAGTGCCGAAGATACATCGGGTGTCCAGGCTAGAACAACACCTTGCTCAGATGATCATGACGCGGGCGAGGACGCGCCGCTATCAGGAACGGCCGATTTAGCTGAGAAATAGGCTAAAGTGGGCGGAACCTAGCCGTGACGTCAGTGCGTAGGGATTCGACTTGCGGCGTGCGAGCGGGGACTCGGTCTCTTTGTGCTGCGACCTTCGGATCGTACGGACGTGTTCACTAGATTTGTATTTTTGAATATTATTTTCGTTATTTGTTAATTTTTCTTGGAAGTAAATAATTTTGTTTGTTGTTTCGTATTTTTTTTTAAATAATTATTAGTGATATAGCTAAATATACATTATTCAATCCCATTAGAAATTCACTCACTAAAAACACCTTTCAAAATTTTGATTAACTGTCATGTTGTAGACACTATTACCTGTAATTTGCCTCAGACTAATATTGACCCAAGCATAGTAGCCATACCCTCTGGAGCACAGCTAGCTGATGAGGAATATTATATACCATCACAAATAAATATGTTAATAGCTGCTGATGTATTCTTCCAGGCTCTCCAGCCGATGGAGTCTCCACTCCGTTGCACCAAGCCGGCCTGCGCCTCCGTGTCGTTGCCGCAGCCTCATGCTGAATCCTGCGAGTGCCTGCAGCCATCATACAAGGCTAATAATGGAGAGGGAACGCTGCGAGTAATAAACACTAAGTTTGGTCACATAGTAGCCGGTTGCTTACCATCACAAAAGGAGGTAAACAAAATTATTTCACTTGTTTGCACAAAGTGTCTCGATGGCGTCGATGACTCAATTGCTAAATTCTGGGAAGCTGAAAAGGTACCTGAAAATTTTGCAGAGCAAAGTTCAGAGCATGATATAGTAGAAGCACATTTTCAGTCTACATTTCAACTCTCCGATAACAAATTTCAAGTCGATTTACCTTTGAAAGTTCCACTGTATGACGTTAATTCAACATTAGGTGATTCATTTAATTTGGCCTTATTTATGTTTTTAAATCTCGAAAAAAGGCTGCACAAAAATTATGAATTACTAATGCAATACAAAAAATTCATAAATGACTACATAGAGATGGGCCATGCCAGTTATGTAAAGTTTCAGTCCTTTATGTTTAAAAAGGACCCTATCTATTTTTTGCCCCACCATGCGGTAGTTAATAAGGGCAGTAAAACTACCCCAATGAGAGTAGTTTTTGATGGCTCAATGAAAACAAAAAACAAGGTCTCTCTCAATTATATTCTACTTAATGGGCCTATAGTACAGAGAGATCTCTTTGATATTATTTTATTGTACCGGTTAGGAGATTTTACATTCAACAGTGACATAAAGAAAGTGTTCAGGAATATATAAGTCAATCCCGCTCACACATCACTTAAAAATATTTTGTGGCGTGACTCACCTCCTGATGAAATAAAGTGCATTCGCCTTGATACTGTAACTTATGGTTTAAAAACTTCAACTTACCTTGCAACACGATGCCTGCTCGAGCTTGCATATCAGCATGCATCGGAATATCCACTAGCCTCTTTTATAATAAAAAATTGCATATACGTTGATGATGTGTTGTATTCACACTCAGATTTAAGCACATTACTTAAGGCTAAACAACAACTCACAGATTTGCTTGCTTTGGGTGGCTTCGCGATGCATAAATGGTCATCTAACTGCGATGCTGTCTTGTCTGACACGCCTATGCATGAAAGACAGTTGGATGATATACAGCTACAAAAAGAAAATTATAGTTTTAAGGCTCTAGTCTAAAAGATAAAGGTATTTTATAGATAGGATAATGCATAGATTTAAAAAAAAAAAATCGTCTCTCTGAATAGATGTCACATTTTGCCATTTTTGTATGGGAACCTAGTGTGTCATTAGCGGGGGTGTGAGGCAGAGGAAAGGGAGTCGTGGTTTCAGGGGTGCTATTTGTAAATGAGTGACTCGATGAAGAAGTACAAATTTTCCATACATCATCGGTCGTTTAGTAAACACGTCGATTCGAAAATAGCACTCATGACGTTTGACGCCGCTGTCATAAGAGATGTAACAACACCGTGTAATATCGATATCGAGAAAAACCCACGACAAGATTTTGTTTCAGTTTGACTTCATTTAAGTAAACAACATATGAAGTAGTAATAATTATATAGTCATAATCATCTTAGAGATTCCCTGGTTCCTTATACTCCTGGCATCTTCAGTTGTGCTGCGTCCAAGCCCGGGGTCCGCTAATATGACAGCATTCATGCTGTAATAAGAAGTATATATTCCATATGAAAAGGAAAAATTGAGAATGTACCAGTTGCTTCTCTGATAGGGAATGCAACTAGCAACCTATTACACCTTTGATTCAGATTTCCACCTACATGCACAACAACACATACATGTGGGCACAAACACGCTAAACGTGGCTTTTGGTTTCAGGCAGAGGCCTACACCGTAAGGGTGAAGATCGTGATAATATGAATGTATGTATGTTTTACGGCCCAACGCCAATTCTCCTTATGTAACTCCAGTAACGCGGACATACATAAATATGAAACTGAAGTACAAGTTTTTGCCTGCGCCGGAAATTTAACCCGGTACCTGGCTCGTTAACCACTGTACCATGGAGATAGCCATTATCGTTTATGATATTGTAATTAAATGTCCTTTGCATTACTTACATGTGAAAAGTCACAGGTTGTGGTTTCCCTTTAGCATTTTTTACAGTATTTTTGCAGGATTTCACTACACAACTAGGCATGTTTATAATTATAAAAATAAATTTTCGGCTCATAAGGTTCCGCTACAAATAATACGACAGACGTCAGAGGACTGAGGCCGCGAAAAAGCATACGCTGTTTTAAGAGTATGAGTAACAAGACATGCGCTGCTTCTAGAGACGTACGAGCCTTTGTATAAAAAGTAAGACGGGTTGGGCTCTCTTAAGTCCTGTATGTATTCAGGTACATCTCTTATGGTGTTGCGCAGACCGCAAGAGAGGACACCATCTAAGTAAATCACTTTTGTCATAACCAAAACCAAGATGATTGGCGAAAGCCTACTCCCATTGTGTTCCAAGTGCAACGTATGATCTGTCTGCTGAATAAGGTGGTTCGTTATCTGCTGAAATGATCCCGTGGGTCACTGTTGGGTCATCATGCTGCCCAAGCGCTGAGCGGGGTGCCACGAAAGCTCTCACAGGTGTTCATGAAGCAGATCAACTACTAATGATGGCAACTAATGAAGTGGCAGTTGCGCTGTTAGTATATGGAAGTGAACATGGACAGCAACAACAAGTACAGTTTTCGGTACTTGTTGTGTTGCCTCGTGACGCACCAAGCCCTCGCCTGGGAACGTCAAAGCTGACGTCACTATGCTATCGGCTGCACCAATACTTCAAGAGTGAAGCGAAACAGTGAAGACGACGGCCAAGCAAAGAACAAAAAGACCTACCTAATGTATCAAGTATCTATCAAAGCTACTCTGCTGCCCAGACTGCCCCAATAAACAGTTAACCTCAAGGAGGTAGCGGAGAAGAGCCTGCTGCTGTATCGTTGATGAAAAAGGCTTCAAAAAAGTATAGTAGTGATTAAAATGTCCAAAATAATTTTATTTATTATTTAATTGCAACTTTTAATGAACTTAGTGAAAAATAGTGCAAAAACCTATGAATATAATATCTAATCCTTATTACTCAGTTCGGACTGAGTTTAGAGGTATATATATATACCCTTATAACTTTATTTTGTTATTGACTATCGGGAAAACAAGGTATGGTTAGTGGCCGCGCGAAAACAAAAAGACGCCAATAACCGGCATTGTCCTTTTGAAATATTATCTATTTCAGTTCAATAGATACAGTCATGTGGCAGATGGATGGACGGATGGACGTCGAAGGCTTAGTATTACCTTTCCGTTTTTACTCTTAGGGAACGGAACACTACAAATAATAAATTTTCGGGAAAGTCGTGGAGAGTGAATTTATTATTATTTATTTCTTGGCATTGACTTTATTACTTATATTATTACACTCATCTGTATTCATGTAAATTATCGATGTTTGGCAAAAAATAACAAAGTGCATCACTATGCGTCTTTCCGCCTTTCACTGACAATGGAATTTGACGTTTTTAATGGAGGATAAATATGTTTATAATATTGTAAATAATATAAACTTGCATTACTTAAATGTGAAAAGTGCCAGCGCGATAGTTTGCTATAATATTCATTTTAGTATTTTAGAAGGACAGAACTTCAGAAATTGGCATGTTTATAATTTTAAAAATTAAATTCCACTTTGTTACATACCCCTCGACAGGCGTCAGAGGACTGAGGCCTAGTGTATAGTATACGCTCCTTTTAAGGGTATCAGTAACAAGACGTATCAATTAATAAGCTGCTTCTAGAGATTATGTAACAAACACAAATTGTTTCTCCCGCGGTATAGGCTCAGAAGGGTTAATGATTCGTTTTTAGGTAACTGTTTACGCTATTATAATAAGTTCCCAGAATCAGTCCTTGATATGCCTGACAAACAATTCAAAGCGTATGTTAAACAGTTACTTTGTAAAAGGCTTATTACAGGACTGATGATTTTCTAAACGATAAAAATATCTTTCCAAAGCTCGGTGCCGGACCCTCATCATGATATTAATATAAAAATGACATGAATTGGTACAGTTTGTACATATTGTGATTTGAGATTAAATCAAAAATTTTAATAGACATTTATTTCATATTACAAATTGAATTGTATTTTGTGACATGACAATGTTAGTCCAGTCTACACATTTAGTTCTAGGTACGAGAATGTCGTAGACTGTTTTGCCGTCATGTGGAGAAAGGTTTTTTGCGCTGTCCAATTTGTTGCCGCTTCTTCTGCACTCCGCCTTGGAATTGACCTCAACAAATCTCAACAATAATAATATTGTAAATGTAATAATATTATAATGTGTAATCTAAGTTAATGTTTACCAAATGATATTCAAAATATCTTACGATTAATAAAATATTTGCCTATTGACTATTGAGTTTCAACAATTTCAAAGAAATTTAGTACACACAGGTTCTGAAAGCGAAAATTCGATATAGCTAGGTCTTATATCTAGGAAAATACGTTTTTAGAGTTCCGCACCCGAAGGGTAAAAACGCGAACCTATTGATTTCGCTCCGCTGTCCGTTTGTCTGTCTATCCGTCTGTCACCAGGCTGTATCTCATGAACCGATATAGTTAGACAGTTTAAATTTTCACACATGATGTATTTCTATTGCTGGTATAACAACAAGTACTAAAAATAGAATAAAATAAATATTTAAGGTCCGATACAACAAATGTGAACTTTTTTTCTTGTTTTTGCTCGATATTGAAATAACGGCGACAGATAGACACTTAAAATATTTACAGAATATTTAGTTATATATTCACATTAAAAATAAATAATAAAATAAAATGAGTATTAAGGGATCCCATACAACAGACATGATTTTTTTGCCATTTATATAGATAACGGTACGGAACCCTTCGTGCGCGAGTCCGACTCGCACTAGGCCGGTTTTTCTATCTAATCTCGTTTCCCAGGTATAAGTCCTATTATATCTATGTCATTTGAGACACCTCACTCTACACTAGCGCTTCTAGCGGGAAATTTACATGCGATAGCCCTCGTTACACGATTATAACATCGCTCCCGGTGGCAGACCCCATTTACATTTCAATATCAAAGGCCACAGTTTATGTAAATCCGAGAGCGAATATTGGTAAGATTTAGAAACCCACAGACGGGTATTGAAATAGACAGCAAACCTGTTATTCAAAAAGAAAATTAATAAAATTATAGTTAATAGATTCAGGTGTTACTTTGCCGAAGTCAAAGCTAGATTTACTTTGAGACTAGAATTACTTTGCGTCCTTTTGCCACCAGTTACCGTACTGGTGGAGAAAGCACGCAAAGTAAATAAAATTATACTTAGCTGTTCGGCACCATTGCACATAAATTGATGGAGTTGACCCGTGACCAGGCTTGTCTATATCCAACGTGGCAATGCTGCCAGCTTTTTGGGCACGCTACCGCGGTCAGCAATCTGCTCGGCCTATTTTATTTATAATTATATATTATTTTTTATTTATTAGCATTAGTTAAGATGTTTTAAATTTCCTTATGTGATAAATAAACGTTTTTGTTAGATAAAGAAGTGTCAGGTAAGTATAAATTTATACTGTTTAGATATTGTCTCGACCAGGACCAGTAAGAGCAGAGGATGATATTTGGAGAAGAAGAAGCAACGGCGAAGTGCAAGACCTAGTGTGCGAGCCTAACATTATGGGCGAAGTTAAAGCACACCGTCTTCGCTGGCTTGGCCACGTTGAAAGAATGGAGGAGGATCTGGGGGTAAAGAGAGCATACATGGGCCGGCCAATTACTATATATACCACCTTCTTAATCCTTTTTTGTATCACGATAGCTTCTTCTTCTATGGAATTGTACATTAAGCGGTGAAAGGATTCGTCGATCTGCTTTACTACTGACTCTGTCCTGCAGATTGTGGCCCAAGGTGCACCGGACGCATACAGGGGTTAAATACGTCACACGAGGAGGCTCCCTTACATGCACCTCATGATAGCTGGTCAGACTCATCAGCAGCCCTAAAGAATTTAGTGTAGCTTTAGGTTGTGTAATCACAGAAGCTAACCTAAGGGTGCGAGGCACCGTACGACGAAAGAAAGCATTCACCTTTTAACATTTTATTTTCTTAACCTGCACAACACAGTTCTGATAAAAATGGTCTTTGGAAAATGTGTCGTATTACGTTGTCACATAAATACTGAAACGTTCATCATCATCATCATTTCGATTAGGCGACACGGTCAATCGGCCATGCCTGTGACGTAGTCCCTTTAACGACTACCAGATGGCAGCCGGGAACAACTGCTTAAGGCGAGTCCTCAAATGTTTGGTACCTTCGCTCGGCAAAGGACTGATCAAGTGCGCGCAAGGGATAGCGCTTGGCGGTTTAGCCCGTGAATGATGAGATAGGAGATAGTCTCGAGTCGCTCAAAGAAAAAAACGTAAGCGCCAAATTCGTTATTTCTATTTTATATAAAATTAGACCGGTTAATTGTATTTTCATATTTATCTTTTAGTCTAAAAATCATTATTTCATTCGTCGCATTTGAGCTACAATAACAAAAACTCTGCGAACGAAGACCATTTTTCAAAAAATATTTCTATCGAGAGAATTTTATCAAAACGTGTTTTCATCTTCAATTTTTGGAGATGAAATAGTCAAAAATCATATTACTTAGATTTGAAACTCCTAATTTAAGTATTTTGCGAGATAAATAAGATTCAGAACGACCTTATTTACAGTGGTATCACCTTAAAATGCCTTCCGAAGCATGGAATCATCTTATGCAATGTTCTAAACGAACTGGAAACAACTAAACAAAGTATTTTTCCCGAGGGAACCACACCCACGACATTTTTTTTTAAATAAGTGGGTCGCAAAACTTTAGTTATACTGTGATCTTATATTTTTTCATCATCAATCTAATTTTTTTCTATTTAATTAAAAGTTTACCTGATATTCTACTGTCCATTCAATAATTGGTCTACTCAAGATAAATATCCCAGATTTAGGTACAAACGCTAACACTCGTAACTTTATTAAAAAGTTTGCCAATTGAAATTTCGAATTCGTAGATGCTGTGACACTTCGTGACGTTTACCAAAAGATCATGGGCATGATTTAATTGTGCTCTTTGAATTATTCATAACATTTACTGTGGATCCGTCTACGTATTATTTATTCAGAGAATCGAGGAAGAGCAAAATCATATTTAGATAGAGTTAAGAAGGAGGAAAAGCCTTCTAGCCCTGTGGCTAGAAGGCTTTTCCTTCTTAACTCTATCTAATAATATAATATAATATTTCTGTAAATATATCAAGATAGAACGACGATGCCAGGATTATGCTAAGGAAAAGCGCGTGTCAGTTTTTTGTGCCCCCAATTTGACGTCATAACCAGCGAAATAGTAATGACGCTTTCAATTTCTGTGCATGGTATATGCACAGAAATAAATCGCGTCATCATCGATACACCGTTTTTAAAACATGTGTTAAAGTCGGGACGTGCACGCTGTCTGAATAGTGCTGATCGAATCAAAAATTAAATACCTTAAAACCAGAGCCTTCTGTGCCAGAAATTTAGCAAGTATAATTTTATAGGATCAAGTTTTGGTATAACATTTTTATAACAAATATATTATGTTATATTAGTTTTGATATACTATATTAAAGTTAAGTTACATTGTTGTACTACATGGGTAGTCTTTAAAGTAGAATAACACCTTCTCTCTCCAAACTCAATTTTGGCAATATACTAATACTAGCATTGCCCGCGTCAATGTCGATCGATGTCTGATCTGATCGATGTCAATGAAGATAACGTGTATGCAAAATTCCATGATAATCAATTTAGTCGTAAAGGCGTGAAAGCGTAACAAACAAACAAACTCACTTGCGCATTTATAATATTAGTAAGGATATAAGAGCTAAACAATTGTTTTAAGTAAGTAATGCAAACTTATATATACAGCTTGCAAATGTACCCTCGACGTTTCCTTAAAGGGGGTGACTCAGCCCATCAATATGAACAACTTTTCCTATGGGACATAATATGATGGAAACTAAAAAAAAAAAATTCCATACAAAAGAGTTCTGTCGCCCGGCCATTTTGAATGGTAATGTCGATTTGTTTTTGAGTTCCCAGCACTGTTCTCGTAAGAAAAGTTATTTATATTGATGGGCTGAGTCACCCCGTTAAGGGAACGTCGAGGGTCAATTTGCACTCTGTATAATATTTACTTTTATGTCTTCTGGCTGCTCTGGCCAAGTATGGCCTTAGTAGTACAGAGAGGGTCGTGCTCCTGTAGTGGAGACTAAAAAGGACCTGATGATGATGATAATATTTACTTTTATTACAAAAATATTTTTTTAAGCATCAAAACATGTTTGTTAACCCTTCATTAGGCAATGAGCAGATAAACCGACAAAGTAGCCGTGACCTAACAAAGTACGTCGTAAAAGTTATTACTCACTACAAAGTAAGGAACGAACGTGATCGCCTAGTTTTACTATGTTTTGTATTACCGGCTGGAAACACGCTTTTGTGGGGTTTTACAACAGCTTTTACTAGAAGCTCTTTCAACTTATAATTTATTACGAAAATATTTTTAAGTATTAAGTATAGTACTTAAACGTACTTATCGTAAAGTACTATACTTAGTACTTGAAAATATTTATATGTTTAGTACTTTAAGGTACTCCAAACTAGTAATATAATAACAAAATAAATATATACCTAAGGATATATCACACAAACTGAGCTAGACAAAAATTATATTTAGGTTTCTAATATCATTTTTTTAACTGAATAGTTTGCGCGAGAGACACTTTCAAAGTGGTAAAATGGACCCCCCTCCTGTAACCTCTAGAATAAAAGAATGATAAAACTAAAAAAAATATGTTATACATTATCATGCAAACTTCCACCGGTTTGAACGAGATCTGGTGAATAATTTAATACGTCACAAATCGTAAACCGCAATTTACCTTTCATTTAATCAACTCAAATATTTCAAGAACTTTTATATTATGTAACTTACTGCTACGGAACCCTTCATGGGCGAGTCCGACTCGGAATTGGCCGTTTTTTTTATGTAAAATTTAAGTGTGTTTGACCTTTGTCTTGCCTGATGGGAAGCAACGATGAGTTCTAGGGTGGTGCACGCAAACACAAATATTGCCTGATAAGACTATGCCTTGAAAATCCCTAAATTGAACGAGTCTGAAAACAGCGACGCGAGGAGGGAATTTTATTCCTTTGTGATTCGCATAGTGAAGAAGAAAGCAAATCTAGAGGTACGATGAGCAGGAATATCGACTACATACGAATGACATCTCTGCCCACGCTGAGTCGTCCAAAGATGGAATGGTGCTGAGGGAATTAGATCGTGCAAATCTTAAACTCACTGTAGAACAACGCCAATGTCGTTGCTTTATGAAATTCTTCATAAATAACGCCAAAAAATGTACAAGTACACTAAATTTCTATACATTGTAGCGTCTAATCCAGATATTTTAGCCTGTCCTGAAGGGATACTAAATCTTGTGCGAACGATATATCATCCAATATGTCAGAGCCGTGAGATTGGCGGGAACAATGAAATATGGCGCTCATTATTGATTTGTTTTATCGCGATGTACGAGTAATAATGGTTTTAATAGAAAATTATAGAATTAATTCCATGCTGGATGGGAAAATAGAAAAAAAAACCGGCCAGGTGTGGGTTGGACTCGCACGAAAGTTTACTAATCTATAATAAGTTTGATTTTAATAAAAATATTTTTTTATCTTAAGATATGACTAAAAACTTATGCTTTTTACAATTTGGCTAGCTCCATAGCGCAGCGGTCAACCCGCCAGCCTGCGACACGAGAGTGCCCGGATTCGATCCCCGGCCAAGTCAAGATGGTAAATGATCTTTTTCACATTGGCCTGGGTCTTGGATGTGTATCTATATAATATGTATTTGTTATAAAATATAGTATCGTTGAGTTGGTATCACATGACACAAGTCTCGAACTTACTTTGGGGCTAGCTCAATCTGTGTGATTTGTACGTATATATTTATTTATTATTTTTCCTTTATCTGTGCTATAAGACGTTGCTTTATACCGAACTTCAAGATTCTGAGTTCACGAGAACTACCCTTGTGGGTTTTGATTACCTTGCGAATGTCGAGAATGTGCGGCACAAACTGCGGCTGATCTTTTGATAGCGGCAGCTTAGAGGTTTGATTTTTTCACAGCTCGAAAGGACTATAAACCTGAGTACCTATTTGATATAAATTTCAGCTTGATACCTCTACGCGTTCCTAAGAATAAGGGTCTTGACAGAAAGATAGATAGACGGACAACAAACTGATCCTACTAGGATTCCGTATGTTTTTCTTTTGAGGTAAAACGTAGAATATTCCAGCTGCTGCTCTTCCCGCGCCGACCGTAAAAGCCGGTCAAGGGAATGGGTTTAAAATCTAAAGAATCATGACAATAAACGATGCGGCCAGCAACTAATCACTATTTTGATTCCGTTTTCCACTGTTGTCACCAGGCTGTATCTCATGAACCGTGATGGTTAAACATTTGAAATTTTCACAAATGATGTATTTCTGGTGCCGCTATAACAACAAATACTAATATTAAAAAAATGAATAAAATAAATATTTAAGGGGGCTTCCATACAACACACGTGACTTTTTTTGCTTGTTAAAGCTCGATGCTGATAACGACAACAGGTAGACGCTTGAAATATTCACAGAATATTTAGTTATATTCACTTTAAAAATAAAATAAATATTAAAGGCTCCCACACAACTGTAATTTTTTTTTGCCGTTTTTATAGATAAATGTTCGGAACCCTCGTGATCGAACCCGACTAGCACTTGGCCGGTTTTTTGATTATTTAACTGATAGACTAATTGTAATATTATTGTTTTGACACTGAAAACTAGCCCATTTCTGTAAATACTATTATATCGCTCAATTGATCCTTCCATATTTAAATCAGTACCGGCGAGTTTTAAACTGAAATATGAAAAACTTTAGACTTGAATTCTTGGAAAAGCTAAAATTGTAAACCGGCATAAACTTTCATTAAAATGGTAGACAGTTATTTTGTAGTGGGCAACAGAGGAACAATAGGCTAGTTTCCTAAATAAATATAATTAGTCCGTCAGTTAGATATTCAAAACATATTGCACACGTATTTTTTGTTTTGTCGATTAAACAAAAAATGATAAAGATATAGCCCTTTGAAGTGCTGTGTGACGTCATAGTTTGCTACAATTTTCAGCAAACTTTGACGCCGCGAGCCCCCACTCCTTAACTTTGACACGCTTTATCTTTATTATTTATTGTTTATTTGACAAAAGAAAAAATACGTGTCCAATATTTTTTGATTATCTAACTGACGGACTAATTGTTATGTTATTATTACGACCAAGGAAACTAGCCTATTGTTTCAAACTATTGTTGAAGACTGTTCTGTAAAAGTTCAAAATGGCGAAAGAGGTAATGTTAATATAAGTCTTGTACTCCTTTTTAAAGCATTTTTTCACAGCTTGGAGTTTTCAAATACTGTTTTGCTAAAAATTATTACAGTATTTTTATTATATCACTGAAACTAGATTATAAGACATTATGACTAAAAACGGGGTTCTGGTCCCTACGCCAGGCGTCCCGTACTTGCCTGGAAAATGGGCTCCTGACGAGTTCGAAACTATAGTCCGCAAATCCCACAAAATAACAGTGAGTAACCTGTTTTTAGTCATGAAGTTTTTTTTAATTTTTATTATTTATGGCTTTTACGCATGACATATTTAGCCAGTTTCAAGTATAAAAGATTTTCCGCGCTTTTTTTAAGTCTTGTTAATCAACGAAATAATGGTGTAGTTCATTTCGTTGATTATACGGAGCCCCTGGCGACAATTGCCACGAATCCACTTAATCACAGACGACGCAACGAGGCGGACAACCACCAGCCCACTAAGTAAATCTCATTACAGCCGCACTATGACAGTTTATTTTAGTTATTCCACACATTGTTCATAAACATGGGCAATAACACCAAATTACACCGATTTCACATTATAAAGTCCACTAGAAACAATTTACAAAACAATCCAAAACACAAGCTGTGCAGTCCGCCAAAATTCCCGCCAAGAACTCAAGTTGCTGCTTATTTATAAAGTTCATAACACACCACAGATAATTCAAAACAACTAGTGTTCGTGTTCGAAAGAGTTTAGTTTACTTCCTAAGAGATTTTAAGTGCAGATACTTATACATTAGAGTATTCATAGAAGAAACGTGGATTTTCTAATTAAAATTGTACAATGGTATGGAACTCTGGTATGTGTACTGATGCAACTCTCATTTGGCCAGGATTTTTAAAATAAATTTAGTAGTTTTGCGTATGTGTAAATGCGATTTTACGATAGGAGATATTATAGGAGATAATTTAGATACGGCTTCTTTCATAGGTGTAAAGAAAACAATACTATGTCATTTCATATCTCTTTTATATTAAATCAATAAACACCACATATTTTTATACATTTCATTTCATAATAACACGAATTACTTGTGTATCAATAATTTTTCAACTTCTAGTAACGCGAACCATTCTTAATAATGTAACTGCAACATCACCAGCTCATATGTGATTATACAACCAACTACCTGTAAAAACATACATAAATTTATTTTATACTCTTACTCAGCTAAACTCCACACCACTTAAGAGCCCAACATATGCCAGGCGGCGTGGCAATACAAACGCGGATGGTCTAAACGCGTTGGCTACTTTGGATATTTTCGTTTTTTAGGAATATTCAAGGGTTATTCGAAAAAGAAAAACATATGATGGCTGCCTTATCTGTAATGCAATAATAATCAAAAGTTTCAAGGTTAATTTTAATGTATTTGGTGAATAATGCTATATACCGAGTAAATTAGACGTGATTTGGAGGCAACTTTGCAATTTTTATCTATCGAGAAAATTTAACGCAACCGTGTTTTTGAGTCATATAGTTACCAGAGTTAGTCCAGAACTTTGCTGCATTTTTATTTCAACTTGAGTATTTAATTATTATTGATATAACAGTCAATCATGCAAAGCAGTGTGAGATAGTACGGGCCCTTAAATGAGAATGCCACGCACGGCAGGAGAAGTAATGAGATTGGACAAAGTTTGAAACCACATCAGACATTTCAAGGTTAAGAAAATTGAGGAATAACATCGTCAAAATCGCTTTCCAAGACAAATCAATCAATCAAATGAGCCCTAACACGATTGGTGTTCGAGTATCTTGTTTAGTTTGAGAATCTATTAATTACCTATTATTACCTATCAACTCCATCATCAGACCAATGCACCGATTCCACAATATTGAATTGTCATTCGATTTATTGATAACCGGGAAATGGATCAAAAACTTGCAAGATTTGACTACAGACAAACATCGGGACAGAAGAAACTAAAAAAAAGCATGTTATATAAAAGTATATAATAAAAATACTAAAAATGGCAGATGTCGACACAGAGACAACACAAAATGGTATGTTGTGTAACTTAACGTTAGTAACTTCTTATTAATCGATAAACGCCGGCTGCATGCACGAAAAAGTGCATGCAGCCGGCGTTTATCGATTCAAACGTTCCGTGCAAGCGAGAGCGCGGAACAAGCGATAGAGAGGCACGATCGATTTAAGCGTTCGGCTTGTGACGCATCTATCTCTCTTCCTCCGTTATCACGTAAAATTATCGTCCGTAAAAGGACTTTACAAACAACCAATTTTTAGTTTTTAATTTTTAGATTTTTAAAAAGAGCCCATTACATCCTCAGTACTTACGTTTCTACAGCTTCATCACGCCTTTGACAGTATTGGGTGAGTTACGAAGAAAAAATACCCACTAATTTTGCTACGGGCGTGTATTCGGGTGGACACACACACATTTATGTAAAAACACATAATTCGGGTGTTTTGGTGAAAACACTGACACATTTTTCTGGTGTTTTGGTGATAACACATATTTTCCCAGACTCGCAAGTCGCCGAATCACCGCTTCGCTTCACAGCCTTCGATCAAATATAATGCTAGATTCACAGTCTCATACAAAATAATGTCCTCGAGCCAAAACATCATGCATACTTACAAATAACAACAAAAACGGTTTATACTAAAAGTATGACACTCCTCCATCTTTCTTTTTCACTTTTGTCGCGTAGTTTTTGCATCTTTTCACTGACCTTCGTCATCGCGAGACGTGTGAGTGCTAGCGCGGTTTATTGAAACTGTGGACAAAACAGCTCCGAAACTCGATTAGTGCGCTGTTTTGCCTATGCCATTTTTCGAGGGCGAGTCGTGAATCTACCATTATATTTGATCGAAGTTTACAGCACATATTTCATGGAAAAAATGCTTACCTTTAACAACACTGGGCGAGTCACGATGAAAAAGATCCCACTCATTCCAATGGGTGTGTATTCGATTTGTAAACGAAAACGACGTACCTGTAGAAGGTAAAATCAGTAAAAACTATGTACGTATAACTTCTATTTATGTATGCGCTTAATATTGTTAGGGCTGTCACATAGGTGAAAAAGGAATTTCGTTGACAATTTGTGTTATATGCAGAACCTCAAAGGGTCCTTCTGGTGCAGTACAGGTGCAACTACATCCTATTCAGAAACCTACTGCACCATTTCAAGTTATCCATATGGATATCACCGGAAAACTTGGTTCCAGAGATTCTGAAGGAAGAGATGAGTATGTCATTGTAATAATTGATGCCTATACAAAGTATTTACTATTAAATTACTCTACTGATAAAAGTCAAAGCAGCAGTCTAGCTGCTTTAAAACGTCTGATACACCTGTTTGCAACACCAATACAGGTGGTGGTTGATGGAGGAAGAGAATTTTTGGGAGAATTTAAGGTATATTGCGACCGATTTAGTATTGACATCCATGCAATAGCGCCAGGAGTAAGCCGAGCAAACGGACAAGTGGAGCGAGTAATGTCTACGCTAAAAAATGCTTTAACCATAATTAAAAATTATGAAAGTGAAAAGTGGCAAGTTGCACTGGAAGCATTACAACTGGCATTCAATTGCACTGCACACCGAGTAACTGGTGTAGCACCCCTTACACTCCTTACACGACGACAACATTGTGTTCCACCAGAACTGCTGAGATTGGTAAATATTGAAAGCCAAGCCGTAGACTTTGATTCGCTAGAGCAGCTTGTGTCAGAGAAGATGGCTGCTTCAGCTCAGTATGAAAAACAACGCTTTGATAAGAAAAAAGCTAGACTACGACCTTTTCAAAGAGGAGATTACGTTCTTATAAAAAATAACCCACGTAATCAGACTTCTCTCGATTTTAAGTACAGTGAGCCCTACGAGATTTACCGAGTGTTGGACAATGACCGCTATATGGTGAAAAGGGTCACAGGTCGAGGACGTCCACGAAAGGTGGCTCACGACCAACTACGCAGAGCTCCGCAACCGGGCGACCAGGCAACCGTGTCGACGGATCCTTCAGTATCACAGCTGGTGACTGCAACACCTGAGCAAACTACATCAAATGAACAACTTTAAAACTCGAGGGGATACACCTATGGATGTCTTAAACCCGGTGAGTTCTATCCTTTTCTACAAATATTCAAAATTATATTATGAATGGCAGCACCTTAAGTATGGCAGTTTGTATGTCATACCTGTGACGTAACTAATAGCCACATAGTAATTTGGATGTGGCAATTTATTTTGCTATGTCTGTTTTGTTTATAAAACTCGTATCGCTTGCAAATTTATATTAATAAGTTGTGGTACTCTCATGTTTGCTGAGCCATAATATGTTTATACTTAACAATCGATTTAAAATGGATGTGAGACTGCTATCTCGTACATAATTTTTCCTGTGTGGACCACGATCATAATGAAATGATCCAGACCACACCATCGACCTAGACCCATTTCCTTTAGGGCCTCTGTGGACCACGGCTTACATGACCGCTCAGACCACAGCATCATCATTTTATTTATCCCGTGTGGACCACGATCATAATGAAATGATCCAGACCACACCATCGACCTAGACCCATTTCCTTTAGGGCCTCTGTGGACCACGGCTTACATGACCGCCCAGACCACAGCATCATCATTTTATTTATCCCATGTGGACCACGATCATAATGAAATGATCTAGACCACACCATCGACCTAGACCCATTTCCTTTAGGGCCTCTGTGGACCACGGCTTACATGACCGCCCAGACCACAGCATCATCATTTTATTTATCCCGTGTGGACCACGATCATAATGAAATGATCTAGACCACACCATCGACCTAGACCCATTTCCTTTAGGGCCTCTGTGGACCACGGCGTACATAACCGCCCAGACCACAGCATCATCCTTTAACTAAAAGTTTGTAAATAATACAGGTTTACGTGGAGTAACTGTATTGAGTAATTAATAAATTTTAATCATGGCGTGATGTGTGGAACATCGTCAAATGACATATATGAACTATTAAAACTAAATCTGCAAATGAAACAACAAGAATTGCACAATGCGTGGAGCATCAATTCTTACAAAGTCCCATAAACTGTGCTCTCTTATTTTGTATTTCCAATGAGAACTCTGTACAGCTGATAACTTGGCAAAGTTGATGAGCTAAAAAAAAAAAATATAACAAAAGACATGCAAAATAAAATATTAACATTAAGTAGAATTTGACATGAGCCAAGTTATCAGCTAGCGGATGTTCAGGCGCTAGTCTAAAATTTTAAAACATTACATTTCAGAATGATCATCTGAATTTTCTACCTCGGGCTGGTGCAGAGCGCGCACCGCCTCGCAGAATGGCCGTGTCGACGCGTCAAGTTTATTCAATGATTTTAATTAGCAAGTAAATAAATTATCTATGATTGCCAATAAGAATATCAAACTAAAATAGACGTAACTTTAATTTTCTTAACCAATCTTAATTACTTATTGAATTTTAAGAATTTAATGAAACATTTTTGATTGTTATTGTTTGGAATCCAAAAAAAATATTAATTATAATTTAAGTTACATTCAAAGATTTATTGTTTAAAAGTATAGACAATTAATAACGCAATTTATAAATATCGATCGATGCGTTTTAACCAAACTTTTCATCATTCTTTAAAAATTAACACTGAAACATGCCATGTCAGCCATATTGAAAAGTTTGGTGAAAACACATCCGATTATTATAATTGTTTTTTTCGTCATGCGTGAAATGTAATGATTTTTCTGTTATTAAAATTAATAATTAATTAATTTAAAATTTCTGATGCAACAGTTACGTTGCTAAACATTGTTTTTAAGTTTATTGTTTCGCATTTGATGCGCGTATTGAAATAGTCGGAAGTTGCTAAAACGGCCATGTTGTTTTGACTACTCAACATCGTAAGGACGTAAGGTTTTTGTGATCATTCGGTTACGAGACTCCGAAGCGGAACTATCTTGTGAGTAAATGTTTTAATTATTTAAAATTGCTGTGTTTAGGATTGATTTTGTGGTTTAACTATAAGTTGTAAAAGTGTGATAAAATTATAAGTATTCCTCTGTTGTTCTGTGTTTCATTGCCTTCTAATGATAGCTGTGACGTCAGTAATACTGATGTCACGGTTCCTAAAAATTCCAATGGGGTCCTCTCGCCGTCATATATAAATTGCAATTTAATATCATCAAGAACAGTTTAGTGAAAATGTGCTCTGTTCTGGTGTTCTGGTTTTCTCTCTCTAAACCTTCTCTCTCCCTCTGTCTGACCTATATCTACGTATATCATTATCTATGTCAGGCCCATCCTGTCAAAGCCGGGAACTAACAAGCTCTTTGTACCCGGTTCGATATAAACACGTAAATAGTACTCTCATACTTACATCAAGACTATATTCAGCCGAAGAAACTGCATCCAAAGCAGCGAGGGGTTTCTTTGCCACCAAATTGACGTTTGCAGCCAATATTGACGTGACAACAAACCTCAGAACCAGGAACAGAAAGGAAAACACGTAGTATGTCAGGTATACTGGAGATTGCCGGAGTCTGAAAACAGAAGTAAGTGCGAGTTATGCATTACCTTCGCAATGGAAACTTACTTATAGCATACCACTGTAAATAAGGTTGTTCTGAACCTTATTTATCTCGCAAAATACTTAAATTAGGAGTTTCAAATCTAAGTAATATGATTTTTGACTATTTTATCTCTAAAAGTGTAAGATGAAAACACGTTTTGATAAAAATTTTTTCCATAGAAATATTTTTTGAAAAATGGTCTTCGTTTGCAGAGTTTTTGTTATTGTAGCTCAAATGCGACGAATGAAATAATGATTTTTAGACTAAAAGATAGTTTATTAGTAATTCATCAAAATTTAAATATGAAAATACAATTAACCGGTCTGATTCTATATAAAATAGAAATAACGAATTTGGCGCTTACGTTTTTTTCTTTGAGCGACTTGAGACTATACCTATCTCATCATTCACGGGCTAAACCGCCAAGCGCTATCCCTTGCGCGCACTTGATCAGTCTGCGTACGCCTTTGCCGAGCGATGGTACCAAACCTTTGAGGCCTCGTCTTAAGGCACGTTGGGATTTTTTTAAGATGGGAAAGAACCTTTAAAATCGCGGAACTGCTACCGTGACTGTAATAGATCGTTTTCCAACGCGATTTCTGATGTGTAAGATAGTGTTTGAAGACTATAAACCCTAACTAATGTTATAAATTCGAAAGTGCGTTTGTTTGTTTATTTGTTTGTTTGTTACGCTTTCACGTTGTAACTACTAAACCGATCATCATCATGTAATTTTGCATACACGTTATCTGGGGTACGGAGAAGGACATAGGGTACATTTTATCCCGAGAAAAAGTACTTTTCCCGAGGGATCGACATTGACGCGGGCGAAACCGCGGGCGAAAGCTAGTTAAAGATATAGGGATATACTAGCTGTTGCCCGCGGCTCCGCCCGCGTTAATGTCGTTCCCCTGGGAACAGTAGAAATGATAAAAATTCCATACAAACCCCTGCCCCTTTGCTTTTTCCCCTTAAGGGTCCATACTACCTCACACTGCTTTGCAAGATTGACTGTTATATCAATAATAATTAAATACTCAAGTTGAAATAAAAATGCAGCAAAGTTCAGGACTAACTCTGGTAACTATATGACTCAAAAACACGATTGCGTTAAATTTTCTCGATAGAAAAAAATTGCAAAGTTGCCTCCAAATCACGTCTAATTTACTCGGTATATAGCATTATTCACCAAATACATTGAAATTAACCTTGAAACTTTTGATTATTATTGCATTACAGATAAGGCAGCCATCATATGTTTTGCTTTTTCGAATAACCCTTGAATATTCCTAAAAAACGAAAATATCCAAAGTAGCCAACGCGTTTAGACCATCCGCATTTGTATGGCCACGCCGCCTGGCATATTTCGGGCTCTTAAGGGAGAATTTAATACATTTCACCTGCATAGATATATATCTTTAGCCCTTAAGGAGGGGATTTTGCCCATTTCACCTACACAGATATTTTTATATTATAATGGAGAACTTCTTATTGTCATATTTCTAAGTAAATAAAAAAAATCCATACAAACTTTACCCCACCTATTCTACCCCTTCAAGGGGAAATTTCGACCATTTTAACTACACAGATCTTTTTAATTGTAATGTAAACATATATACTTATTTTTATACTTCTATGTCCAGAAATGAGAAAATTTCCATACAATCCCCCCCCCCCCCTTTATCCCTTAAGGGGGAAATTTTGTACGTTTCACCTACACAGATCTTTTTTAATTGTAACCTAGAACGTATATACTTATTTTCATACCTCTAAGTCTAGAAATGGAAAAATTCCATACAAACTTTACCCCCTATTTACCCCTTCAAGGGAGAATGTTGTCTGGTTCACCTAAACAGATCTATTTTAATTTTAATTAAGAACTTGCGTACCTACTTTCAAACTTCTAAGTCCAGAAATGAGAAAATTCCATAAAACTTCAACCCCTTTGATTTTCTAAAAATCCTTTCTTAGTGCTCATTTACATCATAAAAAGAATCCCTGTGCCAAATTTCAAGTTTCTGCGCACAGTAGTTTCGGCTGTGCGTTGATATATAAGTCAGGTTTGCCTTTGGCCCGCGGCTCCGGCCCCGTAAGTGTCGATTTCTCAGGAATAGTAGAATTACCCGGAATACATTAGTTTATGACTTTCAATGAAACACCTTAATATTGAATTTTAATTGAATAACTTCAAAAACGGAAAGCTTCATACTAACTTTGCATCCCCGTTATATAGGGATCCCCCTTAAGGGATGATTTTTGAGAAAATATTTTACTCGTGTTTCATGCCTTTTAGTAAAGAACCTTCATGCTGAATTTCATTCGACTAACTTCAAAAATGGCAAAGATTCATGCTTACTTTGCACCCCTATTTTACCCCCTTAAGGGATGATTTTTGAGTAAAATATTTTACTCGTGTTTCATACCTTTCAGTAAAGAACCTTCATGCTGAATTTCATTCGAATAACTTCAAAAACAACAAAGATTCATACTAACTTTGCAACCCGTTTTTCCCCCTAAGGAGATGAATTTCCAAAAATCCTTTCTTAGTGCTCCCCTACGTTATAAAAGGAACCCCTGTGCAAAATTTCAAGTTCCTAACCCTTATAGTTTAGGCCCTGCGTTGATATGTCAGTCAGTCAGTCAGCTTCTCCTTTTTTTTTAGTATGGATTACTATGGATAGTATGGATAGGTATTTTTTTTTTTTTTTTTTTTTTCCTAGCCTGTAGTTGTTATGTCCCACTGCTGGGCAAAGGCCTCCCCCTTGTTTTTCCATTCGTGTCTGTCCATCGCAACTTCCACCCATCCAATCATAAACTTGTCGAGATCATCTCTCCACCTCCTTCTCGGTCTACCTCTACCTCGGCGACACTCCGGCACCCAAAAAGTAGCCAACCTAGCCCACCTTTCTGACTGCATACGACAAACATGGCCCGCCCAGTTCCACTTAAGTCTGGCAGTTTTTACACCTACATCTTCAACCTGAGTTAAGGAGCGAAGTTCGGTGTTTCTCACCTTATCTATAAGACGTAAGCCTAGCATGCTACGCTCCATCGCTCTTTGAACTTTTTTTTTAATGAACCGATTTTAATGAAACAAACTTTAAATGTTAAACTGAGTTAAAACAAAGCAATTGGTGAAAGTTTGAAGTAAATCGGTTCAGTATTTTCGGAGATAATCGTGATCATACATACAGACAGACAGACAGACAGACAGACAGACAAGAAATTCCAAAAAAAATTTTTTGCTTTCTATTATTCTTTTTAAGTGTCCCTCTATCCATTTCGGTCAAAAATTCGAAATGTACAGACAAAATAATTTTACTGTTTTATTATATGTATAGATAACACAAATTGAGCTAGCCCCACAATAATAATAGCCCCATTATAACAACTTTTTCTACGGGACCAATGCTGGGAATTTAAAAAGAAATTGACATTTTCATATCAAGTGTTCGGCCGGCCCGATAATTAGTATGAAAATGTCAAAAATAAAATTGAGTTCCGAGCATTGGTCCCATTGAAAAAAAATTTCATTTTGACGGGCTGAGTCACCCCTTCACGGGAACGTCGCTGGTTATGCTACACGTTAATGGTCCTTTTAAGTGAATCTTTGGTTTCGTACTGCAAATTCGAGATCCGTACTTACTTGTTCACTATTTCTTCATCACAGCCTGTTCGTTTTGGTTTTGTTGTGCTGGAAGAAAGAAATTTGAAATAAATATATAAATATATACGGACAAATCACACAGATTGAGCTAGCCCCAAAGTAAGTTCAAGACTTGTGTTATGGGATTCTAACTCAACGATACTATATTTTATAACAAATACATATATAGATAAACATCCAAGACCCAGGCCAATCTGAAAAAGATAATTTTCCATCTTGAACCGGCCGGGGATCGAACCCGGTCACTCCGTGTCGCAGGCAGGCGTGTTGACCGCTGCGCCACGGAGCTTAGTAATAGGTTTTACAAACAATACAAACTCGTAAATAACGTTACATATTGAAAAGGCTTAGTACTCGATTATCGTTCCAAATATATAAAACATAGAGGCTTAAAAGTTGATCAAATTATCCATTATAAACAAGAAGTGTGAACACCCGCGCTTATCAAAGCACGCGTACCTGCTGACGTGTCCACATTTGGTAAGTTAGACATTTCGACCAGGGAAAAATTGCATTCATTTGAGCGTGCCGATGCATTTTTGTTTGCGCCACTGCCACATTTCTCAAGAGCCTATCCTTATTATTCTTAGATCCATGGTCACGAGCCGTCTAACCGGATGCGCGTAGCAATCGCGTGGTTTCCAAACATTCCGAGACTTTGCGGACTAATTTGAGTTAATTTTGTTGGTTTAAATTTTTTTACCGTTACGTGTGGTTATTATTTATTACGTCGTTACGTATGACACGTGACTTACCAGTCAGCCTGTATAGAACGAAAATCATGAGTACCTATGTACGTACGCTACGTTTCATGTTCGCAAAAGATATGCTGTGTAGCAAGAGGGCGTGCTAGAAACCATGTCTACAAAATGTCCAACATTAGCAGATGAGATACTTAAATAAGTTTTATAGAAGAAGATTTCATACAATGAAATGAAGCCATAATGGCGGTCGTGAGAGTGAAATTGTAAATAATATTTTAATTGAATATACATACGAAAATAAACAAAAATATTTGTAGATTTATTTCTATTATATCATTTATTTTATTTAATTTTTGTGATAAGCTTTTAATATAAACGAATCCATATTGTAAAGTGCTTTCCAAGACAAATCAAATGACCCCAAACAAGATTGTGTCCCTTGTTTAGTACAAGGGACACAATCTTGTTTGGGGTCATTTGATTTAAGAAGTCCTATATCCTTCCGATTCCATCATCAGATCAGCGCAACGATTTCATAATATTGTATGGTCATCCGTACGTATATATTACGTATGCATTCAGCTCAATCGGTAACTGGGAAAGGGATCAAATTTAACAAACAGGTGAAACAAAATAGGCACCTATAGCCGCGTATCCCGCACTCGCCTTAAAAATGGGCGTCTAAAAGTAAAGTCATACAAATAATCTTGATAAAATAGCACGTGAGTGACCCGTTTTGTACATTTTTCTTTGGACGGCAAATGAGTGAGTCACCTAATAAGGGTAAGTGATCACTTCTGCCCATAGGCAACTGCAACACCCTAGTCTTGTTCATGGAAGAGAAACAGGCTTAAGCCGGCAACGGAAGCGTTGCCGGGCCACCATGTAATATGTATCCCGCATTGGCCTAAAATTTTGACTGACAGAGAATGCCTTTTGGCATAAAGTCCACTTTACTCCATATTTGTACGTTTTTTATGCAATAAAGTTTAAATAAATAAGTAAAACTTACTTCAGAATGTAGAATAGTTGCAAACAGATAAAAAATATGTAAACCACGAAGGACTGCAGGATGAATCCTGATAGCCTGGCGTCCACTTCCATCACCAGCTCCACCACGCGCGAGTAATGAACGCGGAGCTGTGCCCAGGATAAATTATTCTGGAAAAGTTTAAATCCATTACAACAATACAAGATTCAAAAATGTATTCAGAAGAAAGGTTTTTTAGGCATTTTTGCTAAATCAATGTACAGTCAGGGACAGAGATACATGACCAGGCCGTCTACCTTTATCTTGGACTTTCTGTTAAACTATAAATAATATTGACATGAAAAATTATATCAAGAAAGACTTTATTGAAATCTTTCTGTATATAAATTTGCATGTTATTATTAGACTGGTGGCAGGCCAACCGGTGTCGCCACTTTCAACCTTTTTTCATTACGAGTACGTAATATATCGCGGGATACAGCGTTTGAAGGACTGTCATGAGCAAACACACAGGTATCGACCTAGTCTTTTATAGTCTGTCCGGGACTTGCAGTACACCCACAAGAGATTTTTTCACACTCGAAAAGTAAATAAAAATAATAAAATTATTTAATTCGGAAAATATTTTTTACTAACTTTCACCCATAGCTTTGTTTGCGTCAATGTCGTTCCCTCAGGAACTGTACTTTTCCCGGGATGAAAGATAGCCGAGTCTTTCTTAGTACTCCAGAGAACTTGTATGCAAAATTTCATGATGATCGGGTTAGTAGTTACGGTGTGAAAGCGTAACAAATAAACAAACTTACTTTTGCATTTATAATATTAGTAAGGAAGTAAAGATAAGAATAAGGAGTAATAGAGAAAAGATAAGAATAAGAATAAGGAGTAGTAAGGATACTCAATAGTACAAAACATGAAAAAATAACAAATTGCTTAGAACCGCCTTTCTGTTCCAAAGGACAAAAAAATATTTTTTATTTTTGTACTTTATCCGCTGCGTAACAAAATTGAACAGCCTTTCACGGCAACGCATCATAATGTAGGTACTGCGACTGTACAGTGCGTACCAAGTCTTTGAAATTACCAATTGCATTTGGCGGGCGCTGACACTTCTTTTGTCGGCTGCCGGCGCGGCGTCGCCTTGTCAAAGCGCGCAAGTCATTTGAACGGATAAACTATAACGGCTGTTATTATGCGCGCAAGCGATGGCGCATTATGACGCCGTGCATTATCTTAACTCTTTAAATTTTGGTTTTGTTCTAAAGTGTTAATAAAAATAACAATGTGGTAGATTCTAAACATTTTACAATTTCTAGTGTACAGTAACGAGCATTATTATTATTAATTGTATTCCATTAAAGAGGATATTATACCATTCTGAATCGCATCCCGATTCGGACCTGATGAGAGTAACGCCGCTATACGTGCGATACGATGAGAGATATCTAGTATCGTGTCTAACGTATAGCGGCGTCCCTCTCATCAGATCCGATATTCAGGATGGTTTAATACGCTTAAAATCTCACCACATTAACTTAAGAGCCATTGTATATATTAATTTTAATATATATTATATAATTAATGCTCGTGACAAACAGATGTTAAACATATGTAAAAATACACTGCTTGCACTCACTTGATGACTATAAATAACTTTGTTGAGATCCTGGAAGTAAGATATCAGGTATATGCTGAAGCAAATCGTCAATACGTCGGTGAAGCTCCACAGGAACGTACATTGGGAGTTGACCATCTAAAACGTTTTAAATATTGTCATTTTCGAATTATAAAGGAATTGTAATATTCAGGTCAGGGGTCAACCACTGAGCTTTTCTCATAACATATTTTCGATTTTAATATTAAACCGAGCATTGTTATGCTATTTATATAATTAATTGAGAAGGCCTACTCCACTTTAATCAACTTTCAATTCATCTGATATGAATTAAGTTGGATACCACACTTCTAAATAGTGGGTAGTAATGGAGATTACGCATGTTTCGAATGCGTGTACCTATAATATGTGATGAATAAATTCGCCGCGGTGATTTGAAGCTATGGCAGCTCAGTGGTTGAGAGCATCGACGGGCTAAATGTCGAAGGTTTGTGGGTTCAAATCCTACCTGTGGCGAAATTTTTTCATCACATATTTTCGATTTTAATATTAAACCGAGCATTGTAATGCTATTAATATAATTAATGAGAAAGCTTTCTCCACTTTAATCAACTTTCAATTCAACTGATATGAATTAAGTTGGATACCACACTTCTAAATAGTGGGTAGTAATGGAGATTACGCATGCTTCGAATGCGTGTACCTATAATATGTGATGAACAAATTCGCCGCGGTGATTTGAAGCTACGGCAGCTCAGTGGTTGAGAGCATCGACGGGCTAGATGTCGAAGGTTTGTGGGTTCAAATCCTACCTGTGCCGAAATTTTTTCATTAAATGCTTTTCGATTATAATAATTTTTTATACATATAAATATATAAATAAATATAGAAAAATTTTAAAGGTATACGATATGAGTACAAGTATATTGTAACTTTTTTGCAAGTCTTTGCATCAATCATCGTTGAATAGTTTTTGATATAATATCTATATGTTTAATTAGTTGCCCATTTTTCGCCCCGAGGGAGACGTAATGACGCATCGCTGCCATTTAGATGTCATGAGTTTCTAAAATTCATTATGTTCCCATGAGTTATGTGGCCAGTTTAACCTACGGTGCTCAAACTTGGGCTTTAAACAAAAGACAAAGACTCTAACTGCAGGTTTGCCAGCGAGCAATGGAGCGTAGTATGTTGGGTATTAAACGAACAGATCGAGTCAGAAATACCACCATACGCTCCATTACAAACGTTGTAGATGTTGGCAAAAAGTCAGATAAGCTAAAGTGGGACTGGGCGGGTCACGTGTGCCGTATGCACCAGATCAGATGGGCCCATATAGCTACTTTATGGACTCCGACAGACGGAAAAAGAAAGAGAGGAAGACCCAGAACAAGGTGGTTGGATGAATTAAATTATTATGACGAAAACTGGAAGGAGAAACCTAGGAATAGGGGTGCCTGGAGAAAAGAAGAGGCTTTTGCCCAGCAGTAGGACATAAATGGCAAAAAAAGAGTGTAGTGGATAAACCGTCGCACTTGGTAGTGCCCCTTGTAAGGGCTTATTACCCGGTAGCAGTAACAGCGGTCGCTCAAATTCAAAGACCATATAGCGACACTGGTTGGGGAGCACCAAAATCCAATCCACGACTTCAAAAAGGCGGAAATGGTCTTTTAACTTCAAAGTCAACTTTAAGGCTACTAGGAAAATCTGACACAAGCATAAATAAACCTAATCATCATCATCATCATGAGGTCCTTTTTAGTCTCCACTACAGGAGCACGACCCTCTCTGTACTACTAGGGCCATACTTGGTCAGAGTAGCCAGAGGACTTGGCCTACACTCTCCACGCTGGCCAGACGGGTTGGAGAGGTGTCTTAGATGTTTATAAGCTTTGTTTAGCTTGTATTTCCTTAGTCGCCTCTTACGACATCCACGGGAAGACTTGGAGTGGTCCTCTTCTACTCTGCCGGATACCACACGGCAAATTAAACCTCAAGAAACACATAATTGTAAGATTAAACGAACATAACCTAAGTAAAGTTCTATCATAATTATACGAAGCTCCCCGTCCGAGGTAAATACTTATAACTTGTAGTTGGTCCCACCTTATTCCATGCTGGTCTGGTAGTAAAGAAAAAGCATAAAATGTACCAGCTGCTTCTCTTCCCGTGTAAAAGCTGATAGAGTGAATGGGCTCAGATATGAAGATTCTTTTCTTTCGAAATTGATTTTTTTCCACCTAATGCACACCAACATGCTAAACGTGCATTTTAGGTCTTAAAGACTGTCTACCCTGGAAAAAGACGTAATAGTATGTATATATACACAGAACACGTATGTAAATTACATCCTATGCTAATAAGCATGAAACCTATACACATTTACTTAAAATGTGCATGCTAGTTAGTGCATAATCAATAAATATCGAATATAATATGATATTATTATAAAAACACGGTTTCACTCACGTATATGTAGTTGGAATCGCTAACTAGTTTCGGTCTGGTACGAAGACCATCATCAAAGCGAGTGTTAGGGGTAGCGACACAGCGGTTTCGCTTCCCTCAGAGCACTGAGGGCTGACTCGCGCGACGCTGGCCGCGCCGCTGCCCGCGCTTCACGCGAGCAAACAATGCTCGAAACTAGTTGGCAATTCCAACTGAATAAAGGTGAGTGAAACCGTGTTTTTATAATGAATTTATCTGGAAAGCGTACACCCTTCGGGGTAATACGTGATGAGAGAATTCGATGTGATTTGAAGTCTCGCTGGTGTAGTTAGTAGCACACTTAGGGCGTCAACCTAAGGGACGTGGTTCGAATGCTACCGGTGGCCGATTTGTTTTTCATCACATATTTTTAGTATTAATAAATCCCCCTCCTCTGGGTGGTTTGGAAGTCCCTCAACAGACTCCGAGCTGGCGTGGGTAGATGCCGAGAGAGCCGGACTAAGTGGGGTTTCTCCAACAATGATCATTGCGATTGCGGCGTCACGCAATCGATGACTCACCTTATGACGTGCCCCAACTGTCCTTCCACCTGCACAGTCGAAGATCTTAATAAGGCAAACGACAAAGGAGTCGCTGTGGCCACCTACTGGTCAAAGACTGTATAGGAATCAGTTTCAATTATAACCATTTTGACTCGAAAAGAAGAAGAAGAGTATTAATAAATACCTACTGGTCCTCAATCCAGTACTACAAGTACCTATTTAGTAATACTAGCGTGTTTATTTCTAGCCAAGCCTAAAAGACAGAAAAAGTAGATTGTTGCATCGAGCAGAAAGTAATTTATTTCTGTACCGAGTGCTTATTTGGAGCCCGAGCGCCAACGAGAGCTCTAAGAAGCACGAGTGCGATATAAATTCTTTCAACTGTTACAAGATTACAAGAAAAACAAAACCGAAGAGAAATTACGATTAGTGAAATTACATTCACGTTAACATTTTTTTTTCTTTTGGGCCAGTATTTTTTAGGCCACGTCACTTTACACGCTAACTGTATAACTCCATATGGCCATCAGGTTGGCCAACCTTTTTTGTGACATGTGACATATGTGACACCCACAGTGTGACACCTATGGTCCCGTGATTAAAAAAAATAACAGTGCAGTAAAGGATTTCCATACATTTATACTGCTCTAGAGCAGAAAAGTTCCGCTTTGTGCTGGATATGCAGTGCGGTTATGATAGAATTGCAGCGAAGTTGGAAGAAAAAAATATAATAAACTAGCTTTCGCCCGCGGGTCCGTCGCGTCAATGTCGATCCCTCGGGAACAGTACTTTTTATCGGGATAAAATGCTCCCTATGTCCTTCTCCGTTGATGCAAAATTTCACGATGATCGCTTCAGTATTTACAGCGTGAAATTGTAACAAACAAACAAACTCACTTTCACATTTATAATATTAGATAGGATAAATACCTTAAAAACCAGCCCGAAGAAATGATTATAAGGAACATGATCGAAATAATAGGGCATATTGTATGTGAAATATTTCGATACGCGATCGTTCAAGGTTTCCGCTTTTGTACATTGCACGGCGAGTGAAACGCAGTAACTGACAGCTAACAAGTGCTCCACTGAAATGATAACAATATAAAATTTAATTTTAATTAAAATTAATAATAAATTTAATTTATAAATAAATTTAAAATCTTCCATGCTGGTCTGGGGAAAAGAAAAAACTTAGACTGTATCAGCTGCTTCTTTTTCCGTGCAAACCGTTAAAGCCGGCCCAGGGCATGGGGCGAAACTTTAGGAATCATGTCAATAGGCGATGTGGCTAGCAACCCATCACTATTTAGATTCCGTTTTCCACCTTTACGCCCATCAACACGCTAAACGTGGCCTTTGGGTCTTGTAGCCTTAAGCTTTGTCTACCCCGTAAGGGATAAAGACGTGATATTATGTATGTATAAAATTTAAAAAATAAACAACCGTAATCCCTCTAATTTTAAACGACTTCAAAAGGAGGAGGTTATCAATTCGGTTGAAAGATACAGCCCTGTGGCAGACGGACGTACGGACGGACGGAGAGCGAAGCTATAGTAATAGGGTCTCGTTTTTACCCTTCGGGTTCGAAACCTACTAATAGTAGGGGAGCCCATGACATTTTAGGATTTACTCGAGCGCGTCAGATTAAGATATGAGGAATACCTCGCACACAGTATAAGTACCTCCACCACATATCCGACTTTAATATAGGGGGTTATGTTTTTAGTTTCTTTTTTTTGCTACAACATATGGATATCGTCAGATTATATGATTATAAATGTTTCGTGTTATTCTTGAATCACCTTCCAAGTAAAAAAGAGCCACACGATTTTTTCCGACTCCCTTCACCTGACATCATGGTCAAATCGACAGATGATTGCTCCACAACATTTTTGGCATGTTAGAAAGTCATCTTGCATTAATTATACAAGTTTGAGTATTTTCATGTGACAATTATTCTCGTTTTAATTTTTTTTTAACCCCTGGCTTCTTTTCCTTCCGGTTAAATGAAAAATATCAATTAACCTTTTTTTTTCTTTTTACCACCTAATATTTAAAGTCCCTGTGTGCTATGACTTGAGGTCCTTCAAAAGGCGTGTTTACAGGTATCTTATGAGTCGGCAACGCATCAGCACCTCCTCTGGTGTTGCAGATGTCCATGGGCGACGGTGACCATTTTCCATCAGGTGGCTCGTCTGCTCGTTTGCCGTCAAATATACATAAATACAAAAAATAAAAAAAAAGTCACGAAGCTCGAGTAAATAACAATTACACAACACATTTAGCATCCAGGGCTCCCCTACTAAATTAATACCTATTAATTTAATAAAACGTTTTGAGGAATTTCAAAATGTGAAAGAATTACCCAAAGCCATAATGATAATGACACAAGTAATAACATTGCAATACTTGTGTGTATTGTTGGAAGTGCGTATCTCCTGTAAATGTTGTTCAATCTCCATCACTTTAGTCGTGAAGGCAGGCCATTGCTTAGCAAGTCGTGCCATGAGGACCATGTAAATGAAGCCAGTGATGTAGAATATGAAATCCGCTGAAAAAAAGAATCATTATCATTATCATTCCAGCCATTAGGAGTCCACTGCTGGACATAGGCTTTATCCAAGGATTGTTCGTCCATGGGAGGATATTACCATACTCACCACACTTGGTAGGCGAGTTAGCGAGCGCAGTTTTATTCGTTTTTTTTGGGTTTGTTGTGTTCTCCTGCAGCATGCAGTGCGGACAGAAATTCCATCCAAATTTGGTCAATATTGCTCTTTGCACCTCTAGATTTTTTATTTTTCGTGTGTGTAAATAGCCAACACTGGTGTCTGATTTTAGAAGCTGCCTAAAGGTATCTGACGTAGCTTAACGACTGTCATCAACGATGAGAGCCAGGACCAACGGCTTAACGAAGAACAAATGAACACCCATCCCAGTGAGGACTGCTCCCAGGGTTGTTTAACATGCGTAAGCACTTATAAGGCTCACGACCACTGAGCCATCGAGCTCCTCGCCTCTAGATTAGCTTCCTCTTATTGAATACCTTCCCCTGTCGATGTTTCCCGAAACGTATAAGTTAAACATTTTCAAGTGAAAGTGTTATTTAAGTTTGCGTGTGTTAGACCTCATCGTCCCTTCGCATCATGCAAGATAGGGGTCTAACGGAAAAAAAATGGAAGGCTTTTGCTAACTGTGCAACCTTAATAACTATAAAGTACTTACAAACGATAACTATTTTTAGTTCTTTTTCCCAAATATATATCGTTAGTAATATTACTGACACAATCCCGGTCAAAACCGTCGCAGCATAATAAATAAAGTATAATCCTTTTAAATTGTATCTGAAACAATTTGGGTGCATTTATCATTTAGTCAATAGACTAATAGGCTTGTATAAAAAATAACATTTAAAATAATTCCGTCCGTTATATATTATCGAAAAATATTAGATACGTATTTGTTCTTTTTTCAATCAAACAAAAATTTATAAAGATATACCCTGCTGTCCGGTACACTTTTTACCGGCCTGTCGCGTCATGAGCCCCCACTCCTGAACTTTGATGCGCTTTATCTTTATCATCTTTTGTTTGATTGAAAAACAAAAAATACGTATTTAATTTTTTCGATAATCTTCTTAACGAATCGATGGTCAAATTCCCCTTTTTCGCCCAATACTGTGCAACTTGAATTTCGTTTTCTGTAGCCATGTACAGGTCCTCCAGTGTGCAGGTCTCGGGGCACGCTGGGCATGACAGCAGATGTGTCATGGTCTGTGGAGAGCACAGTTGCAGATATTATTTGCAGACTCTGTATAGCTCCACCTGACCAAGTTATCCTTGCTGCGGCCAACTTGGGTTCTTAGTCGGTTCAAGCATTTCCATCCCGGCCAAGCAGGTAGCTTTTGTGCTGGTTCTAATTGAGATGGAGTGGTGCATCTCTCCAGCCAAAGGTGTAGTCCGATCATAGATCTATCTCTATAAGACCAGTTATTGGAATGGGTACAGTAAACTTATCTAAACTTGGAGTGATATATTCCAAAAAAGAATTATATATCTCTCGCTCGTACACGTGTTGTAAATATATGTAAAGAAACCCCTGTGCGATACTTGAAGGGGTAATTCAGCCCATCGATATGAATAACTTTTCTATGGGACCAATGCTGGAAACTCATTTTTTTTACGTTCCCATAAAAATGTACTGTGCTGTCGAAATTTTGGTTGAAAATGACAATTTTTTTGCGTTCACAGTTTTGATCCCCTAAGGAAAAGTTATTCATATCAACGGGCTGGATCACCCCTCCATAGGGTCGCATTCATAGTTAAGGTTTGGAACACCTGAAGAACGAATATGTACCAGAACATAGGGTTCCCTATTTTTTTCATAAAATTTTATATCATAATTTAACATGGCATACTTTTACTTATCTTAATAATAGTTACGCACAATATTAATTTGGCATAATTTTTTGTAATAATTTTTTTAAAGCTTAAATAATAATAATTGTTAAGTATACTATTCTAAAGCCTAATTATTATTATCATCATCATGATCATCATCAGGTCCTTTTTAGTCTCCACTACAGGAGCACTGCAGCCGTGTGGTATCCGGCAGAGTAGAATAGGACCACTCCAAGTCTTCCCGTGGATGTCGTAGAAGGCGACTTAGGACATACAAGCTAAACAAAGCTTACAAACATCTGTGAGACCTCTCCAACCCGTCTGGCCAGCGTTGACTACTCTGGCCGTGTATGGCTCTAGTAGTACAGAGAGGGTCATGCTCCTGTAGTGGAGACTAAAAAAGACCTGATGATGATGATGATGACATGATTTTACTCTTAAACGGATCCCTTTATACCCTATATGAACCCTACGCAGTTGCATGACGACGTTCCCTTTTGTCTGTGCTCGTACTATTTCAATAACAATTGTAGATTCCCCTGTGAAAAGCAAAAATATCACCGAGTTATGGCTGTAAAATAGTATCGGATCTTTTTATCTATGAAATTGGCGATTTCTCTACAGAATTTCGAGTAAATTGAATTTTTCATACTCACGTTTTTAGTTTCATTTCGGGTTTGATAAATTTATTTAAAGTAATATTTTGCATTTATATTTGGATAATAGTAAGCTTGATTGACGCATTATAAAATTTACAGAAAGTAAAAAAAAAATAGAAATATGACGACATTCTTGATCAAAACGGACAACATCCGAAAAGAGTTTTTTTTATGTACTTTTTTTAATAATTAAATACAGAAAAACATAAAATGTATGCATGCACAATGTAAAAAACAAAGTGTTTAACTGAAAATCATAGTCATAGGAACAAATTGACAAGAGTTCATATATATATTGCTAAATTATATTTATATAGCTATATAAATATAGCTCAACATATATACAGTATAAAAATCCTTCCTTACTAATATTATAAATGTTTTTGTTTGTTTTTATCCCGGGAAAAAGAACTGTTCCCGAGGGATCGACATTGACGCGTGCGGAGCCACGGGCGAGAGCTAGTAACAGATAAAAACCGGAGACGACATCCAGCATGTCATTGAAAATCTTAACAGTCTTATAAAATAAGATTTTGTTCAATTTCATCTAAATTACAATTCTCTCACTGCCGATGACAATCTATAGTACGAATATTTTTCTTATACAATAGGAATTTTAGGAGAAATCATGTTAGTAAGCGATGCGGCTAGCAACTTATCACTATTTTGATACTTTTTGCCACCTACTCGCCCACCGACAAAGTAAACGTGGCTTTGAAGTCCCTTGCAGGGAAAAAGACGTGATAGTATGTACGTATCTATATTATATGAAATTTTAGGCATAAAATTAAAAATTAATAATTTATTTGTTAAGTGATCAACGAATTTAGATTTTTGTAGGTAAACTAACTAGGGATAAAAGCATGTACAAAATGAGAGCGTAATCTAGTTGCGAAAGGTGAAATTGAAAAGAGCTCAGGCGCGAAAAATCACTCTGCCCTGGCTCATATTGCCTGATGGGCCGCAATTACGCGCATGCAAAGCGTGATGGGCCAATCTGAGAAAAAAAAGCTCTCCTGCAGTAACTCTCATCTTTTGCCCTATGGACCGAAAGCTACGTTGCCAGAAGGGCCTATCCTGGGTGCTAGTCACCCGGGATCGCCGGGCGGTCACCAGTAATCGGAGCTAATCCTACTCTACGCACTCTATTCCGGTGGCGAGTACGACGAGGTCGGATGGTGGGATTTCTCTGGCTATTCAGAGCCGAAGAGGGTTCGGGGCGGGGAGACGAGGGCAGAATGCCCTCAGCCTTTATAGAAAACATGCGTGAGTCATCCTTTATAAGACGTCATCACGTCAAAAAATATATGATAAACATCTCGAGCATTGTACTTTGCACACTCCCCTTTTTTTTCATCTCTTACTAGTATATATATGGGGTACTTGTTTATGTTACGGCTAATAGGCGAAGTGCGGATACGCCTAGTTCTAGCCGGGTACAACTAGGTACACCCTACCTAGTTTTAACCGAAGATATGTAGGATACACCTAAGTCTAACTGCATGTGTCCGACTGCACCTAGTTGTACCGAGCTAGAACTAGGTGTATCTGCACTTCGCCTATTAGCCGTAACATATACACTGATAATGATAACCTACTTGTTACGCATTTTTTTGTTATCTACTAAATGTCACTAGTTTGTAACTACGATATCCGTTTTTTGTTGCTATATCATTAGTATTAGTGAAGATTTTCCTAATGACTGTATATTATTAAGTTCTTAGCTATTAAGTTATTATATCTTCCGAACAAATAAATAAATAAACACGTCTTTCTTTAAACACGTCTTCATGACTATTGACTAACCTGATCCTGGATATTGTGGGTTCGTTCAATCCTTCAACTGGAAAATAGCCCATCCAACGGCACATCCACATAGATAAACGAAGACATGCATGCATTTCGCATTTCTTCATTTTCGAACTTCCATCTTGTATTTTTGAACTGAAACAATAAAATATGTTGTAATTAAATTGTTAATAGTACAAGCTTTTACCCGCTTTAAAATTTCATCAACATTAAGAGAATTTTGAGTAAAATGAATTTTTTATACTCAGGTTTTTAGTATCTTTTTGGGTTTGATAAATTTAACTAAGCTGAAATTTTGCATGTTTTTACGGACAAAAAAGCTTGATTTAAGCATTATTAAATTTGCAAAAAGTTGAAAAATTACGACATTTTTGATCAAAACGAACAACATCTGAAACGAGTTCTTTTTATGAGCATTTTCAATAATTACATTCAGAAAGACATAAACATTAATGCATGCGTTATGTTAATAATATAGTCCACTTTAAGATTAAAAAAACAAAGTGTGTTTAACTGATAACCATAGTCACTAGGCCCAAAATGGTAAGCGGAAAAACACGCCAATTTCATAAGAAATTAATGGGAAAAGAATGGTAAACAGAAAGGAACGCCAATTTCATAAGAAATTAATAAGAAAATAATGGTAAATAGGAAGGAACGCCAATTTCATAAGAAATTAATAAGAAAAGAATGGTAAACGGAAAGAAACGCCAATTTCATAAGAAATTAATGGGAAAAGAATGGTAAACGAAAAGAAACGCCAATTTCTTATGAAATTGGTGTTTTTTTCCGCTTGTCCTTTTTTACTTATGTAAAGACACATTAGACCACAAGTAATAATTATTGAAATAACTTTTAAATTACTTTGTAAGTCCTGCACCTAGATAATTATTTTTCAAAATCTTCATGTCGCGACGTTCAATATTGACAATCTCGTGCGTTAACTCTGATTGGTTAAATATATTGTTAATCGTAGCCAAACACGTCTGTGTCGACGTTGACATGAATAACGCGCGTTATTTTGATAATATGTTTATACACAGTACATGCTACATGGTGTTATTCTAAACTTGTTTTACCAAACGCTTAAAGCAAGAATTTCAAACAACATTTTGACGACTTAATATAAGAGGATTCTTTTATAAAGTCCTCTGACTGCTCTGGCCAAGTGTGGCTCTAGTAGTACAGAGAGGGTCGTGCTCCTGTAGTGGAGACTAAAAAGACCTAATGATGATGACTTTATAAGAATAAATCGCTGTACGCATGATTGTGAATTACCTAGCAACATTTCAATGTTGTCGAAATCCCTAGTAGAATAAACATAGGTACGCAAGAAAAAAAAAAACAGGCTTTCCATATATATTTGACCAGCTGATCGGTGAATTAGTATGGGAGGCTAACTCAGAGGGCTCAGTTTCATCACTTTTAGCTTTATTCCTGCAGGTCTATATTCTATTAGGGATTCCAATTCCAACACCAAAACACTGCCAGGTTATTAAAAATCATTCTGTATATTTGTCGAAAAGAAGTAGTTTTACGTTTTCTTTTCTCCCAGACCAGTAGAATACTAAATTGAATCCTGAAAATTCCTTTGTAAATATTTGAAAGCGTGTTAGAGAATACACCTTTTATAAGCTTGAACAAATAACATAGTTGTAGTCATAGTTGACAGGCTTCATCAATAAAACTGACTCGTTTGAATAAATAAGTGTTATTTATTTTCAAAATAGAAAGATTTAGTATCATTTGACACAAAAATACAAAACTCTATATGAAAAAATAGCAGGGCCGTATTTCTATACAAGCTTAGTCCCCTGATTTCTCATGGATAGTAGCAGTAGAGCAAAGCAATGATATTTTACCAAAAAAAAAAACTATGGATATAGTAGTACGTTCCTATGTTTTAATTTTATTCATAACTAGCTTTCGCCCGCGGCCGCGCCCGCGTCAATGTCGATCCCTCGGGAATAGTACTTTTTCCCGGGATAAAAGGTAGCCTATGTCCTTCTCCGTACTCCAGAGAACTTGTATGCAAAATTTCATGATGGTCCGTTCAGTAGTTAGGGCGTGAAAGCGTAACAAACAAACAAACAAACTCACTTTCGCATTTATTATATTAGTAAGGATAAGGATAAGGAAGTAAGGATAAGGATAAGGATTCAATTATTTAAAGAGATATGAACCCTAGAACCTGAAAAATTGGTTAGAATTTCCGTTACGATCAAACATCAAGAAAACACATTTGACGCATTATATTCAAAAAAGAAAACATTAAAACACAGCCATAGCCTATTTTAAATTTTTAATAAAAAAAGAAATTAAAGTGGTTATGTTTTCGAGAAGAAATCAGGGGATCATTGCGAATCGTTCATTTTGTCTACTTTTCATAGGTAATTTCGGTCCGAGCTGTGCAGTTGGCTCTATCCCACTCGACGAGGGTTGTTTGGGCACGCGGCGCGATTTTACAAGTACCTATTTTTCATTTCTCTCAAGCTTAGTGTGTCCTCTTAAAACCGTATTAAAATATGTAACAAGTTACTAACGTACCGAAAGTCTTCCGATTGCTAGCATCAGTAAGGATTGAGACATCGGGCGCGCGTCTCGATTCACTTTCGCCCTTAGAAAGACCTCCGGATGAGATCGAAACATGTCGGCCAGTAAGCTTTGTACGTGAGAAACCCGTTGTTACATCCTTATAGGGATAAGGCCTTACTTTTTATATTATAAATGAGAAAGTGAGTTGTTTGTTTGTTACGCTATTACGACTTAACTACTTAACCGATCATCATGAATTTTGCATATAAGTTCTCTGGAGTACGGAGAAGGACATAGGCTACCTTTTATCCCGGGAAAAAATACTATTCCCGAGGGATCGACATTAACGCGGGCGGAGCCGCGGGCGAAAGCTAGTCTAATATAAATGCGAAAGTAAGTTTGTTTGTTTGTTACGCTTTTACGCCTTAACTACTAAACCGATCATCATGAAATTTTGCATACAAGGTTTCTGGAGTACGGAGAAGGACATAGGCTACCTCATATACCGGGAAAAAGTACTGTTCTGTAGCTGAGCCGCGGGCGAAAGCTAGTATTATAATAAAGTTTATACCTTTTATTAGGACCTGATGAAAATGAACGCTTCGCAATGATCCCCTGATTTCTTTGGACGTATTAACCTCTTTGGACGTATTAACAATGATTGATGTCCAAGAGTGATACAAGCTTTGATTCGTGAGACAGAAAAATGGTTATCATCATTATCATTTCAGCCGTAACATGTCTTTTCTTGGCTTGCTGCGGTCATAGGCGGTTCAAAAGATTCTTTGTTCCATGGTAGGATATTACCATACTCACCACGCTTGGCAGCCGGGATGGCGAGCGCAATGTATTTGGCTCCTTGTACTTCCGACGCTGCGGCCTATAGGAAGCTTTTTTGAGCTTGATAATGATAGGAATAATTTGGATATGGAAAGAAAATAAAGGTCATGGGATACTACTTACTCGGATGAATAGGGGAAAAGTAAGTAGCAGCTAGCCGTGTGGTATCCGGCAGAGTAGAATAGGACCACTCCAAGTCTTCCCGTGGATGTCGTAGAAGGGGACTTAGGAAATACAAGCTAAACAAAGCTTATAAACATCTAAGAGACCTCTCCAACCCGTCTGGCCAGCGTGGAGAGTGTAGGCCAAGTCCTCTGGCTGCTCTGGCCAAGTATGGCCCTAGTAGTACAGAGAGGGTCGTGCTCCTGTAGTGGAGAATAAAAAGGACCTGATGATGATGAAGAAGCAGCTTGGGAGGCCGAACACGTACTATTATATACCTGCAACTACCAGATGGGCAGTTGAAGATGATACCCGTGACCAATGATTGTATTTCAATTAAACAGGTCTGTGGTTCTGGATAGCTCCGGAACCACAGATTTAGGTGGCGGTCCTTCGGTAGCCCAAGGACAGTTGGCATCAGGCTGGTAGCTGGTAATGCAAAACTCGCTATCAGAATAGCGGATCCCGGATTCTGACGCACAACAGATAAAAAAGCTTCTCGTATACAATGAAAAGGGAAAAACTTTGAAAATCATACAAGTTTAATATACGACCAACACGTCCTTTAAGGAGCCTTTAATTATGATCAACTATTCCAATAAGACCAAATGTGATCTCTATAATATACATTTACAGCATTGGTTATATGCGATTTGTTCAATGACAGGCTCAGTCGTCCCTTGAAAGATCTCTTATTTTGGTCATTTGAGCGTTATTTAAACTGACAGGGTAACGGTAGATTCTATACGTATTCGCATTACCGTTGAACCTACATTACCGTGTGATTTCCGGTAGAGTAGAATAGGACCCCTCCAAGTCTTTCCATGGATGTCGTAAGAGGCGACTTAGGAAATACAAGCTAAACAAAGCTCATAAACATCAATGAGACCTCTCCAACCCGTCGGACCAGCGAGGAGAGTGTAGGCCAAACCCTCTGTCTGCTCTGGCCAAGTATGGATCCGGTAGTACAGAGAGGGTCATACTTCTGCAGTGGAGACTAAAACGACCTGATGATGATGATGATGATGATTACCATTGAAACTATACTATAGATTAAAATATACTTAAATAAAACAAAATCGGGTTAGCTACATCCAGATATAACTCAAGAACTGCTAGATATATTTTGATGAAATTTAGTATGAAGGTAGCTGACACCCTAGATTAACATATTTGCTTTTTACTCGACTACCCAAAATACCCAATCGATATCATCATTTAAAAGTCAGGTTAAGTCTCATTTTCTCTCTTTAATTTTAAATTAGGACTAAGTATTTCCATTTTTATATAATTACTGTCATTAACATTGTACTCATCTTTGTATTGTATACTATATAATTATATTCATAAAATGGTATTCGTTTTATTTTTACAGTATGTATGTAATATTTTATCTTATGTAATATATATATATATGCTGCACCGCTCTCAATTAATGATATAAATTATTCCTACCCAAAGGTATGAGGTTGGCTGGAAGAAATTGCATACTGCGATAAGTCCGCCTTTGTACCCATTTTTTTTTTTTTTATTATTTTTGTTTCTTCTAGTGTTGAGTTTTGTAATAATGGTGCAATAAAGTGTATATTATTATTATTATTACCCTGCGGCGGTACGAAGTTCGCTGGTTCAGCTAATTTCAAATAAAACAAACAGATTTAATTACTAGTCGTTGTTATTACTTAGTCCTAACAAAATGGAGGTCGGAAATGTTTTCTCCTGTTTAATATGTATAGGGTTTCCGTATAAAATAGACCTCGCCAACGACCCCGATCCATCAAAGTTAAACAGAAGTTATACAACAAATTTTATGTGTGGATTGCCATAAACGACGCTTATCTTGCGCTTTCGACCGTCATTACTTAGGTCCAAGTCACAAGCGCTACAATACAAACACATAATGCCGCGGGCAAATCATTGTACTTCATTTTTATAGATATTTATCTACCCAAGGTTTGACTTATAAAAACTTTTGCAATACCATATTAAAGCACGTATGCTATTTTAAAGTTTAAAGATGTAAAGAGGTTCTTTTATATAACATACTAGATAATACAATCCGTATCTCAGGTCGGTACTTATATGGCAAAAAGACAACTGAAATTTAATTTTTACTTCTACATAACTAACATATTTTAAATAATTTATCTGTTGCAGCCACTTTAGCTTCTTTTACGGACCATTAATCTACTAATAATATGGTAAAATTTGCTTCAAAATTGTGTGTGCACTTATCCTTCTAGTAAAAATATTCTTGTAATAGAAAATAATGTAATCTGTTTTAGATGCTTGTATAATTAACTTGGAAGGAAAAGAAATCTTTATAAAGACAGCATTATTACAAACATACTTAACTTTGACTAACTCAAGCAAAAAGTTATTATATACCTAAATGACAGATGTATACGAAAATTATTTAGCTTGTTACTTACACCACAAAAGGCTTTAAATTTGGGATGTATACAGTCCTAATTAATTCAGACAAGGTCTTCAGGGGCAGCGTGTAATACGACAACACTCGTTCATAATACCGAAATGTCCGAAATACCCGGGCTGAAACTGTTCATGTTGAATAAAAGGAAGTAAGAACTCCTTTGTGACTCATTTAGACGAAGGGGCAAAAGCAAAAATAAAATTTCTTTTATCAATGAAACATATGTACCAAAAATTCCAATCGCAAATAAAAATGCATAATTAATGCGCATATTAAAGCATATCTTTGTCTGGTTTAATATATATAAGTAAATAAAATAAAAAAGTAGTTGTTACCTGCTTATTAAAAACCGACCAAGTATGAATCGGATTCGCCCATGAAGGGTACTATTTTCTATAATAAGTTTAGAATAAATAAAATATTTTTATAATATGACGTAATTAAAAATGTATGCTTTTCGCAATTTTCCCTTTATCTGTGCTATAAGACGTTGCTTCGTACCAAATTTCAAGATTCTGAGTCCACGAGTATTACCCTGTAGGTTTTGATTCCCTTGCTAATGTCGAAAATTTGTGACAAAAACGGCTGTATCTTTTGATTGCGTTGGCATAGAAGTTTAATTTATTAAGCTCCAAGTTACATCCTGGGAACACTTGGCACTAGGGACAGTAGACTTGAGTATTTGATATGAATTTTAGCTTGATACCTCCTCGCGTTCCTGAGAAAAAGGCTCTTGACAGACAGAAAGACAGACGGACAACAAAGTGATCCCATAAGGGTTTCGTTTTTTCCTTTTGAAGTACGGAACCCTATAAACTAATTACATCTAAAGATTTTGGCAAAATAATTCCTCAGCTATATTCCTCAGCACAGACATATAACCTATTGTCTGTGTCAGCTAGCTGTATAAGTCATAGCAACGCTGTTTTTAGCCAACTCTCCCCCTGTACCAAAAAATTAAGAAATCCTCAACTATAAGCTTGTTTTAAAGATAGTACGAAATGTGTATATAATATAATTTCAAGTGCGAAATCTATATTGTTTCTAGCTGACCTCCACGTTAGTTAAAACAATCTAGAAAGAGCTAGATTTAGAGTGCCATACTTTAAACTGACAGAAAATACATTTAGCTTCTCTTAGCTTGGGAAGACATGCACATACGTTAGCCAGTTCAAGCAGCTTGAAAAATCTGAAATTAGTATAAGTTACATACACAAAAAAGGGAAATGTCAAAAATAAAGGATCCAAAGCATACAAAAAAATTGTTAAACGTCGCAGGCTTTATACATTGAAATGCTTTTTCAACATCGTCTCTGTTACTAATGGATTTGTGCATTTTTCAGCAGTTGTAGTATGTGTGAATGTGTTTTAGATTGATGTGATGTTTTTGTTGATAATGGAATAACGTCGATTTTTATTAATTTTTTTCGTTATTTAAACCAACTATACATTTCTTACTGGCTTTTTTATGTAAATCACAAGTCAAAACTTATTAAAAAAGTACTAGCTTTAGCCCGCGGCTTCACTCGCGTTAAGGTTGCCTTGACCGTACCTGCAAATTTACACGATGGCCGGTTCAGTAGGTAGGCTTAAAAGCATAACAAAGTCACTTTCGCATTTATAATATTAGTAATGATAATTATATCTAATAAAAACATAAATATCACAAAACACATTAAAAAGATAATTAAACTTTATACTACCTACGTTATATCTTATATTAAATGTATTATTATTTCTTTCATTCAAACGACAACGGAAAAATTAAATATGGTTCGTGCTAAGCCTGGTTTCAAATTATGTTATTATTTCATTTTAAAATAAATACAAACACAACATGCCGCGTAATTTGGGTAAACTAATAAATATTGAACCTTCACTCACCAATGAAAAGCAATTTCGTTCGATCGATTGCCCATCTCTAACCAGTTTTTAAAGCAAAACAACCAACAGAATACAGTTTTTGTTGAAAATATTTTTACATTTGTTTGTAAACACATGAAAAGACAACAGTGCTGGAAGATGGATGGTGGTGGTGTCATGCTGTGTGATTGGTGGTCAAACACAATTTAATTTATTAAGGTAATCGGATGAGCGCTTTACAACCGCTTAGCACGAATTTGTAATTTCTGTTGATTGGATCTAAAAGAGCTTTGCGCTTTGCTCTTCTTCACAATACCATTTTTAAAGCGCGGGAATGAAATTTATATTTTCGTACAAAATAGGACCTTTTTTTAGTTTTTTTTTTTAAATAAATATAAACGGACAAATCACACAGATTGAGCTAGCCCCAAGGTAAGTTCGAGACTTGTGTTATGGGATACCAACTCAACGATAGTATATTATATAATAAATACATATATAGATAAACATCCAAGACCCAGGCCAATCTGAAAAAGATCATTTTCCATCTTGACCTGACCGGGGACCGAACCCGGGCACCCTCGTGTCGTAGGCTGGCGTGTTAACCACTGCGCCACGGAGCTGTCAAATTTACTTAAATGGCATTATTTAAAGTTGAAATTTGGTTGGCATTATTTAAGGCTAAAACTGAGTTGAAGACACTCGATCGCTTCGCTTGTTCGCTCTTTTTTTGTCACAAGAAAACCAGACCCTGACCTATCCTCTGTGGTCAAGGTTTTTGTTGGTGCGGGTGCTTTGCCCCGAGCCACTTACCTCGACCGTTCGTGTTTTTCAAGTACACGAAGAAAGACCATTATTTAATAAAAATTGAAATTTTCATATAATGATATATGAAAATTGAAATGCTAATAATTTAAAAATGACTCGACTCCGGACGTAATAAAGAGAAAAGTGAGTTCCATTTTTCCACTATCTAACATATCTTAATTCGTGCTAAGCTATTGTAAAGCCCACCCAGGTAATTAAGTAAGTTGTTTTCAACAAACGTACTGTTACGAGTCTCTAAGCCAAAGGGTTTTTAAAAAAAGAAAAGAATTAATTAATTTAAGGCAGCCGTCTAGCGAGGTTGGAGGATGGAATGAGACTGGTGCTGGAGGGCTGTGCACTCGGGACTGTGGCCGAAATATGATGATGGTGCACTAAGGGATGCGTTAGATGTGCAATTAAGGGTGCATTACATATATATAACACCTCCCTGGGGTAGACTAAACATCGGGGTTAAAGCGGTGTTTAGGAAAATAGAGAAGAAGGGTAAGTAATGGAATACCACTAAGGGTTTAAATGTTGGTCCTAATGCTAGGGGATGGAATGTTTTCTTTTTCAGGTTGAAGTCTTATGATTCTAACAGGGGTGACTGGCTCAGAAGCCGGAGGAGATTCAGGGGATGAGTCTACTGGGACAGACTGGGAAAGTCTAGGAAAGTGACAGGATAGACGGCTACGCGATTTAATACACATAAAAAGTTTAGTTATACAAAAAACAGAAATAATACAAGTTATAATAATTGTTATAACTGAGTAATGAGTCTCGTATCTGATAATGGGATGTTGATTTATGATTTTATCAGCTTCATTAGATAATGATTTAAATTTAGATTTTGTTTCTAAGGTAAAAAGTTCCAAATCTATGTTATTTAATTTTATGGGAGGCTCATTACTTATTATATTATTAAACTTATCTAAGGTGCAACAAGAGTCATTTATTAAGTTAAAATCAGGGTAAATTACAGTGGTATTTATTTTTATATTATTAAATTTAGGTATTAATTTAGTGCTTTTACAGTACGCTATACAATTATTTGGCACTGTAAGGATTCCGGTGCCAATAATGCTGATGTCAACAATATTTTGATTTGGGCACTGGATATACAACTTATTGTTTTGTGATTGTACATAAATCCAATTATTATTATAAAGTGGTTTCCATAAATCTAGGTGTCCGTGGAAGAAGTCCGTTTTACACTGCACTGGGAGAGCACTTATCACATTAGACATTAGCTCACTTTCACAACTGGGGTTCGCACTGGTTGAGAAGATGGTCATTACGTCACAGATGTACTCGCGCGGGGTGGTCGCTGTGCATTCGTCTAATGAGTCCAGGTTGCAATATTCTGATTTTTCCTTGGTCATTGCTATGTATTTACTACTAGGTATAATGAAGCTAAATGTATCTGGTTTTACACTATTATGAGGGGTAGGTAGAGCTATACTATGGAATAAGTTATATTCCTTAGGAGACACTAATGGTATTCTAAGTACAAAAACGATCTTGTTGCCTAAACTATAACATACTACACTAGATATATTCATTAAGGTATGAATATCACTTAGAGCTAAACTTACAGGTAATTTAAAATCTGCAGGTAAGTATCGGTAGTTATCGACAATTTCTCGGTACAAGTGTGTAGGAGGTAACACGGCTGGGTGCAGGATGTTTTGACTGCTCAACATGATAGCGTTTGTTAAGTCTTTTAACTGAAAAGATAGTGTGAGCATAGATGCTTCCAAGCTATTTAAAATTGAGTTAATGTTAGCTTTTACGGCTAGTTCATTAGATATTAATGTTACATTTTTCAGCTTTAAGGAGAAGTTATCGATAGCTAAATTAAGGCTGGCCTCATTAATTTCTATACTATGTAGTGTATTATTAAATTTTGATAAGATCTCGGAAGTAATTAAAATATTATCTTTTATTAATGAGCCCAATCTTTTCTCATTATCCTGTACATCTCTAATGGCATTATCATATTTGATAGCATCTTCCTCATCTAGGGTCCCAAATATGACCTTGGAGAGAGAACCAATGCCACCTATCCATGCTCCTCTCTTGGACCTTTTACTCACTAGGTGAGAAATAGCAGAGTAAGCGGAAACAATATCGTGATATCTCACTGTTAATGGTTCTAAAATGTTATTACATTCTAGGTTATGTGATGTTTGCACTCTAATTTGGCTGCATATATGACGTGTTGTACCTAATATTGAGTTTATATTTTGTATGTGGGGCTCAATATAAGAGATATCAAATGGGGCCACTACGTCTAAATGCCAATCGGGTCAAAATATATACCGGAGCTCACGTTGATTTGTTGTACAAATTCTTGATGACCTTCAGCCAGTACGCTGTAAGGAAAAGAGTTATTCTGCTTAATATAATTACCTGTTTAGTTAAATACCTATTTAATTAATCTAAAAGTTTGTTATATACCTAAATGTGTATAATCTAAATATCTATATTATCTATATAGTAAGTATCTATAACTACATTCAGGTCGAAGGCACTTCATGGACTTCCACGTGCTTCACTTCGTCGAAGTGGTGTTTCACATGGCGTCTGTTTATGAGCAAAGACAGAGTATGATTGCCGTGAACCTTAACGACCTTGTATGGACCCTTCCAAACGGGTGATAAGGCTTTACGTAGCCTAAGATGATTTTTTAAGAGGACGTATTCCCCAACTTTATAAGTCACAGGACGAGTACGCGTATCATAGTACGACTTTGAATTTTCTTTGGATTTATTAATAAATTCTAGAGCTTTATCGCGGGAATGTTTCATACGATGCTGCAGCATTTTTAAATATTCTGGGTAAGTAACGTTAGAGGAATCATCGTATATGGAGTCTGGGATACGAGGTTTATAACCGAATAATAATTCAAAAGGTGGGTAATGTGTAGTAGAATGTACGGCCGTGTTATATACTAACATGGCAGTATACACATACCGGGGCCAGTTGTCTTGGTTCTCATTAATGTAAGATTTCAGATATTCTTTAAGGGTAGAATGTGATCTTTCAAGGGCACCTTGCGTTTGCGGATGGTAAGGAGTAGACCATAACTGTTTAATTTTTAGGAATTCGCAAGTTTTCTTGAACAACTCTGCTGTAAAGTTAGTGCCTTGGTCGGTTAGGATTTGTTTTGGGATTCCAAACAGGGATATAAAGTGGAGAAGGCATTCACAAGATTCTTCAGCAGTGATGCTACGAATGGGATAGGCTAAGGAGAATTTGGTAAGGTCATCTTGCATTGTAAGTATGAATTTTAGTTTAGCAGTCCCGGATTCGGGTAAAGGACCTACGATATCAATAGATAATCTTTCGAATGGGGATGTTGATGTTGAAGTTATAATCATTGGGGCTCTGTTTATTTTACGTAGGGCCTTATTTGTCTGGCATGATGTACAGTTTTTGACGTAATTTTCGATATCAGAGCCCATGTTCTTCCAATAAAATCTCTCTTTAATGCGACTTAACATCCTATTGGTACCTAAATGTCCAGCAATAGGGATGTCGTGATTTTCTTTCAGGATTTTTGGGATTTCACTTAACGCAGGATATATAATATTATCGTGATAGATATGAATTCTTATATCAGTTCCATCAAAAAGGTAGCTAAACATATTATAAATTTTAACGAAAGAGTGTCTATCGAAAGAATTCTTAAAATCGGATGTGCTGACTTCGTTAATAGTAGGGTATGACATCATAATTTCATCCCGAGTAAATTTTAGGGCTTTAAATATATCTGGGTAGGAAAAGTCATCGAAATAATGTACTTTTAGGAATAAAAAGAGATAAGTCCTATCTTTAATATTAAGGGGTAAAAATGTTAAAAGATTTCTTTCAAGTTTCAGGAAATCACTACGATCGGGTTCTGGACAATTATCGAGAACTTCTTGCACATAGAGCATGGATTCATCCATATCTATAGAGGTAGGTATGATTATAAGCTTTTGAGTTCCTTTAAGTAAGTTTTCGTTATGTTCTGTAATAAGGGTGTTGTGTGATTTTGTAGAGGATTTCAGGAATTTATTGTAGGTTTCATCTAATGCAAGTAAGTTTTCAGGTGATACAGGAGGAATTTCTACATGGGAATTACTAGGAGAAGGTAAGTTTTCAGGTAGTGGATGTTGAGTAGGAGTTTCTTCAGGAGATCTACTTGGAGAAGGTAAGTTTTCAGGTATTGGGACTTGAGAAGGACTAGGTAAAGTTTCAGAATTTTGCTCATTTGGTTGTGGTTCTGGGTTTGTTTCAGTTTGGTCATTATTTATAGAACCTAGGTAATCCATTACCTCGTTTTCTACTTCAGGATCTATGAGATTAGCTTCTAGGCTGGAAGGAGGAGATACTAAAAGACTCTGAAGGTCATTATTGACTTTATCTTGAGAGTCCAATTGGACGGGAGGATCGTTACTGGGATTCAGAGAAGCGCGATTTTCGGGATATATGGGATTAACTGGATATCTGGAAAGAGCATCAGCAGCAGAATTTAATTTGCCTTTGCGGTATATTATTTCATAGTCATATTCTTCTAATTTTAACCTCCATCGTTGGAGTTTACTGCCAGGATCTTTATGATTAAAGAGCCATTTCAAGGGTCTGTGATCAGTTACAATAAGGAATTTATGACCGTATAGGTAGGGACGGAATGTCTTACATCCGTATAGTATCGCTAACAGCTCCTTTTCGGTAGTGCTATAATTGGACTCACTTTTATTAAGTGTGCGCGAAGCGAAACTACGGGTTGATCTTTACCTACAGGCCCTTGAGAAAGGACGGCTCCTACAGCATAATTAGAGGCATCACAGGTAAGAACAAATGGTTTAGAGAAATCAGGGTAAATAAGTAATGGGGCGGATGTTAGTTTATCTTTGAGTGAATCGAATGCGAGCTGGTTCCGCCACATCTAGCGGAAGGTTTAATTTGATAATTTCATTCTAATTTTAAATACGCGCTCGTGCTTGCCAGGAGAAATAAAAGGTCTGGTACTGTAGTGTCTTTTATTGCTGGCAATCTTGCGTCATGAGCTGTCAAGTTGACAGAACTTTTTTCCCGCCCGCTCGATCAAAAACCGTCGCGGCGGACACAGCGTTGTAAAACCGCTCCGTCTTTTATTTCGCTTGTATTTTGGACATTCATAGCATTCGTAACCCGGCCGGGTAAATCCGTGAAGTGCTGAGTGGTGGTGGCCAACAGACGTTGTGATTTCAAGGTGAACAAGGACTTCAAGCATCGCTGCAATACGAGCACGTAAGTACCTGACCGCATTTGTCTTTTTGGTTAGCACGAGAAGCGCAGTTTACAGTACCCCACTATTTTTCTTTATGAACCAGCGACCTCGCATGGTGACGTTCCTGCGGGATTCCCTTTTTTTCTCGAAGGCTAGCAAAGGGCGTCATCATATTGTTTGGCCTTACGTAGCCGGATGAAATAGCCGGTACCTCATAAATTGTGTTATCGAATATCATACAAAAGGCAACCTTATTTCGTAGGCAATAGAGAAATTTTACCTGTACTGCATAAGTTGGTTTTCGCTTACCACATATTTCGCGGGTGGACTTATAATAATCGTTGCTTCCTTGCCTGGAAATTATATTTTGTATGGATCTTAATTTAACCCGGCTTATGTCAATGAATGCATAATGTTCATATCGCTTTCTTTATAAATAGGTATAGGTGTTCAGTTTGATGATAAGATATTTCGTCAAACTTTAGTTCGCATCGCATCGCACGCTTATTTCGAAAGTTAATCGAAATAGGTAGTCATTTCATTTTGAATATAATCGCTGCGTTTTGTTGTAATTTCGTATCGGATTCGCGTAAGTTTGTATCGAAGTGAATGCGTTCGTATACATACTTTATCACTAAGTCAGTAATTAATTACTCGGCTTGGTTTTTTTTATTAGGTACGTTCTTTATAACTTAGCGTAAACTTCTAATTTCTTTGAGAGGATTTATACCTATTTGTAATATCATTCGCTCGCTGACCGTAGTTCGTAGGTACATTGCGCTGCATCGCTGCGTGTCGCGAAACCGGTTACCTATACGCGTAATCAGAGTGCGTCGTATAATCTATCGCGTTGTTTACATTTAGTAAACAAATTATATTTCATTTTAGTATCTCTCGCGCGCTTATTTAGTTTTGTTTTAATAGTTACCTGACTTGCTTAAAAATGGCTACGGAAAGGAAACTTAAGTTAGCTGAGGCTAAACGATCGCAATGTTTTCTAAGGATACAATCTATTTATGATATGATTCCTCAGTTAGACGATAAAAAAGTGATTAAACAATTTATTGTTCAAGCTAAGGTAATTGACCAATTAAGATCAGAATTTATTAAATTGATGGATGACATTAATTTAATTAATTTGGAATTAAATCCACAATATGAAGTCAGTTATACGGCTTTGAACGCTTTCGATGATATTTATTGTATTATTAAAAATAAATTAATTCAAATCGAGGCACCCGTATCGAGCGTGTCGACTCAGAAAATCGGCACGGTTCATACATGCCGAGAGGATACGATAAAGATTCCACGGATAGACCTCCCATCGTTCGATGGTGAAATTCAAAACTTCCCTTTCTTTTATGAAACGTTCAAAAGAGTAATTCATGAGAACTATAAATTAACTGATTCGGAACGGGTTCATTATTTGTTCAGTCATCTGACAGGAAAGGCTAAGTCGATTTGCGCGGGAATAACTCCTGCTGCAGAAAATTATAAAATTGTATGGGAAGCGCTTATAGCAAAATACCACGATGAACGCGCTTTAGCGACCTCCTATTTAAATCAATTATTTTCTATGAAACCTGTCAGTGGTCTTTCAGCTTCGAACTTAGAAAAAATATTTGATAGTTTTACAGCTACCATTTCTGCTATTAAACAACTTAAAATTAATAACTTAAGTGATTTTATTTTTATTCACTTTGGTCTTAAATTATTAGATTTAGACACCGCAAAAAGTTTTGAGATGTCTATCCGTGACTCGCAACAAATGCCTGATTATGGGGATTTTGTTAAGTTCGTTCGAGAGCAAGTAAAGATATTAAATCGAACCTCACAACGCTCGACGCATTCCGCGAAGTCGGACGGTGGCCCGCGCGCCGGCTCCGCTCCGTCTCGCTCCCCGCACAGTTACGTAAGCGCAGGGGCGCACACTTGCGTCTTTTGCGACAGTACTGAACACTCGCAACTTTATAGTTGTAATAAGTTTTTAAAATTCGCGCCTACTGAAAGGTTTAATTATATAAAGAAAATGCAGGCATGTGTTAACTGCCTTAGCACTCAACATACCGCATCCAAGTGTAATTCTAAAAGAACTTGCCGAAAGTGCAATGGCACGCACCATTCTCTTTTACATTTTAATTCTCCACCGCGCGTGTCTGATATGAAAGAGTCACCATATAGTGATAATAAAGTAGGCTCCTTAGCCGTTAATAATGCTCCTTCACATAATAATGAGAGCACTGCTGGTACCTCCAAAGAGCCTATATGCACTCTGTCATCTACGGGACGCGGAAAATTTCCTGTCACGGAAGTCCTCGCCACCGCAAAGGTTTTAGTGGCTGGTCGTAACGGGAAGGAACGGGTCGTACGATGTCTCTTGGATCCTGGCTCTCAAAAACATTATGTCACTTCTAAATGTTGTCAAACCTTAGGCTTATCAATTAAACACGGCTTATTAAGGTCTGTGAAGGGCATTGGTGGCTCCACTCAACCCGTTAGGGGTAGTGTAAACATTGCATTTCAGTCAAGATTCAAATCTGGTGACCAATACACAATCGAAGCGCTTGTATTGGATGAAATTACAGCTCAATTACCAACATGTCATATTGACATTTCATCGATGGACATGTTTGATGATGTTCCATTAGCGGATGACACCTGGGGTGTTCCAGGTCAAATCGATATTCTTATAGGAGTAAATTTATTTGCTGAAATGTTACTGCCAGGTAAATTAATTAATCAGCCTGGCCTTCCAGATGCCCTGGAAACAGCACTGGGTTACATTATACTTGGAAACGCGCCTGCTATGGCACCATCTGATTCTACCGTAGGATACTTTGCAACCTGTGATGTGGAAGATTTGATAAAACGGTTCTGGGAAATTGAAGACTTGGGTAATGACGTCATCCTCAGCTCGGAAGAAAAACAAGCCGAGGAGTTTTATAAGTCGACCGTCAAACGTAAAAAAGATGGACGTTATGAAGTAGCTCTTCCGTTCAAACTTCATCCCAGTAACCTAGGTCATTCCTACACAACCGCAGAGCGAAGGTTCATGGCACTAGAGCGAAAATTTGTGTCGCAACCTAAATTAAAGATCCTTTATGACGAAGTCATACAGGAACACATTGATAAAAAATATTTGTCTGACGTGACTTCGGAACAATCAGAACATGGATATTATATTCCGCATCACGCAGTATGCCGTGAAGATAAGACGACTACTCGTCTAAGGGTTGTTCTAGATGCAAGTGCTGAGACCTCTAGTGGTTTTTCTCTAAATTCTGTACTTCACGCTGGACCTAGTCTCCAGGCAGACTTATTCTGCATTTTAGTAAACCTGAGACTTTTTCCCATCGCCATCACTGCCGATGTGCGACAAATGTATCTTTGTATAGATGTACGTGATGAGGACCGTCCTTATCAACGCTTGCTTTATAGGTTCGATCCCAAATCACCAATTAAGACTTATCAATATAACAGAGTAGCGTTCGGATTGCGCAGCAGTCCTTTTTTAGCTTTACGTACCGTACAGCAGTTAGTGGCTGATGAAGGAAACAAGTTTCCTGAAGCAAAGGAGATCGCATCCAGAGATATATATATGGATGATATCGCGAGTTCAATCATGGACGAAACGCAAGCTAAAACTGCCGCTCAACAGCTTATAAAGTTGTTTCGAGCTGGTGGGTTTCAGTTGGCAAAATGGTCTTCAAATTCAGCAAGTGTTTTAACCCAAATACCTAATGAACTTCATTTGTCTCAGAGCGTTAGCTTTGATGATGATACTACGCTAAAAATTTTAGGTCTACGTTGGTATCCTTTAGAAGATGTTTTTGGGTATGAGGTGGCACTGGATAAGAGGCCTTGTACCAAACGTAATATTTTATCGTCTGTAGCACGAATATTTGACGTGCTAGGTCTTGTAGCTCCTATTATCGTATTCGCCAAGCTTCTAATTAAAGAGCTGTGGATTCAAAAAATTGATTGGGATGAAACGCCTCCCAACAATATTACGCGTCAATGGCAACAGTTCCAGCGAGAGCTACCATTGATTTCTAAAATGAAGTTTCCGCGGCACCTTGGTGTCATTGAAAATTGTTCAGTTATTGTTCTAGGCTTCGCTGATGCTAGCGAGAAGGCCTACGGCGGAGTGGTATATTTGTACGTTACTACTCCGCATAGTGAGAATGGCTCAATCCAATTGGTATGTGCTAAATCACGTATAGCTCCCCTTAAGGTTTTGTCGTTGGCACGTCTCGAATTATGTGCTTGTTTGTTACTAGCTCAATTAATGAAAAGGGTTTTGGATAGCTACACCGCTAGATATCCAATTGATTCAATTTATGCCTTTTCGGATTCGACTGTCGCTCTTAGTTGGATCCATTCGTCGCCCCACCGTTGGCAAACATTCGTTGCCAACCGAGTGACAAAAGTACAAGAAAATCTTTCTAGTAATCATTTCTTTCATATCAAAGGTATAGATAACCCCAGCGATTGTCTCTCTAGAGGCCTGACACCGGCTCAACTCGTAGATCATCCGCTTTGGCTGCATGGTCCACCATGGATAAAATTACCTAAACATGAATGGCCAGTACAGCCCTTTGAACCAGAGGAAACAAACACTCCGGAAGCCAAATCGTTGTCTTTTGTGGCCAGAGATGACAGCTCAGAAAATATATTATTCGAATTGTCGCGTCGGTTCTCTTCATGGAATAAATATGTCCGAACCGTAGCATATATCTTTAAATTTATTAAGAAATTCTCGAAGGGTCCGATAACCGCAGATGAATTGACAGCTGCGGAGTTGGAAATCTGTCGCTGCTTGCAATTAGTTTATTTTAGGCAAGATATAATTAATTTAGCTGCTAATAAGGCATGTTCTGATAAGACTCTTTTGAAACTTAAACCGTATTTAGATAACGGGATTCTACGCGTTGGTGGTCGTTTAACAAACTCCAGCGAATGTTACGAGTACAAACACCCCGTGCTATTGCCACGACGGGATCATATAATTAATTTGATAATTGATTATTATCATCAGCGCAACTTCCATACTGGTCCAGAGACGTTGATGTCTATTCTCAGACATAAGTATTGGATCATTTCCGCTCGACGTATTATTCGTCAGCGAATTAATAATTGTGTTTTTTGTTTTCGGACAAAACCTCGCGCCACATTTCCAATGATGGCTGATTTAGTAGCCCCAAGAGTAAACCAAGTCGAGAAAGCCTTTGTGCACAGTGGCTGCGACTACGCAGGGCCCTTATACTACACCCCTATTCGTCGAAGAGGTGTGAGAAGTCACAAGGCATATTTGTGCTTGTTCACATGTCTTACTACCCGGGCAATTCATTTAGAAATCGCTTCGGACTTAAGCACAGCTTCCTTTCTGTCAACCTTCAAAAGATTTTTGGCTAGACGCGGCCCAATTAAGTTTTTATACACTGATAATGGCACAAACTTTATCGGTGCCAAGTCTTATTTAAAGGAAATTCGCGACTTTTTAGTCAACGAGTATAAGGAGCCTTGGGAACGTGAATTAGCAGAAAATCACGTGACTTGGAGGCTAATCCCAGCCAACTCACCTCACTTCGGAGGTTGTTGGGAAAGCAACGTTAAATGCGTTAAAACTCACCTTTTCCGCACAATTGGAAAACAGGTACTGTCCTATGAGGAACTTTCCACTGTTATAACGCAAATAGAGGCATTATTAAACTCGCGTCCGTTGTCAGTGCTCAGCTCTGACCCTTCGGAACCTGCGGCATTGACTCCGGCTCATTTCTTACACACTACTCCATTGACTTTCCTTCCGGCAGTCCCGGTACTTGATTCACCCGATCATCTTTTACCAAGGTATCAGCTATTAGACAAATTAATTCAATCCTTTTGGAAAAGATGGCGAGATGAATATTTGCATACATTGCAAGTTCGTCAGAAATGGAACACTCCTTCTGAGCCAGTCAAGGAAGGAACAATTGTAATTATTATGCAAGAAAACATAATTCCTTTACAATGGCCTTTAGGCCTTATTATAAAACTTTTCCCAGGGAAAGATGGAGTCGCTCGTGTAGCATTAGTAAAAACAAAAAATGGTGTCTATAAAAGAACCATAGTTAAGTTATGCCCACTTCCCTCGCATTCGCAATAACTAAGTACATCTGCACTAATTATTTGTAAGTCTAGTATAAGTATTTAGTTATAATTATTTTGGTAACCTCGGTTTAAGCGTGCTAGGGTTGCCACACATTCATAACACAATTTATGTTTAAGTTTATTTTTGATATTTTGTTTTCTTGAAGGGCTTCCCTTCAAAGCCGGGGGAAATGGTTCCGCCACATCTAGCGGAAGGTTTAATTTGATAATTTCATTCTAATTTTAAATACGCGCTCGTGCTTGCCAGGAGAAATAAAAGGTCTGGTACTGTAGTGTCTTTTATTGCTGGCAATCTTGCGTCATGAGCTGTCAAGTTGACAGAACTTTTTTCCCGCCCGCTCGATCAAAAACCGTCGCGGCGGACACAGCGTTGTAAAACCGCTCCGTCTTTTATTTCGCTTGTATTTTGGACATTCATAGCATTCGTAACCCGGCCGGGTAAATCCGTGAAGTGCTGAGTGGTGGTGGCCAACAGACGTTGTGATTTCAAGGTGAACAAGGACTTCAAGCATCGCTGCAATACGAGCACGTAAGTACCTGACCGCATTTGTCTTTTTGGTTAGCACGAGAAGCGCAGTTTACCGTACCCCACTATTTTTCTTTATGAACCAGCGACCTCGCATGGTGACGTTCCTGCGGGATTCCCTTTTTTTCTCGAAGGCTAGCAAAGGGCGTCATCACGAGCTGTTGTTGGTTTTCCCATTTAAAGGGTACGTCCTTTTTTAAGAGATTAGTGAGGGCCTTTGCATTTTTAGAGAAATCGGGAATAAAACGTCGGTAATACGAAACTAAGCCAAGGAATGATTTAATATCTTTTGGGGTCTTAGGAATTGGAAATGAAATGACGGCTTTGACCTTGTCAGGATTTGGCTTAACGCCTTGTTCAGTGATTATATGCCCCAAGTAACAGACTTCACGTCTGAGGAATTCGCACTTATCGGGTTGGAGCTTAAGGTTGAAGTTTCTGAGTCTTTTAAAGATTTCCGTTAGATTAAGGATACTGGAATGAAGGTCATGGCCGTAACAGACTACATCATCTAGGTAAACGAAGCAGCGTATGCCCTGGAAGCCAGAAAGAACAGAGTTCATAAGTCTCTGGAACGTGGAAGGGGCATTTTTAAGGCCAAAAGGCATTCTCGTAAAACAAAAAAGGCCTTCCGGGACCGTAAACGCAGTTTTTGGCTTATCAGCCTCATTTAGAGGGATTTGGTGAAATCCTGATGACAGGTCTAAGGTTGAGAAGTACTTGCTGTTACCGAGTTGATCTAGGATCTCTGTGATCTGTGGTAAGGGATAAATATCACCAATTGTGACGTCATTAAGTTTCCTGTAATCTATTACTACTCTCCATTTCTGAGTATTAGAAGCATCTAGTTTCTTGGGAACAACCCATATGGGTGATGACCAGGGAGAGTCGGAAGGTTCTATGATGTTTTGTTCAAGCATCTTATCAATTTGTTTTCGAACCTCTGCTTTATGGATCTCAGGGAATCTATAGGACTTAGTATGTATAGGATTGTCAGTTGTAGTTTTAATCTCGTGTTTGATTGCGTTTGTGTGGGTAAGAGGTTCTCCTGGAAGATGGAATATGTCAGAGAAATCTGAGCATAGTTGTACTAGAACATCTCTTTCTTCTGCATTTAGGTGAGAAATGCGTAATTGCTTTAATACCTCTTCTGTTCTCCTAACACTGTTAGTTGTAAAGTTTATATGATTAATGGATTTAGGTGAATATTCTCTAGGATTTAAGGGATCAATAGGATCGAGCTTCAGATTTAGGTTAGATTTCAAGGTCACAGCTTCTTCAGAAGTATTTACTACCGATATATTAATTCTATTATTTTCTTTTACCCGTACTAAACAGTTTGCTACTAGAAGTGTTTCAGAAAGTTTTTGATCTAGTACTAGTCCCTCTTTTATTTCAGGGTTCCGTACCGAACATTCAATAATAGTCTCGGTTCTAGGAGGTATAATATAAGCAGGATCATGAAAATGTAATTTAATCGAAGAATTTTTTTTTGTAATAAGTTATTATTATAATTTATGTTGCAGTTATGAGCATTGAGTAGGTCCGAGCCTATAATGCCATCATAAGGTAAGTCTGGGATATCAGTAACATGGAATTTATGAAATAAGTTGAATTTAGGAAATTGTATTTGAAGTTGGAAATGACCTTGAGTATGAACCGGAGTGTCGGATGGATCTATACCCTTTAACTGAATGACTTCTTTTATAAGTTTAGGGCGTTTCATAATAACACGATGTTTTAATAGGCTTACAGAGGATCCAGAGTCAACTAACAAGGACAATGGAATGTCGGAGACAGAGGATTTCACAAGAACATGAGGTAAGAGAGTTTTTGTAGGATTATTTGTTATTTCATAAACCTTGGCAGGATTTGGTAGACTAGTAGTATTGGATGATTGAGAGGATGCAGAGAGATTATGTGGGTCAACTTTCTTGGGTTGTTGCCCGGATACAGTGTGTTTATGGGAGTCAACCTCTTTGGGTTGCTGCCCGGATACAGAGAGTTTGTGGGAGTCAACCTTCTTGGGTTGCTGCCCGGATACAGAGAGTTTGTGGGAGTTAACCTTCTTGGGTTGCTGCCCGGATACAGTGAGTTTGTGGGAGTCAACCTTCTTGGGTTGCTGCCCGGATACAGTGATATTAGGCGAGCCAGCCTTATCGGGTTGCTGCCTGGATACGGAGGAATTAAGTGGATGTAGCGATGTCCGCATTGATATAGATGCATTCTTAATAACATCCTGATGCAAGGTCATCTTAGGCTTAGGGGATAGATTGCAAGTGTCGGTTTTTGAAGTATATGATCCCGCACGACACTGGGACGAGACGGTTATTCGTTTTTTGGACCGGAGTCTACAGTGTCATAGCCGTCTACTGGGTCAGCTGGATATTCATTATCGCAATCTGAGATTGGGTCTAACACAAAATTCACGCGTTGGTTTGACCTTGGATGACCTTGATCAAGGTTCTTAAAACGATTATTGTTGAATTCCCTTTTTTGGCACTGTTCTAGGGTGTGCCCTGGGTTTTTGCAGTATCTGCAGAAGGGGACGGAGGTATTGTTATTATAATTATTATAACGATTAGGAGTAGAGATTTTTGAATCTCGTTGATTGGATGCAGATTGCTGAACTGGCATACGGCGGACAAATTGCCGTGGCTGCTGGGTGCTAGACGGGCCTGGTTTTGTTAAGGATTGTTGAATTCTCTCTTCTGAGATGGCAATGTTAATAGCTTCGTTAAGGGTTTTAACTGATTTACTTCTAACGAAAGTGGAAATGCGGGGTGACAACCCCATTTGGAAGTGATGGAGGGCTAGTTCCTCCATGGCTGCACTGCGTCCTACCATTTCTCTACTCTTGTGTCCGTGGGAAATAGAGATTTCGGTCAGCAACTGGGATAGACAGGTTTCTACCCTAAGGGCGTACTGGCTGACCGGTTCAGTAGTTTGTTGCTTACACTCCTGAAGGTCCATTAACAAGTGGGCGTAGTGTTTCCGCTCACTGAATTGAGTTTTTAGAAATTCTTTGAGTTGTTGCCAGTTATTGAACTCTTTTATGGAGCAAGCTGTTTCAGCTTTGCCCTGGAGTTGGCACAGAATATACTTAAATAAGATGTCTTTTTGAGCTTCTGATGCTAATTCATATGCGTTATTACAGTTTACTAAGAAGGAGTTTAATTTTTCGCGACATCCGTCATATGGCTTAATGAATTTCAAAAGAGTGGAGAGTTCAATTTCTGGCTTAATGACTGCGGCTTTTCTTTTCGTGTTGGACCTGGTAGAAGGACCCTGAGAGGAAGGATGGCCAGGCTGGTTGTCCTCCTCGGTATCAGTAACTGATATTTCCGGCTTTTCGAATTTTGGGCTAGCTGATCTTTCTGCCATTGTAATAAGTATTTAAAGAAAATGCACCAAGATAAATAGTACACTTTATAAAATGGTATACAATAGGCCGCAATAATATCTTGACCGTATAAAAAAAAATATTATTAATAAATGGAAAACACAATAATGCCCTACTGAAATTTGTCTCGAGCTAAAAATAGAACACAACTTAATTATAATGCAATGACCAAGTACAGAATTAAAGTCACTCACAGGAATGCAGACAGCGATAGCGCGATAGGCGCGAACATTTCTTCGTAGTCGGAGCGTAGTCACAACAGGATACAGCGGGATGCGGAGATAAGTCACGGACCGTCGCGTTGTAGGAATGCTGGTAAGGTATGCGCAGCACTATGTTATGCGCAATAGTGGGTAACCTCACAGAGTTGAGCTGGATGTCCGGCTTGAGCTGGGTGACCGGCTGGAGCACTGGCAGTAGGCGATGCCCAGCAGTGGGCCACGAGCTGGATAACTCTTGAGGGATACTGACGTCCAAGAGCTAGACCGGAACTTGACTTCACAGGATACAGAGGATGCGCTGGGGCCAGGCCGGAATTCTATGTAATGCAGGGTACCGTAGATGCGTAAAGGCCAGGCCGGAACTCGGTATTATACACAGGACACAGTGAATGCACTTTGAACTTGCACTTTTGACACACACACGCGTCGGGTGGATTTTATATACTTTTAAAGGAAAGAGGCGAACCGGGGATTCTTAATTTTTAAATCCCACCGCTGCCACCAAATGTTACGAGTCTCTAAGCCAAAGGGTTTTTAAAAAAAGAAAAGAATTAATTAATTTAAGGCAGCCGTCTAGCGAGGTTGGAGGATGGAATGAGACTGGTGCTGGAGGGCTGTGCACTCGGGACTGTGGCCGAAATATGATGATGGTGCACTAAGGGATGCGTTAGATGTGCAATTAAGGGTGCATTACATATATATAACAGTACATTTGGAAGATTTCCTAAATAAATTGGGCACACCTGCACTTGGCGCGCGAGCTTCATTATTTTACCTGAGACACGGACAAATTACGGGCAGTCGATAGTTATTATCGACTGCCCTACGAAGGTGTACGCCTTTTTAACAAGATACCCTCGGATATCAAAAATATTAACTGGTTCAAAGTATTTAAGAAACAATTAGCCAAACGCATAATTTAAATGTACTGAACTTGTCTGTTTTTTTTATTAGTGTGACAACGAGTATATATTTATGTCTTGTATTTTATGTTCTCATGTAAGTGATATTAAATATATTTTAATGAGAAAAGATTTTAACAAGCAGACGGCAAGAGTAACAACCGAATGACCGTAAATCATTACATTTTTACAACAATAGTTTTCAAATGCACACCAGTACCTATGTACTTTATTTTTGCTAGGAGCATGAATGGGTCGGCTCGTTCGGGGAAATGCCACACTCTCACAGAAAGTCGACGTTAGGCATAGTTCTTAGCTTTTATGCTTCGTTCGGTGAGTGAGAGAGCCGGAGGCCCATCCTCTCCCCTCCAATGTCCTTCCCCCAATTCCTTGAAAGGCCGGCAACGCTCCTATCACACCCTGGTGTTGGGCAGCGTTGATCGCTTACCATCAGGTGACTCGCTTGCTCGTTTGCCGTCATATAACATAAAAATTATTTTTGAAAGACGAGAAGAGCCAGGTGATGACCACTAGGTGACAGAGCTCGTCGAGTAAATAAGTTTACCCACAACTCCCTTTCTTACGACAAAGTTTTAAGAAAATGACTTGCAAATGTGACGTAAAGTTGGGTCGTTAGGCCAATTTATAGAGGTTTAAAATTAAACTTACCAACTCCTGATTTATTGGAGGTGAAGAAACGGACCGTGAGGTGTACAAGAGTAATACATCTCTGGATTAATCACCTACAAGTAGGAGCACATAGCGCGTAGAACCGATGACCGATGGGGCAGAACCCTAGAGACGCTAGATGCAGATCGCTTCCAACCGGTCGTATTGGAAATTCTTGAGGGCGGCCTATATCCAGCGGCTGATATAAGTAGTAGGAGCCCGATAAGAGAAAAGCTACATTTATATCTGCTTTGTCTGTAGCTAACTTCTTCCAATGTCTGCCGTAATGTGTCAAGTCGTCCGAACACCTGTCCTGTTCGTTTTCGGTATTCCTATTCTTCTTTGGCGTGCTGGGCGTCTGTCATAATGTGTCAAGTCGTTCTAAAACCTGTCCCGTTCTTTTTCAGTATTCCTCTTCTCCTTTGGGGAGTTGGGAATCTGTCGTAAAGTTTTAAGTCCTTCTCACACCTGTCACATTATTTTTCGGTATTTTTCTTATCTTTTGCGTGCTGGGAGTCTGTCGTAATGTGTCAAGTCGTTCTAAAACCTGTCCCGTTATTTTTCAGTATTCCCCTTCTCCTTTGGGGAGTTGGGAATCTGTCGTAAAGTTTTAAGTCCTTCTCACACCTGTCCCATTCTTTTTCGGTATTTTTCTTCTCTTTTGCGTGCTTGGAGTCTGTTGTAATATGTCAAGTCGTCCTAACACCTGTCCCGTTCTTTTTCAGTATTCCTCTTCTCCTTTGCCGTACTGGGAGTCTGTCGTAATGTGTCAAGTCATTCTAACACATGTCTCGTTCTTTTTAGGTATTTTTCTTCAATTTTGGCATTCTGGGTGTCTGTTGTAATGTCTCAAGACGTTCTAACACCTGTCCTATTCTTTTTTAGATTTCCTGTTCTCCTTTAGCGTGCTGGGAATCCGTCAAGTTATTCTAACACCTGTCCCGGTCTTTTTTTGGTATTCCTCTTCTCTTTTGGTCGCAGGGAGTCCAGTTTGTGATAAATCTCTTTCTCTTCTGATTGTATCATCTAATGAGATATGTCGAAGCATTCGTGTTCTAATAAGTTTAGGTGATAGTCTTAACGGTCGGCTGAATGCTTAATTTTCTTTCCTTTGGGTAGCACACACTATCGCAATTTTTAGTAAATCTTTTATATCATCATCATTATTTATCATTTAAGCCGCAAGAAGTCCAATATTGGACATAGGCCTCTTCTAGTGATTTCCAATATAACTGATTGGAGGCGGCTTGCATCCAGCGTTTCCTTGCGACCTTGACCGACATCAAATTCTTGGTGACCAACGCTGCGCTTGCCGGTACGTTGTCGCCATTTATGAAACTTTTTCCCCATCGGCAATAGGCTCTGCGCGCTACGTGCCCTGCCCACTGCCACTTCAGGGAGCTCCTTATCATCCTCTTAGTTATGTCAGTGACTTTTGTTCTTCTGCGGATCTCCTTCCTATATACGTATGTAAGATATTTCATATTTACGTCCATTTAGTCTCCAAACACTATCGCATACACTAGAAAATGGTCTATAAAAGTCCATAGGTATTTAAATAAAAATACTTTACAAATGTCTATTTTCAGTTTAATCAAATAACGTTAAAGATAGTAAAAAAAATGGTTAGTTGGAATAACTGTTATCTATACATATAATAAAACAGTAAAATTATTTTGTCTGTACATTTCGAATTTTTGACTGAAATGGATAGAGGGACACTTAAAATGAATAATAAAAAGCAAAAAAAATTTTTTGGAATTTCTTGTCTGTCTGTCTGTCTGTCTGTCTGTCTGTCTGTATGTATGATCACGATTATCTCCGAAAATACTGAACCGATTTACTTCAAACTTTCACCAATTGCTTTGTTTTAACTCAGCTTAACATTTAAAGTTTGTTTCATCAAAATCGGTTCATTAAAAAAAAAGTTATCGTCTTTTGAATGAACTCAAGGCATGAGTTTGCCTGCAAACATATAGCAAAAATAAAATAAAATAATAAGTGACATAAGAAAATTAAAATCCAAAGTCAATTCATCATCACTATACGACAGCATTATACCTATCCATACTATCCATAGTAATCCATACTAAAAAAAAAAGGAGAAGCTGACTGACTGACTGACATATCAACGCAGGGCCTAAACTATAAGGGTTAGGAACTTGAAATTTTGCACAGGGGTTCCTTTTATAACGTAGGGGAGTACTAAGAAAGGATTTTTTGGAAATTTATCTCCTTAGGGGGAAAAACGGGTTGCAAAGTTAGTATGAAACTTTGTTGTTTTTGAAGTTATTCGAATGAAATTCAGCATGAAGGTTCTTTACTGAAAGGTATGAAACACGAGTAAAATATTTTACTCAAAAATCATCCCTTAAGGGGGTAAAATAGGGGTGCAAAGTAAGCATGAAACTTTGCCATTTTTGAAGTTAGTCGAATAAAATTCAGCATAAAGGTTCTTTACTGAAAGGTATGAAACACGAGTAAAATATTTTACTCAAAAATCATCCCTTAAGGGGATATAACGGGGATGCAAAGTTAGTATGAAACTTTCCGTTTTTGAAGTTATTCAATTGAAATTCAATATTAAGGTGTTTCATTGAAAGTCATGAACTAATGTATTCCGGGTTCAACTAATAATTCTACTGTTCCTGAGAAATCGACACTTATGCGGGCGGAGCTGCGGGCCAAAGGCAAACCTGACTTATATATCAACGCACAGCCGAAACAACTGTGCGCAGAAACTTGAAATTTGGCACAGGGATTCTTTTTATGATGTAAATGAGCACTAAGAAAGGATTTTTAGAAAATCAAAGGGGTTAAAGTTTTATGGAATTTTCTCATTTCTGGACTTAGAAGTTTGAAAGTAGGTACGCAAGTTCTCAATTAAAATTAAAAAAGATCTGTTTAGGTGAACCAGACAACATTCTCCCTTGAAGGGGTAAGTAGGGGGTAAAGTTTGTATGGAATTTTTCCATTTCTAGACTTAGAGGTATGAAAATAAGTATAAACGTTCTAGGTTACAATTAAAAGGATCTGTGTAGGTGAAATGTACAAAATTTCCCCCTTAAGGGATAAAGGGGGGGGGTTGTATGGAAATTTTTTCATTTCTGGACATAGAATTATAAAAATAAGTATTATATTTACATTTCAATTAAAAAGATCTGTGTAGTTAAAATGGTCGAAATTTCCCCTTGATGGGGTAGAATATGTGGGGTAAAGTTTGTATGGATTTTTTTTATTTACTTAGAAATATGTCAATAAGAAGTTCTCCATTACAATAAAAAAATATCTGTGTAGGTGAAATGGGCAAAATCCCCTCCTTAAGGGCTAAAGATCTATGCAGGTGAAATGTATTAAATTCCCCCTTAAGGCGCTGTATCCCTTAACCCTTTGTAGCGGCTGAAAGTGGCGATACCGGTTGGCCTGTCCCTAGTCTCATTTCAAACCCGTGTCGGCCATTTCCGTGTTAATTTTCACTTTTAATTTAATAACTCAATAATTATAGCCAAATATTGTATTTTTTTTAGGTATCCATCTGGCTCATTTAGTTATACTTTTTATAGTCGTAAAAAAGTTGGTAGTTGTCGCTGAAAATATCAAGTAATTCGCGACGAAACTTTTTCTGGGTATAGCATTTTTGCTTTTTTATTTTGCTAGATTTTAATTACTTTTTTGAAAATATTTTGATGTATCCATTTATTTTGATTTTTAAACTGTACTTCATATTTTTTTCATGCTAGTATTCCATGGAAAATAAGGCTAACTGCGCGACGAAAAAATAGACGTTTTACGGTATTCTTGTGATGCACAGCGCCTTAAGGGGAAAAAGCAAAGGGGCAGGGCTTTGTATGGAATTTTTATCATTTCTACTGTTCCCAAGGGAACGACATTAACGCGGGCGGAGCCGCGGGCAACAGCTAGTTTAAGGTATACAATCGCCAACAGACAGATGGACGAATCGCGTGTTTTGGATTTAAAATTGAATAGAACAGCCACCAGCATAAGTAGAGCTCTTTAATCATAAACAACAATATACTTACTACTTTTAAGCGAATTAAAAACAAATGTTTGACAAACTATTCTTATTTTTTTTTAATTTGTGCTAGAGAAAAAAATAAATACTGTCCAGTTACAATTAATAATAAAATATGATAATTCACAATTAATTTATGAAATAGTTTAATTTTGATGTTTTTGTTTAGTTGATGAACTCAACAGCGTTTTGAACAATTGCAACAATTTGAACTTATACGTATGGATAAAGAAGGAAAAATTACAATGTTGACCACCGCTCAGGATGGTACGACACAAAGGACATCCATTGCTATTCAAAGAGGAAATTCCGTTAGCGCAATGGGTGCCTTTGAGCCGGGTACAGTTCGGCGTGGCATTTTGACTAGTTTTTGAGGGTTTCGTACCCAAAGGGTAAAAACGGGACCCATTAATATTGCTCCGCAATCCGTCTGTCTGTCTGTCTGTCTGTCTGTCTGTCTGTCTGTCTGTCTGTCTGTCCGTCTGTCCGTCTGTCCGTCTGTTACCAGGCTTTATCTCATGAACCGTGATAGTTAGACAGTTGAAATTTTTACAGAAGATGTATTTCTGTTGCCGCTATAACAATAAATACTAAAAATAGAATAAAATAAATATTTAAGGGGGCTGCCATACAACAAACGTGTTTTTTTGTTGTTGTTTTTGCTCGATATTGATAACGGCATCAGGTAGATGATTGAAATATTCATAGAATGTTTAGTTATATATTCACTATAGAAATAAATTATTAAATAAAAATTAAATTAATACTAAAGGGGGGCTCCCATAACACAGATATTATTCTTTTGCCGTTTTTATAGATAACGGCACAGAAAACTTCGTGCGCGAGACCGACTCGCACTTGGCCGGTTTTTTTTTTGTGACATAATCAGAACAATTTTTTTTATTCAATAAATAGTGGCTTTATTCAATAAATAGTGGCTAAATAGTCCCATGTTATACCGGAAATCACACAACACGTAATCTAGTGATTAACAACACCAATTTAAAATCAATTTTCTAGCATACTATTTATTTCTTACCTTTTCTGAGTATATTGGATTATTATCGAAGTTCATGATCATTCAATACTTTGAAAGGTTAATGAAAATGTATTTATTATTGGTCATCAGTGAACAACACACTTATTTGCTTACTATCTTAATATTACGAGAAGTATTTTTGTGTGTAAAAAAAGAATTTTCGGTGTATTCATTAAAATTTTGCTATAACGATCACTAAGAGCTACACTAAAGTACTTACCGTGGCTACAATTTAAACATTGCAGCATCATGGAGCCGGACATAGCAATCACGACGACTACAACGACGCCGAAACATCAAACTCAAAATTAATCCCAGCAAGTAATGTCAGCAATAGAAATATTAAAAAATATAGTTTTTATGATCGGATTTCAAATAATTTTGATGAAAAAAATCTAAAATAATCTAATCTTATTGCGAGTTTGTTACTTCAATTATGTTAGATTCAATGAACCAACAATTGATGTCAAATAACCATTTGCTTCTACCGGATCTACCTTTTTATGATGTAAGTAACGGAAATGTACAAAATTATTGTTTTTGCGATTGTTACACATTTTAATTAGGTCACTTAATACGTTATTATCGCGTTTATTACACCACCAGCTTTAGCCCGTGGCTGTGCCCGCATAAATGTCGATTCCTCGGGAACAGGAGAATTTCCCGAAGTCAGTGGTAGCCTATGTCCTTCCCCGGGCCTCAAACTACCTACTTACCAAATTTCATCCAAATTGGTTCAATGGTTGAAGCGTGAAAAGACAGATATACAGAAAAATAAACAGAGATACTTTCGAATTTATAATATAAGTATGGATTATTTCACCTAACGTTTCCAAACGTTTTCGCTAGGTTTAGTCTACCTGCGAAACTTGAGGTGTAATAGTAATGTAATATATGCGTAATACCGTATTAAGTGATTTAATTTATAGTATGTCCAAATTTGGCTAGCTCCAATATGCGTGAGTATGTACGGATGTATAGATGTTTGTTACTCTTTTACGCCAAAACGGCTGAACGAATTTTGACGAAATTTTTCACACAGATAGGTTATTAACTAGATTGATACATGGGCTACCTTTCATCCCGGAAAGAAGTACTGTTCCTGCAGGATCGACATTAACGTGAGCGGAGCTGCGGGCGACAGCTAGTACACAATAATTCATGTAAAATAAATTAAAGATTCATTTGAGTGATTAGGTGTCCCTGTCAATCAACACACGATTATTTAAATTACCACCAATAAATCAGAATAAACATATGTTTATTACTTGATTAATACGTTGTTAGAACTTGTTTACTGTCAAATTATATTTTATCTCTTCTAATATCAGTAACATTGGCATTTTCCCCTATAATTTCAAAGCTTTAGTCAATTCTAAACACGCAAACTAACCAATTATAATGATACTCGTATACCTATGTAGTTAGGTTTTATAATTTAACTGATATAGTTCGCTTATTTGTTCCTATTCTTGGTGTGATATTGTTTAATGAAAAACATTACATGCAAATGCGTCGGTTCTAGTATAAATAAAACAAAAACTTATAGGCTTGCGTTTATGTAAAAAAAAATTTTTTTTTACTTTCAACCGTTACTACTGCGAAACAGAAAAAAATGCCACCTCTAACTTTTGCCCCTGATACAACATCCTTATTTGTACACCCAGCAATTTTGGATTTGGTAAATATTTTTATCAACTCAATTCTTAAGAGTGCGCGAACGAAGAACATGATTTCTGCGCAAGCCATAAGGCTGCGCAAAATAGGCGATTATGTAATACTAGCTTTCGCCCCCGGCTCCGCCCGCGTCAATGTCGATCCCTCGGGAAAAGGTAGTACTTTTTCCCGGGATAAAAGGTAGCCTATGTCCTTCTCCGCACTCCAGAGAACTTATATGCAAAATTTCATGATGATCAGTTCAGTAGTTACGGCGTGAAAGCAAACAAATAAAAAACAAACAAACTCACTTTCGCATTTATAATATTAGTATAAGGACTCCTCGGGCTGCTCTGGCCAAGTATGGCCCTAGTAGTACAGAGAGGGTCGTGCTCCTGTAGTGGAGACTAAAAAGGACCTGATGATGATGATAAGGATAAGGATTAAAAAGACTTAATAGTTTCATATACATATTATTTTTAAAAAAATAAGAAAAGGTGCGAACCTGCGACATGTTAATATGATCTTGTGAGAACTATTATTGTAGACGTAAAATTTGCAAACTTTTCAAGGGAAAATGTTTTTAGATATGCATCGTTTTTAAATTTCATTTGTATCTGTTTCAAATTCCAACAAGAAGGGGATCTTGTGCAAAGATCGACCTAAAATATACATCATAATTTTGATGATTTTAAACCTAATACAGCGAATCGTACTAGTCACAATTTCGTACCTTCTTAATACTTTCGCTGACACTGCCCGCTTGTAGACGTAATTCTATTGTTATTTCTTATGTGTCTGGTTCAGTGTCAGCGAACGAGTTAATAGGCCATTATCGTCTATTACTACAAAAATAGATTATACACTTATGTGAGTAATAAAATTTTGTTAAAATAAGAAATACAATTCGAACACTCAATTTTAAAAAATCATATCGTGAATCTGTAATATAAAATCATGGTTTTAATATTTTTATTATGTTAAATGACCGAAAACACTGACGGCCATGTTTTCTCGTGAGTGACGTCACTAGAACTATAACACTTTTTGTTTGATGTTGAGATATATTTACATTGCAAAATTGGTGGCTTTAAATATGTGGAAAAGTTCAATTTGTGAAAAATCCATAAAGATTACACATAGGTACTTGAAGTTTTTTCTTAATTGTTCTTATGGCGTACGTAACTATCAACAATAAGGCGGCTGCCATTTTGACGTAATATATCTCGTTTTTTTCCGATGTTTGATTATAATGAACTTTTAATGGGACCAATTTGAAAGCATACCCTTTCAAACAAGAATTTTTAAAATAGTTTCTTATATGACGGAGTTCTGAGGTAACAAACATTACAAATACAATCGAATTCATAACCTCCTTCTTATTTTTTGAAGTCGGCTAAAAAGTGGGCCTAGCCAAAGCAGAGGCACCTCATTACTAGAGTACGACAAGATCTTCTATGATCTAGAGAACGCGTTCATCAAGTGTGAAAATGTTATTTTTGGAAGCCAGTTCCAATTTTAAATGAAACTTTTGAAAAATGAATTCTATGGTAGCATTATTTTGAAGCAAATCGGGCGTTCCATTTTTAAATACTAATCCTAACTAATATTATAAATGCGAAAGTGAGTTTGTTTGTTAATTTGTGTTTGTTTGTTTGTTTGTTTGTTACGCTTTCACGCCGTAACTACTGAACCGATCATCATGAAATTTTGCATATAAGTTCGCTGGAGTACCTAGAAGGACATAGGCTACTTTTTATCCCGGAAAAAAGTACTATTCCCGAGGGATCGACATTGACGCGGGTGGAGCCGCGGGCGAAAGCTAGTTACATTATAGATAGCTAAAACACAACTTATGGATTTTAGTACATACTTTGCTGGCGTGTATTTGGCCAGTATAGCTAACATTGCCATCCGTCCGAATAAAGCCGGACAGTGTTAGACTGTTTGACCTCTTCTTCGGCTAAATTTGACTGCGTCCGGTCCCTCCGGCTTTTGTTAGGCTTTTAATACTATCATTTAATTGAATCACTTCAGTCAGTAGCGACAAGCGAGCGAGACGAGATTTACTGACTCTCGCCCTGAATTCAAAGGCCGGCTTTTAAATATGGTATTTTATTCGATATTTTTGTCAGAAATCTTAAATTTTTCTTAATGTCCGGCTTTATTTATTTATTTAATCTTTATTGTACAATCGATCTACACGCCCAAATTGCTAAATTTAGCCAAAAGGTCTTAAAGACCTAGGCTCTGTCTACCCCTCAAGGGAAAAAGACGTGATACTATATGTTTATTGTACAAATACAACGTAAACGCACAATAGGAGGACTTAATGCTAAAAGCATTATACCCTTTGGACCTGGGCTTTACGACCCAAAACGTCCGGCTTTTTTGACTGATAAGTCCGGCTATTTGATTTTTAGAGATAGCAACACTACAATTATTTCAAACATGGTTATCAAATTATTGTCAGAATTTACAAGCATGAGAAAATCATAATACAGCATATATGATGTCATAATAGCGAATACCGCGCTCCGAGGCACCACAAATAATGACGCATCATCAGAAGAACGTGTCTATTAAATATGATATTTTTGTTTGCAGGATTTCATCAATATAATTGGAAAAGTCTTTCACTATTCCTGCTGGTTTGGGATCGTCGGTTCTGGGCGGCCACTGTGGAAGGCCTGGAGTTTGTCCCTCTTTATTATGCTGTTAGTGATCGTGGTTTCTGCTATTGTGAAGGTGGTACGGGCTTTTGAAGGTTGGGCGGTTGATGTTACTGGAAACCGTAAGTACTATAATGAGTATGAAACTAGTCGCATTTGTTAATAGTTGCTGTTGTTTTACGTGTATGTAAGTGGCCAACAGTGGTATCAAATTTTTCAAGTTGCCTTAAGGCATCTTACATAGCTTAATGACTATTATCAGTGATGACAGCTGAGACCAATAACTTAACGTGCCTTCCAAATTACGGAGGAGCGTATGAGATTTGTATGTCACTTGTAGTCCATAAATCTCATCCAGTGGGGACGGACTCTACGTCTAAATACCTACGCAAAATGTTACACGCTCGGTCTTCCTACAAATTGCCGAGCTTGTTTCTTCTATCTCGATCTATTTCTGTGATCCCTTACCATGGCTCATTACATAGCTGAAAGTCGCTTAATGAGCTATGTAGAGAGCTATGCTCAGTATTTCTCTGTAAGATCGTAATAGAAAGGAAGAGATTCGTAGAAGAAAAAAGGTTACATAACTCAGCGGATTTACTCTTTGAAGTGGCAATGGGCAGGGCACATAGCGCGTAGATCCGATGGCCAGTGGGACAGAAGGGTTCTCGAATACCCACCGACCAGATGGTGGGACGACTTGACTAAGGTCGCATGAAGTCGCTGGATGCAGGCCGCTCGTCAGTATCGGAAATCGTTAGGGAAGGCCTATGTTCAGCTATTGGCTTTGTGCTGGTGATATGATGACATTCACTCTTCTTTTTATGGTGTCGACTCGGGCGAATTAAATTTGTGTTGACCCGAACTCTGCCACCGACACAGCGTTATCAGTGGCATTGCATTGCATATAGGTCCTGGCGTGTGCACATGTGTGCGATGGTAGGACATGCAGGGCAAGACAAAAGTTGTGCCATGGTCTGAGGAGTAGCACCACTTGGACAGGAAATATCAGAGCTATAATTCCACCTATGCATATTCTCCTTGCTTCGGCTGACTTGAGCCCGGAGTCTGTTCAAGGACTTCCATGTCGCCCAAGGTAGATCACAGACGCTGTTGGATATCTCTCCTTCCAGATTTAGCCTTGATATAGAGACTTCGGCAGACAAAGGGGGCACTTCATTTACAAAGCTATGCCGGCTCTTCAATCTTTGAGGAACCGGTACGTGATGGTGTAAAGGATGTCGTCAGTCAGTTTATTTTGCGGCCCTTTCAAGGGAGTTGGCGACGTCTCTGCGAACGTCCGGAGGATACCAGCCAGCAATTCACTCTCAAACAGTTACGACCAAGTGTTTACTTTTTCTAGGAAGCGTCACAGCCCGCTTGGCTGGCGCAATGTTTTACGCAAACTCCATCCTCGCCCTCGTCTTCACGTCAAGGCTAGCCTCATCCTGGGATAAGCTGGAACACCTCTGGATCGCGGTGGAGAGGGCAATGACTCTGAATATTCCACCTGACGCAACTCTAAAGAAAAGGATGATAATGGTCATAGTGTTTGTATCAGCTTGTGGATGTGGTAAGTATTAGCAAGGTTTTATTAAATTTGTCTTCTTACTTTGTTTGGGAGGTACCTATTTTTCAAAAGTAATCTTTATATGTAACAATGAATCCCTATTTCCCTTGGTCGCGGCATTATATGTGAATGGCTGGACCGATTTGGCTAACACTTTTTTTGCTGTGTTTGTTTTTCTCAGGATAAGGTTCTTATGGAGTTCTTAAGGAAATTATTAAGAAAGTTGCGTGAAAAATTAAGACAGAACAATGTCTGTCGGGTCAGGTAGTTCTATAATAAAAACACCAATTTTAAAACTATTGGGTATTTGAAGCTGAGGCTATTATTAGAGAGCTAGGCCGTTGAATTTCAGAACGAGGTAAATACAGTTGTTTTACGTCGTATTTGACTTTCCATTGCGATTCAACCTGGCAATGCAGCTAGTAAAATGCGAAACTTAAGGCTACAGAGGCAGTGTTTTAGACTGAGAATTTTGACGAAGCAAGTAGCGAATACTGTTATGTATATCTTTTTACGAAGCATGTTGCTGATGAATCTTTGTGGATTTTACGCAGCCGACCTGCATGTACTCCTTTGAATAAACAAATATAAAATAATCATAATAAAAACAATGATTACAAACATGATTGGTAGATTTAACAGCAGCTATCAAAAAAACTTAGTCACATTGCCGCCATCTGGGGGAAAAACGATTTAGAAAACCCTAATTTTGAAGTAATTATCCTTAACCAATGAGCTGAATGAAAGCTAAAGAATTTTGTGTTCTAATGTCTAGTACCCTACACGCCAAACGTGGCCTTTAGGTGTGATTGCTATAAGGGGCGTACCAAATGAAACACGTTGTTGTGGTTCGACGTTCGGTTTATTACTCTTATTGTATCAAATCATACATGTTTATATAGGTGAGTGGTAAGTGAGGCGCGCTACACACTACACCTCCCCCCTTGTTGTAAAAAAATATATATATTACCTATATAGTATTTTTTTAACATTGTTATCTTATTAGAATTTAGATTGATACAATACATATGTTCATAATGCTTTACATGAAATGCGATTTGAAAAGAACACATTTTTTTATTAGAACCTTTTTTACCCGTTACAAATAAACACATTGAATAATTAAAATGATTAAGCAAGCCTTAAAAAAATGAAGTTAATAAAAAAAATATCATAATAACATACATAATTATGTATTTGAAACACACATTAAACATATGAGTTGCTTTGTTGAGTTGCATTAAACATATGAGTTAATTAGTCACATTTGGGAAAATAAAATCGTATCACAATTCACATTGTGATAGAAAATCTAGCTAGACATTTGACATAATTCATCACACATTTGCGTGTGGGTGTGTGGTACCACTTTTCTCATACTTATTAATGTTCATTTTACATTTACATGTACTTTTCTTAGGCCTTTTTTATAATACGTACTTATATTCATTCACGTACTTTCATTACATTTGTCTTTTACTAAGGTACACATAAAATACATATAAAACTTTGTCTATGCAAATACTTCGTTACAAAATAGCAGGATACAAGATACATGTACTTATTTTGCATATGCATACGTCTTATGTTCATTTTAATTAAAAAAATAAACAGGCAGTTCTTTTAACACATTCTTACAGCCATTCCTCCAAAATATCGTCACTCCATTGTGTCCAAGCATCCTCATGAATGGTAACTCGACCGCGACATGATTGGAAAACAAGGATTTCATGCCTGCTCTTGTATCCTGGTGTACCTTATTTATTTGTCTACGCTCAAATTAAGTATCTAGTCGTCCAGCACTGCAACGTCTGCAGGGCGTGCAACATACTGGAAACGAGTATCAACTGAAGTAAATAAACTCATCCAAAACAAAATAATTCAGCCTTAATCTATTCCGCCAACAATAACTGATCAGGTGCCTTGCCGACTGAAAAGCTTAATAGCTTTATTATTTATGTACACTCACAAAAAATATCTTTCAATATCACTCGTTATAACAAACTTCAATAAAAAAAAAATCATTATCAAATCCTACAAACTCGCAAACTATCCTTTATTATCCAAATTCAGTACATAACCAACATCTTATCTTATAAAACATCACGACCTTTATTGTTTGAAAATATATTTGTCACATCAGGTGAATAAATCATCCATTAGTAAAAATGAACTGAGAACATATTGCAATAACATAGACATTAAACCATTTCATTACTTTAAAATAAATCATACCTAATCTCTACTTAAGAAGATGCAGTACGGCATCGAGTCGTCTTGAAATTTGAAACGTAATAACAGACGCCGCATGCCTTTCCTTATAAATACGATTGTCCAATGCAACTAAAGATTGCATCACTATATAGAAACTTACATTCACATCTAAAAATAGAATTTCATCAAACTATATGTACTTAATCCTTTAAAAAGTTCATGTTTATTTATTATTTTGCTTCACACATAATCGTAATCGTGAACAAGTAAAGTCACGAAGTATTACATTTTACGAAAATGAAATAAACTTTCATAATTAGAACATTATATACTTATACATATTAGTACAAAATTAAAATAATTAAAATCAAGAACAATATAGGTACGCACTTCACAAAAATATAACTAAAATAATCATACCTATGAAATCAATATTGATTATATCTTGAATAATAGTATTTTAATGATATTATCCATAAAACATATCGTTATGTTATGTCGGAAATGCACAAAAAGTTCACTAAAACAAAGCTTAAACGTTTCTAATTAAACGAGTTGCATATTTAATTCACTACAAGTGTCCGCAGTACGTACTGTCACTTACTTTATTATTTTAACATCTTTCTTCCTAATACGAGTAGTATAACTACGAGTCACACTTTGCCAAAATTTTAACCGAAATAACATACTCACAAAAAAGAAATTGCCAAATCACTTCCTTTATTAAACGAGTCACTTCTCACGCAGTTAGGTATCTACCAATAGGACCGTGTTAATCACTTCACTTAACGCAATCTTCTTTCTCCATCGCCACATACGACACCAACAACTCCCGGCTGCAATCAAACCATCTTCTTTTATGACTATCGGTTCCATCGCCACATACGACACCAACGACTCCCAGCTGCAACCAAACCTCATGACTCCTGGCAGCATTACTCAATTCTCATGTCACCATTTCACCAATATCTATTTTTTCTATTTCCTCCTTAGTTTCAATCCATATAAAATATATTTATTTTCTCTACTTATGCTGCACCGTTTTATATTTCGTGAGTGAGCCTTTGATGACGAGCCAACAATTTCTTCTTGGTATTTCTAGTACATCGTTGTATAAAAATAATTCTTTAAAACTTTCTTCAAAACACGAAGCAATAGTTCAGTTCATTTTTGAACTCACTTTTAAGTTTTACGTTAATAATGTTTATTTTATATTATTAATTTTGCTAGCACCGCGCGCAACCAGTGCCGACGAGGCACGACACTGGCAGAGTCGCCATATAAGGGGCGTACCAAATGAAACACGTTGTTGTGGTTCGACGTTCGGTTTATTACTCTTATTGTATCAAATCATACATGTTTATATAGGTGAGTGGTAAGTGAGGCGCGCTACACACTACATTGCCTTAAGCTTTGTCCTTTACAGACAGTATGAAATTCATATCTCAAATCTGTATTTATTTTCCAGCTGAGCACTTCATGAGTGTGATGTCACAGATGAACTTTGACCTACCAGTTTCTACTATGCTTAAGCAGTATACACTGAGTTCACATGGATTTTTGTTCCAGAAATGTAAGTCAATAATCCTCATTTATAAACGTGACAGTTTCTGAGTATGAATGTATGCCAAAACGACAGATCCTAATTACCTGGATTAACATGTGTTAATCCAGTACTTCCCAAATGAAAGGTAGCCTATGTATGCAGCCCTATTTTCGGAAAAAAAGACCTGCTTCCGCGGAATCGATATCTTGGAGCTAGCTATATAGTCATTACTAAAAAAAAATAACTTTAGCGGAGCCGCGGGCGACGGATGGTAGATACATAATGTTTGATTTTAGCACATAGCATGTAGAGCTGTTGGCATATGTGGTAGAAAGATTCGTAAATGGCAACCGACCGACAAGCAAAGCGTTGAACACCTACCGATCAGCCAGCCTATTAGCTACCTTGTGTACATCGTTTTGATAGTCACTTCCAAATATATAGATTGTAATAATTGAGAATATATGGCTTACGAAATTTTCTGTTAGATATATTACAGTGCTGAAGTAGTTTTTTTTTTTTATTAATCATCTTTAACTTTTTTTTAACATTCAGCGGGTAGTTCAGTTCATTCAAAGTCACTACCTGGAGGCCCAACGGCAAACGAGGACGTGGTCGAACAAGGACAAGATGGTGCGATGAAGTCAACAAATATAACAAAGACTGGAGAACACAGACAACAGACCGACAAAAATAGAAAAGAGAGAAGAGGCCTTTGCCCAGCATTGGGACATTAATGGCCCGTATTAATAATAATAAAAAGCTTGTGAAGCCATAGTACAAAGTGATTACAAGCACCGTCAGTTCACCACCAATACCTAGCTCACAAATATCAGTTAATTGCCCAGAAGATTCCCTACTAGTATGAACCAAACTGCATTCTAGAAAACGATGAGTAAAGAATAAAGAAATTAAGTACTAGGACAGGACTATACTGACTGACAAAACTGTACACTTCAATAGACCGGATATAACTATTTTACATAAAGGCACAAAACCTGTATACCTAATGGACATTGCCATTCCCAACACACATAACCCACATAAAACAAACTCATAAACAAATGCAAAATACTTAGAAATTAAAACTCAATGGCAAGGAAATGCAATACCTATAGTTATTTCTACAACTGGTTTCATACCACACATATTCCATACAAACCTAATTTGCACACATCTACTTACGTCCTCATTCAAAAAGTTGCAGTACTTAACACATGCAGAATAGTTCATGAATTCGTAACAATCTTTTAGATTTTACCGAAAGCCTCTTTGTGTTGGCTCTGGCCTCACAAAAGCTCAACTATTAAGTCTTTCTAAAAGTCTTTGTTTGTATAAGTTTTTAAAAGTCTTTGTTTGTTCAGTTTGTATAAGTAACGCAATATCTTTTTATGCTTTATTTTAGCTTCCTACTCCTACTGGCTAGCCTTGCCCCTCCTCTTCATCAGTAACATAGCCACGATTCTATGGAACTTCCAAGATCTGATAATAATTCTCGTAAGCATGGGCTTGACCTCTCGCTATTACAAGCTTAACCAATATGTAGCAAAATGTGTTATTGAAAAGCAGCAACATAGTGAATATTTAGTGAGTATATTAACATTTCTTTCTCTTTGTACTTATTTAGTTGAAATAAGTAAGAACACGAAAAATAAAAAAAAATCTTTTTTTAGATGTTTTTACTACTCTTGTATAAATGTAATCTTGTCGGTTCCATTTTAGTTTTCATCAAACACATTTTTTTTAATTTTATTTATGAGAAGCAGAACTTTTTTATAAATTGTATTTAAATTAGCACCAATAGTCAGACATTTTTTTTATTTAAATTTGGATATCATGTATCTCTTTTTGAACGTCATATTATTATTTTTTAATATTTGCAAAATCGATATACTACCTTCTAGCGTTTCGGAACGACCACTGCTATGAATAATACGCCGAAAGAAACTCAGTCCATTGTTGGTCCATACGTGTCTGAAGGGCTTTTACATATTTATCACAAATTGAATTATTTTAAATTAATTGCTGATATATACAGATTAACAATTTATTGAATGTATTACTTCCATGCAATTTTATCTCTTAGATAGTCATTAATACATTAGTAGGCATTTTTAAGTACCTAATTGACGTTTAACAGCAGTGTCGTAAGCCAATACTTCTGCAGAAATTCTATTATTTCTATACTAAGTCCCAAAAATGAATTCATTGTTTTGTCTAATCGCAAAGTTGGTGTAGCTAATTTATTTTTATTTATCGTATTCCTGTTGTGGATATCACTATTTTTCGTGTGTAGATGAAGATTGTTACGAACAAACATAATATTTGCAAATATATATTGCGAGGGGAATGTTAAAATAGTTTTGAACAATTCTCTAGCGCCTAGTTTATATTTAGATCTGATAGCGCTACACGATAACGTTATTCTATCTGATTACTATGGCGTTACCCCATAGTAATATCCCATACGACATAACACTATAAAAGTAGCTGAAGTATACCAAACGCGCAGTATCAACGTCACTCAACTATCTTATACTTCTAACCGCGTAAGCAGCAAAACTAAGTTTACCCGCTAAGGATGTGATAATGGGGTGCCCATTGAACTCCCGAGTCACCTACCATCCCAAGAAATACTGTTTCATCTACACAATCCATCGTATCGTTATCGACCACTATGCGTGTTGGTACTTTTGTAATATGTGTCTTTTTAGCGTTTATCAGCAAATTGCTTACTGTAAACCACTCTGGCACTTAAGCTAATGTACTATAGACCTCGTCAAAATTGTCTGTTTTCTTATCAACAGGGAAAACAAGAGAAATATCATCAGCAAATAGCACAGCCTTACATGTGTTGACATAGTATGGCAGATCATCATTAATATTTATATAAGAAAAAGCAAAGGACCTAGTAAAGAGTCCTGGGCTACACCTATCTTAACAGATGAACCAGAGGAGTGAACTCTATAAACGCTAACTTTTTGAATTCGGCTACTCAAATAAGATTTGACTAATGCAAAAGATTTACCATTAATTCCATAGTGTACTAATTTTGACAACAGGGTCTCGTGGTCGAGAGATCACAAAAATTATCAATAGCATATTGTTTTCTCTTCCACGCATCATATATATGTTTTAAAAGCTCAACACCGCCTATTTCTATTCTTCCAGCGTTAAGTAAAATATTTGAAAAGTTAATTTTTATCAGTGACTATCTTTTTTTGATAGAAATGGCCTTTTTCAACTAAGGACGCTGCGCAGTTGGTCGACCCTTCTCGTAAATCCTTTCAATTGTTTATTGTCTATCTATCCTTTTATCTACGAATGAAACGACCTCTGTGGCATAGCGGTGTTGCAAGTGCCTTTGAATCGCAGGGCCCTGGATTCGATCCCCGGTCAGGTCAAGATGGAAAACGATCTTTTTCATATTGACCTGGGTCTTGGATGTTTGTCTAGATATGTATCTATTATTAAATATACTATCTCACAACACAAGTTCACAACTTACTGTTGGGCTAGCTTAAAGCAAAATTTTACAGTTTTCTTGGTCGCAGTTGTGGTAGCATTGTCGCAACTGTAAAGTTTACGAAACGTTAGGTGTAAAAATAATGGAATATACGCGATAATACCGTATTATATTACTATCTCTTAGAGATAAAATTGCATGGATACATTCAATTAATTGTTAATCTGTATATATCAGCAAGTAATGTAAAATAATTCAATTTGTGATAAATATGTCAAAGCGTAGATATATACAATATAGATACAATTTATAAAAAAGTTGTTAGGTGTAAAAATAATGTAATATACGCGATAATACCTTAATAAAGTGATTTTATTTAAAAGATATCCATATCCTGTAGCAAAATAGGAAAATAGACCCCTCATTTTTAACTGTTACAGAAAACAGAATCCATTAAAGTGTACACTTGGAGGAAGATCCGAGAAGCTTATGTCAAGCAAGCTATGCTGGTGCGTCAAGTGGATGGGCGGATTGGACCTATCATAATGTGTTCATGTTTCGTCAATTTCTACTTCATATGCTTACAGTTGTTTCTAGGCATCACGTATGTAATCTTACTTTTCTTTTGAGTTTTAGTTTTTATTTCAACAAAATAATACTTACTAATCTTCTGTTACATTTATTAAAACAGTAAAAATATTTTGTCTGTACATTTAGAATTTTTGACTGAAATGGATAGAGAGACACTTAAAAAGAATAATAGAAAGCAAAAAAATTTTTTTTGAATTTCTTGTCTGTCTGTCTGTCTGTCTGTGTGTATGATCACGATTATCTCCGAAAATACTGAACAGATTTACTTCAAACTTGCTTTTTTTTAACTCAGCAAAACATTTAAAGTTTGTTTTATCAAAATCTGTTCATTAAAAAAAAAGTTATCGTCATTTGAATGAACTCAAGGCACGAGTTTGCCTGCAAACATATAGCAAAAATAAAATAAAATAAAATAATAAGTGACATAAGAAAATTAAAATCCAAAGTTAATTCATCATCATTATACGACAGCATTATACCTATCCATACTATCGATAGTAATCTATACATATAATAAAACAGTAAAAATATTTTGTCTGTACATTTAGAATTTTTGACTGAAATGGATAGAGGGACACTTAAAAAGAATAATAGAAAGCAAACTGAAAGGTATGAAACAGGAGTTAAATATTTTACTCAAAAATCATCGCTTAAGGGGGTAAAATAGGGGTGCAAAGTAAGCATGAAACTTTGCCATTTTTGAAGCTAGGCGAATGAAATTCAGCATGAAGGTTCTTTACTGAAAGGCATGAAACACAAGTAACATATTTTTCTCAAAAATCGTCCCTTAAGGGGGTATAACGGGGATGCAAAGTTAGTATGAAAATTTCCTTTTTTGAAATTATTCAATCGAAATTCAATATTAAGGTGTTTCATTGAAAGTCATGAACTAATGTATTCCGGGTAATTCTACTGTTCCTGAGAAATCGACACTTACTCGTGCGGAGCCGCGGGCCAAAGGCAAACCTGAGTTATATATCAACGCACAGCCGAAACTACTGTGCCCAGAAACTTAAAATTTGGCACAGGGATTCTTTTTATGATGTACATGAGCACTAAGAAAGGATTTTTAGAAAATCAAAGAGATTGAAGTTTTATGGAATTTTCTCATTTCTGGACTTAGAAGTTTGAAAGTAGGTACACAAGTTCTCAATTAAAATTAAAAAAGATCTGTTTAGGTGAACCAGACAACATTCTCCCTTGAAGGGGTAAATAGAGGGTAAAGTTTGTATGGATTTTTTCCATTTCTAGACTTAGAATATAAAAATAGGTATGTAAGTTCTCGATTACAATTAAAAAGATCTGTGTAGGTGAAATGCACAAAATTGGGGGGGATTGTATGGAAACTTTCTCATTTCTGGACATAGAAGTATAAAAATAAGTATATATGTTTACATTACAATTACATTACATTACAATTAAAAAGATCTGTGTAGTTAAAATGGACGAAATTTCCTCTTGAAGGGGTAAAATAGGTGGAGTAAAGTTTGTATGGATTTTTTTTATTTACTTAGAAATATGACAGTAAAAAGTTCTCCATTACAATAAAAAAATATCTGTGTAGGTGAAATGGGCAAAATCCCCTCCTTAAGGGCTACAGATCTATGCAGGTGAAATGTATTAAATTCCCCCTTAAGGGGAAAAAGCTGAGGGGGAGGGGTTTGTATGGATTTTTTATCATTTCTACTGTTCCCAAGGAAACGATATTAACGCGGGCGGAGCCGCGGGCAACAGCTAGTATTGTAAATACGAAAGTAACTCTGTCTGTTACATCTTTACGCTTTAACCACTTTACGATTAAATTAAATTTGGTATGGAGATAGTTTCATTTTGCATATAAATGATACTCAGCACGAACCTTTTATTTATTTTTTACTGTAGATGTTTAATTGGAGTTATATCCATTGTGGTCGGTGTTTAAAAAACCGGCCAAGTGCGAGTCGGACTCGCGCCGAAGGGTTCCGTACCGTTATCTATAAAAACGGCAAAAAAATCATGTCTGTTGTATGGGAGCCCCCTTATAAATTTATTTTATTTTTATTTAATTATTTATTTTTAAATTGAATACATAACTCAATATTCTGTGAATATTTCAAGCAATTATCAATACCGAGCAGAAACGATAAAAAAAATCACGTTTGTTGTATTGGAAGCCCCCTTATATACCTATGTATTTTATTCTTTTTTTTTTATTTGTTGTCATAGCGGCAACAGAAATACATCATTTCTAACCATCACGGTTCATGGGTGACTTAATAGGGTCCCGCTTTTACCTTTTGGGTGCGGAACCCTAAAAGCGAACCTTTCATTCGTTGATTTTTTAATGGAGTTATATCCAAATCCATCGTGGTCGCAACCACGCAGATCGCAACGAATGCGGAGTTTCATATATTTATGCATAATAATGTGTTGCAAGCGCGAGAATATGGAGATTGTTTGAACTCGGGGATGGAAATTAGGTACCTTTCATCCCGGAAAAGTGTACTGTTCCCGAGGGATCTCCGTTCAGATATGTTCCCGAGGGATGACGATTATTCATGAACAAGCCCCTTCATACCTATGTTCATTGAAAGCCATTTCGGAGATCCATTATATATATTTTTGTATGTTATAGGAAATCTGTAAAAACTAGAAATTGTGCATAATTCTTAGGAAATCTCTTTTCTGGCTGAAATGGAATTCCTGGCTTATTTAGGAAATGTATAAAATCTTGTTAGAAACAGTTTTTATTACACTATATATCCTGGGAAATGTATACATTTCCTAGGAATTGTATAAAATTCCGATATTGTATTAGGAAATGTATAAAACCATCTGGAACGACTGAGGGCAGAAAAGAAGTTAAGTTCAGTTTATTTATTTTTATGAACACCCGGAACGACTGACGGCAGAAAAGAAGTTTCGCTGACCATAAATTGCTGCCCAACTAGCTATTTTAGCTGACCGATTACATTTTTTACTAACAAAAATACATTTCCGAGTGCTATTTAAGAAATCTATAGAATTCCTAGGAAATGTGTCTAATATAATTAATTTTACACATTTCCGGGCGATTTTACTAGCTCCGTGGCGCAGCGGTCAACACGCCAGCCTGCGACACGGAGTGGCCGGGTTCGATCCCCGGCCAGGTCAAGATGGAAAATGATCTTTTTTAGATTGGCCTGGGTCTTGGATGTGTATCTATATATGTATTTGTTATAAAATATAGTATCGTTGAGTTAGTATCCCATAACACAAGTCTCGAACTTACTTTGGGGCTAGCTCAATCTGTGTGATTTGTCAGTATATATTTATTTATTTTTATTATTTTAGGAATTATATACATTTTCTAGAAATTGTATACAGTGACGGATTACATACATTTCCGTTAACATATACCTATATAAATGTACAAAAATTGTTTATTTGCGTGTGTAATAGTATAAAATTTATAGGGACGGCGTATCAGGAGGTTTTCTAAAGCAAGTCTACTACATCATCTCGTTGCTGTGGATTGTCATAAGGCTCAGTGGAGTGGTGCTTGCTGCTGCGGACGTCCACACGCATTCGAAACTGGCGTTGCAGTCTATACACAGCTGTCACTTCAAGTATTACAATGTTGAGGTATTTATCATCATATTTTTAGCCATAGGAAGGATATTGCTGGACAAAGGATCCTTCGTTCGATGGGATTATCTTTCTTTAGCGCCTTGTGCTTTCGACGCTGTTGTCCATCGAAAGGATTTTTAAGCCGTGTGTACAATGCAGGCCATGGTGTTAGCGATACACCGTACATGACGGGATGTAGATTGTAGGTTGTAGATGTTGGTGTGGAGATACAAGATCACGTCACGTAGAAAGTAGTTTATTTCTCTCGATGTTACATGTCTGTTGCTGGGTGTGATGGATCCTTTCTCGATGGCAGCCCAGCAGTACCTCGACCGCCCCTGAATAGTAACTTGGCTACTGTTCGATAGTATCTCAATTTGTTATAAGTTTCGATTCTAATTATAGTATAAAAAGAGCTGACATGTGACCTACATGATGTAGGCCACGGGTCGCAAAAATGTGCGAGGTAAGCTCGTACATACTCCCAACGCCAAAGGATAAAGGGCCAATCGAGAAGGAAACGTGACAAATGTATGTATATGCAGTACAAGACAAAAATGTAAAAGTGTAAAATAAAATGTAAAATTGTAAAAAGAAAATGTAAACATAATTAGGTTAATTATTCTTCAACATAATAATCGTTTCTTCGGGGGCTCCTTGATGTCCTCGCGGCGTTGTGCTTGTCAGCTGCTGCAGAGCTTCCTGCCGTGTGTGTGCGCATATGTGCGCCTTCTCAATTCACCGGTGAGACCCGCTTGTGGGAGGCCGGTGAACCGATTCGCTATCGCAAAAAGGACATGTGAACACCACGGATCCTGTTAAGGATCCGGCTCGAAGGACCAAAAACAATGTACAATGCAGGCCATGGTGTTACCAATACACCGTACATGACGGGATGTGGATTGTAGGTTGTAGATGTTGGTGTGGAGATACAAGATCACGTCACGTAGAAAGTAGTTTATTTCTCTCGATGTTACATGTTGATAACTGGGTGTGACGGATCCTTTCTTGATGGCAGCCCAGCAGTACCTCGACCGCCGCTGGATAGTAACTTGGCTACTGTTCGATAGTATCTCAATTTGTTATAAGTTTCGATTCTAATTATAGTATAAAAAGAGCTGACACGTGACCTACATGATGTAGGCCACGGGTCGCCCATTTGAGCTTACCTCGCACATTTGTGCGAGGTAAGCTCGTACACCGTGGAAAGAGAATTTGTTGGATTTGGAAAGGAAATGAAGGTATTGGGATACTAATAACTTGAAAAATGGGGATAATCTCCCGTGGGCTGTTTGATCTCTGAACAGATTCCAAGCTGGTGTAAGGAGATGTCAGGAAAATCGAGCTAGGTAGAGTTTGTATGGACAACTGTAACACCAAGGTGAAACAGGAGCGTTGCCGGCCTTTGAAGGAGTTGGGGAAGGATATAGGGGGAGGAAATGGGGGAATTCCCGTCTTAAGAATATTTGATTGATAAATTGGTACTCATTGCCTCTTTTCTAGATTCACTCTTATTCTTGACGTGATCGTTATCATCGAATCGATAAACACCGGCTGCACACACAACAAAGTGTCACGTTCAGTAGAAAAGCACCATCGGTTGAGCGTTCGGCTTGTGATCTATGTCTCTTGCATCGTTAATACATAAAAAATATCGCCCGTAAACCGACTTTAGAGACAACCAATTTTTTGAGTCTCATAATTCTTTAGACGTAAAAAGAAGAAGACTTGTTCTAAATCACATCTTGGAAATAAAGGAGTTGTTTGTCATTCCTGATGAATTCGTTGAATCCAAGCACAAATCTTCGTATTTATAATGTAAGACTGACTGACACAGTGATCTATCAACGCACAGCCTAAACCACTGGACGGATCGGCCTGAAATTTGGCATGCAGGTAGATGTTATGACGTAGGCATACACTAAGAAAGGATTTTGATCAATTCTACCCCCAAAAGGATAAAATAGGGGATGAAAGTTTGTATGAAACTTTGTCAATTTCAAACCGATCGGGCTGAGACTTTATACTTCTTAACGCGAGCGAAGCCGCGGGCAAAAGCTAGTCTTAAATAAAAATAGACAATAATACGAAAGGCGTTATGTATTTTGAAGATGATGCATTTTTTTTATTTCAGGTAGACAGACTACAAAACCAACTGACAAAGGATTACGTCGCTCTTAGCGGGCTAGGCGTTTTCACTCTGACAAAAAGTATTTTATTACAAGTAAGACTTCACTCATATAATTGTTTTGTATTTTGTGAAAAAACAGGTTTTTCTTTCGCTACATGTTTCACACTTGTTTTATAAGTGAAAACTTTAGCGGTGTTGTGCACTTTTAGGGAATGGTAAAAAATGTAGAACTCGTGTCAGGAAACGTGAGCTGATTCGTAAGACGACACGTGACCTGAGATCGTCGGCGTGGCGTAGGAGAGGAAGTAATATCCCCCTATCTTTCTACTGTGCGACAAAATATAAATTGTCATGTTTGTATTCGATTGCGCAATAAATGAATATTATAAGAGGAAATCGTAGGGTCGTATTTCCATACAAGCAAAGTCCCCTGATTTCTCGCCGGATAGTTCCAGCAGAGCAATGATTTTTTACAAAAATAATTTATCGATACATAAGCATGTCCCTATGTTTAATTTTTTTTTTCATAATTTAATTATTGAAAGAGATATGAACCTTCAAAAACCTGTAAAATTTGTAAGAATTTATGTTGTATTGAAACATCAAGAAAACAAATTCGACGTGATTTTATTAGAAAAAGAAAACATAGAAACACAGTCACAGCTTATTTTAAATTTTGAATAAAAAATAAATTAAATCGGTTAAATTTTTGAGAAGAAATCAGGGGACTACGATACGCTATTTTTGTGTCATTTTCATATGTATATGCGGTCCGAGCTGCAGTTGACTCTATCGCACTCTGCGGGGGTTGTTTGGGCACACAACGCGACAGCAATAGATTTTAAAAATACCTATTTTTCAATTCTCTTTAGCGCAGTGTTTCCTCTTAATAATTTATTTATTTAAAAAGAAACAATTACAACATCATTACAGAGCAAAACTCCAATTCGACGCTATAACCTATAATGATACAATGTGAAGGTATTAATTCTAATACATACATTTCTCGATTCTAACTTATTTTAAATTATTTTCTATACATCTATAGGCGACTACTGTGAATTTCCGCAGGCTGCACGTAAAAATATCTACCTCTAGATTTATTTTATTAAGTATATCTAAAGCTCGTGATACCGGAGAGTATTTCATTAAATTCGATTTCGCTGTAGGAATCTCGAATAGGGGCGGTAACCGGCGCCGCTCCACGTAGCGGTCCGGCGCGCACAGACGCATCATATAATAGTACATTAATACTGACAAAATAAAGCAATTCGTGTGAAATTATTCCCTAACCATTCCAAAATATCCTAAAATGCACAACGTTAATATCAAAGTTTGCACTTCTACTGGTACTTCCGGAGTGCAAACCGTTGTTTTGTTTTTTTTTTTATGTTTTCGCGATATCTTTATACGGATTCATCCCGTTTAGTATATTATTTTTACACCCTTCGTTTCAAAAACTTTGCAGTTTTCATGGTCGCAGGTCTACACACTTTTGTTATTTGCCTCAAATTTATTAAAATTTTGATCCAGCCCCTGCAACGCACCTGTTAGTAGCTAATATTCACTATACTGCGCCAATTTATTATATACTAGCTGTTGCCCACGGCTCCGCCCGCGTTAGTGTCGATCCTTCGGGAACAGTAGAATTTCCCGGAATTAAACATACCCTATGACCTTCCCCGGGCCTCAAACTACCCCCATACCAAATTTCATCCAAATTGGTTCAATGGTTGAAGCGTGAAAAGAAGACAGACAGACAGACAGACAGACAGAGTTACTTTCGCATTTATAATATTAGTATGGATTAACTTTTGACTAGCTCCGTGGCGCAGCGGTCAACACGCCAGCCTGCGACACGGAGTGACCGGGTTCGATCCCCGGCCAGGTCAAGATGGAAAATGATCTTTTTCAGATTGGCCTGGGTCTTGGATGTTTATCTATATATGTATTTGTTATAAAATATAGTATCGTTGAGTTAGTATCCCATAACACAAGTCTCGAACTTACCTTGGGGCTAGCTCAATCTGTGTGATTTGTCCGTATATATTTATTTATATTTATTTATTTACTATACTACTACAAAACGAATAGTGTGCTGTCATATTTTACACATAGTGCTTGCAGAATATTGTTGGTGCTGCCCCGCAGTTTAGATTTTTAGTTTTTAATTCTTTCATATTTAAGGTTTCTTTTGTCTGAATATAGTTAGGTTTATTTATAAGTAGTTTTTAAGTTAGTTATATATTATTCGTAGGTAAAAATTAAAATAAAATTGTAATATTCGGAAAAATATACTACATATATCTCTCATCATCATCATCATCATCATCAGGTCCTGTTTAGTCTCCACTACATGAGCACGACCCTCTCTGTACTACTAGGGCCATACTTGGCCAGAGCAGCCAGAGGACTTGGCCTACACTCTCCACGCTGGCCAGACGGGTTGGAGAGGTCTCTTAGATGTTTATAAGCTTTGTTTAGCTTGTATTTCCTAAGTCGCCTTCTACGACATCCACGGGAAGACTTGGAGTGGTCCTATTCTACTCTGCCGGATACCACACGGCTACTGGATATCTCTATCAAGTCCAATTAAATACTGGTCTTATATAATGGTTTCTGATTGCTGGTCTTATATTTAAGTTTTCAAGATCTTTTTCGAAGATCTTCAGTCTGTCATTTTGTTGTAGATGGCTGGAACGGTAGTCACCTACGAATTAGTTCTGATCCAGTTTGACGACGATGGAGGTAGCGATATTGTCAATGCTACAAATATATAAAATTCATTATTCATGGTTGTTTCTTTTTTATCTCCCTTAACGAACATAATATCCTTTATTCATCATTTTGTGTGATAAATAAAGGATGTGTGTGTGACACGGTTAATCGACCATGCACACCCTGGTGTCAGAATATCCTTTATTAACCCCCTACGTGAAAAGAGGGATTCTATAAGTTTGAGCACTATGTATGTGAGTCTGTCTGTCTAGCTATTAAACGAGTTAACCGTTTCCGATGTAGTTTTTTTTAAATTAGTTTTTTTTTAAATTATCTTCTAGGAGAAAGGAAAAAACGTAGAATGTGCCAGCTGCTTCTTATCCCGCATAGGTCGTAAAAGTCGATCGAGGAAATGGGAAGAATCTGAGGAATTATGCTAATAGGCGATGCGGCTAGCAACCCGCAAAATGCAATGGGCAAAACTACTATTTTGATTCGGTTTTCCATCGAATGCCCATTAACATGCTAAACGTAGCCGTTAGGTCTTATAGACCTATATAGGCTCTGTCTACCCCGCAAGGGAAACAGACGTAACTATGTACGTCTTTTAGGTTGAATACCTAAAACTGATTATAAAAATTGATTATTGTCTGTAAGAAAAATAAACAATATGACGAATTTACAATGGCAAAATTACGAGTACACAATTTTTTTTAAGAGATGAATTTATTTTGTGGCAATTTTAACCCATTCTAACAAACATGAACAGTTCTACGTCTCCATCGGTACTATTGTATTTAAAGCTGATTTTTAGGGTTCCGTACCTCAAAAGGTAATAAGGAACCCTTATAGGATCACTCGGTTGTCCGTCTGTCTGTCGCTCTGACATGACCCGTTTTCTCAGGAACGCGTTGAGGTATCAAGCTAAAATTCATATTAAATACTCAGGTTTACTATGGAGCTGTGAAAAAATCAAACTTCTAAGCCAACGCAATCAAAAGATACAGCCGTTTATGCCGCAAATTTTCGTGTTTTTCGACATTCGCAAGGGAATCAAAACCTACAGGGTACTTCCCGTGAACTCAGAATCTTGGAACTTGGTATGAAGCAACGTAATAAAGCACAGATAAAGAAAAAATTGCGGAAAGTATAAATTTTTTGTTACATCATGTAATAATAATATGCTTAATTTTAATGCCGCAATTTTCGACATTCGCAAGGGAATCAAAACCTACAGGGTACTTCCGAGAACTCAGAATCTTGAAATTTGCTACGAAGCAATATCTTATAGCACAGATAAAGGAAAAATTGCGAAAAGCATACATTTTTGTAACATCATGTAATAATAATATTTTTAAATTTTATGCCGCATATTTTTAACATTCGCAAGGGAATCAAAACCTACAGGGTACTTCCCGTGAACTCAGAATCTTGAAATTTGGTGCGAAGCAACGTAATACAGCACAGATAAAGGAAAAATTGCGAAAAGTGTAAATATTTATTTACAACATATAATAAAAATATTTTAAATAATTAAATTTTAACTTATTATACATAACGATACGGAATCCTACGTGCGCGAGTTTGACTCGCACTTGACCGGTTTTTTTTTTATTAGTCTGTTAACAAGTAGGTATATTGGCTGGAATTTTATGTTCTCATGTAAGTGATGTTAAATATTTTTTAATAAGAAAAGATTTTAACAAGCAGACGGCAAGAATAACAACCGAATGACCGTTAATCTATACATTTTTACAATAATTGTTTTCAAATGCACACCAGTACCCTATGTACATTATTTTGGCTAGGAGCATGAATGGATCGGCTCGTCCGGGGAAATGCCACACTCTCGCAGAAAGTCGTCGTTAGACATTGTTCTTAGAAGCTTTTATGCTTCGTTCGGTGAGTGAGAGAGCCGGAGGCCCATCCTCTCCCCTGCAATGTCCTTCTCCCAACTCCTTGAAAGGCCGGCAATGCTCCTTTCACAACCTGGTGTTGGGCAGCGTTGATCGCTTACCATCAGGTGATTCGCTTCTTTGTCGTCCTATGACATGAAAAAAAATATTTTTGGAGAATTAAATGGCAAGAAATAATCAACGAATCGTAGCCAGGCGATGACCACTAAGCGACAGAGCTCGTCAAGTAAATAAGTTTACACACAAGTCCTTATCTTACGACAAAGTTTTAAGAAAAGGACTTGTTTGCAAATGTGACGTAAAGTTGGGTCGTTAGGCCAATTTATAGAGGTTTAAAATTAAACTTACCAACTCCTGATTTATTGGAGGTAAAGAAACGGACCGTGAGGTGTACAGGAGGAATACATCTCTGGAGTAATCACATACTAGTAGAAGCCCAATGGCTGAGTGAGGGTGAGCTTTATTAACTCTTATGCATGATCAGCAACAGGGCGCAATCGCTAATCCCATTAGGATGAGTGCTCTGTGCTTCGAAAGGCACGTTGAGCCGTTGCTCTCGGCATGTCATCACTAAATAGTGGTCATTAAGCTATGTTAAATATCTTTAGGCAGCTTGAAAAGTCTAACACCAGTAGTGGTCACTTACACACATGAAAATCAAGCAAGCAATGTGTACCTTATCAAAATTTGCAATTAAACCAACATCCCTGTTAAGATTGATTAGAAAATAAGCTTTTTTTAAAAATTCTAGGAGCTCGAATTTCATTTTAAACCTTTCAATAGTTTTGTAAATTGTTTATGTATTTTGCTCACCGTGAAATGAAATATTATTCTGACAGTCAAAGCCTTTTGTTTTTAAGCTCTCATTTGTTGTTCTAGTGCTGAAAGTAAAGCGCCTATTATGTCATCCTGAATTTAGGATCTGGAATTCAGCATCCGATTTAGGACAAGAAATTCAGTCGTCGGAGCTCCTGATTACACCGTCCGGAACGCGTCCTGACTGCTTCCTGACTGCGTCCTGAATCAGTTGCGAGCGACGAGCGAAAAGAGAGATAAAATTAGGTATAATAATACTGTACAAAACGTACCTTCTTGAATTCCTTTAAGTAATTACTTCTCAAATTGTCGATTTTTTCTTTAATGTTATTAGTGTAATACTATTGTCAATTTTTTTATAAACTCCTAATAAATACATTGAAACCCTCGTTTCTTACAATTTTGTCTAAATAATGTGGGTTACTTTTATCCCATAGATATGGCATGTCCTTGTACAAGACTAATACATCTTTAACAGCCTCTCTTTCTGCTGCCATTTTTATAGATACGCACACACACGCTGCGCTAAAACAAATTCATGCGTACGCGACGGTAGCCGAACGGAGACTGCGCGTCCTGAGAGAGCGAGCCATCCGTTGGCCATACTGAATGCGTGAGAGGGACGCCGTTATACGTGCGATGCGATTGGAGATATTCTCGTATCGTTTCTAACGTATAGCGGCGTCCCTCTCATGCTCGATCCTAAATTCCGGATGGTTTCACCTATGCTTCCGATAAGGACGTCGGAAGCCATTCTGTCCTGAAAACGGATCCTAAATCGGATACGACCGTCCTGAATGCGATTAAAGTGTCCGTTGACTATCCGTTGACTGAATTCCGGATCCTAAATTCCGGATGGTATAATTGGCGCTTAATACAGAACAATCTATTTCCTAACTGCCAAGATATTCATTGTTTTTAATAATGCTGGATATGACAGCTCTTTTGTTAAGTAAAGTTAAAACGAGACACGCTTTCAAAGAAAAAAATGGAAGATGTAGAGGAGTAGAATTCGGGGAAAAGACCCCTACTGGGGTCTGTAGTTTTTAATTTGCTTCCTCACCACAGTAGCAACTGCTCCTGTAGTGTGATTCATAGTGTGGTCCATTTTACAGTACTGACCACTTTCCCCTTTTATCTATTGAGAGCAGTGTCTGTAGGATACACGAATCTGATGGAGAGGTAGTCAAGTAGATCGGTGGCCTTAGTGTTCTACTATGTTTAGGTAATAGTTTTAACTGTTGGCTTTATGTCTAACCTTCTTTTCTTTTCTTTGGGTAGCACACATTATCATAATTTTTAGTAAGTCTTTTATATCATCATCATTATTTATCATTTTAGCCGCAAGAAGTCCACTACTGGACATTGGTATCTTTTAGGGATTTCCAAAATGACTGATTGAGGGCGGCTTGCATCCAGCGTTTCCTTGCGACCTTCATCCGTCCGGCCACCTGGTCGGTGGGTGCCCGATGTTGCGCTTGCCAGTACGTGGTCGCCATTAAAAAACCTTTTTGTCCCATCGGCAATAGGCTCTGCGCGCTATGTGCCCTGCCCACTGCCACTTCAGGGAGCTCCTTATCATCCTCTTAGTTATGTCAGTGACTTTTGTTCTTTTGAGGATCGCCTTCCTATCCGTATGTAAGATATTTCATATTTACGTCCATTTAGTCTCCAAACACTATCGGATACACCAAAAAATAGTGTTGTATTGTCACAACTTCTACACAACGGTCTATAAAAGTTCATAGGTATTTAAATAAAAATACTTTACAAATGTCTATTTTCAGTTTAATCAAATAACGTAAAAGATAGTAAAACAAATTGTTAGTTGGAATATTTTAAGCTGTACAATCACCAACAGACAGATGGACGAATCGCGTGTTTTGAATTTAAAATTAAATGGAACAGCCACCAGCATAAGTAGAGCTCTTTAATCATAAACAACAATATACCTACTACTTTTACGCGAATTAAAAACAAATGTTTGACAAACTAGGTATTATTTCTTAAATAAAATCACTTTAATACGGTATTATCGCGTATATTACATTATTTTTACACCTAACGTTTCGAAAACTTTACAGTTTTCATGGCCGCAGGTAGACTAAGTTGACATTTATCTTTGTGTTATAAGAAATAAACAAAACGTTCCGGATGTACGCAGTATTGCCGCGCACGAACCCTTCGTGCGCGAGTCCAACTCGCACTTGGCCGGTTTTTTTTTTTTGTAACATAATCAGAACATTTTTTTTTATTCAATAAATAGTCGTTTTTTATTGGTCCATGTTATACCGGAAATCACACAACACGTAATCTAGTAATTAACAACACCAATTTAAAATCAATTTTCTAGCATACTATTTATTTCTTACCTTTACTGAGTATATTGGATTATTATCGAAGTTCATGATCATTCAATACTTTGAAAGGTTAATGAAAATGTATTTACTATTGGCCATCAGTGAACAACACACTTATTTGCTTACTATTTTAATATTATGAGATCTATTTTAGTGCGTAATAAAAGAATTCACTAAGGGCTACACTAAAGTACTTAACATTGCAGCCATCATGGTGCCGGACATAGCAATCACGACGACTACAACGACGCCGAAAAATCAAACTCAAAATTAATCCTAGCAAGTAATGTCAGCAATAGAAAGAATATTAAAGAATATAGCTTTTATGATCGAATTTCAAATAATTTAGATGAAAAAAAAATCTAAAATAATCTAATCTTATTGCGAGTTTGTTACTTCAATTATGTTAGATTTAATAAACCAACAATCGATGTCAAATAATCATTTGCTTCTACCGGATCTACCTTTTTATGATGTAAGTAACGAAAATGTACAAACTTATTGTTTTTGCGATTGTTACATATTTTAATTAAGTCACTTAATACGGTGTTATTGCGTTTATTACATCACCAGCTTTAGCCCGCGGCTCTGCCCGCATTAATGTCGATTCCTCGGGAACAGGAGAATTTCCCGAAGTCAGAGGTAGCCTATGTCACGGTAATGGTATCTAACAGTATTGTAACTCTGGCCTGTCCTTGAATTAAATGCCTACCGCCGCGCGGTACATAAACACACGCCAGGGCTGCCCACGTCTACAGCATTTTAACACTTTGACAGTGGGCATTTACGCGCGCACTTATTACCCGTATTGTGTAAGCATTAACTTTAAAACCCTTATAAAATTACCTATCTATCTTGCTTCCGTTCCCCCCTACATATTTCCTTTTTTGCCGTCGGCGGCCTGTGATTGGTCGCCCGAACAGTCGTAAAAATATGGCGATCGAGTCTTGTGAAGCGCGTCGCTTGCGCTGATAAAATAACTAAAAATAACGTCTCCTAAGAGCTTCGCTGGCCGAAAACAACCCGTGCGTGTGTGATGGTGTACCACTAGTGTCAGAAGTAAGAAAAGGGATACAGTTCAAGCCCAGGAAATTGCTAGCCAGCCGCCACGAGGCCTGCCGCCGGCGATTTCTTCCCAGAGCCCTGTCCACCTGGATCCAAGGTCAGTGCTTACTGTTTCTCTTGCTGTGATTCTGGGGTTGATCGGAGAGTGCAGTGACTCTTTCAGGAAGACGCAACATTAATTTATGGTGCCTCCTGTGAGGAACTTCCTCACGTACTTATTTCAAATTTACCCACTTAATTTCAATATTTCCAATTAAAGTTATTTCCAAATATGGATAACTAATTTATTCATAAATAGACTTATTATAGATTCAAATTAACTAGGTACTTACCCACCTAGCATTTGTCTATTTGTCTAACAATCTCGAATCAAACAGGAAATTCCATACCTGTGCCATACCATAGTAAATACCTATTGCTTACGAGTACATACTTCTTATCTCGTTAATTCCCTTGTAATAATCCCTTAATCGTTCGATTTGTATGCCATAAGGTACTATCTTGTTACTCAGGCTTTCGAACTATTTTGGATAGCCTAGATACCTACCTAAGGTTAATTAATAGCAGCGAGGTGTGTATTTATGATTATAAGTAATAGTCCGTAGTTTTAAAACCTACGTGTTTTGTGAATATCTGTTCCATTACTCAGTTTCCATTTAAACTTTTGCTACCTACCTACCTTACTCGTACTTTCACAATTAGTGCTTAGCGAAAACATGGCAGAAGGAGAATTAATGTCAACCATTAAAAAACGTGAATATGAGTTTAAAAATATGCAAATACTTTATGAATTAGCAAAAATTACGAAAGAAAATAAAACTAAATTAGCATCCTTTCGAGCTAGGTATAAAAGAATTGATAAAATTCGTGATAATTTCATGGAATGCAACGATCGTGTAAACCAGTTGCAACTTAAACTAAATCCTCAATTTGTTATCGATAATAATGCTTTGTTGTCATTTGACGAGTTATACTATTTTGTCATTGAGTTTGCTGACTCTCTCGACGTCAGTTCGCGCTCGGAACTGTGTCAAGGTAATGCGCATTCCAACTCTCAAGTGAAATTACCTAAATTGCAAATAGCTAAGTTTGATGGTAATATAGAGAACTGGCAGATGTTTAAAGACAGTTATACGTCGCTTGTGCATAATAATGTTTCGTTGTCGGACACAGAGAAATTTTACTATTTGTTGTCATGTCTGTCCGGGTATGCCCTGACACTAGCTAAGGGTGTTCCTATAACATCAGCTAATTATTCTGTTGTTTATGCAGCGTTGCTAGACAGATATGATAATAAACGTATTTTAGCTACCGCTTATTTAGAAAAAGTAATAAAATTAAATCCGATCCAACGGCCATCATTATCAAACTTATCACAATTAACCAACACACTTTATGAATGTGTTAGTGCCTTGCGCGGGTTAAATATTGATGATTTAAGTGAATTTCTTTTATTTTACATAGCATCTCGGCCGCTTGATACAGAAACTAGGAAAAGGTTTGAATTACAAAATACCGAAGAAATTCCTAAATTTAATAATTTGATTGTCTATTTACAGAATTATATAAAGGTATTAGAGGTTAGTCAACCTAGTAATTTACAGTCATTCAATTCTACAAATAAACAAAACCACAATAATACAAAGAAAGACAATTTTTCTCGGCAATCAAATTCTTCCTTAATTACATCTTCGAAATCAAATAATAATAAACCTAATCAGGCTGTCTGTGCGTATTGTCATGAAAATCATTCAATATATCGCTGTGGTAAATTACATTCTATGAATATAGGACAGCGACAAAAAATAGTTAAAGAGTTACAATTATGTCAAAACTGCTTAAGGCCCGGTCACACTAGTACAGACTGCAAGTCTAAGTCCATGTGTTTCATTTGTAACTCAAAACATAATACATTATTACATGAAGAACATAAAAGTTTATTAGCTAATACCATTGACCTAAAGGTTTCTGAGAATTCCAATATGAGCACTTCCCTAACTTGTACAACTCAGCCAAACATGTCAAAGTCACCTATGAGTACCAAAATTATTGGTTCAGCAGTGGTTCGGTTGAGAAGAGTGGATGGTTCATTGCAGTATGCTCGTGTAATCATAGATAGTGGCTCGATGGACTCTTTCATTACAAGTAGCTGTGCGCGACAGTTAGGTTTACATATAAAAAAGTGTAATTTAAATGTAACCGGTCTCGGTCAAAATTATGTATGTAATATTAAAGGTTATACTTTTGGCTCTGTTGTGCCTAGGTCAAATGACTCGCCCCAATTTGATATACCATTAGTGGTTTTGCCTAAAATCACTTCAATGGTTCCTTCAACCTCATTACCATCAGTTGTCAAGGAAAAGTTTAAACAACTGGATCTCGCCGACCAAGATTTTGATAAATCGGGTCCGATCGATCTGTTGTTAGGAGTAGACTGTTTTGACCAGATATATACTGGTTCACGTTATTGCCCAGGTCCTGGTTTTCCATGTGCACTGTCTAGTGTATTCGGCTGGGTGATAAGTGGTCAGTTTCTTCAAAACGTGGTGGCTCAAACTCCAGCCACACCCGTTACGTCACTCATCGCGTCTTCTAGTGCGCTCGATGAGAGCGTTCAACGGTTTTGGGAATCCGAAGAGCCGTCGAAATGTAAAATTTCCGGTCCTAAGGATGAAATATGTGAAGTGGCTCAAACTTCAGCCACACCCGTTACGTCACTCATCGCGTCTTCTTGTGCGCTCGATGAGATCGTTCAACGGTTTTGGGAATCCGAAGAACCGCCGAAATGTAAAATTTCCGGTCCTAAGGATGAAATATGTGAAGTGGCTCAAACTCCAGCCACACCCGTTACGTCACTCATCGCGTCTTCTTGTGCGCTCGATGAGATCGTTCAACGGTTTTGGGAATCCGAAGAACCGCCGAAATGTAAAATTTCCGGTCCTGAGGATGAAATATGTGAAGTGGCTCAAACTCCAGCCACACCCGTTACGTCACTCATCGCGTCTTCTTGTGCGCTCGATGAGATCGTTCAACGGTTTTGGGAATCCGAAGAACCGTCGAAATGTAAAATTTCCGGTCCTGAGGATGAAATATGTAAACAAAAATATAAAAATGGCACATATCGTACCTCCGAAGGTCGTTATGTTGTACCAATTATGCTTAAAGATGATACTCCAGCCTTAGGAAAATCATATCATCAGGCTCTTAACCGTTTTCTTAACTTGGAAAAGCGTCTTGCCAGCCAGACTGAGTTGAAAACGGAATATAAGGAATTTATGCAGCAGTACGAAGAGCTGGGACATATGCAGCCTGCTGAATCTTTGTCTACTGACCGTTATATTATTCCTCACCATTGTGTAATACGACCCGATAGTACAACGACACGTTTACGAGTAGTCTTCGATGCCAGTAGTCGGACCTCGAATAATCTGTCACTCAATAATATTGTTCATGTGGGTCCTAAGCTGCAAGTGGATATTGTCGATTTAGTGACAAAATTTAGACTTCACAAAAGAGTTGTTACTGCCGACATCCGTCGTATGTATCGGCAAATATTGATAAGACCCGAGAAATGGACTACTAACGCTCCTCGTCTTCTTAAGGATGTTCCTCCTGAATTTTGTCAAAGTTCCAAATCCTTCGATGAATCGGGAAATGAGTTTGTCAAAATATTAGGAATACGATGAAATCCCATTAATGATTCTTTTTCATATGCCTTTTCAGACTCGTTCGAAGTCAAATCTACTAAAAGATCCATACTCTCTTTAGTAGCCCGCATTTTCGATCCACTCGGTTGGATATGCCCAGTAGTCTTTGCAGTAAAATCGCTGTTGCAAGAAATATGGCGGTTAAATTTGTCGTGGGATGAGACTGTTCCAAAACATTTAACCAAACAATGGCATTTAATAGCGGCCAATTTGTCTGATTTACAAAAAAATTCTCTTCCGCGGCTAGTTATACCTTCCAATCCGATGGAAGTACACTTGGTAGGTTTCTGTGATGGTTCTCTGAAAGGCTATGGTTGTTGTGTGTATATTTGTGTGGTTACTAATGAGCCCAGAATTTCTACTGCGACTAGTTTACTGATTGGAAAATCTAGAGTAGCTCCTTTAAAACCTACCACGGTAAATAGACTCGAGCTAAGCGCAGCGGTGCTTCTGGCAAAGGTTCTATCACATATGTATGATTTGCTTAAAGACTATATAACTATTAATTCTATTCGAGCTTATTCAGACAGTAGCACTACCTTGTCATGGCTTAATACAGCCCCTCATTTGTTAAAAATGTATGTAGCCAATCGTGTCATTCAAGCAACTGACTTGATTAGTACCGATCACTGGTATTATGTTTCGTCTAAGGATAACACGGCCGACTGTTGTAGTCGCGGAGTGTCCTGTCCAGAGCTTATAGACCATCCTCTGTGGTGGAAAAGTCCTTTTTGGCTGCGAGATTTGCCTGGTCAATGGCCTAACAAACGGGCTCTACTTCCAAAAGAAGACTTACCCGAGCTCAAACCGCTAGAAACTAAAAGTCTTCACGTGATTAATGTGAGAAACCTACTTCTGGCCTTAATTGCCAGACATTCCTCTTTTACAAAAATTCTAAGAATTGTAGCATGGTGTATTAGATTTATTTCAAATTCGAGGGTTGCAAGGCAAAATCGAATTCTTTCATTTCTCAGTAGTCCTGAACTCGAGAAGTTAACCAAAGTATTATTTAAATTGAGTCCGTATCATTATATTTTATGTCTTCCGAAGTCAGTCGAGTGCGAGATAATGAACCATGTGTAAAATCCATTCAAAGACTTTCACCTTTCCTGGACGATGATGGGATCGTGCGGGTGGGGGAACGCATCGATGAGGCTAATCTGTCACCATCTGCGTTGCACCCTTTTTTGTTACCTAAACAATGTCCAATATTTAAAATTATAATAAAACATTTTCATAAAAAATATTTGCATTGTGGACCTCGAATCTTACAATCTCTTATTCAACGCCAGTTTTGGATAATTGGATTGAGACTTCTGATACGTACCGTGCTGTCGAAGTGTGTTAGATGTTTTATTTCGTGTCCGCGCTCTCGTTGGGTCATGCTTAAGAAAATTACCCAGAGATTTTGGCGCGTATGGCAGCGTGATTATCTTCATACATTACAACGAAAGAACAAAAGGTTCGTACATGAACCAAATATTAAAATAGATAACTTAGTCATAGTTAACGAACCTAATCTTCCGCCGATGTTCTGGAAGTTGGCACGTATTGTGCAAGTGCATGCTGGTTCGGATCAAGTAGTCAGAGTAGTTACTCTCCGAACTGCTAACGGAAAGACCTTTCGTAGGCCGGTAGTAAAGGTTTGTCCCTTACCAAATAATTAAGATATTTTTTCATAAATTACTAAAACATAAATACACACTATCCTTAGGCTAGTTAAAACTTATTTATTACTTTATCTTTCGAAAATAATATTTCTAGATATCCTTGCAATGGTGCGTAGCTATTGCTTTTGTTTTTTATCTTTCAATTTGCATTCTCTGTGAAACCCTTGTGGATTTCAGGTGGGGGAAAATGTGTAAGCATTAACTTTAAAACCCTTATAAAATTACCTATCTATCTTGCTTCCGTTCCCCCCTACATATTTCCTTTTTTGCCGTCGGCGGCCTGTGATTGGTCGCCCGAACAGTCGTAAAAATATGGCGATCGAGTCTTGTGAAGCGCGTCGCTTGCGCTGATAAAATAACTAAAAATAACGTCTCCTAAGAGCTTCGCTGGCCGAAAACAACCCGTGCGTGTGTGTTGGTGTACCACTAGTGTCAGGAGTAAGAAAAGGGATACAGTTCAAGCCCAGGAAATTGCTAGCCAGCCGCCACGAGGCCTGCCGCCGGCGATTTCTTCCCAGAGCCCTGTCCACCTGGATCCAAGGTCAGTGCTTACTGTTTCTCTTGCTGTGATTCTGGGGTTGATCGGAGAGTGCAGTGACTCTTTCAGGAAGACGCAACACGTATTCAGTTTCATAACGTTATGAAAAAGAAAATATAATATTTCTGTATGTGAAATAAAATACTTAAATAATGAAATAATTCGTTGTATCCTTACTAATATTATAAATGCGAGAGTGAGTTTGTTTGTTTGTTACGCTTTCACGCCGTATCTACTGAACCGATCATCATGAAATTTTGGATACAAGTTCTCTGGAATACGGAGAAGGACATAGGCCTACCTTTTATCCCGGGAAAAGTACTATTCCCAAGGGATCGACATTGACGCGAGCGGAGCCGCGGCGAAAGCTAGTTATTTATAAGGAAAAAATGTCTAATCACGTTTTTGTCATTGTAAAGTATCTATTTTATTAGCTTTTGTCCCTGTCAATCAACACACGATTATCTAAATTACCACCAATAAATCAGAATAAACATATGTTTATTACTTGATTAATACGTTGTTAGAACTTGTTTACTGTCAAATTATATTTTATCTCTACTAATATCAGCAACGTTGGAATTTTCCCCAGTAATTTCAAAGCTATAGTCAATTCTAAACACGCAAGCTAGCCAATTATAATGATACTCGTATACCTATGTACTAGTCCATTTTCTATTGGGAAAAGTATGACATTTTGGGGTACAGCCATGCAATTTGGTACGGGTATTATACACGTCCACTTAAGCCCAAAACGCCCAGTAGCCAGTTTGAACTCCGCGACAGGAAGACGGGAGGGGGGGTCAAAGGACGGAACTGCCGGCGCTCAGAAAAAAAATTCTGACGGGTTAGTTTGGACCTTTGAGTCAAGTTTGGTGTCACTATCAGGTAACTAGATGATGCCCAATGCATTACCCATACCAGATTTTTAGGGTTCCGTAATAAAATATGACGCAATACTTAAAATAATAAACTTTTTCCTTCCTTCCTTCAGTCGTCTGCTCACTGCTGAGAGTCGTAATGTCCCCGACCCAACTTCTTTACGATCTCTTTCCATATTTGGCGATCTTTGGCCTGTTGTAGAGCGTCAGAGATCTTGTTGTTACGTGGTCTTTTACTTGGTTTGTCCATCGTATCGGACTGCGGCCCCTGGATCTCTTCCCTTCCATCTTTCCGGTGACCACATATCAAATTTATATTATTGTTAATATTTTCAGAATTTGCATTAAATGAGCTTTCGGACAGTATTTTTTATAAACCATCTTTAATACAAAAACATTAAAATATGACGGTTTGTTTGCTTTTGGTTACTACTAAAAGTTTATTATTTTAAGTATTGCGTCATATTTTACTACGGAACCCTAAAATACTGGTACGAGGAATGCATTGGGCATCATCTAGTTACCTGATAGTGACACCAAACTTGACCCAAAGGTCCAAACTAATCCGTCAGATTTTTTTTTCTGAGCGCCGGCAGTTCCGTCTTTTGACCCCCCTCCCCCCTTACTGTCGCGGAGTTCAAACTGGCTTTCGGGCGTTTTGGGCTTAGGTGTATAATATCCGTACCAAACGGCATTGCTGTACTCAATATTGTATACCTCTCCATGCAAGCATTCCCAATAGAAAACGGACTAGTAGTTAGGTTTTATAATTTAACTGATATAGTTCGCTTATTTGTTCCTATTCATGCTGTGATATTGTTTAATGAAAAACATTACATGCAAAAGCGTCGGTTCTTAGTATAAATAAAACAACAATTTTTAGGTTTTCGTTTAATCCAAAGAATTTTTTTTTTTACTTCTTACCGTTACTACAACGAAACAGAAAAAATGCCACCTCTAACTTTTGCCCCCGATACAACATCCTTATTTGTACACCCAGCAATTTTGGACTTGGTAAATATTTTTATCAACTCAACTCTTCAAGCCATAAGGCTGCGCAAAACCATTAAGCGTTTATGTAAAATTAAAAAGACTTAATATTTTCATATTTATATTGTTTAATAAAAAATTAAGAAAGGGGGCAAACCTGCGAAATGAACATATAAATATTATCATGTGAAAATTATTGCTTTAGACGTAAAATTTGTAAACTTTTCTAGGGAAATTGTTTTTAGATATCATAACATATATGTATGGTTTTTAAATTTCATATGTATCTGTTTCAAATTCCAACAAGGTGATCTTGTGCAAAGATCGACCTAAAATATATATCATAATTATTATGATTTTAAACCTAATCCAGCAAATCATTCTGGTGATTTAAAAATAAGTAAAGTTTTACAATTTCGTGCAGGTACCTTCTTAACACTTTCGCTGACACTAGCCGCTTGTAGACGTAATTCTATTGTTATTTATCATCATCATCAGGTTTTTATAGTCTCCACTACAGGAGAACGACCTTCTCTGTACTACTAGAGCCATACTTGGCCATTATCGTCTATTACTACAAAAATAAATTATACAATTTATGTTAGTAATAAAATTTTAAAAATAAGAAATACAATTGTAACGCTCAAGTTTTAAAAATTATATAGTGAATCTGTAATATAAAATCATGGTTTTAATATCTGTATATTAAATGACCGAAAACACTGACGGCCATGTTTTCTCGTGAGTGACGTCACTAGAACTATAACACTTTTTGTTTGATGTTGAGATATATTTAATTTTACATTGCAAAATTGGTGGCTTTAAATTTGTGGACATGTTCAATCGCACATAATCTTCTAAAGGTACATCCATTAAGATTACACGCATTCGAAGTTTTTTTATTTTTATTTGTTCTTATGGCGTCACTATCAACAATATGGCGGCTGCTATTTTGACGTGAATATTTCTCGTTTTTTTCTGATGTTTGATTATGATGAAATTTTAATGGGAGCAATTGAACAAGCATACCCTTTCAAATAGTATTTTTTTTAAATAGTTTCTTATATGATGGAGATCTGAAGTAACAAACATTAAAAAAAAAACATACAATCGAATTGATAACCTCCTCCTTATTTTTTTGAAGTCGGTTAAAAAGTGGGCCTAGCCAAAGCAGAGACACCTCATTACTAGAGGACGACGAGAGCTTCATTGCGGCCAAGGCTTTTATAGTACTTTTCTTAAATAATGCACAGGTATTCAAACAAAGCATTATTAAATTTACTTACAAAACGCGTTCATCAAGTGTGAAAATGTTATTTTTGGAAGCCAGTTCTAATTTTAAATTAAACTTTTGAAAAATGAATTCTATGGTAGCATTATTTTGGAGCAAATCGATCGTTTCATTTTTAATTATATGACAGATAGCTAAAACATGACTTATGGATTTTAATACATACTTTACGTTACATACATACTTACGTTTGGATAAAACCGAACAGTTTTAGGCTTTTTGACCTCTTCTTCGGCCAAATTTGACTGTGTCCGGTCTGTCCGGCTTCTGTTTGGCTTTTTATAGGTACTATCGTTCAATTTAATTACTTCAGTCAGTAGCGACAAGCAAGCGAGACGAGATTTACTGACTCTCGCCCTGAATTCAAAAGTCTGGCTTTTAAATTTATGTTCTACTAGCTTTCGCCCGCGGCTCCGTCCGCGTCAAAGTCGATCCCTCGGGATTGGTACTTTTTACCGGGATAAAAGGTAGCCTATGTCGTTCTTCGTACTCCAGAGAACTTGTATGCAAAATTTCATGATGATCGGTTTAGTAGTTACGGCGTGAAAGCGTAACAAACTCACTTTTGCATTTATACTATTAGTAAGGATAAGGATAAGGATTTGATATTTTTGTCAAAAATCATTATTTTTCTTAAGTTTTGCTTTGGCTTTGGGACCCAAATGTCCGGTATTTTGACGGCGAAGTCCGGCTATTTAATTTTTAGAGATGACAAAACTACAATTACTTCAAATAAGGTTATTAAGTTATTGTCAGAATTTACAAGCATGAAAAACATCAATCAATTGCAGCATGGAGTGCTTAGCGGGAATTTTGACGGACTGCACGGCTTGTGTTTTGGATTGTTTTATGTGTATTGTTACTAATGGTCTTTAAAATGTAAAATCTGTGTAATTTGGTGTTCTAAATGCCCATGTTTATGAACAATGTGTGGAATAACTGAAATAAAGTGTCATAGTGCGGCTGTAGTGAGATTTACTTAGCGGACTGGTGGTTGTCCGCTTTGCCTCGTTGCGTCGTCTCATCGTCTGTGATCAAGCCACTGGATTTGTGCGGATTGTCGCCAGGGGCTCCGTAGAATCAACGAAATGAACTACGCCATCATTTTATTGATTAACAGGACTTTTTTGATACTGGCTAAATACGCGTAAAAGCCATACTTAAATGAATAAAAAAATACAGAATATATGCTATCATAATAGCGAGGCACCACAAATAATAATGCAACATCAGAAGAATGTGTCTGTTAAATGTGATATTTGTGTTTGCAGGATTTCATCATTATAATTAGAAAAGTCTTTCACTATTCCTGTTGGTTTGGGGTCGTCGGTTCTGGGCGACCACTGTGGAAGGCTTGGAGTTTATCCCTCTTTATTATGCTGTTACTGATCGTAGTTTCTGCTATTGTGAAGGTGGTACGGGCTTTTGAAGGATGGGCGGTTGATGTTACTGGAAACCGTAAGTACTATAATGAGTATGAGACTAGTCGCATTGGTAAATAGTTGCTGTTGTTTTACGTGTATGTAAGTGGCCAACACTGGTGTCAAATTTTTCAAGTTGCCTCAAGGCATCTGACATAGCTTAACGACTATTATCAGTGATGACAGCTGGGACCAATAAGTTGCCTTCCAAATCACGCAGGAGCGTATGAGATTTTTACGTCACTTGTAGTCCATACAAATCTCATCCAGTAGGGACTGCATCTAGGGTTCCTTAACATGTGTTAGCGTTATTAACATTAACTCTCGAGAAGCGCCACTCGTCCAAAAACAGTGCCTAAAGGCGAAAGTCTCAATCAATGTGTGTTACCAGTGATGGCTTACTGGTCCAAAAGGGTCCCATACCACGGGTGTCATGATTTTTTTTAAATAATTAAATATATTTTTATTTTCTGGCAACACCTTTAATGATTTTTCTTTAAAAACGAATTAATTTTGATATTTTATTTTCTGGCCACACCGGTATCGTGGCCTCTATCATCTCTCATTGGAGAGTGGGGGTGATGACCTAGCAAAGTAAGGAGCACAAGCTCATTCGTTACTCAGCATTTGCAAGCGTCGGTCGCATTATCTAAAGTATAGAAAAGTGAACCTTAATTATATATTTTTGATATTGATTTGAGTTCTGTGTACAATTGAATTGTGAATAATAACTAAGTGTACTTCAATAATTAAAGTTATTATCGTATATATTGGCGTTTTATATTACTTCAAAAGTGGGATCAACTCACTAAGGTATGTTAAAATATTACATTTTCTATGGTAGTTTAAAAAAAAATCTTCCATTTAAAGTTTGTCTTACTTAATACATACAATGAAGTAGTGCTTCAATAATTATACATATTTTACAAAAACTTTAACAATTACAATGAAGTATAGCATATGATCAGGTTTTAGGTATCAATAGTTTTATAATCTATCAAAGCTGATTATGTGGATTAGTCGAAGCATTTGGCCGGGGTACTCCCCGGTAATGCTGTCGATGGGCCGCATAATTATGTATAGTTGTTGTCATTGAATGTATGATCGGGGTAACCCTCCGACTGCATTCCACGTAGATGTTATTTAACATTTTATGAAATTATAGCTCACTATTGTTTTAAATACGTAACGTTAGGACAGATTTGAAAGGAAGACTTTTACAGTTGTAATGAAATTATCTAATGCTAGGTTAAGTGTGCCTATATAAATGTAGTGCAGGTTAAGTGCGCCTGTTGAAATTAAGTACAGATTAAGTGCGTCTGTTTAAATGCAGTGCAGGTTAAGTGCGCCTGTTGAAATAAAGTGCAGATTAAGTGAGTCTGTTTAAATGCAGTGCAGATTAAGTGTGTCTGTTTAAATGCAGTGCAGGTTAAGTGTGTCAGTTTAAATGCAGTGCAGATTAAGTGCACCTGTTCAAATGCAGTGAAGGTTAAGTATGCCTGCTAAAATAAATTGATGATAAAATAGTTTAGGCTATGTTTTCATAGTGGAATAGTTTATCAGCTGTTTAGCTGCCTAGTAGATATTCTAAAATAAAAGTTAGTTTTGAAAATATCTTATTTTTATTTTTACGTGGCAATTTTATTTCTTTTTCTTTCACAAAGCAAACTCGGATATTGTTTATTTTTGAAACTACACACCATTAACATTATTATTTAGCGCTTGAAGAACTTTAATCAAATTAAATGAAATGAATTAAATGAGATGAATTGTAATTGGATTTCGTTTGTTCATTCTTCTTTCAATTTCAGAAAATATTAAGATCATGAGACCTATGAGAAATGGCACTACTTCACCTGGCACTCCACCTGGTACGCCACCTAGAAAGAAACGAAGCAAAAGGAAATCCCGACGTCGCAGTTCAACCTCTTCAACTTCTAGTGACGAAGAGCCACCTAGAAAAACACGCAAAACTGCTAGTCGTCTTAGTGCAAAGGAGGTATTGGATCTGCTGTTAACCTTAAAGGGAGAAACAAGTAAGGACACAAGATTAAGTAATAATAATTATAATAATGTTGTTCCCGAATTCGATCCTGCGAAAGGTACTCAAACCATTGAGAGTTGGTTGCGTAAGGTCAATGAATGCTCAACCATTTATGGTTGGAATGAAAAACAGATAATCCATTTTTCATTGCAAAAACTCACTGGTCTCGCAAAGAAATGGTTTGAAGCCCTTCCGACAGTTGTTTATTCCTGGGAGGAGTGGCAGACAAAACTAAGGAAAGCTTTCCCAAGTGGTGAAAATTATGGCCGTCTTTTAGAAGAAATGCTTGGCCGCACCTCCCGCAACGATGAAAATTTACGCGAATACTTTTATGAAAAATTAACACTACTGACTAGATGTGAGATCGAAGGCAAGAAGGCAGTAGAGTGTATCGTGTATGGTATTAGCGATAGGTCTTTAAGAAATGGTGCTCAAGCGCTAAATTGTTCAGAGCCGGAGGACCTGTTAAATTTTCTATGTTCACAAAAACCACAACAGTCTTTTACAAGTCATTACAAATCTCGGGATCGCGTAAATAAATCTAATGTAACCGATGGTCCTGGATCCAGTTCAAGCTCTAACAGTTCAGTACTTTGTTATAATTGCCGTAGTAGAGGGCACCCGTTTTATAGATGCCCGAAACCTTTGGTCAGGTGTAAGAAATGTAATAGGGTCGGACATGATAACGATTCTTGTAAACTAGAACCAATACGCGCTGCTTCATCTTATAATGTCAATCGTTCTGATAATTCTTTGGAAAAGAAGACTCTAAAGATAGACCAGCGATGGTAACAACAAATTCCATAAAAATTTCATGGTTAACGGAAATCAATTTTCGGCATTTATTGATTTTGGCAGCGAATGTACGCTTCTCCGGAAAAAAGAAGCGAAGCTACTTGGTCTTGAAAAATGCTTTGACAATGTGCCCATTATCAAGGGATTTGGAGAATCATCTGTGGTACCAATTTATAAGTCTTATGTAAACATTTGTTGATATACTAGTTGTTGATAATAGATTTATGCAGAGTGCATTAATTCTTGGTCAAAACTTTACAGAATTACCTTTTGTTACCGTTTTAAAGGATAGTAAACGATTGACGTTTTTTAAGAGTCCGAATGATGATATTTTCGATGACAGATGCCGTAAATTGAAACTATTCGTATCCGAACCTACTATTGTATCTAATACTACCGTGGTAAATGCACAATCTAATTTTACTGGTGATATTATTGTAGACGGTTACACGGCTACCGACCCAGGGAATGAGAATAGCGTACTCCAAGGTGCTTATCACTTGTCTGAAGGCAAGGGTCAAGTTGAGATATGTAATCTAGCACATGGTTAAATTTGATAAGAGCCTATTGATAGCACGATCTATGCCCTTTGTGGAAAATAAGACTTGTCACGTAAATAAAATAGCAGAGGGAGTCACTCAGTTGGAATCTCTCAACAAAGACGACATCAAAGTAGGACCTGGCTTAGATAATTCTCAATTAAATCGCCTCTATTAACTTTTACAAAACTATCGTGATTGTTTTGCAACAAATTTAGGTGAGGTGGGTTGTGCAGTCGATATGGAGATGAAAATTGAATTATTAGACAATAAACCGATTGTTTATCGGCCGTACCGTCTGTCACACTTGGAACGCGAGCAAGTTCGGGAGGCTATTGATGAATTGTTACGCCACGATATAATTCAAGAGTCCAGCTCTGATTATGCGAGTCCTATTTTGATGGTCAAAAAGAAAACTGGCGAACAAAGGCTTTGTGTTGATTTTAGGGCCCTTAACAACAAAACCATTAAAGATCGTTTTCCACTCCCTGTTATCGATGACCAAGTATCTAACCTTAGCGGGAATAGCATTTTTACAACTCTCGACTTAGCTTCTGGATACTACCAGGTACCTATGGCTGTAGATTTTAGACACCTTACCGGCTTCGTGACACCTGCCGGCCATTTTGAGTTCAAGCGCATGCCTTTCGGTCTAGCAAACGCGCCGGCCGTATTCCAACGCATGATTAATAAAATTTTAGGCAACAGACGCTTTGAATACGCTCTAGCATATTTAGATGACGTGCTCATACCATCAAAGGTGTTGAACAGATGTTTGAACGACTGGAAGATATTCTGAAATTATTTAGGCAAAACGGATTGACTTTAAAACTGTCTAAATGTCGTTTTTTCGATACTAGCGTTTATTACTTAGGATACGAGGTCTCCTCACAGGGAGTTCAGCCTGGAGAAGCGAAGATTATGGCAGTCAAAGAGTTTCCAAGGCCCAACAATATCCATGAAATACGTCAGTTTCTTGGACTGACAGGATATTTCCGGAAATTTGTAAGGGGGTATGGGGAGATTGCACAACCTCTTACGTCTTTGCTTAAAAAGGATGCTAAATGGCAGTGGTCCGAGAAACAAGACTCTTCATTTATTAAATTAAAAGAACAGCTTATTAATCATCCCGTGTTGGCGTTATATGATCCCAAATTAGAAACGGAAGTCCACACCGATGCCAGTTCCTTGGGCATCGGTGGTATTCTCATGCAATGGCAAAGAGACACTCGTGTTCTAAAACCAGTAGCATTCTTTAGCCGTCAGACTACATCTGAAGAGAAACACCTCCATTCTTACGAGTTGGAAACATTAGCGGTCGTATGTAGTTTAAAGAAATTTAGGGTGTATCTTTTAGGAATTCACTTTAAGGTATACACAGACTGTGCAGCACTTAGAACTACCTTAACCAAGCGGGATCTGATTCCGCGGATAGCAAGGTGGTGGCTCCAAATAAGCAAATTCACATTTGACATTGAATATAGAGCAGGATTAAACATGCGTCACGTCGACGCTTTGAGTCGGAACACCACGCTGTCTGCGGATTCAGATAAAAATCTCTTGGTTAACGTGTACTGTATAGAAAAGGAAAATTGGTTGCTAACACTGCAACTGGCAGATCCTGATATTGCTAGAATTCTTAAGATCCTTAAACCAGAGGATGACGAAGAATGTAAGGACATCCGTAAGAATTACACTGTGAAAAATCATACAGTGTATAGGAAAGTGGGTGACGAATTTAGACTAGTTGTACCGCGGTGCGGAAGGTGGCAAATCTGCCGCGCCAACCATGACGATATCGGTCATCCAGGTTATGCCAAAACACTCGAGAAAATAAAGTCACAGTATTGGCTTTCAAAACAAAGGAAATTTATAAAAAAAATATATTGCCGCGTGCATTGAATGTGCTTATAACAAAGATACTGCGGCTAAACAGAAGTCTGGTTATCTCCATCCCATAGAAAAAGTAAATGTTCCTTTTCACACGGTTCACATGGATCATTTGTCAGGAGTAAGAATGGTAATACCTACATTCTTACTGTCGTCGATGCTTTCACTAAATATGTATTTGTAAAGGCTGTGCGAGATCTGAAAACAAAAACCACTACAAAAACTCTAGATAGAATATTTTACGATTTCGGAATACCTGCCAGAATAATATCAGATCGTGGTACTTCAGTTACTTCAAAAGCATTCAAGTCTTATTGCGACGGTCATGGAATTAAACATATCCTCAACGCTGTAGCTTGTCCCAGGGCTAATGGACAAGCCGAAAGATACAACCAAACAATATTGAATGCATTAGTATCACAGAATTCATCTGGCAATGAACGTGACTGGGATACATGTTTAGGGAAAGTCCAATGGGGTATCAACAATACCATCCAAGCTTCTACACAAAAAACTGCAAGCGAAGCTTTATTTGGCGTAAGATTTCGTGACGAATTGACTAATAAATTAGACGTTTTAGATAATTCGAGTAATGAAGACGTGAACACAATCAGGCAAAATATTAAAAATAATATTGATAGTAGTCAAGCCTTAATGAAAGCTAAATATGACCAGAATAGGGCTCCCGCGGCAAAGTATAAAGTAGGAGATCTGGTAAAAATTATGAGAAATATTTTTGATAATAGCGGTAAAAGTACAAAACTCATGTCAAAATTTGTTGGTCCCTACAAAATTACAGATGTTTTAGGTAATGATAGATATAAAATTACAGATGTCCCAGGCTTTAACAAAATTGGCAAACCATATTCTGCTACAATTGCGTCAGACAGAATGAGACCTTGGATCCATATAAAGGCTTTAGAAGTACACACTACTGATTCTGGTAGTGAATTCAGTAGTGATAATAATGACTCGACATAGAAATTAGTACTTAATTTATTATATTCTCACTTATCTCACTTAAGTCTCTCTTGTCTTCGTTCTTTTGTATGTATTCGAAATTGTGCATGTATTGACCTTTACTTTATTTTATATTATTTATTCTCAAACATTTTGTCCTGTAATATAGGAAAATAGTTAAAAATAATTAAAAAAAAAATGCCGAATCAGGCCGAATGTCATGATTAGTATATTAATAATGCATTAATAGACAATAAATGGTTTTGTAAAATATGCACTAAAAGTATGCAATTTAAGTTACTATATGTGGCATTAGTAATTTGCCACAAAATATTAACATGTAAAAGTTTTCTTTTTATTATTATTTTATTTTATATAATTATCATTTAACTTAAGATTAGATTTAACTATTTTGTAATATTTAATAACGTGCGCCAGGAGGCCGCACGATGCCGGATGGCCGAATGTCATGATTTTTTTAAATAATTAAATATATTTTTATATTCTGGCAACACCTGTAATGATTTTTCTTTAAAAACGAATTAATTTTGATATTTTATTTTCTGGCCACACCGGTATCGTGGCCTCTACCATCTCTCATTGGAGAGTGGGGGTGATGACCTAGCAAAGTAAGGAGCACAAGCTCATTCGTTACTCAGCATTTGCAAGCGTCGGTCGCATTATCTAAAGTATAGAAAAGTGAACCTTAATTATATATTTTTGATATTGATTTGAGTTCTGTGTACAATTGAATTGTGAATAATAACTAAGTGTACTTCAATAATTAAAGTTATTATCGTATATATTGGCGTTTTATATTATGGGTGATTAGAAAGCTGAAAGATATTTCTCTGTGAGATCATACTAGAAAGGAAGAGATTCGTAGAAGAAAAGAGGTCACATACCTCAGCGGATTTACTCTTTGAAGTGGCAATGGGTAGGGTACATAGCGCATAGATCCGATGGTCGTTGGGACAGAAGGGTTCTCAAATGGTGACCACATATCGGCAAGCGCAGCGTCGGGTACCCACCGACCAGATGGTGGGACGACTTGAGTAAGGTCGCGTCAAGTCGCTCGATGTAGGCCACTCGTCAGTATCGGAAATCGCTGGGGGAGGCTTATGTCCAGCTATGGGCTTCTTCTTATCATGTCAACTCGGGCGAATTAAATTTGCATTGACCCGAACTCTGCCACCGATACAGCGTTATCAGAGGCATTTTATAGGTCCTCGCATGTGCAGGTGGTAGGACATGCAGGGCAAGACAACAGGTGTGCCATGGTCTGAGGAGTAGCACCACATGGACCGGAAATATCAGTCCTATCCCACCTATGCATATTCTCCTTGCTTCGGCCGACTTGAGTCCGGAGTCTGTTCAAGGACTTCCATATTGCCCAAGGTACATCATGACCAGGGGGGAGATGCTCTGACAGCAGGATGACAGACGCTATTGGATATCCAGATATTTAGCCTTGATATAGAGACTTCGGCAGATAAAGGGGGCACTTCTTTTACAAAGCTATGCCGGATCTTCAATCTTTGAGGAACAGGCACGTGATGGTGTAAAGGATGTCGTCAGTCAGTTTATTTTTCGGCCCTTTCAAGGGAGTTGGCGACGTCTCTGCGAACGTCCGGAGGATACCAGCCAGCAATTCACTCTCAAACAGTTACGATCAAGTGTTTACTTTTTCTAGGAAGCGTCACAGCCCGCTTGGCTGGCACAATATTTTACGCAAACTCCATCCTCGCCCTCGTCTTCACGTCAAGGCTAGCTTCATCCTGGGATAAGCTGGAACACCTCTGGATCGCGGTAGAGAGGGCAATGACTCTGAACATTCCACCTGTCGCAACTCTAAAGAAAAGAATGATAATGGTCATAGTGTTTGTATCAGCTTGTGGATGTGGTAAGTATTAGCAAGGTTATATTAAATTTGTTTTCTTACTTTGTTTCGGAGGGTCTCATTTTGCACATCAACAGGGGTTCTCGTTCCCCCAGGTAGCGGTACTGTGACGAGAGGTATTTTTCAAAAGTAATCTTTATATGTAACATTAAATCCCTATTTCCCTTGGTCACGGCATCATGTGTAAACGGCTGGACCGATTTGGCTCATTCTTTTTTTGTCGTGTTTGTTGTTCTCAGAAGTTTTTTATGGAGTTCTTTGGGAAAATATTAAGAAAATTGCGTGGAAAATTAAGTTGAGATAGAACAACGTCTGTCGGGTCAGGTAGTTCTATAATAAAACACCGGTCATAAAACCATTGGGCATCGGAATCTGGGGCTTTTATTAGAGAGCTAGGCCGTCGAATTTCACAACGAGGTGAAGATAGTCGTTTTTGACCCAGGCTTTCCATTGCGACTCAACGTGGCAATGCAGCTAGTATAATGAGAACCTTAAGGCTCAGAACGACCAGGGCAGTGTTTTAGACTGAGAATTGAGACGAAGCGTGTAGCGAATACTGTTTTGTATATATTTTTACGCAGCATGTTGCTGATGAATCTTTGTGGATTTTTGACGAAGGCGATCTGCATGGACTCCTTTGAATAAATAAATAATATTTAATTCATAATAATACAATGATCACCAACACGCCAAACGTGGCCTTTAGGTCTCACGCCTTAAGCTCTGTCTGTAAAGGACAAAGATACGATAATATATATGTATGGAAGTTCATATCTGAAATCTGTATTTATTTTCCAGCTGAGCACTTCATGACTGTGATGTCACAAATGAACTTTGACCTACCAGTTTCTACTATGCTCAAGCAGTATACACTGAGTTCACATGGATCTTTGTTCCAGAAATGTAAGTCAATAATCCTCATTTATAAACTTGACAGTTTCTGAGTATGGATGTATAGATATATGGATGATTGGTACTCTTTCATGCCAAAACGACAGAACCTAATTAACTGGATTAACACGTGTTAATCCAGTACTTTTCTCAAATGAAAGGTAGCCTAGTAAGACCAAGAAGTAAGACCAAGAAAAATGACAGATTGTCTTTTATTAGATTTTTTTTAGTACCCATGTTTAAATGTAATCTTGTCGATTTCATTTCAGTTTTCATAAAACACATTTTTTTTTTATTTTATTTAAGAGAAGCAGAACTTTTGCATTTAAATCAGCACCAATAATCAGACTTTTATTTTATTAAAAGTTCGTATTTATGTATTTTTTTAACGTCATATTATTATTTTTAAATATTTGGAAAATCGATAAACTACCTTCTAACGTTTCTGGACAACAACTGCTGAGAAAATTACGCCGAAAAACACTCAGACTAATATTAGTCCTTACGTGCCTGAAGGGCTACGCTTTCACATATTTATAACAAATTGAATTATTTTACATCAATTGCTGACTATACTGATTAATAATTTATTGATTGTATTACTTCCATACAATTTTATCTGTTAGATAGTCATTAATGCAATAGTAGGCACTTTTAAGTAATTGATTTCTGCAGAAATACTATTACAGAAGCATATACTAAGTCCCAAAAATAAATTCATTGTTTTCTGTAATCGCAAAATTGGTGTAGCCAATTTATTTTTATTTATCGTATTCCTGTTGTGGATATCGCTATTTTTCGTATATGGATGAAGATTGTTACGAATGAACATAATATTTGCAAATATGTATTACATGGGGAATGTCAAAATATTTATAATGTCAAACAATTTTCTAAGAGATTCTCTAGCGCCTAGCCATGCCAAAACGACAGAACCTAATTACCTGGATTAACACGTGTTAATCCAGTACTTTTCCCAAATGAAAGGTGGCCTATGTATGCAACATTATTTTCGGGAAAAAAGTACTAATCCCGCGGAATCCATATCTTGGAGCTAGCTATATAGTCATTCCAAAAAAAAAATAACTTTAGCGGAGCCGCGGGCGACAGATGGTAGATACATAATGTTGGATTTTAGCACATAGAACGTAGAGCTGGTGGCATATGTGGCAGAAAGATTCGTAAATGGCAACCGAGCGGCAAGCGCAGCGTTGAATACCTACCGATGAGCCAGCCTATTTGCTACCTTGTGTACATGATAGTCACTTCCAAATATATAGATTGTATTGATTGAGAATATAAAGATTACGAAATTTTCTGTGAGATATATTACAGTGCTGAAGTAGTTTTTCTTTATTATTAATCATCTTTAACTTTTTTTTAACATTCAGCGGGTAGTTCAGTTCATTCAAAGTTACTGCCTGGAGGCCCAACGGCAAACGAGGACGTGGTCAAACAAGGACAAGATGGTGCGATGAAGTCAACAAATATAAAAATGGAGAACACATACAACAGACCGACAAAAATAGAAAAGAGAGAAGAGGCCTTTGCCCAGCATTATGACATTAATGGCTCTTAATAATAATAATAAAAAGCTTGTGAAGCCATAGTACAAAGTAATCACTTTGTTAAACACCGTCAGGTCAAGAAGATGCCATTGTACACCAAAACCTAGCTCACAAATATCAGCTAATTACCGAGAAGATTCCCTACCAATATCTACCAAGCTGCATTCTGGAAAACGACGAGTAAAGAATGCACTAGAACAGGACTATACTGACGGACAAGACTGTACACTTCAATTATAGACCGGATATAACTATATTACATAATAGCACAAAATCTGTATACCTAATAGACATTGCCATGCCCAACACACATAACCTAGACAAAACAAACTCATAAACAATTGCAAAATGCTATCATCCATCCATTGAGTTTTATGTGTGGTACGAAACCAGTTGTAGAAATAACTATAGGTATTCCTATAGTTATTTCGTAACACACATATTCCATACAAACCTACTTTGCACCCATCTACTTACGTCCTCATTCAAAAAGCTGCAGTATTTAACACATGCAGAATAGTTCGTGAATTCATAACAACCTCTTATATTTTACCGTAACCCTCTTTGTGTTGGCTCTGGCCCCACAAAAGCTCAACTATCAAGTCGTTCTAAAAGTCTTGAGAAATGTATACATATGAACACATAATTATTATTCAGTTTGTAAAAGTAACGCAATATCTTTTTATTCTTTATTTTAGCTTCCTACTCCTACTGGCTAGCCTTGCTACTCCTCTTCATCAGTAACATAGCCACGATTCTATGGAACTTCCAAGATCTGATAATAATTCTCGTAAGCATGGGCTTGACCTCTCGCTATTACAAGCTTAACCAATATGTAGCAAAATGTGTTATTGAAAAGCAGCAACATAGTGAATGTTTAGTGAGTATATTAACATTTCTTTCTATTTCTACTTATTTAGTTGAGTTAAGTAAGACCAAGAAAAGTGACAGATTGTCTTTTATTAGATTTTTTTAGTACCCATGTTTAAATGTAATCTTGTCGATTTCATTTCAGTTTTCATTAAAACACATTTTTTTTTTATTTTATTTAAGAGAAGCAGAACTTTTGCATTTAAATCAGCACCAATAATCAGACTTTTATTTTATTAAAAATTCGTATTCATGTATTTTTTTCAACGTCATATTATTATTTTTAAATATTTGGAAAATCGATAAACTACCTTCTAACGTTTCTGAACAACAACTGCTGAGAAAATTACGCCGAAAAAACACTCAGACCAATATTAGTCCTTACGTGCCCGAAGGGCTACGCTTTCACATATTTATAACAAATTGAATTATTTTACATCAATTGCTATACTGATTAATAATTTATTGATTGTATTACTTCCATACAATTTTATCTGTTAGATAGTCATTAATGCAATAGTAGGCACTTTTAAGTAATTGATTTCTGCAGAAATACTATTACAGAAGCATATACTAAGTCCCAAAAATAAATTCATTGTTTTCTGTAATCGCAAAATTGGTGTAGCCAATTTATTTTTATTTATCGTATTCCTGTTGTGGATATCGCTATTTTTCGTAAATGGATGAAGATTGTTACGAATGAACATAATATTTGCAAATATGTATTACAAGGGGAATGTCAAAATATTTATAATTTCAAACAATTTTCTAAGAGATTCTCTAGCGCCTAGTTTATACTGGGTGGCGCAAAAGTAAAGACCCTATTTGGTTCAGCTATAACATTTTTTCTAAATTAGAAAACTAGATTTAGGTTTTTTTAAATGTATATTTGTGCCATTAAATTTCGTACCATTAGGATTTAAAGATGATGTCTTTTAAATGGTGACCTCCAGAGTTGATACACATTTGAGCCCTATTTATGACATTTTGCATAACTTGCCGTAACACTTCCTGCGATATGTTCGTTATTTCTTGACGAATGTTTTCTTTTAGAGCTGCGAGAGTCTGTGGCTTGTTCACATACACCCGAGATTTCAAAAAACCCCAAAGAAAGAAGTCTGGACTGGTCAGATCGGGTGATCTTGCAGGCCAAGGCAAATCGCCAAAACGAAATTCACGTTGTGTTCTTATCACTGATGAATTATTCCGTAAGAACATTGACACAATTATTCCACGTTCTTGGGGAGTAAAACGGTCCATGTTTATTTTCAGTGTATTTTACATTTGTTCACTACACAATTTTCAAAAACAGAATGACAGAAAATGTCATATAAAAAAAATAAAAGTATTTTCTTTAGTGCCAGTACTTTTGCGCCACCCGTTATATAGATCTGAGAGCGCGTTTTTGCAAAACGATATGGTATTAACTTCTGCTGCGTTACCCCATAGTAATATCCCATACGACATGACACTATGAAAGTAGCTGAAGTATACCAAACGCGCAGTATCAACGTCAGTCAACTGTCTTATTCTTCTAACCACGTAAGCAGCAGAACTAAGTTTATTCGCTAAGGATGTATATGGGCACTCCATTGAAATACCGAGTAACTTGTCATCCAAAGAAATACTGTTTTATTAACCAAATCCAGTGTTGGTGCTTTTGTAACACTCGGCAAACAAAATTTAATACATTTTGTCTTTTTAGCGCTCATCAGCAAATTGCTTGCTGTTGACCAATCTAACACCTAAGCTAATGTAATATGACCTCGGCATAATTCTCTGTTGTCTTATCAACAGGGAAAACAGGAGAAGTATCATCGGCAAATAGTATAGCCTTACATGTGTTGACATAGTATAGCAGATCATTTATATAATAAAAAGCAAAAGACCTAGTATAGAGCCCTGGGGTACGCCCATCTTAACAGATGAACCAGAGGATTGAACCTATCAACGCTAACTTTTTGAATTCGGCTACTCAAATAAGATTTGACTAATGAAAGAGATTTACCTTTAATCCCATAGTGTTCCAATTTGGACAACAGGGTATCGTGGTCTACACAATCAAATGCTTTGGAAAGATCACAAAAAATACCAATATCATTTTGTTTTCTCTCCCAAGCATCATATATATGTTTTAAAAGCGCAACACCTCCTATTTCTATTCTGCTAAGCGTTAAGTGAAATATTTGAAAAGTTAGTTTTCAGTTACTATCTTTTTTGATAGAAATGCTTTTTCATAGTGAACAATACGGATTTACGAAAGGTCGATCAACTACGGACGCGGCGCAGTTGGTCGACCCTTCGTAAATCCTTTCATTTGTTTATTGTGTATGTATCCTTTTATCTACGAATGAAACGACCTCTGTGGCACAGCGGTGTTGCAAGTGCCTTTGAATCGCAGGGCCCTGGGTTCGATCCCCGGACAGGTCACGATGGAAAACGATCTTTTTTAGATTGACGTGGGTCTTGGATGTTTGTCTAGATATGTATCTATTATAAAATATATTATCTCACAACACAAGTCTACAACTTCCTGTGGGGCTAGCTGAATCTGCAATATGCAAGCTGGCATTATAACATGCCAAAAAGTGTTTTTAGTTATAATCTGACGAATTGACTGTGACGTCAGGGGGTGCAAGGGTAACAAAAATGCAAACAAAAATTCGCGAAAAGTCGCCAGTGTATCTTCGTGCGTGGTCGGCTGCTTTTTTTTTCTTTTTTTATTTCAAAGGTAATCATAATCATAATCATTTATTTGCCAACTAAGTGTATACAGAAATGGTCAGAAAAGGTATAAATAATAATTCAAAAATAACGGGGAACATATAATCTGACGATATCCATATCCTAAAGCAAAATAGGAAAAAGGACCCCTCATTTTTAACTGTTACAGAAAACAGAATTCATTAAAGTGTACACTTGGAGGAAGATCCGAGAAGCTTATGTCAAGCAAGCTATGCTGGTGCGACAAGTGGATGGGTGGATTGGACCTATCATAATGTGTTCATGTTTCGTCAATTTCTACTTCATATGCTTACAGTTGTTTCTAGGCATCACGTATGTACTCGCAATCTTACTTCTCTTTGTTTTAGTTTTAGTTTTTATTTCAACAAAATTATTGTTAATACGAAAGAACTCTGTCTTTACGCTTTAACAACTGAATGGATTTAGATGAAATTTGGAATGGAGATAGTTTAATTATGCCTATAAACAGGACTCAGCACGAACATTTTATATATTTGTAATTGTTGATGTTTGAATGGAGTCATATCCATTGTGGTCGCAATGAATGCTAAGTTCCATTTATATGTATAAATATATGTTACAAGTGCGAATGTTTAAAAAACCGGCCAAGTGCAAGACGGACTTGCGCACGAAGGGTTTCGTATCGTTATCTTTAAAAATGGCAAAAAGTCATGTCTGTTGTATGGGAGCCCTTAATATTTATTTTATTTTTAAAGTAAATATATAAGTCAATATTCTGTGAATATTTCAAAAGTCTACCTGTTGCCATTATCAATACCGAGCAAAAACGAGTAAAAAAATCACGTTTGTTGTATGGAAGCCCCCTTAAATAGATACGTATTTTATTCAATTTTTTTTTGTATTTGTTGTTATAGCGGCAACAGAAATACAACATCTGTGAAAATTTCAACTGACTATCACGGTTCATGAGATTACAGCCTGGTGACAGGCAGACAGACTTAATAGGGTCCCGTGTTTACCCTTTGGGTACGGAACCCTAAAAGCGAACCTTTTAATTATTTGTTTTCGTTAATGTTTTAATGGAGTTATATCCATCGTGGTCGCAACCACGGAGGTCGCAACGAATGCGAAGTATCATATATTTATGCATAATAATGTGTTGCAAGCGCGAGAACATGGAGATTGTTTGAATCCGGGGATGGAAATTAGATATCTTTCGAAAAGTGTACTGATCCCGAGGGATCTTCGTTCAGATAAGTTCCCGAGGAAATTCAAGGACAAGCCCCTACATGCCAATTTTCATTGAAATCATTTAGCTATTTAGGAGATCCTTATATATATATTTATGATTATATAAATGTACAAAAATTGTTCGTTTGCGTGTAATAGTATATGATTTATAGGGATGGCTTATCGGGAGGTTTTCTGAAGCAAGTCTCCTACATCATCTCGTTCCTGTGGATTGTCATAAGGTTCAGTGGAGTGGTGCTTGCTGCTGCGGACGTTCACACGCATTCGAAACTGGCGTTGCAGTCTATACATAGCTGTCACTTCAAGTATTACAATGTTGAGGTATTTATCATCATATTTTTAATCATAGGAAGGATATTGCTGGACAAAGGCTCTCCCAAGGATCCTTCGTTCGATGGGATTATCTTTCTTTGGCGCCTTGTGCTTTCGACGCTGTTGTCCTTCAGAAGGATTTTTAAGCCGGGAAAGGAGAATTTGTTGGATTTGAATAGGAAATTAAGGTATTGAGATATTAATTACTCGCAAAATGGAGATAATCTCCCGTGGGCTGTTTAGAAGTATCTGAACAGATTCCGAGCTGGTGTAGGGAGATGCCAGGCTTGTGGTCTATGTCTCTTTCATCGTTATTACATAAAAAATATCGTCCGTAAACTGACTTTAGGGACAACCAAATTTTGGGGTCTCATAATTCTTTTGACGTAAATAGAAGTAGACTTGTTCTAATTCACATCTTGAAAATAAACGAGTTGTTTGTCATTCCTGATGAATTCATTGAATCCAAGCACAAATCTTCCTATTTATAATGTAAGAGAACAGCCGCCCATTTGCTTAATTAGTGTACAACGTTTTAATAGTCACTTCAAAATACATAACGTTTTATATATCTATCTAAATATATATAACTCAAAGGACTGACTGACACAGTGATCTATCAACGCACAGCCTTAACCACTGGACGGATCGGTCTGAAATTTGGCATGCAGATAGATGTTATGACGTAGGCATCCGCTAAGAAAGGATTTTGATCAAATCTACCCCCAAGGAGATAAAATAGAGAATGAAACTTCGTATGAAACTTTGTCAATTTTAAACCAATCGGGCTGAGACTTTATATTTCTTAACGCGAGCGAAGCTAGTCTTAAATAAAACTAATAGTTCGCTGCAAACGTGGACCTCGCGATTATTTATTTTGCCTAATAATTTCGTGAGATAGCTACTATTATACTGATTTTGATAAGTACTTATAATACAAAAGCTGCAATGTATTTTGTAGGTGACGAATTTTTTTTTATTTCAGATAGACAGACTACAAAACCAACTGACAAAGGATTACGTCGCTCTTAGCGGGCTGGGCGTTTTCACTCTGACAAAAATTATTTTATTACAAGTAAGACTTCACTCATATAATTGTTTTATAATTTGTGAAAAAGACAGGTTTTTCTTTCGCTACATCTTACACATTTGTTTTTGAAGAGAAAACTTCTTTAGCGGCATTGAATTAGAAAAACTATGGAAGCGTAACTCTCATTCATACAACTTAAATCACAACGAAAAACTTACGCACTCACAGACGAAGCTTGCTTGCGATTGGCCGCATCAAGGTCATGGGGCGGTGTCTAATGAACGCTACGATGTCAAACTGTCAACATAGCGGAGGTAGGTAGGCACCACTCGCGACAGCAGCTCGCCTCGCTCGCTATGAAAAGTTGCATTTCCTGCACCACTTTACTACACAAGAAGTATTTTTTTTTTCTTAATTCGTTACGATTTTGCCGATATTCACAAAAAATATGTCGTTAAATGCTTTTATCGACGCGTCCTTCCGTCACGGAACGCGTGGCAGACAAGTTCGCGAAAAGATGTACTTTATAAGCCCCGTCCTCTTTGATATATTTTACGTGGTGTCAGTTTTTGAGCGCAATGCTGCTTCCATAGTTTTCTAATTCAATGTTTAGCGGCGTTATGCATTTTTTAAGATTGGTAAAAAATGTAAAACTCGCGTCAGGACCTGATCGAAAATTCATAAGACGGACACGTGACCTGTGACCGCCGGCGCGGCGTAGGAGAGGAAGTAATATCTCCAATATCTCTTTCCATTGTGCGGCAAAAATATAAATAGTCATGTTTGCATACGATAGCGCAGAAAATGAATATTGTATTTAACCACATAAATTATAATAGTACATAAATTAATATTATAAAATGCACAACGTTAATTTTAAAGTTTGCACTTCTGCCGGCACACCCGGAGTCAACCCGTTTATTTTTATGTTTTCGCGATTGTAACATATTCCAATTAAATCACTTAATACGGTTTAATCCCGTTTATTACATTACTAGCTTTTGCCCGTGGCTCCGCCCGCGTCAATGTCGATCCCTCGGGATTAGTACTTTTTTCCGGGATAAAAGGTAGCCTATGTCCTTCTCCATACTCGAGAGTATATGCAAGAGTACACACAAGTTGTATGCAAAATTTCATGATAATCGGTTCAGTAGTTACGGCGTGAAAACAAACAAACAAACTCACTTTCGCATTTATAATATTAGTAAGGATATAATATTAGTAAGGATAAGGATAAGGGTTTTTACACTCATTATTTCAGGCACTAGTAATAGACTACAGACTTTAGTTATTTGCCTCAAATTTATTAAAATTTTAATCCAGCTCCTGAAACGCATCCGCGACAACGGCATATCACGCTGTAAAGTATTGTTTAATGAGATTTGAATGTTTGAGTTTCGTTGCTTTGTTTTGCATGCAATGTGTAACTTTTAGTTAGTTTTGGCTTCCGTAGATGGCATTGTACAAATATGAAAAAGGCTGAAACGCGCTATCAAGATTTTTTTGGATTTGATTACCCCGGTCGCAATTCAGTCACTAAGCCAGTTCTACCAAGCTATACGGAATTTTATACTAATAGTGAATCTGAATAGTGAAATCATAGACGCAATTTTTTTTTTATCTATGAATCAAATGCTTTTTATGAGTTTTATTCTAGTAAAAATGAATAGTGAATGGTACGCAAACAAGTATAGGTAAACATAGATTTAAAAAAAAATTGACTTCATACTTCTCTGAGTATAAATATCCACTTTATTAAAGACTAGCTTTTGCCTGCGGCTCCGCCCGCGTCAATGTCGATCCCTCGGGAATAGTACTATTTCCCGGGATAAAAGGTAGCCTATGTCCTTCTCCGCACTCCAGAGAACTTGTATGCAAAATTTCATGATGATCGGTTACGTAGTTACGGCGTGAAAGCGTAACAAACAAACAAACAAATAAACAAACAAACAAACTCACTTTCGCATTTATAATATTAGTAGGATTAGGATTAGGATATCGATTTCGATAATCGACAAACATTATGGCGATTACCACACTATGGATATATAAATGTTGTGAAACGCGCAGCTTTGGGACAATATCCTACAATTATTATAATTTATATGTTACTACATCTCAGGTCTCGGGTTCGATCCCCAGTCAGGTCAAGATGGAAAATGATCTCTTTTAGATTTACCTGGGTCTTGGATGTTTATTTATATGTACTTATATGTTATGTATTATTAAATTAAATACCTTAAATTCCTAAAGGGGTAAGTGCCCGGGCTTATCGACGCCGCTGGTGACAAGAGGGCTGGCTCTTTCCTCGCGCAAAGAATTGCAATTGCTATTCAGCGGGGGAAGGCAGCTAGTGTTCTTGGCACTTTGCCACACGGGCAACACCTTAGTTTAGATTTTTAATTCTTTTATGTTAAGGTTTTTTTAAAGTATGAATATAGGTTTATTTATAAGTAGTTTTTTAAGTTAGTTTATATTATTCGAACGTAAAAATTAAAATAAAATTGTAATATTCGGAAAAATATAGTACATTACATCGGCATCAAGTCCAATCAAATACTGGTCTTATATTTAAGTTTTCACGATACTTTTCAAAGATTCTCAGTCTGTCATTTTGTTGTAGATGGCTGGAACGGTAGTCACCTACGAATTAGTTCTGATCCAGTTTGACGACGATGGAGTTAGCGATATTGTCAATGCTACAAATATATAAAATTCATTATTCATGGTTGTTTTTTTTTTATCTCCATTAACGAAAATAATATCCTTCACATAATATCCCGCATAGGTCGTAAAAGTCGATCGAGGGAATGGGAAGAATCTGAGGAATTATGCTAATAGGCGATGCGGCTAGCAACCATCACTATTTTGATTTCGTTTTCCACCTAATGCCTACCAACATGTCAAACGTGGCCTTCAGGTCTTATGGACCTAGGCTCCGTCTACCCCGCAAGGGAAACAGACGTAATACTATGTATGTCTATTAGGTTGAATACCTAAAACTGATTATGAAAATTTATTTTTTGCTGTCTGTAAGAAAATAAACAATACATCGCAGAAAAACGTGACGAATTAACTTTAAATAAGTGTTGCAAAATTACACATACGTTTTTAAGTGACGAATTTATTTTGTGGCAATTTCACAATAACCCATTCTAACAAACACGAACAGTTCTGTCTCGATCGGTACTATTGTATTGCAAGCTTTTTTTTTATTCAATTCAAACTGAAGTCCACAGGGAACCAAGTTACATCCTGATTTTGTAGTTTACACTTACAGTTCATGATAGCAGCTACTGTAGAACATTCTGTCGCCTGTTAAGGGTACAGACACACATTGCCGTATTATATTCCCCATTTTTAGGATTTCGTCCCCAATAAAAATGGGACCCTATTAATAATATAATGGCTTCGCTGTCCATCTGTTTGTCTGTCTGTCTGTCACCAGGCAGTATCTCATGAACCGTGATAGTTAGATGTTAAAATTTTCAGGGATGATGTATTTTTGTTGGTGCTATAACGACAAATACTAAAAAAAGAATAAAATAAATAACTAAGGGGGCGCTTATACAATAAACATGACTTTTTTGCTCGATATTGATAACGATAGTGAGTTAGACGAGTATTATTCAATTTAAAAATAAATTAAAATAAAATTAATATTTATTATGTGAGGCTCCCATACAACAAACATGTTTTTTGTCGTTTTTATAGATAACTAGCTTTCGCCCGCGGCTCCGCCCGCGTCAATGTCGATCCCTCGGGAATTGTACTTTTTCCCGGGATAAAAGTTAGCCTATGTCCTTCTCCGTACTCCAGAGAACTTGTATGCAAAATTTCATGATGATCGGTTCAGTAGTTACGGCGTGAAAGCGTAAATATTGAATAAAAAAAGAAATATAAAAAAAGGTGGGGTGTTATTTGTTTGACAGCTATGTGTGTGAAGGTGTCTATGTCAGTCTGAGACACTGTAACTCTCAAATGAACCGATTTGTATTTTTGAAGTAAAAACGCTACGCGAAATATCCTAATATTTTGTTTAAACTAAAACAAAAAAGTATTTTTTCTTTTGAAAAAGTACGTTTATTTTTTGACTGAGGGACTTATTATATTTTTGTAGTGAAAACTTCTTTAGCGGCGTTGTGCACTTTTAAGGATGGGAAAAAAATGTTAAACTCGCTTCAGGACACGTGACCTGATGGAAAATTCGTTAGACGGACGCGTGATCGAGACCACCGGTGTGACGTAGGAGAGGAAGTTATATCCCCCTCTCTTTCTACTGCTTTTTATTATTGTTTATTGATGATTGAATCTGTTCAGTAGTAACGGCGTGAAAGCGTAACAAACCAACCAACTTACTTTAGCATTTATAATATTAGTAAGACGAAGCTAGTGACAAATGAGCTGCCTTAAACGTACATTTAAGGCTCTATGTAACCATATTCATAAATAAATATATTATTAAGGATATAATTTGTTAAATTACTCGGTCTATATGAACAGACCATAAATATGGAGTCAATCTCTCGGGAAATCTTGTTCCGGCTGTACATGTGAAACCTGTAAATATACGACATTTTTATGGTTGCAATGCAATGAAATTATGATGTACATTTTTAAGCTTCGAAAAAATATTAAGTGAATCAAATGAGAAGTGAATTATAATGGCTTCTTTTAATTACATCAATTAAGAATGAAAAACAAATATATATAAACAAAATTAAAAAATAGAATATACATCCCCCAGTAAAGGTAATTTATAAAAAAAAAACTTAAGACTACAGAAATTTGACCAGCTGATCGGTGAATTTGTATAGGAGGCTCAACTATTTCATCATTTTCCTTTTTTTTCCTGCAGGTCTATATTCTATAAGGGATTCCGATTTCAACACCAAAACACTGCCAGGTAATTAAAAATCACCTGTATATTAAGATAACTCGTAAACTACTTTTACAAGAATTAAATAATACATTTGATTCTGCATTTATTTCAGTTAATACATATCATTAAAAAATAAACAGAATATTGTATAGGTACATGCAGTTGATTTAAAAAAATATAGTCTTAACTCAAGTATGAAAACAATCTTACCAACTTAATGGCAAGTTTACTAGCAAACAACTAAAGTGACCACTTAAAGTTTGTTTACTTTATAGCCTATTAAGGCCATGCCCGAGGACCAGTGCTGCCCCAATAACTAATATTATAAATGCGAAAGTGAGTTTGTTTGATTGTTTGTTACGCGTTCACTTTGTAACTACTGAACCGATCATCATGAAATTTCGCATGCACGTTATCTGGGGTACGGAGAAGGATATAGGGTACATTTTGTCCCGAGAAAAAGTACTGTTCCCGAGGGATCGACATTGACGCGAGCGGAGCCTTAGGCAAAAGCTCGTAGAACTATAAAGTTAACAAAAGTTTCAAAACTATGAAACGACTTATATAAGATCTACACAAATTTTATAAAGAGGAAAGATTTGATTGTTTGTTTATTTGAATTTGAATAGGCTCTGAAACTACTTAACCGATTGAAAAATTATTTCACCATTAGAATCTAGATTATATCTGACGAACATAGGCTATAAAACTCAACACATATATACCTGTATGATGCCGGGGTCCGCTAGTTTAGTGAAAATTATAACAAATTTGTGAAGCTTTGATTTGAATTCTTGCCTAATCGCTTTGATCTAAAAAAGTATTCTTAAAATATTGGAAGGTTATCTTTCTATGCACTAGGAAAAATATATAAGTATATTAATTAGCCAATTTTGCTAGCTTATTAAAAACTAGCTTTCTCCTGCAGCTTCGCTCGCGTCGACGTCGTTCCCTCAGGAACAGTACTTTTTTCCAGGATGAAAGGTAGCCTATGTCCTTCTCCGTATTCCAGAAAACGTGTATGCAAAATTTTATGATGGTCGGTTCAGTAGTTACAACGTGAAAGCGTAACAAACATACAAACTCACTTTCGCATTTATAGTCTTAACTAGCTTTCGCCCGCGGCTCCGCCCGCGTCAATGTCGATCCCTCGGGAATAGTAGTTTTTCCCGGGATAAAAGGTAGCCTATGTCCTTCTCCGCACTCCAGAGAACTTGTATGCAAAATTTCATGATGATCGGTTCAGTAGTTACGGCGTGAAAGCGCAACAAACAAACAAACAAACTCACTTTCGCATTTATAATATTAGTAAGGATAAGGATAAGGAAGTAAGGATAAGGATTCGTCGTTCGTCCGTATACAATCTCATATACCACAATATTCTTTCATCATCATCATCATCATGAGGTCTTTTGAGTCTCCACTGCAGGAGCATGATCGTCTTTGTACTACCGGAGCCGTACCTGGTTTACCTGTACTTAATTTAATTTTGATTGGAGGCAGTATTGTACCAAAGGTAGACCTTTAATGATACACTTAACATTTTATTAGTAGTAATGGTACACATTAAAACTTTTTAATATAAGTAGTAATATGAAAATGTATAATTTATGAACAATAAAAGCCCATTTCTCGAATGTAAATGCTCTCAGGTTAACCCTATATTATTTTATCGTGTTACCATTTCAGTGGAAGTATTAATATGGTAAGTTAGAAGCTTTTGTTCAAAGTTACATTTTTATAACTTGATTAGGCTACTTACCTAAAAATATAATTAGTACGTCAGTTAGATAATAAAAAAAAAAAACAGCCAAGTACGAGTCGGACTCGCGCACGAAGGGTTCCGTAAACACATAATATCATTTATACTAACTATTAGTTTGAATTTATTAAAAATATTTTTATTGTATGATGTAACAAAAAAATTATGATTTTCGCAATTTTTCCTTTATCCGTGTTATAAAACGTTGCTACTTACCAAATTTCAGTTTTCTGAGTTTACGGGAAGTACCCTGTAGTTTTTGATTACCTTGCGAGTGTCTAAAAATTATTAAAAATATTTTTGTAATATGATGTTGATGTAACAAAAAAATTATGATTTTCGCAATTTTTCCTTTTTCTGTGTTATAAGACGTTGCTTCTTACCCAATTTCAAGATTCTGAGTTCACGGGATGTACCCTGTAGGTTGTGAACTAAGAACACGCTTACATAAAAAATGTAACATACAACTTAACTAAACTTAGTAACATATGGTAACTTATAACATCGATTTAAAGTTTAGAAGAATATTATTTCCCGCGGGCAACTCGCTGTCTAGACTCCAACGTTGCGTTTTATATTCATCGATTTTATCGCCTCATAAAAAAATATATTGCCACTTAGTTCATATATCTTTACTATAGCAGAAATATCCTAACTAATACATAAATGCGAAATGCAATGTGCTCCTGCTACATTTTTTAAACTAAAAATTACGGTCCCACTTCTGTGCTAAAGCGTCCCCTCTTTGTTACCACATGTCCTTGTTTTGCGCTAAACTCCGCTAATTCCCATCAAAATGAGACAAGGTGCCCATGTTGTTCTAGGTCTTCCTCTTTTCCTTTAGCCGCTTGGCATCTAGTTGGTAGTTATTTGTGCCTATCTATCGGGATGCATCCGATATACATGCCCAGCCCAGTCCCACTTCAGCTTTTTTCAGCCGTTTTTATTCTAACATCCATAATTTTAGTAACAAAATGCAGCGTGGTGTTTCCAACGCGATCTTTTCATCTGGCATCTAAAATACTACGTTCCATAGCTCGTTGACCGCCACATATTACTTCATGCAAACTATTTGCTGGCCAACAATAGTTTGCGACACTTTGGCTCTCCTCACTTTTCTGCGCCAAGACAAACGGTCTTGGGCTGTCGCTTTCTTGATGTCTCTCACGGTATCGGCACCTCGGTTTCTTTTTGGTTCTGTGTACGAGAATTAAGTGTTACGCTTTCCATCTATGGGTAAATATTAGATTATTTTAGTTGTGGATGATTCACGCTACCCGCAAATTTAATTTTTGCTAGTTGCATGAATGGACCGGCTTGTTAGGGAAAGTATCACTCTCACAGAAACTCGACGTTTGAGTAGAAGCTTTACCGTTTCTGTGCTTCGTTCGGTAATTGAGAGAGCCGGAGGTATCCTTACCCTATTTTCTTCCCCATGTCCTTCCTTCCCCCAACTCCTTAAAAGGCCGGCAATGCTTGTGTGCAGTACAATACCCTTATGTTGCTGTTGTCCATGGGCAGCGCTGATCGGTTACTATCAAGTGACCCGCTTGCTCGTTTGCGGACTTATACCATAAAAAAATATTATACAATTCAAAATGGTATAACGCAAAAGTTGAAAACTAGAACAATATTACCAAAAACAAGCCTTTAAAATAAAACTTTATTTTCGCTCATTATAACACCACAATTTTCCCAATTATATTTCAGATGTTATCACGAATCTCGAAGCGCGCCAAAAGTTCGCAACAAAACTGGAAATATAATCACAAACGTGGAACTGACGTAAGTTATAATTAATAACCGGGGTTATTAATTAACTAGGCAACTAGGCTTTGTGTTGATGGTTCCGTAGCGTATAAGGAGAGGATTAATATTATTAAATCCTTACTAATAATTATTATTATAAACGTGAAAGTTTGTTGTAGGTATGGATGTTTGTTACTCTATCTCGTCAAAACAGCTGAACAAATTTTGACAAAATTTTGCACTCAGATACTTTATAACTCGTACCTGGAATAATACATAGGCTACCTTTCATTCCGGAATTTCTTCCGGTTACTGATAACACGGGGTGGACATCAACGTGAGCGGAGCAGCGGGCTACAGCTAGTAAAACATAAACTGGGTTATTCCGTATTCATCCCACGTCTTAAAAATTCTTCACTCATCCCTATTCGTACTCGTATAATTGCGCTGCCTACAGAAGAAATCTGATGGAAAACAATCTTTTTCAGTATGGCTTGGGTCTTGGATGTTTCTCTTTATATGTTAGTCTCGGTATCTATAACTAGCTGCTATGTATTTAACCGCCTCCGTGGTCCAGTGGTTAAGACGTTTGCCTGTAGACCCGGGTCATGGGTTCGATTCCCACGGGAAGCATACTTTGCTTAGTTGCTTTCAGTTTGATTAGGACATTGCAGGCTTGAATCACCTGATTGTCTGATAATGAAGATAATTCCGTGCTTCGGAAGGTACTAAGGTATATTAGTCCCAGCTGCTGTAGTCGTTAAAGGAACCACGTCAGAGGCCGAGAGGCGGTTCCGAAGAACTCTGACACCAGTGTCGATTGACCGTGACACCTACTCGAAATGATGATGAGTGGGGCAAGCTCAATTTGTGTCATATATCCCTATATATTTATTTATTTATTGTCAGACTCAATATTGGCAAGTTTCAGTAAGTAAATTAAAGTATCTAAGCTATTATAAGCTTTTATTACTTATTTATTATGTTGAAAGTCCTATATATCATACGACGACATTTATGTCAAATTCTACGCACCATTACTCTCCCGCCAAAAATAAGTGAGCTGTGTCTTCGTTACACACCATTCTTCACAAAGTTACAAAAGTACTTTTAACGAGCGTTAAAAGTAACTTAAAAATGGGGTCTACAAAGTTTTGTTGCAAGAAGTTGCAACTGGCTAAGCTCAAAACAGATTCGTGCAGCGAAGGTTTCGTACCAAAATGCTTAAGTGATGTAGCCACAAATTTACTTTTTGTTTCTATTCCCTTGTTATTTTGACACACATAATCATCATCATCAGGTCCTTTTTAGTCTTCACTACAGGAGCACGACCCTCTCCTCTACTACTAGGGCCATACTTGGCCAGAGCAGCCAGAGGACTTGGCCTACACTCTCCACGCTGGCCAGACGGGTTGGAACACTAAGTTCAAAACAGATTCGAGCAGCGAAGGTTTCGTACCAAAATAGCTTATTAATGTGATGTAGCCACAAATTTACTTTATGTTTCTAGATCAACTGGAAATACCTTCTAGATTTGATTCCCTTGTTTCTTTTAACACACATAGTATCACTTTTTACCTTGCGGGGTACACAGAGCTAACCCTTTCAGTGTCCTTCGTATGTACGGGCAAATAATGGAATTAAAACCAAAAACTGTTCTGCACCAGCCGGCAGCGATACGCTTAACCGTTTCGCTGCCGGCTGGTGCTGGCTTTTTTAATGTATATTTGACGGCAAACGAGCAGACAAGGCACTTGATGGAAAGTGGTCACCGTCGCCCATGGATATCTGCAACACCGGAGGAGGTGCTGATGCGTTGCCAACTCTTAAGATACCTGTAAACACGCCTTTTGAAGGACACTAAATAGCACACAGGGAAAAACTCTGGCTGGTATAACCACAGAACAACAAGGATATTAAAAATGGCAAGGGGGAGTAGCACGCACGCTGACAATGCGCTAGATCAGCTCACTTAAATCTCTGTAGTTTGACCCGCGATCGGCAAAGGTTAAAGTGAGATTTGCGTGAAAAAAACAACCTAAAAGTGATATTCTAACGTGTAAAGTGAGAAGTTCCACTGAAACTTTGACCAAAGGCGGAGTTTCTACTCAATTGTGTTGCGTTAGTAAACTTCTAATGTGTTTGTTTTTCTGTGGGTTTAATAACTCATTTTCCATTGTTTGCTCGCGCATACGCAGGACGTGGCACTAAAAGGGTTAAGACCCAAAAGCAACGTTAAGCATGTTGGTGGTGGTTTAACATTCGGATGTAAACGGAATCTAAATAGTAATGGGATGTTCAACCCAACATTGCGTACTACTATGATTTCTTAGAATTTCACTCATCGATCGGCCTTCACGATCTGTGTGAGAAGAAAATCAGCTGATACATTCTACGTTTTTTCTTTTCTCTGGCTCTTAGACCTTAAAGACCTGGGCTCTGTCTACTCCGCAAGGGAGAAGAACGTGATACTATGTCCTATGTATGTTGTTATTTTTTATGCTCCAAGGAATTATAGACTCGAAAATGTGACATTAATTTTATTTTAATACTTCTGACGTGTTCTTGAAAACAACCGGCCAAGTGCGAGTCGGACTCGCGCGGTTCCGTACCGTTATCCATTAAAACGGCAAAAAATCATGTCTGTTGTATGGGAGCCCCCTTTAATATTGATTTTATTTTTATTTAATTATTTATTTTTAAAGTGAATATATAATTAAAGTGAATATATAATTAAATATTCTGTGAATATTTAAAGCGCCTGTTACCGTTATCAATATCAAGCAAAAACAAGCAAAAAATGTATGGGAGCCCCCTTAAATATTTATTTTATTCAAATTTTTAGTACTTGTTGTTATGGCGACAACAAAAATACATGATCTGTGAAAATTTCATTTGTCTAACTATCACGGTTCATGAGATACAGCTTGGTGATAGACGGACAGACACACGGACAGCGAAGCGACATAAATAGGGTCCCGTTTTAACCCTTTGGGTAATTTCAACTGTCTAACTTTCACGGTTCATGACATACCGCTTGGCACGGATAGCGAAGCGACATTAATAGAGTCCCGTTTTTACCCTTTGGGTAGGAAAACCCTAAAAAAGAGTCTTGGTGGATAGATTAAGAACGATGCGATCTTAAACGTTTGTCGTCCCTCTTTATTTTATTTTGAGAGTGGATACCCAATAATTAATTAAAGTTTTTGGAAATCATAAAATCTGAATACAAATTTTGTCTAATAAGCAATTTCAGGTCACAAAATATATCTAAGACTCAATTGCACTAATTATCAATGCAAAAATAACTACATTGATTTCGTTTTAGGTATTCCTCCCTACTTTGACGACAATCTTCAAATTATCAACGTGGTTTGGGATTCCCGCTTACGGAAATAAAATGGCGTATATCTGGGCTATTCTCATCTTGTTACTGCTCCTGACAATTGAGGTGGCGTCCATTTGGAGAGTCATCAGATCCGTTGCCGGGATTGATATACATGAAATTGACGGACGTAAGTTTAAGTTTGATGTAAGTTAAATCCTTCCTCAACTTAAAAATGCTTCCGATGGGCAGCAGCGTTGGAAGCACAAACAGTCGGAAACACTAAGCGTGGTGAGTATGGTAATATCCTCCCACCTCTCCCTAGGATTGTTCGTTCCACGAACAATCCTAGGGAGAGGTCCAGCAGTGGACACTTAACGGCTGGAATGATGATGATAATGAGAAAAAAAGGAGCGGTAGTGGCACAGTGAAAACATTAGCGTTTGTTAATTTTTATGAATAAACCTACTTTACATAGTTAAAACTATATTTTGTCTCATTCTTTCAATGACAAACATTCAAGAGAGGGAAAAGGACAAAACAGATATTTTAACTAAATAAGTTTAATAAGTGTTTGTTAATTTTAATGAATATGGAGGTAGAAAAATTAAGCTCCTTAAATTAGTTTACCTGGTTGAAATTTATTCAACTGAGCTGTTAAAGCTCTTGGTGGTAATTTCGGCGGACTGTGTGGTTTTTCCAATTGAATTGTCTGCAAATTGCTTCTAGTGGACTTTACTAACCCGTGGGAGAAGCATTTGTCTAGCAGTAAACTTACGGCTGAAGGCTACCTAATCGCACTGCCATTCATCATCATCATAATCATATGACGATATGGCATTAGAAGCAAAGCGTATGATTGGTTGAAATGTTATCTAAAAAACAGGAGCCAATGTACCGAAATTTCACCTCAGAAAATGGTAAATTAGTAAGAAAATCATATAGATCTGCATCTAAAACAAATAATATAGGTGTGCCCCAAGGTAGAGTTCTTGCTCCTTTACTTTTTCTAATATATATCAATGATCTTTCAAATGCTACCAAACATAAAACAAGATTATTTGCCGATGATACATACAACATTAGTGTGACGATAAAAATATCTTTTTAAAATACAGCAAATCAAGCTTTAAAAGATGTAATCGAATGGTTAGAATGATATAAATACAAATTTAAATAAAAAAACCATGACATTTAAATCAATTAATTCAGACTTTATTCGTCCAAGAATTCAGATCCTCCTATTTTGAATATCACTTATGACAAGTAATAATCGTGACCATGTAAATAATATTGTATTGTAAGGTATTTCTATTGACGAACATCTAAATTGGAAAGAAAATAATAATCAAATCTGTATTAAACTAAATTGTTTTGTTTATGCACTCAAAAGAATACACCAGACAGTATCTATTGAAGTGGCATTTGCAGCTTATCATGGTTATGTATCTAGTGTCCTTAATTACAGTTTAGTGCTGTGGGGAAATTCCGTGGACATGGAAAGGGTTTTTAAATTACAAAAAAGTGTATACGTGCCATATGCTCTGCTGGTTATTGTGATAGCTGTAAACCTTTATTTGTAAAACATCATATGGTTTTACTTCCTTGCATGTACATAAAAGAGGCTTGTTGTTTTGTAAAATATCATCCTCACTTCTTTAAAAAATATACAGAAGTGTCGGTCAGAGAGCAAAAAACAAATAATTTGCATAAACTGTAGAAACCACGCTGCTATAAGTACGTTTACTCAAAAAATGCTTATAACATGTGTATTAATATAGCTATACAATAAGATTGACATTGCAAATGAGAAAATTTGATGGAAAGCAGTTTAAACTAACAATGACAAATTGACTGAATGAAATGTGTTTTTATACTGTTCAAGAATATTTTAAATTTAAACAAAAAAAAATTTTTTTTTCTCCAATACATACATAATAAATAGCATTGTCATATATGTCATGTGTTTGTTTGATGAAGAAATAATAAAAATAAATAAAATAAAAATATAGACTTTTTTTTGTTATGCAAAAATGTTATGATATATATGACAAATTGGCAACATACTAAGTAAGACATTCATACAATTTGCACGCCCTAAAAGGGTTGAATACTTCAGCATTTTAATAATGTTAAGATCTTAATGTGTTTCATGTATTCATGCAAATAAACTATTGATTAATTGATTGTTTTTCTTCTTTATGTCATTCTTTCAATGTAGCCAATATTCCTTTCTCAATCTTGGTCACAACATCACCTTAAACTTTCAATCCACATCGCTCTCATAGTGTCTATTATCTAGATTAAAACACATCATATTATAACAAAGATTAAAACGCTAACTATAACTAGTCCTGACTATTGAAGCGTTCATGAAATATAAGCATTATTATAATATTTAATATATTAGCGCTATAGCGCTTACTCTTATTATGCCACTACGAGGTAGTTTTTAATTTTTATTACATATACAAGATTATATTTTTAACAACGTGTATACTTTTACTCTCGACATTATCTTGAAGGTGTGACTCAGACCGTTCAAATGAACAAATTTTACTATGAGTATGAGGAATTATTTTTTTACATTTTCATACAAACTGCCTAGCTATGAGAATACTTTAAAATGACGATTTTTTTTTTATAAATGCGTAAAAGATTTCTAAAATAAAAACTTTGTTTGAGATAAGAAATAACCGTTGAACTTGCGACACTGTCAGCATTACCGAACCTATCTGACGTATTTGTTCAAGTTTTTACTTCTGTCGGCAGTCCCGGAATACTACTGCTATTTTTTTCAGATGTATTTACCTTTTTGATACCGAAAAGGACAAAACGGTTTCATTAAGCGGGTGCCGCGCGAACAAAAAATGCCGCGACAAAACCATTAGGCAAATATGTAAAAAATTAAAGTCTTTATAATTTCATATTTATGACCTGCGAGATTTGAATATAAAATGTTAGAAAATTTACAAACTTTTTGAAGAAAACTGTTTTTAGATATAACATATATATATCGTTTATAAATTCCATATGTATCTGTTTAAATGTTTAATTCCAACAAGGGCGTGATCCTGTGCAACGATCGACCTAAATTTATACAAATACTTTTTGTGCCAATAGGCAACAAAGAATTCTTTCTTATTAAAAACTTAAGTTCAAAAACAAGTATAAAAGTTTATTTTGTCATGTAAGCACAAATATGATTCAGTTGTATTTCGGTTCCTAAGCTAGCTAAATCTCTTGTGTACCGTAGAAATATAATGTCGCGTGTGTTACAATAAAATACCATAATCTCAGCAGTCCAAATTCTTTCTATACCAACAAACTACCTACCTACATAGTCTACGTACACTTTTAATGTATTTAATTAATTCAGAGCATAGTACTAGTGATTTGAAAACACGTAAATTTCCACAATTTCTTGCAGTACCTTCTTATGAAACCTTATCGCAAAAAAGGTTTCCAAGGTATTTAAAGTAACAAAAGTTTCTTTAAACACACTTTTCTTAACAAACATACTTTAAGCAAGACGAATAAATAAAAATAGAACCGGTCTTAAATTACGGAAACCTCAAAAGTAACCTTTGTTTACTTAAATGAAGAAACGAATCCGAATGTAGACTGAAATATTCATTGAGGTTACCAAAAATATACTTTTTTAAATTGCTGGCGTAATTTTTACACAGTAAAAGTTTTCTTTACCTTTCTTTTTATGAAATAGGACGGCTAATGAGCAAATGAGTCACCTGATGGTAAGCGAACAACACTGCCCATGGATAACTGCAGCACCAGGGTGTGACAGGATCGTTGCCGGCCTTTCGAGGAGTTGGGGGAGGATATGGGGGGAGGAAATAAGGGGGGGGGGGGGGAGGATGGGCCTCCGGATCTTCCACTCGCCGAACAAAGCATAGAAGCGGTGAAGCTTCCACTCATACGTCGATTTTCTGTGAGAGTGTGGTACTTCTCTGGTTTCTCTAATTTATATTATTGCGTATGAACGGAGCTATATAAGTAATAAAATAAATAGACTTAAGAACTGATGGTGCGAGATCTTGAAATTGAAGTGAAGAAGTAATTAGAATTCCTTATTAAGAAAAGTATCTTGATGATGAACATTAAAAAAATTATAAAACATTTAAAAAATGCGTTTTCAGTTTATGAAATCGTTTTACTAGCATTCCCAATAAACATTGATGTCAAACATACCGAAGAGGAGTCGGGGCGGGCTAAAATAGTAATTAGTTAGCCGCCTATTTACATGATTCCTGAGATTTTCGCCCCTCGGTTTACTTCTGCGGTTTGCGCGGGTAACGAAGAGGCTGGTATATTCTCCGTTTTTCGTATTCTTCCCAATCACAATGAAACAAAAGTGGAGTATTACTGGTCTACATATTATTTCAGGTGGAGTAACAGCAAGACTATCAGGCGCAATCTTCTACTGCAACGGACTACTATCACAAGTCTTGTCTTGGAGGCTTATATCTTCATGGAAAAAACTCTCACAATATTGGATGACAGTTGAGAACACAACGCTGCATTTACCCCCAGACCCAAATATCAGATGGAGAGTGATGTTCGTCACCAGTTTCGTGGCTGTTTGTGCTTTTGGTAAGGTTACTCACGGAGGTTACTTTATAAGTCGCTTGTTATCCTCTTATATCCACATATGATCAGAGATGGAGGGGGGGGAGATTGTTACATATTTAAATAAAATCTTCACAAAAACTGTAAAGTTTTCGAAACGTTAGGTGTAAAAATAATGTAATATACGCGATAATCCCGTATTAAAGTGATTTTATTTAAAAGCTTATTGTTGTCCACAAATAACATGCAAAATTTCACTTTACTTGAATGTGTCAAGCCGTAAATGATACTAAAAGCGTGAGTATGAAAAATTCAATTTACTTGAAATTTTGTATAGAAAATGCCATAGGTAAAGACCCAATACAATATTTTCTAATATTTTCGCGATAAGGGCCCATACTACCTCACACTGCTTTGCATGATTGTCTGTAATATCAATAATAATGAAATACTCAAGTTGAAATAAGAATGAAACAAAGTTCAGGACTAACGTTGGTAACTATCTGACTCAAAAACATGATTGCGTTAAATTTTCTCGATAGAAAAAAATTGCAAAGTAGCAAATGAAAAATTCAATTTACTTGAAATTTTGTATAGAAAATGCCATAGGTAAAGACCCAATACAATATTTTCTAATATTTTCGCGATAAGGGCCCATACTACCTCACACTGCTTTGCATGATTGTCTGTAATATCAATAATAATGAAATACTCAAGTTGAAATAAGAATAAAACAAAGTTCAGGACTAACGTTGGTAACTATCTGACTCAAAAACATGATTGCGTTAAATTTTCTCGATAGAAAAAAATTGCAAAGTTGCCTCCAAATCACGTCTAATTTACTCGGTATACAGAATTATTCACCAAATACATTAAAATTGACTTTGAAACTTTTGATTAGAGTTGCATTACAGATAAGGCAGCCATCATGTATTTTTCTTTTTCGAATAACGCCACGCCGCCTGGCCTATGGCGGGCCGTTAATGTTAGATAATAATGTAATAAACGCGATCAATAGCCGTGTGGTTTCCGGCAGAGTAGAGTAGGACCAGACCGCTCCTAGTCTTCCCATGGATGTCGTAAGAGGCTACTTAGGAAAGCTAAACAAAGCTCATAAACATCAATGAGACCTCTCCAACCCGTCTGGCCATAGAGGAGAGTGTAGGCCAAATCCTCTGTCTGCTCTGGCCAAATATGGCTCAGGTAGTACAGAAAGGGTCATGCTCCTGCAGTGGAGACTAAAAAGATTTAATGGTAATGAAACGCGATCAAATCACATTAAGTGATTTATTTGAATTTGTCAATCGCAAATACATTAGAAAACATTAAAATGAGTATCTGAAATTGAAATTATTATTAATTATTTGCACTTTACTTTTCTTTTTCAATATTTGCAGACTCGGCTCAAGCAAAAATTTAGTCTCAAAAAGGATGATTTTATTATATTAATTGCATTTTCGCCAAACAAATTTATTACCCCAAATAAATTGCTTCGGGCAAACTTTCTACATCAATCATCATAAAGAATTCAAAGGTTGTGGAACCGAAATCAAACTTGGGGTGATTAAATTAAATCATTCTACCAAACGTGGAAAGGCTCAATCATTTTGTTAAGCCACAAATCGTTATTAATTCATTAGCCTCTGTCAATTTTGGTGATTAAATTATTGCGTAAATTTATTGTTCTTAGACTTGGTTTAATCAGTTTATTTTGATCTGCGTACAATATATTTTTATCTTTTTTAGGGTTTTGTACCTCAAAAAGAAAAAGACGGAATCCTTATACAATCACTTTGTTGTCGGTCTGCCTGTCTGTCTGTCAATACCCTTTTCTCAGGAACGCGTGGAGGCACCAAGCTGAAATTCATATCAAATACTCAAATCTACTGTCACTTGGAGCTGTGAACAATCAAACCAACGCAATCAAAATATGCAGCCGTTTATGCCTTAAATTATCGACATTTGCAATGGAATCAAAACTACAGGGTATTTCCCGTGTACTCACAATATTGAAGTTTGGTACGAAGCAACGTCTTATAGCACAGATACAGGAAAAATTGCGAAAAGCATACATTGCCGGCAGAAGTGAAAACTCCGCGCGGTAGAAAGATGGGGTTATTAAAATCTCTCCTATGCTGTGCCGGCATTCAATGTGGATTTGCACCAGGAAAATCCACAACAGACGCAATCCAAACCTTGAGAATATTACTAGAGAAATACCGAAACAATAAAGAAGACCTCCACTTGGTATTCATAGATCTAGAAAAAGCGTTTGATAGAGTACCGCGCAAATAAGTCTGGCAGGCCTTGAGGGCGCAAGGAATCCCAGAACACTATATCGAACTAGTATAATATAACTATACTATCTTGTAAGATATGTATGAAAACATCAGTACTCAGGTGAGAGGACCAGCGGGGTTAAGTAAACCGTTTGAAGTGAAAGTGGGAGTGTATCAGGGATCGGCACTTAGTCCTTTCCTGTTCAACCTAATAATGGACTACCTAACAAAGGACATCCAATCCCCACTACCCTGGTGCTTACTGTATGCGGATGATGTTGTACTGGTAGATAAATCTGCGAACCAGATGAAGAACACTCTCCGAAAATGGCAACAAGCGCTTGAAAACCACGGCCTTCGTATCAGTCGCAGCAAGACTGAATATATGAGATGCAGTTTTGGTGATGAGATAACGTCCAACACCGATATTTACATTGATGGTCAATCATTGCCCAAAGTCACCCACTTCAAGTATCTTGGATCGAAACTCTCTGAGAACGCCGAAATAGACTTAGATGTAGCGCATAGAGTCAATGCAGCATAGTTACGATGGAGAAATCTATCAGGAGTACTCTGCGACAACAGCATGCCAGTAAACCTGAAGGGCAAAGTTTACAAAACGGCTATCAGACCCGCCATGCTCTATGGCACTGAATGTTGGGCGATGAAAAAGACGCACGAAAACAAACTGCACGTCAATGAAATGAAAATGTTGCGATGGTCAGCTGGCGTGACCAAGCTGGATAAGATAAACAACAAGTATATCAGAGGCTCCTTCAGCGCTGGTTCGGACATGTGATGAGGAGGGACAAAGAGCATCCGGTAAAGAAGGCTTTGGCGATCCCGGAGAGGAGAAAAGGCAGAGAACGCCCTTTGGCTACATGGTGGACAACCGTATCCAAAGACATGGAACGGGCTCAGCTGAACACGGACAACCCAGGATAGATTATCCTGGCGCCTAAGGACGAGGAGAGCCGACCCCAAATAAAAGGGATAAGGCAAGGAAGAAGAGAAGAACTGTGCCGGCAGTCTCAGGTCACGTGTCCGTCTTACGAATTTTCGATCAGTCACGTGTCCTGACGCGAGTTAAACATTTTTTACCCATCCCAAAAACTGCACAACGCCGCTAAAGGAGTTTTCACAAATAATAAATATATATTTTTTTTATTTGTTATGCCAATCCCACCTTCTTCACTTGAATATTTGATTAATGATTAGATGAGATATACATATGTACACAAAATTATTTTTGTTCTGTGGGGACTGCGCTCCCTAATTGGCTTCTCCCCCACAAACTAAGAGAAAAGAATTTCAAGAGCGAATTAAACTCACTTCTGAGTTTAAGCTTTATAATCTGTCCTTATACTCAAGTAGGATGTAAAAAATATACGATATTGGCTGTCAGAATATTGCATTATAGACGCGTCAAATTAGATTTATCATAAGAAGGAGCTAATATAGCGTGATTTTGAACCCCCTAGCTATATTGAAATCTTGGAATCAGAATCCCTAATGGAATACAGAATTCCAAGAAAAAAAGGTAAAAACCGAAAAAAAAAAAATTGGCTTTCCATAGAAATTCGTCCAGCTGATCGGCGACTTTGTATGGGAAACCCTAATTTTGTTTTTGATTTTCAGTTTTTTTTTTCTTGCAGTTCTATATTTCATTAGGGATTCTGATTCTGAGATTTCAATTAAGCTAGGGGGTTCAAAATCACGTTGTATAATAAGATGGCTGCTTCTTGTATTGAATCTTTATTTTATAATATACTCGTACATTTTCCAGTGGAACACACGCTGAGTATGATGTCAGCGACTGGTTTCAACATTCCGCCTGAAGAATATTTCGAAAGATATATTTTGAGTTCTCATGGGTTTCTTCTTAATTCAGGTATGTTCTATCTAACCCTCATAAAAATTAGCAAACATTTATTTAACCTCTTTTAGTTAAAATATGTCTTGTCCTTATTCCTCTCTGCAACGATAGGCATGGAAAGAACGAGACAAAACATATTTTAACTAAAATAGGTTTAAAAAATGCATGCAGTTTAATTGCGTACCATAATATTCTATTTAATAAACGATTGATAATTTTTATGAATATAAGTGTAAATCTCATATTTATTTTCGACCCAGTTCAGAATCGAAAATTCCATATCTATATCTATACTTCTTATTATAAATGGGGCATTTTTTAATTTATTGTCTCCATGGTTACATATAATAGGTTTTAATTAAATAGAACATGAAACCCTGGTAGGGCACTACAATAATAACTATACCTAATAAAGTAAAAAAACAAAATTAATAAAGACAAAAATTAGGATAAATTACAAAATATGTCAAATAATTTAACATTATTTTAAGTAAATTGTCAACATATTTATTAATAATAATTGTAGTCAAAATAAAAAAAATCCTTTTTTAAATTGAAATATACCTACTACTTAATAAAAATTCTTCTAGACTATAAAAACATTTTCGATTATTGGTGTTGCCGCGATGTCCATAGATAAATGAAATGACATTGAGTCTACTATTCTATTTTTTATGGAACAAGGAACTTAATTTTCTGCTACTCTAAAACATAAGCCTCTCTTACGTAGTCTAAGAGCCATCTGCACCACTTGCATTCATTAGTGTGCTTACTATTTCAACAAGACCTCCTCAACGTAAGGTCCGTTACACACTTTATAAGACATTTCGCCCCCTTTTTACCCGACTGACCTACCCAGAAGGAGGGTGATGTTTTTTGCGCGTGTGTATATATGTATGTAAGTAGTCTTCCCATGAAGGTCGTAAGAGGCGACTTAAAAAATACAAGCTTATAAACATTAATGAGACCTTTTCAACCCGTCTGGCAAGCAAGGAGCGCGTAAGCCAAATCCTCTATTTGCTCTGGCCAAGTATGGCTCCGGTAGTACAGACTAAAAAGACCTGATAATGATGATGTAAGTATGTCTGTTCTATTGTCGTCTATTGTAGCCTAAACGGCTTGTCCGATTTTGAAGTGCGAGTTATCATTAGATTCGTTTTCTTCCCCGGAGTGTAATAGGCTATGTGACGTATTATATGGCGGACGTAAACTGTCAAAAAGGCAGTCGGGTTTTTTAATTTGAAATAATCCACTTGTAACACTAATAAGTCTCATGTAGTTTAGGTTAGATAATGTTTATTTGACGCAGCAAAGAGTACATTTTATGTGTTTTATAACCGTTACGTAAAAACACGTAAAATATTATCCTTATCCTTTCTAATATTATAAATGCGAAAGTGAGTTTGTTTGTGGCTGTATAGGTATAATGAAAAATATGATATAGATAGTGCACAATAACATTATATATTTTCGCGAATCTATTATAATAATGCAAAACAGTGTAATTTGAACAGTCTCAAAATAGTTTGCAATCAATTTTGAACTTTCGCCCGCGACGCCCTCTTTGACGTAGTAATTTTTCAAGAATAAAAAATAGCTTGTTGTACCTTTTTGTACCACAGACAACGTGTTTAGTAGCTAAAGCGTGAAAGCGAAACAAATACATAAACAAAGAAACTCACTTTCGTATTTTTTATATTAATCGTAGTTATTTTTTTTTATTTGTTTATTAAGGAATAACAAACAGTTACATAATAAAATCGTAAAGATAAAACAACGCATACATGTATTAATAATTATGCAACCCACAAGGCTATGCACGGTTTAAATCTGTTCATGTTAAAATAAATTTGCCACTAGAGATATATAGTTAGTACGAAAAGGTAAATTTAGAAGAGAATATTTCCATGAAACAATCAAATAGGCTGGTTTTCTAAAAAAAAAAAACAGATTACACTCCAGGAGTGCCCGTAGAGGTGAAAACTAGGCGTGGTAGAAAAAGAGGGGGATATTAATTCCTCTCCAGTGCCGCGCCGGCGGTCTCAGGTCACGTTTTATGAATTTTCGACCAGGTCACGTGTCCTGACGCGAGTTGATAATTTTTTACCCATCCCAACAAGTGCACAACGCCGCTAAAGAAGTTTTCACTTCAAAAATATAATAAGTCCGTCAATCACATAACTCAAAAAAACACGTATTTTTTCTTTTGTCAATCAGTCACAAAATTTAAAACAAGTTTTTTTTTTTTAACTTTTTGTTATAATTCCGTTTGGCGTCACAGTTTGCCACACTTTTTAGCAGACTAACATCACAAGCCCCCAGTCATAAACATTCACGTGTCAATCTTTATAATTTATTGCTTAACACTTTCGCTAACACTGGCCGCCTGTAGACTTAATTCTATTGTTATTTCTTTTGTTAGTTGACAGCTCCATGGCGCAGTGGTTAACACGCCAGCCTGCGACACGGAGTGCCCGGGTTCGATCCCCGGCCAGGTCAAGATGGAAAATGATCTTTTTCAGATTGGCCTGGGTCTTGGATGTTTATCTATATATGTATTTGTTATAAAATATATATCGTTGAGTTAGTATCCCATAACACAAGTCTCGAACTTACCTTGGGGCTAGCTCAATCTGTGTCATATGTCCGTATATATTTATTTATTTATTTTTCATTTGAGTCTGGTTCAGTGTCAGCGAACGAGTTAAGTGACAAAAGAAGAAAAAAAAGTCTCTAATATTTTTTGACCAACTGAATATATTTTCAGAAAACTACAGATTATGGAAGGCAGTACCGGTTTTTATTCTCAGCAAACTGGGGACTACTTTGTGGAACTTCCAGGATCTTATCATCATCTTGATAAGCATGGGCCTTACATCTCGTTACCACAGGCTGAATTTGTATGTAAATCGTGTGGTTATAGTGGAGAAGCGGCAGAGAGGGTCTAAAAAGGTTGGTGTGTAAGCATTAACTTTAAAACCCTAATAAAATTCCCTATCTATGTTCTTGCTTCCCTTTCTCCCATACATCCCTTCCTTCGCCGAGACGGCCTGTGATTGGCCGAAAAGACAGTCGTAAAAAATATGGCGTTCGAGTCATGTTAGCGCGCCGCTTGCGCTGATATAATTTCCAAAAATAACGACCCTAAGAGCTTCGCTGGCCGAAAACAACTCTAAATCCTCATCCGCGAGTGTGTGATGGTGTACCACAAGTGTAGACAGCAAGAAAATAATAAAGTTCAAGCACAAGTGTCGTCGGCCGGTCGACCAGGTCCCGTCGAAGGCGAATCCTTTCGAATCCTGTTCACAAACGAATCCAGGTGAGTGTTTACTGAATTTTCCCTTGCTGTGATTCTGGGGTTGATCGGAGAATGCAGTGACTCTTTCAGGAAGTCGCAACAGTTGGTCTTACCTTTTGAGTTAACATTTTTAGTTTGTCGATTAAGGAATTATTCAAGAGGAAACACTAAGCTCGACAGTTCAGCTCGGAACGAAAATACCTATGAAAATTACACAAATATAACGCTTCATAGTCCTCAGATTTCTTCTCAGTCGATTTAATTTCTTATTTCATTAAAAAACTAAAACGGCTGTATTTCTGTTTTCTTTTTTTATATAATCGCGTCAAATTTTATTTTTTGATGTTTGATGATGACACAACATATATTCTTACCAATTTTTTTAAGGTCTATAACCCTTTAAATAATTAAATTATGAAAAAAAAATTAAACATAGGGATATGCTTATATATCGATGGATTTTTCGTGTAAAAAATCATTGCTCTACTGGTACTATCCGGGGAATCAAAGGACTACGCTTGTATGGAAATACGGCTAAAAATTTATTTATTTATTTAATGAAATATAGGTTAAGTAGGTATATACATACGTCTCATAAATAAGAAAAACAAAAATTCTATGATAGTTGGTCGATAATCGATCAACTGAAATCAGTTTTATACTTTAGTTTTCATAAATGTCCTTTTTTTAATATTGTATATTTTTTATAATTTTAACAATTCATACAACACATGATACAGTATTCCTTATGTCAAATGAGAGGTTTATAGAAATAAAGACAAAATGAACTAATAGTTACTAGTTGCAACTTGCAAGCCCACTGCTACTTATATTGTAGAGTTATTATACTGTATAGAGTCTTAAGAATCTTCACCCGTTCTCTTGATAGAGTTTTCATCTATATTTATAGATTTCTACAAGTAGCTAGTACATTCAACGATCTCAGACCAACATTGCTAATGCTGAGCTATTGAAGAGCTGACGTGCTCTTCAGCTCTTAGCACCTCTTGGTTATTTCGCACCTTAGTTCTTCGCACATCAGTTCATTCACGCCTCAGCTCTTCGAACCTCTGTACATTCACGCTTTAGCTCTTCGCACCTCCTTTCATTCACACCACTTTTCGTGACTGCGTTCTTTCGCATTTAAAGTACACTTTTTTTTACAGTTTGGCACCGACATGTTTCTCCATATTCAATTATGGCGTAAACTAAGGGAGGCTTACGTGAAGCAGTCGGCTCTGGTCCGCATGGTAGACAGTCATCTTGGAGCATTGGTGTTACTGTCCAATATTAACAACTTTTACTTCATATGCCTTCAACTGTTCCTTGGACTACAGTAAGTAAAAGTAAACGGTTATATAATATGGCATTAATATGAAAAATATATTGAAATATCCGTCTCGAATTTTATGCGTTGTCGAAATCACAAAGAATACCAAGATAAAGCGCACGAAGTTATGGTATATAGCTTTATCTAAATATATTTTTATGACCATACTTCTACGTCCTATAAGCCTGTTAAAGCCTGTTTTCTTCTAGGCCATTTCCATTTTCATTTGAGTAACATGAAATTTCAACTCAATACGCAAAATTGATTTTCACAAACAAAAAAACTAAATAAGAAAACACAAGTTTTTATTTTAAAATAAAAACATATTATTTTTTACCTTTACCTGACCGAGGATCGAACCAGTGACCACTAGGCCACAAAGGTTATCAGAAACTTTTCAATACAGTACCAGTATTTATCTGCATTCTGGGGATTCCTAAGGAGGGTTGACATCGGACAGACTGCCGGCTGTAAAAGCTTTCGCTACATCATATTACATGAATGCTGTCAAAAAGCAGGCCCTGGGTTCTGATTCATAACAGCTGAGGACGCAACCGGGAAAACGCTCTGTTTGGAGGAAGAAGATGATGATGAGTAATGTTGATATATTTAGGCTGGACTCACAGCTATACGGGTGATCAGTACGGCTCGACCGTATGGGCTCCCGGAGCATTTATGAGGATTTATGAGGCGCTATAACATAGTTTCACAGTAAAGCGGATGAACACGCTCTAGGTAGTGCCCGTATAACGGCATCCGCGTCTGACACGTTCAATCGTACTGAACACTCGTTTCAGAGCACCGCGGGCGCTTCCCGTACGGTTCGCCCGTATCACGGCTGAACCGTACAGTTTTTCCGCTCAGCTGTGAAACCAGCTTTAATGATTTTTCCAGTCGAGGTGAGCGTGGTCTAGTAAACAGAATGTACTACTTCTTGTCACTGGGTTGGTTGTTGTTCCGGGCGTGCAGTGTGGTGTTGGCAGCAGCTGATATTCATCTCCATTCGAAGAGGGCCCTGCAGTATTTGAGTCAATGCCCTGACGCTTCTTATAATGTTGAGGTACGTTTCGTCATATCAAAATAGATATTTTTTGTAGAAGTTAGGGTGGAAGTGGTTTAGTGGTCAAACAGTGCAATAGATTAACCCGTCCGTAAGAGGGTACAGTCATTTTTATTACCTAATCTACCTGCTTCCGACGAAGGCAATAAAGCATGCGTTTTTTATGTTTTAAAACGGCAAACGAGCAAGCGAGCCACGAGTAAGCGAGCAGCGCTGCCCATGGACAACTGCAACACCAGGTTGTAACAGGAGAGTTGCCTTTCACAGAGTTTGAGGAAGGACCAGGGGGAAGGATGGGCCTCTGGCTCTCTCACTTACCGAATGAAACATAGAAGCGGTAAAGCTTCTACTCAAACGTCGATTTTCGATGAGAGTATTTTTTTTCTATCTTTTATTTTCTTCACACAATTGTAATACCAATAAGGGCGGAACTCTTAAATATTACACAGACTGAATAAGTTTGGTCTTTATTATTGCTCCGAAAATAATAATGCATTTTTTTTCAGATCAGGAGATTGAAGCACCAGTTGACTCACGATAATGTGGCATTAAGTGGAATGGGATTTTTTTCTTTGGACAGACAGAAATTACTAGAGGTACATTCTTATCTTTACCACCCTTAAGCGTTAAATTAGCTGTAAACTCCCGCCCCGCTTCCCGCAAAACGCCGCAACTCAGTCTCGCTACTTATTCTTATTACTAACACCTTATACAACCACAAAAATTGATTTTGTAAAAAAATATAGTACGAAATTACGAAATTATTAGGTTGATAGGTAGTACCTGTGACGTCATTCGCCGGCGGCACAGACAGGCGGCCAACTCAAAGCGAACGCCTAATACCTACTGGGGCCGGAAGCCTAGTTATATTGTTAAAATCGAAATTAAGTGATGAAAAAATTTCGCCACAGGTAGGATTTGAACCTACAACCTTCGACATCTAGCCCGTCGATGCTCTCAACCACTGAGCTGCCGCAGCTTCAAATCAACGCGGCGAATTTGTTCATCACATATTATAGGTACACGCATTCGAAGCATGCGTAATCTCCAAAGAAGTGTGGTATCCAACTTAATTCATATCAGATGAATTGAAAGTTGATTAAAGTGGAGAAAGCTTTCTCAATTAATTATATAAATAGCAATACAATGCTCGGTTTAATATTGAAATCGAAAATATGTGATGAAAAAATTTCGCCACAGGTAGGATTTGAATCTACAACCTTCGACATCTAGCCCGTCGATGCTCTCAACCACTGAGCTGCCGTAGCTTCAAATCACCGCGGCGAATTTGTTCATCACATAATATAGGTACACGCATTCGAAGCATGCGTAATCTCCATCGATTTTAATATTAAACCGAGCATTGTAATGCTATTAATATAATTAGTTATATTGTACTTACTCAATACCTTATTTACCTATATGGTGATTTCTGAAGAATGACTGAGTATGAGCTTCAGAATATCATCTGGTACGTTTAGTGTCAGTAGTCCCATAGCTTAGGATAAGCTGATCCAAAAAGGTCTAAATGCTTACCAAAAGTAAAATTAGTAAAAGAGTGGCATAGATACAAAATAGGACTCACTGTCTCCTCAGGTTCTTCACATGCCCTACATAGTGGGCTTTCGACAATTTTTAATGCAAAGAGAGAGGGACATAGGTACAATCGGATGATGGATGATAAAAATGATACTGATTTCTTCTAATTTTCTTTATTTTCAGGTGGCTGCAAATATCGTCAAATACGAATTAGTGCTCATACAATATGATAAATAATAAAAAGTTGTCAATATTTTAAATTATCAATATAAAATAATTATATCAAAGAAAAAATTATTAGAAGTAAATAAAAAACGACTAGCTGTTTAATGTTACAAATTACGTATATGTAAATACGTAAGTTACTCTGTATGTCTGTAATCTTTATCCATTGAAACTATCGGCGTGAAATTTTAAATATTTTTGTCACACCCCAGGAGTTGCAATTGTCTATGGGCAGCGGTGATCGCTTACCATCAGCCGCTAGCTCGCTTGCCGCCCTATGTCATAGAAAAATCCACATCACCAAAGTTCGCAACCATGCCGCCTTCGTATTAGGCCGCCTCAACCCCATTATAGGCAATGCTAAGATGTCACTTAGAAATAAGTTGACACTCTATAAGCTTTGCGTCCGCCCTATCATAACCTACGCCGGCGTAGTCTTTTCCCACATCGCGCCCTCCCACATCCTACGGCTGCAACGTTTGCAGAATCGGTTCGTTCGACGTGCCACTGGCAATCACCGGTACTTGCGCATGACAGACTTACACCGTGACTTAGATCTCCCGTCCATGCGCGGCTTTCTCAAAAACGCCTCCAAGCGTTTCTTTGAGAATGCCGCACGCCATCCCAATCCGTTAGTGGTGCAAGCCGCTAACTACTCCCCCAACCTACACGATACGACCTTACGTTGTAGACGTCCTATGAACGTACTTGACGATCCCGATGATCCTATTGACATCGCACAAGCCCGCCCCGACCCCTCTCCGGCTCCGAATAGCCGGAGGAATCCCACTATCCGACCCCGTCGCACTCGACACCGGAACAGAGTGCGTAGAGTAGGATTAGCTCCGATTACTGGTGACCGCCCGGCGGTCCCGGGTGACTTGCACCCAGGATAGGCCCTTCTGGCAACGTAGCTTTCGGCCCATAAGGCAAAAGATGAGAGTTGCTGCTCTCCAAAGGCTTTTGCCATTGATTCTCAGATTGACCCTTCAGGCTTGCATGCACGCATACGCGGCCATCAGGCAATATGAGAGTTTGCTGTCTCTTTAAGCCTTGCGCACACAGGCATCGCCCAAAGCCGAGGTCCGTCCCTCCTGGGGGCCCTTTGGTGATGTTGCCAATAAAGGCCGAGGGCACTCTGCCCTCGCCTCAAACGCCCGGTGAAGTAGCGAAAGCTCACTTGGAGCTAGCTACATAGTCATTTCAAAAAAAAAAAACAAAAGGTGTTATCTCATTTTGATATTAATTTCTGCACATTCATTCTGTTGTTTTATTTAATTATCATACCTTGCTGTATAAATATAATACTGAGATAATCTGCTTAGTTAAGGTCTGAAAAAGATGAGTAGTAAATTGAGATCGTTGTACACCAACATATAAATAAACTCTTGTAGTATAAAATACAACCTTTTAAAGGGTCTTGTACCCAGAGGGTCCCAACCCTATTACCAGGTCTCCGCTGTCTGTCTAACCTATCGTGTGTCACAGGACCGTCGACACATAATTTATTTATAGAATGTGTATACTCGTATCAATTACCGTTATAATGAACACAAAAAACAACTTTTAATTTAACACAAAATTAACTATAAGATTATTATAAAGAGCCAAACAAGAAACGCATTGATACGTATTGGCTTAAAGTCAATTTACATTTGAAATAGGTACCATTAGGTACCTATTTCATATGTAAATTGATGTAAAAATGTCTATTCTTTGGATAAATCTCTGAATCTTGTCGTGCAGAGGCATAGAGTGTACTACAGCGAGTGGTAGATCTCATAACGTACAATCTGACATCTCCAGGTTTACCACATCATATTAAATTAGTAGTACTGCCTGTTAAAATTAAAATATTTCTCGAAATTTCTAAGGACTGACAACTACAGTTGCGGCTATTCGGATAGACAAAAGTTACCTGACACATCTTAGACTGCAAAACCCACATGACCCGTCCTCAATAGCTTAATGATCACCTCGTCGTCCTCACCAAAGAAGTACTTCCTATTGAAGGGCTAATGAGTCCTAGTCTATGTCCATTCAAATATCAAAAATAATATTATAATACAAACATATAAAAATATTTCTAGCGCCTGCTATAGAACTGTCTTTACTTCTCCAATACCTAATCTAATTCAGAAATCGTAGGATTTCTTTGTGTCCGCCGCCGGCCGATCCACCTATAATGCTATTCTTATATTTTATTAGGGAAAATCAATTTTGTGATTACCTTCATCTTTGGTTAAGCCTTTCATTGTGATAATATTACTACGTAATTATCGAACAATATATAGGTACCGTTATGATAAACGATATTATTGGCCCCTTACAAAAATGAATAATAAACAAACATTATGGGTTCCTAGAATCATATTCCTAGGGGGCAGATAGAGCTAGGCCAAATAGGGCACGTATTGAGAAATAATGTTATGAATATGTCGAACAATGAGCGGAGTGTATCAAGACCGAGGAAGTCAATATATTGCTGCGCGAGAGGGCGCTGCACGGTAAACACTAGCTCGGTGTTAATTAATTTCGTATAAAGTTCTAAACTTGTCAATTTAAGTTGATTTCAGTGTTAATGTGTACAATATACAGTGTCTCCAAGGCGTGAGTGTTATGCATCAAAATGCTAGTGTTTATGGGTGAAATAACAGTAGTTTCGCTCAAAGTTCCGCCTTTGTTTAAAAGCCGCTTAATCGTTGGAATGTGCGGATCTGGAAGTTTGTTTCACCGTGTTTATTAATTCGTGCAAACCTAAAGGATTATTTTCACTGTTTTCACTAATTTGGAGTTTGTTAAACATATTGTTCCTTTGGACTGCAATTATTTGCGAGTTACCCACATCCCCGCAGTCTCTTGAGGCGACCGATATTTAAAGAACAAGTTTGTTAAATTCGACTAGTATCCCATAGCAGGATTGGACTAGTGATGTAGGCTTCTTGTGTTTCTTCTTGCTGTAGACCCAGGATCGAGTCGGGCCAAAGGAATGGAAATTATTGTTTATTTTTCTTTTTATTTTTTATTTTTGGGATTCATTTTATTCTTTTTTTGTGTTTTTATTTTTTTTGTACTTTTATTTTAATTTTTTGACAATTCGTAATATTTTTGAATAACCAAATGTTTTAAAAGAACTGAGACAAGTAACGACAACAATAATGACTAGTAAAATTTTAATGTACACATTATTTCTTTTTTTCTATGTACATATGTTTTGTGTCGTAATAAAAAATATATTTTTTAGTGTATAATAATAGGAATATAATCTTATGTAATTAATATACTTATACAATCAATATCTGTATTTTTTTTTTCTTGTTAATTTTTATATAGTATTTTTTTGACATGTTTTGCTGAATTTTAAAATCATTTTGGTATAAATGACATAGAAAATTGATTTAAGGCGAGGCCTCAAATGTTTGGTACCTTCGCTCGGCAAAGGACTGATCAAGTGCGCGCAAGGGATAGCGCTTGGCGGTTTAGCCCGTGAATTATGAGATAGGAGATAGTCTCGAGTCGCTCAAAGAAAAAAACGTAAGTGCCAAATTCGTTATTTCTATTTTATATAAAATCAGACCGGTTAATTGTATTTTCATATTTACATTTTGATGAATTACTAATAACCTATCTTTTAGTCTAAAAATCATTATTTCATTCGTCGCATTTGAGCTACAAAAACAAAAACTCTGCGAATGAAGACCATTTTTCAAAAAATATTTCTATCGAGAAAATTTTATCAAAACGTGTTTTCATCTTCAATTTTTGGAGATGAAATAGTCAAAAATCATATTACTTAGATTTGAAACTCCTAATTTAAGTATTTTGCGAGATAAATAAGGTTCAGTACGACCTTATTTACAGTGGTATCACCTTAATGCTTGGCATGATTGACTTCTTTTTTATTCGATAGGACCTTTTGTGTTTCTTTGGGCTAGTTACCCAATTAGTTAATATTTTATAAAATGTATGTACTTAATTAATAGAAATGATTTCCTCTGCCTTTAAATTGAAATAAGTTTTTGCATGTTTTTATTTTGTAATAGACCATATATTTAAATAATGTCATTGCCAGACCCCATTGTTCCCTTGTCACCTGATGCTGGCCCTGCTGCTCTTTCGTTGGATTTTTACCAAAGATGTGAGCAATGTGATCATCCGCGGTATTTTAGAGGTTGTAGGGGACTTAATGTTCATATCTCTAAAGTACATAAAGCTTCGGCTTCATCCATAGCAAGTTCCAATGACAGGTCGAATAATCATCGAGTCCAGCCTCCCGTTTTAGTGACTGATACAGCTTTTGATGCTGATACGCATTCCGATGTTGAGTTTTGGGCTGTTTTATCTAAGTACAAGAAGTTTATGCCAGTAGTTAAGACGATCCCCAGGGGTGCTAGATTGTCGGTTGCAATTGCATTATAGAAAGTAATTGATAATATTATTTTGACCAACAACAAAGAAAGCTGGGAAAAGTTGTTATGTTTTGCATTCCGGATCTTGCATGTTCAAAAGGAGGAGAGTCGTTCATCATCTCTAACCCAGCTTTTAAAAGCCAATTGTTGTCAACAGGCCCATTCGTGGCTAGTTGGTGTAGGTACAAACGAGGTCGTGCATCGCTCTAAAAGTAGGTCTAAGGATATCTTAGATGGTAGGATTAACCTAATCGAAAATAAAGTCAGTGACGGAGATGTTAGGGGAGCAACTCAATTAATTTTTTCAAGTGACACCTTAGCTCCAGAGACCGATGAAACTTTCGCCTCATTGGAGGAAAAGCATCCTAAGGTAACATCGCAGCGTAATCCTTTGCCCGATCCTCCTACAAATTCCGACCCAACCCTACAAATTTCAGCGGATGAAGTTATGGATTCCCATAGTTCTTTTAGAAGCGGGTCTGCTAGTGGGTTGGATGGCTTATCAGCACAGCATTTGAAGGATCTTTTGTGCGGTGCCACTGGCGATACTGGCCGTGCCTTGCTGCAGAGTCTGGTTGCACTGGTCAATTTGATATTGGCTGGTAAGGTTTCCGATAAAGTCACCAAGATTTTGTATGGGGCTAACTTATGTGCCCTTATCAAGAAGGATGGAGGTATACGTCCTATAGCTATAGGTTGCACAATTAGAATATTAGCCTCCAAAGTAGTTTGTAAACATTTGTCTTCTACTTTATCTCCCGTTTTTCAACCAAGGCAATTAGGTTTTGGAGTGCGAGGGGGTTGTGAGGCTGTGGTGCATGCTACTAGGACCTTTATTAATTCGTTTAATAGTGAAGTTGTCTTAAAAGTATATATAAGTAACGTCTTTAATTCCTTGGGCAGAGGTGTTTTCCTGCGTGAGGCTAGACAGTATATTCCCGCTATTTATCCTTATTTATGGCAATGTTATAGTTCACCTTCAGATCTTGTCTATAAGGATAAAGTCATAAAATCTTCTACTGGTTGCCAGCAGTCAAAGATGACGGGTCCTTTGGGACCCGTCATCTTTAGTCTTGGAATCAATCCCATTATCTCTGGCCTCAACTCACCCCTAAATACATGGTATTTGGATGACGGCACTTTGGGTGGTAGTGCAGCAACTGTGAAGGCAGACCTCGAGGCTTTAATCTATAAATTTGAAGGGATAGGTTTAAAACTCAATTTCTCTAAGTGCGAACTTTATATAAACGACACAGTCACTGATCTGGACAAAAACGGAATTTATTCAAGTTTTCATGAGGTAGCTCCTGGGATAAAATAAGTGCATAAGGATTGTTTCCGAGTTTTAGGTGCCCCAGTATTGGAGGATTCGATCACTAACTACGTAACTGTGCAGGTAGCTAAGTTTAATGCTTCATCTGACCTTTTATTCAAAATAAATGCACACATGCTTATTTTATCATCAAATCGTGTCTTTTTGTGCCTAAATTCACATACGCTATGCGTTGTTCTTTAATGTGGAAGCATCCCAATCATCTCGAAATACTTGATGAACTAGTAAGAGTTTCACTGGTTAAAGTGCTGAATTGTGAAATCGACAGAGAAGCCTGGAGATTTGCCTCGCTGACGGTTCGTTTCGGTGGTATAGGCGTGCGCAAAGCATCTGATGTGGCTCTTCCAGCCTTTCTATCTTCGGCTCACGCGGCATATTCACTATGTGGTAGAATTCTTCCCCGGTTTCGGGTCCCATTGAGGTATGCGGCGTGAGTGAGGCTGGAGAGGTATGGAAAACCATCAGTACGGAAGACTTACCATTGAACCTTAGTTCACAAAGACAGACAGTGGGACAGCCATGTGTGCAAGGCGATCCAAGAGCAGTCTGTTTCACATTGTAGCCGATTGGAGGATCGCGCCCGCCTTTTAGCTTTGGTTGAAAGAGAATCTGGGTATTGGCTACAGGCACTCCCCTCGAGACATGTCGGTACTCTTTTAGATAATAACACCTTTAGATTAGCCATGGGTCTTCGTTTGGGTGCAAAAATAAACCAACCCCACATTTGTCACTGTGGCGCGGCCGTGAACAGTTGGGGCCATCATGGTCTATCTTGTGCCAGAAGCGCGGGTCGGCTTCCTCGTCATGCGTCTCTCAATGATGTGATTCGCAGGACTTTGGCCACGGTTGGCATTCCATCTATTTTAGAGCCAAACGGGATTATTCGTTCTGACGGTAAGCGTCCGGACGGTCTATCCCTAGTTCCTTGGCGATTGGGCAGGAGTCTTGTTTGGGATGCCACATGTGTGGATACATTGGCACCTTCCCATTTACCCTCTACCTCTCAACGTGGGGGTGGGGCAGCTAGTGCAGCAGAGGCAAGCAAAAGGAAAAAATATGAGGGTTTGGTAAATAATTACTGCTTTTTACCATTCGCAGTAGAAACGATGGACGTCACGACGCGCCTCGTGGAGGCAACGGGAGACTTGAGAGCTGGCAGCTTTTTTGCTCAACGTATAAGTCTCGCAATACAGCGAGGAAACGCTGCCAGTGTTTTGGGCACGTTGCCTCCCTGTGGCGCGTTGGAAGATTATTTTTATTTATAATTTTTACTTGTTTTTATGGCAATTATTGTACATGTTTAGATTTTAAATAAATATATTGACTTCAATATATAGGAACTACTTTTGCTGTGGGAATAACCCTTCGTCCATTCTGGTCTGGAAGAGAAGAAAAACAATCGAAAAAGCCAACCAAGAGAATGGCCGGAAATTTGAGGAATCATATTATTAGGTGATGAGACTAGCAACCCATCACTATTTTGTGGGTGATACTCGTAAACGTGGGGTTTCATCTCTTAACCTAAGCCCTGACTACCCTGTGAGGAAAAAAAGATGTGAAGATATGAAAGTATGTATGTGAAAACCCTGAAATTGTGCAATAACAGCTGTCTTGTACAATATTAAATTCTATATTAATTTATTAAGTAATAAGGTTGGGTAAAAATCTATATCTTTAATTTTCTATATATTTATTTTTATTATATAATAATGTTTATAATATAAATAAGTTTGATCTGGCACACCAGTGTATATACGCGAAGCCTGTATTATAGGCACCAGCATAGAACAACAAACATTGTTATTTTTTGGGCACCAGAGCCGTCTAATATGCAACACATGCAAATCGCATTATGTGAGATTCACAATATTTAAATATCATAATTATTAAAACATTGCTACTTTATTATAAAACCTCACTTCTGAGTACGGAAACATCACCACATTTTTATTCTTCTTTAGTGCTATGCAAAATTGTACATAGAAATTAAGCCTCATAAGCAACTGTCATTTCTACTAAGTGATTCACATGACCCGTAGCCCCAGTATGAAGTGCTTTCTAAGTTGGAGCGACTGTAGGAGAGACACCAGTAAACTGCATTAGAACCAGCTCGTAAGTCACAATAGTTCCAGCAATCTGAAAAATAAAATAAAATCACCTGATTTTTCGTGCAAAGGATAAGTACTATCCAGCGTGGTAATTTAGCCGGCAACATGCGAAGAAAAAAATCTTAAACGTTATTATTTTAGAAATTTCTTTTTTTTTAATTCTTATTTTAGATATTTACGTTTCCCTCCATGCTGGTCTTGGAGATAAGAAAAAACGGAGAATGTGCCAGCTGCTTCTCGTAAAGAAGAAGGTCCAGAACGATCAAAATTTCAACGTGTATATTAAAATCTTCCAAACTAAACCTTTCGGCTATTACTTCGGGACTCAAACATAAACTAACGCCGCGCAAATCCCATTAAATACTTAATTATTGTACTTCTAAAGCGTTCACGCTCGAACTTGCAGGCTCCCGTGGGACTCAGCGGGCTACAGCTTATGATTTATTTAATAACTTACTCCCGAAGGATGAAACTACGAATCAGATTTTACTTAGATAATATAAATTTAATATTTTTCAAAATAAAAACGATTTTTAATATCGTTTACCACTATTCCACGTTATTCGCTTTTTGTTATGATTCCTTTTAATTACCTCACCTGAGACTGTGATGCTCAGAACAATATTCTTCTGAGCTGTGACGATAAGAATTTTTGACAGCAGCAGTCAAAATCCACCAATCATAAAAATCTTAAGAATAATAAAATCATAGAAATTTTAACAGCCGCTGCCAAAAATACAGTGCTGCCACGTGGTGGAAAAATTTAATTCAAAAACCCTCATTGCTGCAAACGTTGTCGTAACATTTTTTTTTATAAAATTTGATTTATAGTCGGACATATTTGCGAACCTAACTCTTACATATATATATTCTAGTTTCCTGGACCATTAAAATAATATTAAAATTAGTCCGCCAGTTAGATATTAAAAAAATATTGGACACGTATTTTTTTTGTCAAAAATAATAAATAATAAAAATAAAGCGCAACAAAGTTCATAAGTGGGGACTCGTGAAGTCATAGTTTACTAAAAAGTGTAGCAAAATATGACGTCACACGGAATTTCAAAGGGCTATATAATACCTTTATCAAATTCTGCTCACAAAACAAAAGAAAAAATACGTATCCAATATGTTTTGATAATCTAACAGACTAATCATATTTTTTAGGAAACTAGCCTATTCAGCTGTAGGTGCACAAACAATTTTGATGGTTTGTAATAGGGTTAAAACTTACGAGAATACACGTCAATGAACACATCCAGTTAACTATGCTATGGTAATTTCTAAGATAATTTATCTGATCTTAATGGGTTACACACGTACGAAGTCAGCTATTCGCCGACATGTTTCGACCTCATCCGGAGGTCTACCTCAGGGCGAATGTAAATCTTGACACTCCGGATGAGGTCGAAACATGTCGGCTAGTAGCTGACTTCGGACGTGAGTAACCCGTTGTTACATATTTTAATAATGTACCACAATAATTTAGTAATCTAGATCTATACGTACTGTTAATACTAAGCCACGTTTGACATTGAAGAAATTAATGCCACTTAGTGCCACAGTTCCTTCGTGAACCTGATTCAAAAACCTTTGTACCTGAAACATCAATTATTTAACAGTTAATTATTATATATGTAGGAATAAAAGGTTAAATAAGTGTAGCCGATGTAAAAATAGTATTTTACATCACATCTATTAAAAAAAAAAGACCGAGTCGGATTCGCGCACGAAGGGTTCCGGATTTATAAAAACGGCAAAATATCATGTCTGTTTCCCCCCCATTAATATTAATTTTATTTTTGTTTAATTATTTATTTTTAAAGCAAATATATAACTAAATATTATGTGAATATTACATGCGTCTACCTGTTGCCGTTATCAATATCGAGCAAAAACAAGCAAAAAAAAAAAAACGTTTGTTTTATGGAAGCCCTCTAAAATGTTTATGTTATTCTATTTTTAAGTATTTGTTAATATAGCGGCAACAAAAATACATTATCTGTAAGAAATTTAACTGTCTAACTATCACAGTTCATGAGATACAGCCTGGTGACAGACGGACAGACAGACAGACAGACAGACGGACAGCGGAGCGATATTAATAGGGAACCGTTTTTACACTTTGAGTACGGAACCCTAAAAATCATGGCTTATTTGGTAATGCCCACAAAACGTTGTACACTTTGTCTTTATTCGTAAGTTGTGATGTGATAGATTGATATGCGTGTACACGGCCCTGATCACAAGCTTGACTACGTATAAGCACTTCGCATGCGATCAGTTACCACCGGTCGTTAGTCTCGTTTATTTTTTTTCCAAGGAAGCATGTATCTAAAACGAATACAGAATAGCATATAAAGCAGGAAAGAGATACGGTTTATCTATGCAACTCTAATGATATGTTAGCCACCAAAAATAAAAATCATGGTGGCTTATTTGGTAATGCCCACAAAACGTTGCACACTTTGACTTTATTCGTAGGTTGTAACAGATTGATATGCGTTTACACGGCCTTGATCACAAGCGTGACTACGTATAAGCACTTCGCATGCAACCAGTTAGTATCGGTCTTTAGTCTCGTTGATATATTTTTCCAAGGAAGCATGTATCTAAAACGTATACAGAATAGCAGATGTAGCAGGAAAGGTATACGGTTTATCTATGCAACATTAATGATATGTCAGCCCAAAAATAAAAATCATGGTGGCTTATTTGGTAATGCCCACAAAACGTTGTACACTTTGTCTTTATTCGTAAGTTGTGATGTGATAGATTGATATGCGTGTACACGGCCCTGATCACAAGCGTGACTACGTATAAGCACTTCGCATGCGATCAGTTAGCACCGGTCGTTAGTCTCGTTTATTTTTTTTTCCAAGGAAGCATGTATCTAAACGTATACAGAATAGCATATAAAGCAGGGAAGGTATACGGTTTATCTATGCAACATTAATGATATGTCAGCCCAAAAATAAAAATCATGGTGGCTTATTTGGTAATGCCCACTAAACATTGTACACTTTGTCTTTATTTGTAAGTAGTGATGTGATAGATTGATATGCGTGTACACGGCCCTGATCACACGCGTGACTACGTATAAGCACTTCGCATGCAACCAGTTAGCATCGTTCTTTAGTCTCGTTTATTTTTTTTTCCAAGGAAGCATGTATCTAAAACGTATACAGAATAGCATATAAAGCAGGGAAGAGATACGGTTTATCTATGCAACTCTAATGATATGTTAGCCACCAAAAATAAAAAGCATGGTGGCTTATTTGGTAATGCCCACAAAACGTTGTACACTTTGTCTTTATTCGTAAGTTGTGATGTGACAGATTGATTTGCGTGTACCCGGCCATGATCACACTCGTGACTACGTATAAGCACTTCGCATGCAACCAGTTAGCATCGTTCTTTAGTCTCGTTTATTTTTTTTTCCAAGGAAGCATGTATCTAAAACGTATACAGAATAGCAGATATAGCAGAAAAGGTATACGGTTTATCTATGCAACTCTAATGATATGTTAGCCGCCAAAAATAAAAATCATGGCGGCTTATTTGGTAATGCCCACAAAACGTTGTACACTTTGTCTTTATTCGTAAGTTGTGATGTGATAGATTGATATGCGTGTACACGGCCCTGATCACAAGCGTGACTACGTATAAGCACTTCGCATGCAACCAGTTAGCATCGTTCTTTAGTCTCGTTTATTTTTTTTTCCAAGGAAGCATGTATCTAAAACGTATACAGAATAGCATATAAAGCAGGGAAGAGATACGGTTTATCTATGCAACTCTAATGATATGTTAGCCACCAAAAATAAAAAGCATGGTGGCTTATTTGGTAATGCCCACAAAACGTTGTACACTTTGTCTTTATTCGTAAGTTGTGATGTGACAGATTGATTTGCGTGTACCCGGCCATGATCACACTCGTGACTACGTATAAGCACTTCGCATGCGATCAGTTAGCATCGGTCTTTAGTCTGGTTTATTTTTTTTTCCAAGGAAGCATGTATCTAAAACGTATACAGAATAGCAGATATATAAAAGCAGGAAAGGTATACGGTTTATCTATGCAACATTAATGATATGTCAGCCCAAAAATAAAAATCATGGTGGCTTATTTGGTAATGCCCACAAAACGTTGCACACTTTGACTTTATTCGTAGGTTGTAACAGATTGATATGCGTTTACACGGCCTTGATCACAAGCGTGACTACGTATAAGCACTTCGCATGCAACCAGTTAGTATCGGTCTTTAGTCTCGTTGATATATTTTTCCAAGGAAGCATGTATCTAAAACGTATACAGAATAGCATATAAAGCAGGGAAGAGGTACGGTTTATCTATGCAACTCTAATAATATGTTAGCCGCCAAAAATAAAAAGCATGGTGGCTTAATTGGTAATGCCCACAAAACGTGACTTTATTCGCAGGTTGTGATGTGACACGTTGATTTGCGTGTACACGGCCATGGTCACATGCATGACAACGTATAAGCACTTCGCATGCAACCAGTTAGCATCGGTGCTTAGTCTCGTTTTTAGGGTTCCGTACCCAAAGGGTAAAAACGGGACCCTATTAATATTGCTTCGCTGTCCGTCTGTCTACCTGTCTGTCTGTCTGTCCGTCAGTCACCAGGCTGTATCTCATGAACCGTCATAGTTAGACAGTTGAATGTCTTACAGATGATGTATTTATGTTGCCGCTATAATAAAAAATAGTAAAAAATTAATAAAATAAATATTCAAGGGGGCTTCCATACAACAAACATGATTTTTTTGCTTTTTTACTCGATATTGATAGTGGCAATAGGTAGACGCTTGAGATATTCACAGAATATTTATTTAAATATTCGCTTTAAAAAAATTATTAAATAAAAATAAAATTAATATTAAAGGGGGCTCCCATTCAACAGACGTGTTTTTTTTGCAGTTTTTATAGATAACGGTACGGAACCCTTCGTGCGCGAGTCCGACTCGCACTTGGCCTTTTTTTTAACCAAGCTGGTATCTATAAGGTATACGAAAGACAAAACTTTCTTACCTCTATACAGTAGACATTAGACGGCACATCATACAAAGCGTTTGCTGGTTCTTTGCTTACTGTATGTACTCTCGATGCTATGAGCGACACACTTAGCGATCGGGTGATGAGGAACACGAAAGAAAACATGAAGTATATGGCATGTTCGTATCCTTGTAGTATCCTGTTGGATTCATAATAGTAAAAGTTCAAAATAATATCTTATTATTACTATTATGTTTAAAGCAGCACATTTTTTTTTGTTTTTACCGTTCCGTACCTCAAAAGGAAAAAAACGATACCCTTGTAGAATCACTCGGTTGTCCGTCTGTCTGTCAAGATCCTTTTTCTCAGGAATGCGTAGAGGTATCAAGCCTAAATTAATATCAAATAATCAGTCTCTGTTCCATGTAGCTGTGAAAAAATACAACTTCTAAGCCAACGCAATAAAAAGATACAGGTGGTTATGCTGCAAAATTTCGTCTTTTTTTGACATTCGCAAGGGAGCGTAGACCTGAGTATTAATTGATATGAATTTCAGCTTAATACCTTAACGCGTTCCTGAGAAGAAGGTCTTGACAGACAGACTAAGGGTTCCGTTTTTTCCTTTTGAGATACGGGACCCTCAAATGAATATAATAATGTTACAACATAGTATTGATATTTATAAATAATTAAATTAGGTATATTTAATTATTTATAAATTAATTATATTAATAGCATTACAATGCTCGGTTTAATATTAAAATCGAAAATATGTGATGAAAAAATTTTCAAAGGTTGTAGGTTCAAATCCTACCTGTGGCGAAAATTTTTCATCACATATTTTCGAATTTAATATTTATAAATTATCCATCAGAGAGACAGAGTTCGTCAAAGTCATTCAAAATCAATTTATACATTCTCCTATCGTTAAAAAACTCACCAACAAACCAACTCGCAGAGTCACAACGTGTACAGGATGGTAGGACAAGGATTCAAAAATTTATTCAGAAAAAAGGCCTTTTCAGGCACTTTTTCACGTCAATTCACATTTAAAATTAAATAATACCTATTAAATTATATTCAAATTATTAAGTATTGTTTAAAAGCTACAAACTACTAGCGTTTCGGAACCGACCACTTTATATTTTTAGTATTCTTTTATTTTTCTGATGTTATGTTATATACAATTTCAATTTACATATTTTTGTGGAACACGTGACAATCACTGTTATCCCTCAAACCATCAAACCAGCCCGAAAAAATGAGCAACTTTTCCTATGGGACCAATGCTAGGAATACAAAATATATTTCGTAATTTTCATACAAATTGCCGGATCGGTCGAACGCTTTTGTATGAAAATGTTGAAAATTTTGATGAGTTTCCATCATTGGTCTTATAGGAAAAGTTGTTCATTTTGACGTTTTGATTCAACGAAAAACAATCGTGTTTACCCTAACATCCTGTATACATGAGTGAAACCACGAAGAATGCAGAAGAATATGCGATTTTAGCGATCGAATATATTATTAACTAGCTTTTGCCCGCGGATCCGCCCGCGTCAATGTCAATCCCTCGGGAATATTATTTTTCTCGGGATAAAAGGTAGCCTTACTCCTTCTCCGTACTCCAGAGAACTTGTAAGCAAAATTTCATGATGATCGTTTCAGTAGTAACGGCGTGAAAGCGTAACAAACAAACAAACTCACTTTCGCATTTATAATATTAGTAAGGATAAGGATTCATTTGCTGTAGTGAAGCCTTAAACGAGACCTCACATTTATTGCTATGGGTCTAAAATGGATCTATAGAACTCAAGAGGCACTCGTACCTTCTATCTGGTTCACTGGGATGACATGATGGAGAAGCTCTTATGCCATCTCTGAAATATAAATATTTTCGTTTATAAAGCGTTTATGGAAATTTGCTTATATGCATATAGATGATTTTTTGTAGTATGTTTCCACAATTCGTTCAGTGTCATATCAATAAATAAATAGGGACATATCATACAAGTTGAGCTAGCCCTATAGTAAGTTGTGAACTTGTGTCGTAGGATACTAAATCAACGATGCTATATTTCATAATAGATACTTATATAGATAAACATCCTAGACCCAAGTAAATCTGAAAAAGATCGCTACCATCGCAGGCTGGCGTGTTGACCACTGCGGCACGGAGCTCGCCTATATAAGAATGAAACAATTGATTAAGCAATTTAATATCATATGGATTACTTCTGTGAGGAGATGCAGTTGATAATTAAGATTTTTATTTTATAAAAAGTGCAAAGTCAAAGATTTTAATTCAAAATTGGATACATGTATCTCTTTTTGAATGCCATATTTTTATTTCTTATATATTTTTAATATTTGCAAGGGAAACGTTAAGAGATATCTATGAGTCTATAAATACAGACATGTTTATTTTTTTATAAATATATGTAAACCATTATTTAAAATGACATCAAAATATATAACAGCTTAAATTATAAAATAAATATATGCAAAATCGAAATACTATTAGCGTTTGGGAACGACCACTGGTGAGAAGAATATGCAATTTATCACATCTACGGCTTGGACTCAAAGGACTCACTTAGACAGTTATTTTATTAAAAAACATGTTGACAATTGTTTTAACTTTGTATGTAAGAGAAAAAATTTAGAAAATAAAAAGTTAAGTGATTTAATTGATAGTTTATTTCTTCTACGGTATTCGGCTAAGTGCAGTAAGTGTTCATAGGAACTCGTAGGTATGTCATATTTTTTTAGCATCATCATCGGGTCTTTTTAGTCTCCACTGCAGGAACATGACCCTCTCTGTACTACCGGAGCCATATTTGGCCAGAGCGTACAGAGGATTTGGCCTTGACTCTCCTCGCTGACCAGACATGTTGGAGAGGTCTAATTGATGTTTATGGGCTTTGTTTAGCTTGTATTTCCTAATCATCGCCTCTTACGACATCCACTTCACTCTTACGACTTGAAGTGGTCCTATTTTACTCTGCCGGAAACCTTTTTGCCTTTGTTATATCTACACACCTAAAGACCAGCTGGTCAGATGACCTTATCAAGGCATTGATGAGCTGGTGGCAGGCCACTTCCAACCGGTCATATTAATAATCCTTGGTTAACTGCCTTCGTGATCCAGTGGTTAAGGCCCGGGTCTTAACCACTGGTTCGATTCCCACGGGAAGCATACTTTGTTTAGATGTTTCCAGTTTGGTTAGGACATTGCAGGCTTGAAGATCACCTGATTGTCTGATAATAAAGATGATTCCGTGCTTCGGAAGGTACGTTAAGCCGTTGGTCCCGGCTGCCATTTGGTAGTCGTTAAAGGTACCACGTCAGAGGCCGAGAAGCGGTTCCGAAGAACTCTGACATCAGGGTGTGCATGGTCGATTGACCGTGTCACCTACACGAAATGATGATGATGATGAGTTCCTTAAGGCGACCTGTATCCAGCAGTGAAATCTGATGATAATAATGATTCTTTTTTTAAAGTTCTTATGGGGTTCAGTTTCTTTGAGGGTCCAGAAAAGTGTCATACCTACCCAAGTATATGCAGCAGTTGAAGGCATATAAAAAACAGGTTATTCGCAAATGATACGAATATGATTTCTCCAATAACATCGTCGACTCTCTTCACAAGTTTTGTTAAGCGAGAATAATCTTCCCGAAGCGTTCTCCAAACGACTGGTGCGACGTGCTGAAAAAATAGAATATTTTTATTCTCTTACGAGGTAGACAGGGTAAAAGAATAAAGGTCATCTGAAAAATAATCACTGGTTTCTAGGGGCAATTAATCAATTAATACATACATACATAGTATCACGTCTTTTTCCCTTACTGGGTAGACAGCGCCTGGGTCTATAAGACCAGACCAGAAGGCGACGTTTAGCATGTTGGTGGGTATTACGTAGAAAACAGAATCAAAATAGTGATAAGTTGCTAGCCGCATCGCCTATTAACATGATTCCTCCGATTTTACCCATTCCCTCGATCGGCTTTTACGATCTGCGTGGGAAGAGAAGCAGCTGGTATATTCAACGTTTTTTCTTTTCTCCCAGACCAGCATGGAAGATTAATATCTTAAGGGGAAACCTCTCTTAAACTACATTACATACATACTATCAAGTATTTTTCCATTTTTCTATATAGACAACATCACCAAAGGGCCCCCAGGAGGGACGGATCTCGGCTTTGGGCGTTGCCTGTGTGCGCAACGCTTGGAGAGACAGCAAACTCTCATATTGCCTGATGGGCTGCGTATACGTGCATGCAAAGCCTGAAGGGCCAATCTAAAGAATCATGACAATAGGCAATGCGGCTATCAACCCATCACTATTTTGATTCCGTTTTCCACTTTAACGCCCAGTAACACGCTAAAAGTGGCTTTTCAGTCTAATGACCTTAGGCTCTGTCTAACCCGTAAGGGATAAAGACGTGATAATATGTATGTATGTATGTAGAGCCGCGGACGAAAGCTAGTAAACTATATTGATGAGCAAAATCAAGTTAAATTTCACGCATTATTATCACAATGAACCGGCTTCAGATGTGGCGTGGCCTACTCGCTTGTCGTAATTCCACAAATTATTCTGACCTCAAATATTACGGTGGTTACCAGTTGAAGGCAGAGCTGTATTCCCTTTGACAGTTCATGCGGTTGACTTGCTTCGCAGGTACAAACTATATTTAAGCTGTGTGTGGTACCTATCTATGACTTAAGGTGGACTATTTGAATAATCCTAATCCTAATTAATATTTTTCGCATTTATAGCGAAAGTGAGTTAGTTTGTTACGCTTTCACGTTATATCTACTGAACCGATCATCATGAAATTTTGCATACAAGTTCTCTGGAGTACAGAGAAGGACATAGGCTACCTTTTATCCCGGGAAAAAGTACTATTCCTGAGGGATCAACATTGACGCGGGCGGAGCCGCGGGCTAAAGCTAGTTAATAATAAATCTGTAAGGGTTGGTCATGGAGTAAGTTACTTTGTTTTCAGAGATATCGTGTTTATAAGTATGTATGTATCTATGTTCCTATATAACTCTTAAACGAATTAACAGAATTTTATGAAATTTGGTAGATATACATTAAGGCGTACAGGACACAGGATAGGCCATTTTTTTTTCTACTGTCATGATAAGGCGTAGCCCCCATACAAACATAAAATAAAATGTACGCGAACGAAGTCGCGGGCACTGCTAGTTAAGTTATATAAGTAATCGAACCAACTCAACTTTGTTATATTATATTTACAAGATATATTTATACGATACTTCACTGTGCGTTTGAGACGAGAGTAAAATGCCCACGGACATCTGCAACACCAGAGGAGGTGCTGATGCGATGCCAACTATTAAGATACGTTAAAACACGCCTTTTGAAGGACCCCAAGTCATAGCACATAGGGAAAACCTCGGGAGCCCATTCTACCATCCTGCTATACGAGGGAAAAACCACGTGACGCTCTGACATCTATCTCGCGAGTGGAAAGATCTATCTCGCTCTCTACCTAACTTTCGGCTCCAGAGGATGTTTGGTTACCTTCCCTTTGACCGCTTCCACCCTGCGGTTGACCTGCTCCAGGCTTGAAGTCAGGTACAAACTTGTACATATGACGAACACGTCTGCAAAGTTCCAGTTGAACGCGCATTGCATACTAACGAGCTGTGAAACAAAAAATTAGTAGTCACATTTGTAAGAAAAAAATTGAAAATCTCTATGGCTCAGTAGCAAGTACCATTGAATCGCAGTATTTTGGGTTCCATCCTCCAGAATCTTTTATTTTAAAACAATGTATTTTTATATATATTTTTTTTTTTATAATAAATAAATATTTACGGACAAATCACACAGATTGAGCTAGCCCCAAGGTAAGTTCGAGACTTGTGTTTTGGGATACTAACTCAACGATACTATATTTTATAACAAATACATATATAGATAAACATCCAAGACCCAGGCCAATCTGAAAAAGATCATTTTCCATCTTGACCTGGCCGGGGATCGAACCCGGGCACTCCGTGTCGGAACCTGGCGTGTTAACCACTGCGCCACGGAGCTGTCAAATATTTTACACAGTTTATATTTTACATAAGTAAAATATAATTCATCGTTAAGTTAGATTTACCATCTGAAAGTATTAAACTAGTATTCTCTCAAATAATGATGATATGATAATGAAATTGCTATACTTAACAAGCTTTTAGGCACAGCTTGACTCAATTCAGTGTAAATTATGAGAAAAAAAAAAACAAAAAAAAAAACGGCCAAGTACTAGTTGAACTCGCGCACGAAGGGTTCCCGGCAAAAACGGCAAAAAATCATGTCTGTTGTATGGGAGACCCCCTTGAATATTAATTTTATTTTTATTTAATTACCTATTATTTTTGATGTGAATATAATTATAACTTAATATTCTGTAAATATTTTGAGCGTCTACCTATTGCCGTTATCATTATCGAGCAAAAACAAGCAAAGAAATCACGTTTGTTGTATAGGAGCCCCCTTAAATATATATTTCATTATTTTATTTTTTTGTATTTGTTGTCATAGCGGCAATAGAAATACATCGTCTTTAAAAAATTTCAACTGTCTAACTATCACGGTTCATGAGATACAGCCTGGTAACATACAGACAGACAGACAGTCAGACGGACAGCGGAGCGATATTAATAGGGTCCCGTTTTTACCCTTTGGGTACGGAACCCTAAAAAGAATTATGACAACCGTGGAGGATATTTACCTGAGCAGTAACTGCTAGGACGTCGTTATACGGGATCACGTCGAATATCCACGGATAGCTCTCTAAAATAAAGCCCTCATAGCTATTGTTTCGGTTAGAACATCCGTCTAGGACGGCTGAAGCGATGGAAAAATCTGATAGCATATGCTCCACTGTAAATTGATGAATAATGAAATAAGTTCATAAATATTTTACAACTGGAACAACACACAAAAATTCCGAAAAAAATATTCCGAAAGCAAATAATCGAGTTTCAAACTATGAAAATTTATATTATTACGAATCACTATATTATTTTAAAACCATAATTATTTTTGGTTATTGGTTAAAATAATTATTAATAATCACGATTATTTTTTCTGGAATTTTTGGTACAAAAAACAGATTTTCGGAATTTTACATGTTTCTGAATGGCGTACCTACAATAACGTTGTAAATAATAAATAATAAATAAATATATACGGACAAATCACACAGAGCTAGCCCCAAAGTAAGTTCGAGACTTGTGTTATGGGATACTAACTCAACGATACTATATTTTATAACAAATACATATATAGATACACATCCAAGACCCAGGCCAATCTGAAAAATATCATTTTCCATCTTGACCTTTTCTCCGTGTGGGGACGGAGTAGAATACAATTCCCCACTGCCCGTCAGGTTGGCATCTCGTAAGAGGCGAGTAAAATACCCGAAATGCTCGGTGGTAGGACCTCGTGGGGTCCGACTGGCTGGCGACCACCCTCATGCCGAAATCTATCGTAAAGCACCGTTGGGTGTGTTTCGACGGTTGCGCGTGAGAGCCAATCCCCATTCCCGATTCCCGTAGTTTCGACAGTTTATGGTCCCTTACGGGCTGGAGTCTTGCACAGTCTGATTGGGGGTGCGACGTTGGCGCGGGGGCCAGGGAGACCCGATGAAACGGTTGTCCGCTGGCCGCCCGCTGGTACGTAGAGGACCCGAACCCTGGCTGTCCCGGCTCGTGATTGGTCGTCGTGCCGGCCTGGGAGACCGGAGTGGAACACGGCGGCTGATCATTGTGTTGGATCGGGGGCCCTTCCGTCCCCCGTGCCAGCAGCGCACCTCACTGGTCATTCATTGCGGGCCATCATTCCTTAACTTTGCCTATGTAACTGTCGTAACTACGGCAATCCTCAATTTTTTCCCTGTTAACCACCTTTTTTATGACAAGATCGAAAAATAGAAAACATGTTTCTACAGCGGCACCCCCTTCCACATTTAATGTGGACTTCTTCAACGTCAGAGGAATGCATTCCAACCTTAATGTCGTCCATCATCACTTGGAGACGACTAAGCCGGCTCTATTTTTCCTGACTGAGACACAAATATCCTCTCCGACCGACGTCACATATCTCTTGTATCCCGGTTTCAGTTTGGAGCACAAGTTTATGCCCAATGCTGGGGTGTGTATGTTCGTACGGGAGGATGTATGTTGTCGACGTCTCAGTAGCCTTGAAGGCAGAAACCTGTCATTGTTATGGGCGCGCGTAGATCACGATGACCGCATCCGGTTCTATGCGTGCCTTTACAGGTCCCATAGCGGTGATGCCGAAACAGACCGACTTCTCGAGCATGTACAGAAGGGCATAGACGAAATTCTCCAGCAGCACCCATCGGCGGAGGTAGTGATCCTAGGGGACTTCAACGCTCACCACTTTGAGTGGCTAGGATCACTGAAGACCGACTACGCTGGGAAGGCTGCATACAACTTTGCTGTAACAAATGACCTCAACCAGTTAGTTGATGGTCCTACCAGAATACCTGATATTGAAGGACACAACCCTGCTTTGTTGGATCCTCTGCTGACCTCACATCCAAACGATTACCAGGTATTCCGTGATGCCCCTCTAGGAACCTCGGATCATTGCCTGGTACGTGCTGTGGTTCCATCCGGTCAGACCACGCAATCCAGACCACCTGGTATGCGTCGTGTGTGGCATTATAGGTCAGCAGATTGGGATGGATTGCGAGAGTTTTATGCATCCTACCATTGGAGACGGTTGTGCTTCTCATCAGAAAATCCTGACATTTGTGCGAAAGCTGTCGCCGAAGCGATACTGCTGGGCATGGAGTGCTACATTCCCAGCTCGGCGGTTCGTATCGGAGGGCGGTCTCAACCTTGGTTTCGTTGCTCGTCTTTGCGTGCCGCCCACCTCAAGCGCGAAGCCTACGAAGCCTGGGTTGCTGCGCGAAATGTCAAGGATTGTAATACTTCTGATTTGAAGAAGCGGTTCAACGCAGCTTCAAGAGCCTACAAGAAGCAGATCACTGCAGCAAAGTTTGCGCACACTGCGCGCATTGGTAGGAGACTGGTTGGCTATCCCTCCGGGAGTAGAGCATTCTGGTCTCTTGCTAAGGCAGCGCAGGGGAATTTCTGTCGCCCTTCACTTCCATCTCTGCACAATCGTCAGGACTCGCTGGCTCACTCCGCAAAAGAGAAGGCCGATCTCTTGATACTCTCTTTGCATCAAATTCTACCCTTGACGACGGAGGAGCATCGCCGCCCTTTTTACCGCGATGCGAGCACTCAATGCGGGAAATTCGCTTCACTCAAAGTGCAGTGCGACGTGCTCTGTTTTCCCTCGACGTCAGGAAGTCCAGCGGGCCTGATGGCATTCCAGCAATTGTGCTCAAAACATGCGCCCCTGAGTTGGCTCCGGTGTTAGCACGCCTATTCTCACTGTCTTACACCTCAAGAAAAGTCCCGTCTTCGTGGAAAGTAGCCTACGTTCACCCTATTCCTAAAAAGGGTGACCGCACAGACCCGTCTAACTATCGGCCTATTGCGATAACCTCCCTGCTCTCTAAGGTGATGGAGCGTGTGATAAATATCCAGCTCCTTGGTTACCTTGAAGATCATCAGCTAATTAGTGACCGTCAATACGGGTTCCGCCACGGGCGTAGTGCTGGTGATCGTCTTGTGTACTTAACGCACCGATGGGCAGCCGCCATCGAGAGCAAGGGAGAAGCACTGTTATTTAGTCTAGATGTCACAAAGGCTTTTGACCGGGTCTGGCATAAGGCTCTTCTCGCGAAGTTACCATCTTTCGGGCTTCCTGAGGGACTATGCTTGTGGGTCGCTAGTTTCTTATCTGGGCGAAGCATTCAGGTCGTTGTAGACGGATTATGCTCCGATATCATGCCCATCAATGCTGGCGTCCCCCAAGGATCTGTTTTATCACCTACGCTGTTTCTTCTGTACATCAACGACATGCTTAACACTAGTAGCATCCATTGCTATGCAGACGACAGTACGGGTGATGCATATTATGCAGGTCGTGCAAATATCCCTCAAACACAGGTGGAGGAGAACAGAAAGAGACTTGTGTTTGACATTGAGACCACTCTGGAGCAGGTCTCTGAATGGGGTAAACTAAACCTAGTTCAATTCATCCCTACTAAGACACAAGTCTGCGTGTTTTCCGCTAAGAAGACCCCATTTAACATAGCACCGAAGTTTCGGGACACCTCTCTTACCATTTCTAAGAGTATTGGGATCCTTGGCGTCGATATTACGAAGGAGGTCCAATTCCGGAGTCATCTGGAAGGTAAAGCCAAAATGGCTTCTAAAAAACTTGGGGTGCTCAATAGAGCGAGGCAGTACTTCACTCCGGGTCATAGACTTTTGTTATATAAAGCTCAAGTCCGGCCCCACATGGAGTACTGCTCTCATATCTGGTCTGGTGCACCTCAATACCAACTCCTTCCTCTTGATTCCATCCAACGCCGGGCAATTCGTATTATCGACGATCCCACACTCACAGACAATTTAGACACCCTCGGTCTACGGAGAGACGTTGGCTCTCTGTGTGTATTTTACCGTCTATACTATGGGGAGTGTTCTGAAGAACTTTTTGAATTGGTGCCACCGTCACCTTTCTACCACCGCACCGCTCGCCACAGGAGTAAAGTCCATCCCCACATCCTTGACACTTGGGTCTCCAAAAATGTCAGAGCGTCACGTGGTTTTTTTCCTCGTACAGCAGGATTGTGGAATGGACTCCCTCCCGAGGTTTTCCCTGTGTGCTATGACTTGGGGTCCTTCAAAAGGCGTGTTTACAGGTATCTTAAGAGTCAGCAACGCATCGGCAGCTCCTCTGGTGTTGCGGATGTCCATGGGCGGCGGTGACCACTTTCCATCAGGTGGCTCGTCTGCTCGTTTGCCGTGGGAAATAAATAAAAAAAAAAAAAAAAAAGCCTGGCCGGGGATCGAACCCGGTCACTCCGTGTCGCAGGCAGGCGTGTTGACCGCTGCGCCACGGAGCTAGTTGATTTAATTCAATGAAACAAATTCCATAAAAGGAATTACGTCAGAGGCCGAGAGGCGGTTTCAAAGAAATCCGACACCAGGGTGAGCATGGTCGATTGAATGTGTCACCTACTCGAAATAATGATGATGAATGAAACAAAAGGACCTTATTGAATTGTCTGACATAAATACAATACAAAGCTCAGAGCACTCTGACTCCACATGGCTCAACTTTGTCTTATAATCTTTTTCTTCTTCTTTTCGAATAATATAGGAGTGCTTTTCTCCCACGGAACCTGAAGTAGGTCCGGAGTGGTCATGCCATCTACCCAAAAATTGAGAAATCCAATCCTCCACGAGTGAAATCAAGATGACGAAGCCCGTCATCTGGTTCCTAGTCAGGTTTACTGAAGGTTTTAATTTTTATTCGAAATTTCTCAAATAATAAGTCGATTTAATTATAATTGTATCATATATGCTAAGACTGATCGGTTAAGTACTTTAATCCTTTGATCAGATACATACATACATACAATCCACGAAGAGGCATAATGGTCCTAATTTATGGAAACTACTAGCTTTCACTCACAGCTCCGTCCGCGTCAATGTTGATCACTCGGGAAAAGTACTTTTTCCCGGGATAAAATGTACACTATATCTTTTTCCGTACTCCATGGGTATGCAAAATTTACATGACGATCGGTTCAGTAGACAGGGCATGAAGGCGTTACAAATAAACTCGCTTTCGCATTTAAAATAAGGATAAGTTAGGATTTGGATACAGTAAGTGATCGATTCGAGTGACACGGTCAATCGACCATGCACACCCTGATGTCAGTAGTTCGAAACCGCCTCTTGCCCTCTGACGTGGTTCCTTTAACGACTACTAGATGGCAAACGAGACCAACGGCTTAACGTGCCTTCCGAAGCACGGAATCATCTTAATTATCAGACAATCAGATGATTCAAGCCTGCAATATCCTAACGAAACTGGAAACAACTAAACAATTTTTTTTTAATTGAACCCACGACCCCCGGGTCTACAGGCAAATGCGTTAACCACTAGACTACGGAGGTAGTAAGTGATGAGAAGATTATACTTTCTAGTCCTTTATGATAATAGAGCTACTAACCAAATGCTAGAGACAATATAATAATGCAGAACGCGTTACATCGCCGCACTAAAGAAGCGTCCATGTTGGGGTCGACGGCCTCCGTCTTAGCAATGTGCTGGCAAAGGCGCGGCCATTTTCTTGCAATTCGCACAAACAAGATTGTTATGAGGCAGGTCATGCCACTGAATACCAGGAAAGCTGGAATTATAAATAAATAACAAATAAATATATACGGACAATTCACACAGATTGAGCTGGCTCCAAAGTAAGTTCGAGACTTGTGTTATGGGATACTAACTCAACGATACTATAGTTTATAACAAATACATATGTAGATAAACATCCAAGACCCAGGCCAATCTGAAAAAAAACATTTTTCATCTTGACCTGGCCGGGATCAAACCCGGGCACTCTCGTGTCGTAGGCTGGCATGTTGACCGCTGCGTTACGGAGCTAGCCTATTAATGAAAAAATAAATTATGAATTATGTTAGATATTATTGTTAATGCAAAAATTAAATACATATCTTTTTCACGTGATAACGTAATCTTAAATCGATGAACGCCGGCTGCACGCACTAAAAAGTGTCATGTTCTGCGTGAAAGCGAGAGCGCGGTACAAGCGATAAAGAGGCACAAGGCGCTTGTGACGCATATAGCGTCACAAGCCGAACTCTCTCACTTCCGTTACTATCAAAATAACCACGTTACGTTACAAAGCGATGATATGGCCCTAACGTCTATACCCCTCTTTTTGCATCAAGGGTTAACAACATAATTATGTATATAAACGGGACTTAGCACGAACCTTTTTATCATTTGTTTCCGTTGACGTTTCAATGGAGTTACATCCATCGTGGTCGCAACGAGACAGGAGTACTGCGGTGTCATCTTGTGGTGGTGGACGCAGTTTCACTAATAATTTTTGATAATTTCACTACTTACATAAAGTTTTGTTTTTAGGCATAAGCCCCGGTACACACTACACTAACAGTGTCCGACTTTTTGTTCTACTCCGAAAAAAAGAATAAGGGTTAACAAAACAGCAAAATGGATGTGTAAAAAAAAAAACAAAATAATATTTAAAGGGCATGCTCACTTAATTTTTTGCCACAAATATTATTATTTATTTATTACTTGCCTATTAAATCCCACCACTGGGCGGAGATGTTTTCTGCTTTCCATTCATGCCTATTTTGAGCTTTTGTTAGTCGTTGTAGTACGCATCCAAGTCATCTCGGCAGGTTTTTCGTTTTACCATTAATAATATTTTAATATTAAAGAACCTTTGTGCGGTGAAAATGGAATTTCTATTAAGAAGACCTATACAAATACATATTATCTTTGCACAAATGAAAAATTAATATTAATATTTTCTTAAAATCATTTTTTGATTACAACCAAAGCTTTATTTTAATTAAACTGTTATTCTGCTGTTTTCTTTGTTTACTATTTTCAAAAGAGGGTAGGTATTAAAGTTGAGAAATATACAAGCTAATGCAGAGACAACGACTTATACAATGCTAGATTCATCTAGAATACTAGACCTTTCTTCAGATATTGAATACCGGTTACCATCATACACGAAAAGCCGTACCAGCAATACAATGTTTAACTACAAAAACCGGCCAAGTGCGAGTTGGACTCGCGCTTGAAGGTTCCGTACCATTATCTATAAAAATACTAAAATTATTAAAAATATTTTTTTTTTTATATTATGTAACAAAAAGTTTATGCTTTTAGCAATTTTTCCTATATCTGTGCTATATGACGTTGCTTCGTACCAAATTTTAAGATTCTTAGTTCACTGGAAGTATGCTGTAGGTTTTGATTCCCTTGCCAAAGTCCAAAATTTGCGGCATAAACGGCTGTACCTTTTAATTACGTTGGCTTAGAAGTTTGTTTTTTTTTTTCACAGCTTCAAGGGACAGTACACCTAAGTATTTGATATGAATTAAAGCTTGATACCTCGACGCGTTCCTGAGAAAAAGGTCTTGACAGACAGACAGTTGGACACCAAAGTAATCCTATAAGGGTTCCGCCTTTTCCTTTTGAGGTACGTTCCGTACCTAAAAATGCTCAAAATCACGTTTTTGTGTGCTCTTATGATTAAATTTAATTTTAATTGCCATAGTGATATATTGTTGTTATATCGTATAATTTGGAAGGTAGCTTTAAAACGCTGGGGTAGCAAGATGTAACTAGGACATTGATCATCATCAGATATAATTACTTTCCAAAACAGAGAATAAGTAGTATCGTACAGAACGGAAACTTGCAGCGTCCCCCGCAATATGGCAAACCCGCACCTCTCCCCCGTTCTCAAGTGTGTTTGATAGTTTTGAAAACAGGGTTGGTTGCTACTTCTGCTAGTTGCATGTTACGCAATATCTCTTATACGTACGTTTGTTTGTTTGTTGCTCCCACATTTATTTATTCATTTATTATAGCACAAAACAGATAACAACAATTACAAACATAAGTAAAAAAAATTAACAAAACAATTAGAACAGGCTGTAATCCAAAGCATGTGCTTACATATGAAATTATTAGTTAGAGTGGACTGTCATTAAAATAGGAATTTAAGTGACAGGAATACACTGCTTAATATCTTATTTTAGAATAATGTATTTCACATTTTATTTTATTCTATACTAGCTTTCGCCCGCGGCTCCGCCCGCGTTAATGTCGATCCCTCGGGAATAGTACTTTTTCCCGGGATAAAAGGTAGCCTATGTCCTTCTCTGTACTCCAGAGAACTTGTATGCAAAATTTCATGATGATCGGTTCAGTAGTTACGGCGTGAAAGCGTAACAAACAAACAAACAAACAAACTTACTTTCGCATTTATAATATTAGTAAGGATTATACATTTATTAGGTGTAATATTACTCCGCTTGTATTAAGTGCTATACCTGTGACAGAGATATTTTTTTTAAGTCAGCTCTTTTTGTATGTATGGTCGAAGCATGGCACGCGCGACAACGTTTATCGACTATCGCCATCTGGTTTTCTGTGTTATCTAAGAGCGAGATGTGGATAGTTTATCGCCCGATATAAACAGCGTCGCAGGCGCCATGCTATAGGCGAAGAAACAGGTTATGCACTTAATCGAGATTCGAAATAAATAATCATGGCGAAAATTGTACAAATTAAATTAAAAAAAAGAGAAGGTGAAATATGTTTTATATGATTACTACGGCTCTGGTCAACAACTTTACTTTTAATCAGAATATTTTTTAAAGACGGGGAAAGAAATATATGTATTAATTTAAATACTGATTTAATCGATAATCGAACGTATATTAATGATTATTGGGCGTTCGCCATGATTCTTTGTGACTACCTCCGTAGTGCAGACTTTATTTTTTACTAGTATTTATCCGGGGTTCTACAGCTACCCGAGGTAGGATGGTGTCAAACAAAAAAGGGATAAAAAAATGGCTTTCTGTAATGTCGATTAACGGATGATAATTTTACGTGATAACTGAGAAAAAGAGATAGATGCATCACACGCCAAATGCCTAGGTGGATAATACTTCTTTATCGCTTGTTCCGCGCTCTTGCTTGCACGCAGGACGTGTATTTTTTTTCGTGCGTTCTACCGGCTTTCATCGATTCATCATTATCAGGTCCTTTTAGTCTCCACTACAGGAGCACGACCCGCTCTGTACTACTAGGGCCATACTTGGCCAGAGACAGAGGACTTGGCCTATACTCTACACGCTGGCCAGACGGGTTGGAGAGGTTCATCGATTCAAAAGATGCTATCACGTCAAAGTGCTGCCACAGTCAGACCCCGGGCTCCAACGCTTCACAGCAAGCAAAAAGTGAGGATTTAAATAATAAAATCACTTCATACAGTATTATCGCATATTTTACATTATTTTTTATACCTTTTTTTTTTTACTTATTATTGGATTAGGCGTTCGTCTCCCATCTCACCTGATGGTAAGTGACGATGAAGACGAGGATGTTACATGCCTATCCAAGAGATATCTATTTATTCTACTTTTGAATGTCCTGGGACTGTACTTGTCTGGGAATATAGATAATAACCTAACGTTTCGATAGCTTTACAGTTTTCATGGTCGCAGGTAGACTAAGTTGACATTTGTCTTTGTGTTATATAACAACAGAAGAACGAGAGAGAGAGAAAGACAGTTAATTTTGTGACCTGATTTATCCCATCAAATTAAAAAGCTAAATCAAGGCGCTCTGCGAAGTCTCGCCAGCTCTATAGTCTAAGGCCCCGTTGTCTACATCAGCTAACATTTCGAGCGAACTTCAAAGAAAAAAGTGACAACGACAGCTAGACACTTTATTAACGTGGAATGTGTTTTTTAATTAAAGATACCTAGTGTTGGGGTCACAGAGTTTTAATTAAAGTCAAGAATGGTTTAGTGGAATCAAGAATAATGGAAAATGGACGAGTAAATATGTTAATATCGTCTTTAATAATTATGGTAACTGTTCTGTGAATCTCATAATTAGCTAAGTAATAATAAGAAACTGCGTCTACCACCACAAGATGGCACCGTATTACTTCAGTCTCGATACGATTACGATGACAATTAAAACGTCAACGGAAACAAATAACAAACAGCTTTGTGCTGTGCATGTTTATATGTTACCAGCAATCTGTATATTCTGGTATTACATACAATTTTTTAAAGAACAATGGTTTCTGAAATAAATCAATTATTTTTATTATTTCACAGTGTTGCCCCAGTTCTTTAGGAGGCGTGCGTGGGGACATATATTCTACACGTAGAGGCCCTTTGGAGAAGTTGATGTAATGTTGGTCTCCAGCCAGAACCCGTTCCTGGAATACCAATGTGCATGAACAGCCAACCGATTAAGACACTTATTATTAAAAAGACACAGACCAAAATTTATTTACTTTACACACTTTCTCTCAGTCTTCGGTGGACTAACAGGAAATCTACGCTATCTCTGGGAATTGTATACATTACCTAGGTAAAGTATGTAATGGTAAATAGTATTCATACATTGCTTACCCGCCAAGTTTTCTATGATTTGCCGAGATACTGTATAAAATACATTTGTACAGATTGCCGGGTAACATATACACATAATTATTAAGAAAAGCAAAGTTTCACCTATTTCACTTAGATATTTTAGTATATCTGAGTACTTTTGGTTTGGTGATTAGGTCAAAAAGAAGAAAAAAAAAATTTTTAGAACATCGTTAACTTTTGGAAGGTTGAAAGATGTGGAGTATATTTACCTTCACTTCGCGGAAACGGAAAGAAGGATGATGCGTTTGCTATGTCACTTACAAGCGCGCGCTGTTCACTGGTGGTATTTTATTAGCCTGTCGTTCACCACTGCTGGGCAAAGACCTCCCCTTTCTGTTTCCACACTTCACCATCTAGGGCTACTTATTGCCAACCAGTTAAAAAGCCTTCTTTATCGTCTCGCCATCTTCTAGTCGGTCTGCCTCTCTTCCTTTGCCTCTCTGGTTCCCATAAGGTAGCCTTTTGGGCCCATCTGCTTGGATTCATCTGAATAATATGTCCTGGTGGAATATATTATTTTAATTCTTAGATTTGGTACTTACAATTTGACGATAGAGACGATTCATTTTGCTTAAACATTTTCAGAGTAACCAGAACGACAATCAATAACTGTGCTATGAGTGACACGACGCTGTAGACAAATCTCCATGACCAAAACTGAAATCTGTAAATAAAGAAAACAAACAGACTGAGTTAGCCCCAACGTACTTCCTTCCACACCCCAACTCCTGGAAAGGCTCCTGCCATACCCTGGTGATGTAGTTGTCCATGAGCATCGCTGATCATGTACAGGTAACATGCTTGTTCGATTGTTGTCCTATATCATAAAAAAGTAAGTTCGAGACTTGTGTTGTGGGATACTAACTTAACGATACTATGTTTTATACTCAACAAATACTTAGACAACGTGGAAGGGACATACCCGTAATAAATTAAACCACTAGCCGTGTGGTACCCGGCAGAGTAGAACAGGACCACTCCAAGTCTTCCCGTGAATGTCTTATAAGGTGACTTAGGAAATACAAACTAAACAAAGCTTATAAACATCTGACAGACCTCTCCAACCCGTCTGGCCAGCGTGGAGAGTGCAGGCCAAGTCATCTGGCTGCTCTGGCTAAGTATGGCTCTAGTAGTATAGAGAGGGTCGTGCTCCTTTAGTGAAGACTAAAAAGACCTGATGATGATGACTGGCTATACTAGATCACTAAATTATAATGAAATTAAAATAACTGTCATAAAACCAAAATTAAATTCGACATTCCCATAAAAATTGCCTGGGCTGCACAATTTTGTAAGGAAATGCTGAATTTCTTTTTTGTTTTTCGGCTGTTATTTTAATTTCGTTATACTATAATGATCTAGTATAGACCATGGTTCACCGCATCACGATCAGAGTGGAAGTCCCATCAAGAGGCATATGTTCAGCAGTGGACGCAAATATGCTGAGAAGAAGAAGAAGACCATGGTTAGATTTATTACGGGTATGTCCCTTCCACGTTGTATAGATCATCATCATTTAGAGTAGGTGTCACGGTCAATCGACCATGCACACCCTGGTGTCAGAGTTCTTCGGAACCGCCTCTCGGCCTCTGACGTGGTTCCTTTAACGACTACCAGATGGCAGCCGGGACCACCGGCTTAACGTGCCTTCCGAAGCACGGAATCATCTTTATTATCAGACAATCAGGTGATTCAAGCCTGCAATGTCCTAACCAAACTGGAAACAACTAATCAAAGTATGCTTTCGGTGGGAATCGAACCCACAACCCCCGGGTCAACAGGCAAACGCCTTAACCACTGGACCACGGAGGCTGTCATAGTTGTAGAGATAAACATCCAAGACTTATGCCAATCTAAAAAAGATAATTGTTCATCTGAACCTGACCAAGGATCGAACCCGGGACCTCCAGTGTGGCAGGCTGGCATGATAACCACTAGGCCACAGACTCGTCGTAAATTAATAATACCTACAAAATGCTAAAAAGAGCACTCGATCACGGCAAGCCACTCGATCAGCTATTCGCCAGAAATTTCAGAATCTCATCATTTTGTACCTGAACAAGCACCCTCAGAATCGAGTGGCGATATCAAGGACCTTTGTAAATTATTTTTTATGCATCAGTGATTTTACGTAGGTCAAAAAGATTTCATGATAAAGAACCCCTATTCTTAGTAATACTTCTAAAATATTGTAAATTGCCTGTGGATGGATAAACTTCTTTGAACATATCACTTTAATAGTAAAAGCGAATAAGAATAATAATCATCTTTTTACGCATAATATATAAAGCGACAATCTAACGATCTTATGAAATATCGACATTAAAAATCTGGTTTGAATATAAAAATATTTGAATTCAAAAATAGAATAATACTTGAATCTAATTTTAAGGTTTATTCTTTAAAACTAAATTAAATAATTTGTAACATAAATAAGCATGAAACTTTTATATTAAGGTAGATTGCAATCAGAACGTATTATTTAATACTAAGAAATTGAATGGTTCTTTTTTTCGTTCTATATTGTGATTATTTCTCCGAAAAAACGTACATAATGCCTCAGTTATATTTTTATAATACCTAGGCGTATTTAAATTTATATCATTACATTCTTAAACAAAATTGGTGGGCGTATAGGTGGAAAACCGAACTGAATCAAAATAGTGATGGGTTGCCAGCCGCAACCGGGACCGGGATAAGAAGCATCTGGTACATTCTACATTTTTAGGCTTTCGTACCCAAAGGGTAAAAATGGGACCCTATTCCGCTGTCCGTCTGTCTGTCCGTCTGTCACCGGGCTGTATCTCATGAACCGTGATAGTAAGACAGTTGAAATTTTTACAGATGATGTATTTCTGTTGCCGCTATAACAACAAATACAAAAAAATAGAACAAAATATATATTTAAGGGTTTACAACAAATGTGATGTTTTTGCTTGTTTATGCTCTATATTGATAACGGCAACAGGTAGACACTTGAAATATTTACAGAATATTAAGTAATATATTCACTTTAAAAATAAATAATTGAATAAAAATAAAATTAATATTGAAGGGAGGCTCCCATACAACAAATATGATTTTTTTGCCGTGTTTATAGATAACAATACGGGACCCTTCGTGTGCGAGTCTGACTCGCACTTGGCCGGTTTTTTCTTTTCTGCCAGACCAGCGTGGTAGAGTTAGGCGAGAAAACAAAGTAAAGTGGTTACTTACCTGAGTTTAGATGGGTCCATCTCTCTAACTCCAAGAACAGGGTTCAGTCCGAAACATTGACCTATCGTGATAGTGAGCTTCATTGAAGCTTGAAAGGTAGCGCATTGACCTTTGTACACGCTTTTGGGAGTTATATACTCTTTTTCGTTAATTATTGAGGGATCTGTAAAAAAAATATACAGAGTCGTTTAAAAAGTTGGCAATGATTTGAACAAAAAAATATTTAAAAAAAGAACAAAAGTTTAAGTTAGCTACAATACCTACATGGCGTTGATAAAAAGTAAAAATGCAGTCTTTTTTTTTCTTTTATTTTGACATCAAACTTCATTATGAAGTAAGTGTTTTATTTTGCATTCACAATGCTATTTAGATATATTTTTAATAAATTAAGAAATAAAATAACTTGAACCAGTGACCTAGGTCTATGTACGACCTACGCTCTGCCATCTTACCTACCGCATGATTCAATCTCGGCGCCGAAATTCTCCACCATATCCTATTCCCCTTATACATATTGACTAGCTCCGTGGCGCAGCGGCCAACACGCCAGCCTGCGACACGAGAGTGGGGTTCGATCCCCGGCAGCATATATGGCAGAATAATATAACTCAGGTAAGTTATATTATTCTACCATATATGTAGTAGTGTAGGTAATTAAGTAAGTGTGTGTAGGTACACACAATTACTTAATTACCTACACTACTGAAACAATACACTCCTTTGACATAAGATTAAAGAATATTTTTACTAAATTAAAAAGGCTTCTAAAACCCCTAACAATAAAGCAGGAGATGCGAAATATATGATGCTATAAAAAAAAACCAATAAAGCGTTCAAACAGCTTGATGTTTTTTCATACTTATATAAGTTATTCTTTAGATAAACTCATCATCATCAGGTCTTTTTAGTCTCCACTGCAGGAGCATGCCCCTCTCTGTACTACCGGAGCCATACTTGGCCAGAGCAGACAGATAATTTGGCCTACTCTCTCTTCGCTGGCCAGACGGGTTGGAGAGGCCTCATTGATGTTTATGAGCTTTGTTTAGCTTGTATTTCCTAAGTCGCCTCTTACGACATTCATAGGAAGACTTAGAGTGGTCCTATTCTACTCTGCCGAAAACCACACGGCTAAGATAAACTCAGCATATTTTCAACATAAAATACTTAGTTTATCTTATTTGCAATCACTTGGTACTTAACAACTTTGTAGGCAAACTACTGCTTGCCGAGTCGTTTGTTTGTCGCCTGAACTTAATTTGTTTATTCCCTCTGGATCTGCGACTCAGTGTTAAGCCTAACTAATAATATAAATGCGAAAGTGAGTTTGTTTATTTTAAGTTTGTTACGTTGTTACTGAATTACTGAACTGACCATTATAATATAATGGTCAGTTCAGTAGTTACGTAACAACTCATCAAGTTAGGTTCAATGATAATATCATGTTAGGTTCAATGATGAGGTTGGTTTAAGGCAGAGTAGAATAAAACTACTCTAACTCTTCCCATGAATGTCGTAAGAGGCGACTTAGGAAATACAAGCTAAACAAAGCTCATAAACATCAATGAGACCTCTCCAACCCGTCTGGCCAGCGAAGAGAGTGTAAGCCAAATCCTCTGTTTGCTCTGGCCAATTATGGCTCCGGTAGTACAGAGAGGGTCATGCTCCTGCAGTGGAGACCTAAATGATGATGATCATGATATAATGGTATTATGTAGAGGAATAAAAAAGGGTCAATCACGTGCTTTTTCGTAGGAATTGCCGACTTTATTTTATGCTCGTCTGGAGCCTTATACATACATACATTCTGATGTATAAGATAGTGTTTGGGGTCTAAAGGACATAAAATCGCGTTGTGACGACGGTCTAATACACAAGATACATAAAACTCCTTAGCAAGAAATTAATATAGCTATATATATTTATTATTATTTAACAACATATTTAAAGCACAAAAAATAATATGTGCTCACTCAAAGTAACTAAGATGAGTATATCAATTTAATTAGGTATTCAGAAAGACCGTGGAAGGAATTCCCACTTCTTGTTTTCGTGTTTGTGTTTGTTCCTGTCTAGGGTTACTCTCCTTTCTTTGCAGCTGTTCTTATTTATAGAAACCATCTTAGTTTATTTGTTAATTTGATTATTCGTCTTGTTTAGTAAAGAAGATGGATATATCTAGAAGTTCAGCTAGCAACTACCGAGTCTATCGACAATCTATTGAAAACAAACTTATAAGTTTTTTTTTGGTTGGCGTACTGCTTAAAGTATTTTAGGCAGTCATCATTGGATATGAATATCATTAGCATTATTATGCTATGATGCTATGTATATAGAATAGAAAACTATCTAATGATGTAATGAGATCAGCTAGTATCTTCTGAAAAAATAAACCCATAATGTGTAGGTACCATATCTTTATCCTTATACTAATATTAGAAATGCGATGCCTTTTATCCCGGAACAAAGTACTATTCCCGAGGGATCGACATTGATGCAGGCGAAGTCGCGGGCGAAAGCTAGTGAAACTATAAATTCATAAAATTACAAAGTAAAGAAAACTACTCAATAAAGAAGTTTTGGAAGTTTTTTTCCTTATGCTATAAAAAGACCTGTCCAGAAACTATGAGATAGACATTGAATGCTGCTGCCGTACACTTTGATAAGACCAGAGAGATGCGATCCCACACATGTCGCTTTTGCTTGGGTGATATGAGAAGTTTCTTCGGTAGCTATTTTAAATATTGCGTTTTTGGGAATGGCTTCATAACAAAGTTGATATATTTATGCTAACGCTAACAGAACAATTTTTCATAATCAACGTATTATTCAGGTTCCCTTAACAAAGTAAGAAATATGAAGCAGGGCACATTTTATATGAAATAAAGGAAGGAAACAAAAGAACGATATACCTATTAACCAATACAATGACAACATTTATACTTACAAAATAATGTATCATTCTTCTTGATCACTGGTCTGGTGGCCAAATCCATTTTGACTACCATCTATGTAGTCTTAGTGTCTCAAATTTCTGCTAAATAACAAAAACAACTTTATAGGTATACATCTGTTTTTGCTAAGTGTATAAATCACATTAGTACTAAACACTTTTTTAACAAATTAAATAAGTAATACTAAGCACGCTTTATGGGGAAGGCAGTAAATCTTTCGCTAAGGACGACATCTTGCTTACTCGAAAATTATTGGATTCTATCGTAAATTTTGGATTCGGAGATTCACAAAACTTATTCATCAATCAACACATACACCACTGCAGAGCTCTTGAACTATTTTGTGGTAGTATTTATGTCAAACCTATGATTGAAAAGTGGTTGGATTTATCACGAACACATTATGAAAATAAACAAGCTTCTGCAAATCGAAATGACACTGTTGCACGAATGTTCATTGAACAGTAAACCAAGGTTATGAATACAGCGCTATACATCGCTGCATAGTAAAATTTCAATGTCAGTTTGGTGTTATCTTTGTTGTATGGCGTCGATGTTTATGATCATGTTATATTACCTCTTGTTCTTTCAAAATCTTGATAAAACCTGTCTAACATAAAGGATTACTTAAATAAATTTTGTTAATCGTTGAAAAGATGTTTTTAATATAAAAAGAGTCATTTTACCTTCCATATATAGACTTATGGATAGTTTCAATGGTTGCGTACCTCAAAATAAAAAAGAGTACGATGTAACTCTAATAAAAAATCAACAGAAACAAATGAAAGGTTAGTCATAAGGGGTTATATCTAGAGTTTTGCCATGCTCGCAATTTTCGGGAACGGTGAGAACGGATCGGGAATTTTTCCCGAAAATTTCTTCTTTTTTCTCTCGAGTGCGGGAATTAGTGAGAAATTCTCGAGAACTATTGGAAATTTCCTGCAAATTTCCGTGAGAAGGACTTTATGAGAACAGAGATTTCCTACCGGCACATCACTAGTTACATCTTATACCTTTAAACGAGCAATTCTTGTATATTTATATGTAACTGTATTTCTATGATTTCGAAAACGGCTCTAACGATTTCGCTGAAATTTGGTATATGGGGGGTTTCAGAGGTAAACGATCGATTTACATTAGTCTTATGCTTGGGAAAACGCGTTTTTCTAGTTTTCATGGGTTTTTCTTTCCACGCAGATTACGGACGTAATTACGTCCCGCCGGCCACTGTCCGTCTGCCGGACGGCAAGAAACAAGTGTTACGGGTTCGAATCCCGCTCGGTGACTTACTTTGCATTAAGTAAAAAACAATAACCGATTATCAGTATGCCTTAGTAAGAAAGTGTAACATATGATCACCTATGTTGTTCACTAGGGACTTCTTTACATTTATATGAGTTCAGGAATTATATTTAAACTCCCTGCTTTAGGGTTCCGTACCCAAAGGGTAAAAACGGGAATCTATTAATATCGCTCCGCTGTCCGTCTGTCTGTCTGGTTGTCCGTCTGTCTCCAGGCTGTGTCTCATGACCCGTAATAGTTAGACAGTTGAAATTTTCACAGAGATGTATTTCTGTTGCCGCTATAACTACAGATACTAAAAAATTGTATAAAATAAATATTTAAGGGGGCTTCCATACAACCAACGTGATTTTTTTGCTTGTTTTTGCTCAATTATTAATAACAACAGGTAGACGCTTGCAATATTCACAGAATATTAAATTATAAATTCACTTTAAAAATAAATAATTAAACAAAATAACGTATGTAAAGCTTGTGCATATGATGTAGATTAATATTATGATATTGATTTCTTATTTTTTTTATTAAAGTTATTGTTTAATTAATTCTAATGCGCAGTTAAGAACTCTCGATTTAGAATAGTTATATATTTGTGTTTAAAATATAAGACAACAAATTTCATATATTAAAAAAATATAATATATTATTAAACATGATTGTTTTATTATATAGTAGTACTAATATACAGTAATAAGCTATAATTAATGTACTTTTTGGCTATTTATAAGACGTGAGCAAAATGCTCTATACGCGATGTTCGTGTAAGTTTTAAGGGCGTCAGTTCTCCCGGGTTAACAAACACACACACACTAAAAACTTTTTTTTTTTGTATTTTGAATGTTACCATCTGCCAGCTACAAAAGCTCTATTACCAAGCGCCATTAGTTCTGCGTTCCTAGCGGATATAAATCCACTTGAACACGTATATGTACGGACCTGTTCATCAATGTCGCAGCGTGTCTGATGAATGAAGAGCTCGTACGCACGATTCATCAGTGCCATGAGATATTTCACGAAACTGGAGTGACGAATTCGGCGTAAAATAGGTACAAACGCCCTACTAAACACACAAACCCTAAGCGCTAGGCATACATACATACATAGTATCACGTCTTTTCCCTTGCGGGGTAGACAGAGCTTAGGTCTTTAAGACGTGAAGGCCACGTTTAGCATGTTGGTGGGCATTAGGTTGAAAACGGAATCACAATAGAAATGGGTTGCTAGCCGCATCCCCCAGTAACACGATTCTACAGATTTAACCCATTCCCTCGATCAGCTTTTACGTTCTGCGCGTGAAGAAACAGGATGATTCGAGACGCCAAACGCCGCTTAATTCATAATACCATTTATTCCTCTTCCTCTGCTGATATCTGGAAGTTTCTCGGAACTCTAGGTATCAGTAAATCTCGTTCTTTTGAGGTTCCTTCTTTAATAACGTTAGATGACATTAACGATCACTTCACAACCATTTCTTTTTTAGATCAAGCATCTAAATTGGCAACAATTTCTTACATTCGTTCACTCCCTTCTCTTAATGTCACTGAATTTAATTTTTCCCCTGTTAGTGTCGATGATATCAGAAAAATACTTTCGTCTATAAAGTCAAGGGCTGTAGGTTTCGATAAGATCAATCGTCGAATGATCGAACCTATTCTCGACATAGTCCTCCCCGTCATTACTCACATAATTAACTTTTCTCTTTCTTCTGCTCAATTCCCTTCTCTTTGGCGTAAAGCTTTTATCCGTCCTATTCCCAAAGTCCCTCACCCTCAACTTCTAAGTGACCTTCGTCCTATATCTATTCTTCCGTTTCTTTCGAAAGTGCTTGAAGCTGCTGCCCATTTTCAACTATCACAACATATTCACTGTAATGGCTTGTTGAACAGGTATCAATCAGGTTTTCGCCGTGGGCATAGCACGGTTTCGGCACTACTGAAAGTGACGGATGACATTAGGGAGGGGATGGAAAATTCTAAGGTTACTGTTTTGGTATTAGTAGACTTCTCAAACGCCTTTAATACTGTAGATCACGACATACTACTAGCTGTCCTTTCTCGTCTTAAAGTTTCTTCTTTAGGTTTAGAATGGTTCTCCACTTATCTTCGAGGACGACAGCAGTCAGTTTGTGTTGATGAATTATCATCAAATTGGCGTGAACAAGACACTGGCGTTCCTCAAGGCGGTATTCTCTCTCCCCTTCTTTTCTCTATTTTTATAGATTCCATTACTAAAGACATTCAGTGTTCCTATCATCTGTACGCCGATGACTTGCAACTTTATGCTCAAGCCGATGTGGAGGAAGTTCATGTAGCGATTCACCAAGTAAATACAGCTTTGAGGTCAATTGGGGATTGGTCGCGCAAGTTTGGAGTTAGGGTAAATCCAAACAAATGTCAAGCTTTATTGGTTGGTAGTCCATACTATGTCCGACGCATAGATTTATCTTCTCAGCCTTCTGTCTGTTTCGAGGGCACTGTTGTACCATTCAGTACTTGCATTAAAGACCTGGGATTGCACATAGATACTCACTTTCGATGGGACACTCAAATCACTATCATCTCTAAAAAGGTGCACTTCGTTCTCTGTATAAATTAAAAAACTTCCTCCCTGATATTACAAGAACTATGTTGGTAAATGCTTTGATATTACCTATCATTGACTATGCTGACGTGTGTTCCTCGGACCTGAGAAGTGATCTGCTAAACAAACTCGACCGTCTCCTCAACAACTGTCTTCGCTTTATCTTCAGATTACGTAAGTATGATCATGTGTCTGCTTATCGCTCCCAACTCCAATGGTTGCCAATACGTCAACGGCGTAATTTTCATATTCTTACTACCCTCTTTTCAATCCTTTTTGAACCCGCTACTCCGTCATATCTCAAGACTAAATTTCGATTTTTGGGTGACACCCACTTCAGAGAACTTCGCTCTTCAAGCAATCTCCTCCTTCACACGCCAGTTTATCGGAGTGGGTTCTTCGAGAATTCTTTTACTGTTCGTACCATAAAATTGTGGAATGCCCTACCGGTAGATATTAGGAAGGCTCAAACTCGTTGGTCATTTAAGAATAGAGTGAAAGCTCATTTTCTACAAGGCCTGTCAGATTGTTCATAATATGTATGTAGTTTATGTATTGTTTATTTATTATAATAATATATACTAGCGTGTATATTCTATGTAGTTTATTATTCTTGATTGTTTAGTTTTATTTTATTATTAATGTTGTTATAAAGTTTTTTTTTCTTTTCATTTAATTTTTCAACATCAAAATTTTGCACTACCCCAACAATTCTCGACATCACCCAGTTGGTTGACTGACAGAAAAAGCTTTTGGCTTTAAGTCCGCCTTTACACTGTATTGTGTATGAAGTTAAATATAAAAGAAAAGCAGCTGGTACATTCTACGGTTTTTCTTTTCTCCCAGACCAGCATGGAAGAAAGCTAGCAATGAAATATCTTAATTGCGGACGTGAATAGTATTAAACGTGATAACTCTTATAAATCAATAAAAGCCACGCACGATAAAGTGTCACGTTCCGTGTACAAACGAGAGCGCGGAAGAAGCGATAGAGAGGAAAGTTTTGCCTAAGCGTTCGGGTTGTGACGCATCTATCTCTCTCTTCCACTGTTCTCTCTTCCGTGCTTGGGAAGGCACGTTAAACCGGTGGTCCCGGCTGCCATCTGGTAGTCGTTAAAGGAACCACGTCAGAGACCGAGAGGCGGTTCCGAAGAACTCTGACACCGGGGTGTGCATGGTCGATTGACCGTGACACCTACTTGAAATGATGATGATCATTTCGAGTATGAATATGACCCAGTTTACAGACAACCAATATTTTGTTTTTTTTTTTTTTGGTTTTGAGGCATTGACTATTCAGTGTAAATGAGATAATCTGTTTAACTTTACTGCCAGTAACTTATTGTCTACCTTGAACGGAAAAATGCATTTCGAGGAACGGAGGAGTTCAACAAATTTCTTTGTCATTTGTGGTCACCCATCCTAGCAGAGACTACGTCCAGGGTTGCTCACCACGCGTAGGTTTGTATTGCTTATGTCTTCTAGGTCATTGAACTCCTTCAATACTCGTAAAATTTAAATTATCCTAATCCGAACTAATAGTATAAATGCGAAAGTGAGTTTGTTTGTTTGTTTGTTTGTTACGTTTTCACGCCGTAACTACTGAACCAATCATGATGAAATTTTGCATACAAGTTCTTTGGAGTACGGAGAAGGACATAGGCTACCTTTTATCCCGGGAAAAAATACTATTCCCGAGGGTCGACATTGACGCGGGCGGAGCCGCGGGCGAAAGCTAGTTTAATCGTAAACTGCAAGACTGATGCCATTAATATCTACTGTAATTAATAATTATTATTATTAATAAATAAAAAAATAAATTATTGTCTTGTCTTGTGCACTAAAGTGTTACTTACCTTAATCAAAGAAGAATTGTAGTAATCTACATCTACACTTCTACACTAATAATTATAAAGAGAAAGATTTGTTTTGTCTGTTTGGATGAGGCTCCGAAATTACTAGACGGATTTGAAAAATTCATTCAAAGTTGGGAAACTACACTATCTGCGCTGAACATAGGCTATGTTTTACGCGGACGAAGTCGCGGGAAAACAGCTAGTTAAAGATAAATAAATGGGGACTAACAACACTTTTTAAAAAAGAAAACTAGATGTGTTCACACAAAAACGTAAATTTACGTCCTAGTACCGACGATGAACATAGTGTTCACCGAAATAATAAATCAAATTTACTGTTATCATTTCAAAACACAAATTATTTGTGATCGTTGGTCGATTGTGAGCAATTTTAGCATCGTGATAACTCGTAATTTATGGACTGGGCTTAATCGTTTTTAAATGTGCTACGATAATTTATTTATCTAGGTATTAATTGAAGTTTTATCTTAATTAAGTATTTGTAAACATTTTTTAGTATTAATGAGCAAGATTCCACAATTACCTACCTATGTAAAATAGCCACATTTTTTTATTCACTAGACATTTTCTAGTCGGGACAAAAGTCGTGTGAATCTAAAATACGATTTACATTATTTTTCTAAAACATGCTTGGAAATTTAAACATTATTTTGACAACTTTGTTTGAAATAAGTAGACATTGCTGTTACTGGCCAAATACACGCAAGCAAAGTATGTATGAAAATCCCTGAGGAAATCCATTTTGTCGTGTTTTAGCGGCCAGCAAGTTGCGATAAAAGATAAAAACTCTTATAATCTATCGTGTACTCTTAATTTAAAAATGGAACAAACGATTTGCTCCAAAATAATGCTACCACGTAGGTTTTCAAAGGATTTATTTAAAATTATACTGGCTTAAAATAAAAAGATAAAAAAATGAACATTCTGCTCTTGACTTGATGAATGTGTTAGCCAGTGGGTTCGTGGGAATTGTCGCCAGGGGCTCCGTAGAATCAACGAAATGAATAAATAAATATATATGGACAAATCACACAGATTGAGCTAAGTAAGTTCGAGACTATACTATGGGACACTAACTTAACGATACTATGTTTTATAATAGATAAATATCCAAGACGCAGGTCAATCTGAAAAAGATCATTTTCCATCTTGACCTGACCGGGATCGAACCCGGGCACCCTCGTGTCGCAGGCTGGCGTGTTAACTACTGCGCCAAGGAGCACGGCAAATGAACTACACCATCATTTCATTGATTAACAGGACTTAAAAGCGCGGAAAAACTCATTTGTACTTGATACTGGCTAAATAAGTAACGCGTGAAAGCCATAAATAAATAAAAGAAAAAATAATGAATGTGTTCTCGGCGGGAATTTAAGCGGTCTGCAGGTTTTTGTTTTAGATTATTTTGCAAATTACTAAGTGGACTTTATGATGTGAAATCAGTGTAATTTGGTGTAATAAATGCCCATATTTATGAACAATGTGTGTAATAATTGAAATAAACTGTCATGGTGCGGCCTAATGAGATGAGGTTCGCCTTGCTGCGTCGTCAAACCAGTGGATTCGTTAAGAATTGTTGCTCCGTCGAAACCAGGAACTTAATTACACCCATGATTACACCATTATTTAGTTGGTAAACAAGGAAAACTCGCCAAATGGCGTAATAAATGAAAAAAGACCCTAAAAAGAAAATTAATGTAATTTGTAAATAATTTTTAAGTACTTTGTTTGAATTACCACGCATTATAAGTACTATATATATAGTATAGCCGTGTGGTATCCGGCAGAGTAGAATAGGACCACTCCTAGTCTTCCCGTAGATGTCGTAGAAGGCGACTTAGGAAATACAAGCTAAACAAAGCTTATAAACATCTAAGACACCTCTCCAACCCGTCTGGCCAGCGTGGAGAGTGTAGGCCAAGTCCTCTGGCTGCTCTGGCCAAGTATAGCCCTAGTAGTACAGAGAGGGTCGTGCTCCTGTAGTGGAGACTAAAAAGGACCTGATGATGATGATGATAAGTACTATACAAGCCTTAGCTGCAATGAGGCATTAATTGACATCATATTCTCATTTTCATCCGTCAATACCTCTTTTGCCGGCCGTTGCAATTATGTAATAATAATTAGTCATGTTGGTTCAATTCCGAAAACATGCAAATGACATCTCTAATTATTGTATAGCTGTCAGTAAGCAAGAATAACTTCTTTTCATCAAATGTTGGGTGTCTTGGATTACCTTATCTTCCAGTTAAGTTAATTTATTCATAAAACAATTTACATTGTGATTCCCATCCAGCACGAACTATTCGAGCGGCTGATGCAGCCGCTGAATGGGCAGCCACCCAGAAGCATGCCAAATACGCGCCTCTGAATTTGTACTTGTTTGTCCCCTTTGCGGTAGAGGTAAGCGGGGTATGGTGTTCAGAGGCCAGGGGTTTTGTGCGAGATCTAAGAAGGCGCCTTAGGACAAATACGGTTCACCCCCGCGCCGAGTCGTACCTGGTCCAACGCATTTCTCTCGCAATACAGCGAGGGAATGCTGCAAGCATTATGGGCACATTTGCGCCAGGTGTGATGAGGGGCGGTCTTTTTGACTGATTTTTGTGTATTTTTTTTATTGTTAATTGATTTATTTAATAATAATAATAATGATAGATTCATTTAAATTTATTACGTCAAATCATTAAATACATATTAATTTTGGTCAATAAAGTCACGTAGGCTATAAAAACATTTTTCCAGCAAGAAGCGTTTAAGTGCGGTTTTGAATAAAGTCGATAAGAAGATAAGCATCTCTGTTGGTTCGTCTGCTCGTTTGTTGACACCAAACCAGCAGACGAACTACCAGAGAAGATGCAGACATGTACATAAAAATAAATAGCACAGCGTTAAGCAACCCCTTATAATTTTGATTCCCTTTTCTCTACACAACCACCTTCCCGTTAAACGTGACTCTTAGTTCTTATTAGACCTAAACTCTAACAACTCCGTAAGCGACAAGGAGTGATAAGTCTGTATAATAGTTTGTTTGTGATATTTTTATTTTAGGCGTTGTACACTTTTTGGAATGGGTAAAAATTTTAACTCTCGCGCAGGAAACGTAACCTGATCGAAAATTCGTAAGACGGACACGTGACCTGAGACCGCCGGCGCGGCCTAGGAGAGGAAGTAATATCCACTTCTCTTTCCACTGCGCGAGGTTTTCATCCTGCCGGAACTCCTGAAGGGTAACCCTTTTTTTTAAGTTGCCAACTTTGGTACCATAGTGAAAGATGGTCATTTTTACGGACCGTGTCACCGGGTACATTTTCACGTTGTATAGAATAAATAAATAAATATATACGGACAAATCACACAGATTGAGCTAGCCCCAAAGTAAGTTCAAGACTTGTGTTATAGGATACTAACTCAACGATACTATATTTTATAACAAATAAATATATAGATAAACATCCAGAATGTTATACTTTCTTAATATAACTCCCCAATAAAATAATCGAAATTACTGTATCATGTATTCGGGGTTTCGGAAACCTGACGTAGAATAATAATAATAATTCGTTTATTTGCATGGAATACAGGTATTACAGTTGTTAAGGTATTACATGTGTCTTAGCCGGATTCTACCGTAATATGGTGTGCAAAATTGTTACATATATTAACAATGATAATGTATATAATTAGTACAAATTATATTTTTACATTTAAATTTAATTTAATCACTTCTATTGTTTAGAACGTCTTTTATGTCATAAATATTATTCTGACTCAACCATTCATGCGATTCCGTTTTATATTTATTAATATGAAGAGTTTTGAACCTATTGGGTATTTTTTTATAAATTTTTACACACATATTTAAACATCCTTTCTCGTATTTCGTAGTCTTAATCATAGAATAGAATATACTTTATTGCACCAATTTAGAAATACAACAATAAATAATAGAAGAAAACAAAGGCGGACTTATCGCTTAAGCGATCTCTTCCAGTCAACCTTAGGATAGATGGATACAGTACATGTAGCAGGCTTTGGCGCAGAATAAATGAACATAAAAAAAAATGGTGGAATTCATAGCTAAAAATATGGATTTATATAATAGATGAATATAATAAATACATACATACTTATTTTACCGACATACCTACATCAAACAATACACAGTAGAGCGGTTTATTCCGCTCCGTTCAACCTTTAATGTACTCAAAAGCGGAAGTCGAGCACTAATTAATTTCGCTTCGATTGGTAACAAGGGACGCGCATTATTACGTACTTGTCACACTCGCTACATCCTGCCCCCGATGTATGATTTAATTACTTTGCGAATGCGAGGAAAATCAATGTGTCTGTGCTGCCGAGAGAGTACATAGTCTTTTTATTTACTTTTTTGCTACAAGAGCGAAATGTCGTTCGCGCGCGTAATGTTCCCTCGTATTAATGGAACGGGTGAGAATCTAAAGAATCATTTTAAAAGGCAATGCGGCGAATAACCCATCTCGCCCGCCCCGACCCCTCTTCGGCTCCGAATAGCCAGAGGAATCCCACTATCCGACCCCGTCACACTCGACACCGGAACAGAGTGCGTAGAGTAGGATTAGCTCCGATTACTGGCGACCGTCCAGCGGTCCCGGGTAACTTGCACCCAGGATAGGCCCTTCTGGCAACGTAGCTTTCGGCCCATAAGGCAAAAGATGAGAGTTGCTGCTTTCCAAAGGCTTTTACCATTGATTCTTAGATTGGCCCTTCAGGCTTGCATGCACGTATACGCGGCCCATCAGGCAATATGAGAGATTGCTGTCTCTCCAAGCCTTGCGCACACGGGCAACGCCCAAAGCCGAGGTCCTTCCCTCCTGGGGGCCCTTTGGTGATGTTGTCTAAAAGGTTGAGGGCACTCTGCCCTCGCCTCAAACGCCCGGTGAAGTAGCGAAAGCTCACTTGGAGCTAGCTACATAGTCCTTCCAAAAAAATAATAATAACCCATCTATTAAGATTACGTTTTCTACCTATTCGCTCACCAGCCTATATGGTATACGTGGCCTTAGGGTCTTAACCCAGATGTTACTGAAACTATTTTTTGTTTCATATCACAATGAATTTTTGATATTACATTATTAAAGAAACTAGTAAACAGGGAAAAATAGTAAAAAAAATCGGAGTTTTCTGGAAATCCCGGAAAATGTGGATCGTTTTAACGATCGGTAGTAACGACCGGTTAGATTACCGCCCATACATCATCAATCGAGAAAGCAATTTAAATTGAAGGAATAAAAAACAAGGTATTATAAAAAGTTTTTATTACAGAATCAGCAACAATTAAAAAAAACATTAGATGAATTATTTAGGGTGTGATACACCAAAAAACATATTTTAGGGTCCAAATGGACTTTACATTTCTGACAAGTGACGTTAGTGTTTTTTTACATACAAAACATCGAAGTTGCGAGTTATTGTATACTAAGTATAATATGATCTAATCTATCAAAGCGTGAAGTTTCCAGATGATGAGTAGGAGTTGGACAAGGACCACGTTTCTCAGATTTTTTTAAGTGTTTCCAATATACCTCTTGCCAGAGTTCTACAGAAAGAAAGGTGATCTGTACGATCACCTTTCTTTCTGTAGAATTCCCCCATAAAATTTATGAAGTTGCCACGAATTGTTAACAGCCATGTCATGCCAGGAGTTGGACAATGACCACGAGCAGTGACGAAATAGGGCAACGGCATTAAAAAAAGACACATTCAAAGTAATATAAGGTTGTTTGAAGATAGTTTGGTTGCAACTTTGGTCGATAAGGGGGATTATGGGTATTCCTCCAGGTATAACTTTGATTTTTGGTCACGGTAGGTTCAACAAAAAGAACAAATGATGAAGGAATGGCAGTGGCTGATGTAGATGTAGATGGCATAGATTGACAACCTTCCTCGATCAAAGGTTATTTGATGATTTGACTTCGTTTTGCTAAAAAAAGACAAGGATATGCCATCATCGCTGTCAGATTTATATTCAACCCTAGCTAGATTCAACCGCCCGGAGGAGCCCGGAGTTGAGATCCTGTAAAAAAGGCACGTTGAGAACTTAGATGCATAAAAAAACAGCAAAAATATGTATAAAAATAATACCATACCTGGAAGATTATCCAATGTGACCAACTCTTCATCACCAGAATGTTAATCTGTTACATCTGCATTTGCATTATCAGGTGGAAAAATAGTAATAGCTGTTGAAAATGTTTCATAATATCAATTTGTCAATAATTTCGCTGAGAGACAGTGGTTTACTGTGCCTGTACCTGAAAATTGAAATACATCCTTAAATTACTACCGATTGTTATAACGATCATTAAATGTAAAGTATTTTTTTTCGATTAAAACTTCATAAGAGATCGACTTATATATTATCATTCTCTAACGAACATTACAAATTTATAAAAAACACTAGTAAAGTAAATCCATATGCCCAGGATTTTTGTAAAAACTTACCTTTTCGAAGACGTGGTGAAATTAAATTTCACTTGCTCGAATAAAAACACAATAAGTTGCTCAAAATTTGATTTACTTTTATTATGAGTATGATAAAATATGCTCAAACAATCACTACGACGATTCGTGAACACTAAACCATCTTATTTACTTCATTCATACATTTAAATCGAGGGTACTTTAATTATAATTTTTTGATCTTTATAACGATCGGTCGCTGTAAATGGGTTAAAGATAAAGATTTACTTTATTTGGAGAAACCAATTACAAAATAGGCACTTACAAAGACAAAAAATAAACGCGCCTTCCGGAGCACGGAATCGTCTTAATTATCCGACAATCCGGCGATTCAAGCTTGCAATGCCCTAACCAAACTGGAAACAACTAAACATTGTATGCTTCCCCCGGGTCTACAGGCAAACGCCTTTAGCGCTGGACTCCGGAGGCAGTTCAAAAAACATAACCTTTCTTTTGGCTGACCCAAAGTAGGATAAAGCAACAATATGTGCCTAAAATTTTATTTATTATATTTAGAACAAAAATCGCAACACAAAGAGCTTTGACGAGCGCAGTGCGTGGAAACATAAAATGCAATTATTTTCAATAGTCAAAATCCTTTTAGGTATATGAAAGCTTTGTTTTTTGCAATATATTTATATTTTATTATTTTAAATAACAAAATATAAATATATTTTATTATTTAATACAGCCTCCGTGGTCCAGTGGTTAAGGCGTTTGCCTGTTGACCGTGGGTCGTGGGTTCGATTCCCACCGGAAGCATACTTTGTTTAGTTGTTTTCAGTCTGGTTAGGACATTGCAGGCTTGAATTCCCTGATTGTCTGATAATAAAGATGATTCCGTGCTTCGGAAGGCACGTTAAGCCGGTGGTCCCGGCTGCCATCTGGTAGTCGTTAAAGGAACCACGTCAGAGGCCGAGAGGCGGTTCCGAAGAACTCTGACACCAGGGTGCGCATGGTCGATTAACCGTGACACCTACTCGAAATGATGATGTTATAAAATATTTTATTATTTAAAAAATATTGTTAGTATCATATTAAGTTAAGTATACTTTATCCAAATATACTCATAAGTTGTTTTGTACTGTTCACTAAAAACAGATTGGAATGTTTTTTATAGGATATTTAATCAAGAAGTCTACTTATTTGTGAAACAAGATTTTTTGCAAAAAATACATTCTTGTGACAAGCTTTTATTATTAAATAACCGTACACTCTAAAGTGTTTTCCAAGACAAATCAAATGAGCCTAAACACGATTGGTCTACCTTATTTAGTTTAAGCGTTCCTACGGCCACCTTCCGACTCCATCATCAGACCAGCGTAACGATATCATAATATTGTATTATCATCCAATTTACACGTACAATCAAACTTTCAGCTCAATTGCTAACCGGAAAGTGGTTGAAATTTAACTTGTAAGATTTCATCATCATCACTAGTCTTTTTGAGTCTCCACTACAGGAGCACGACCCTCTTTGTACTACTAGAGCCATACTTGATCAGAGTAATCAGAAGACTTGGCATACACTCTCCACACTGGCCAAACGGATTGGAGAGGTCTCACAGATGTCTATAAGCTTTGCTTAGCTTGTATTTCCTAAGTCGCCTTTTACGACATCCACGAAAAGACTTGGGTTTACTTATAGTCCTATGTTCCCTATCTGGGGCAGAGGGCGTCCACAAAGACTCTCCAACTCCATCTCGATCGGTCTTGAGCTATGCGCTTAACTTCACTCCCGGTCTTGCCGTTTTTTTTAATTTCGTCGAGAACGGTACGTCGCCAGGTCTGTTTAGGTCGGCTTACTTTACGCTTTCCTTGGGGGATTCAGATAAGACTTGGAGTGGTCCTATTCTACTCTGCCGGATACCACACGGCTTTGGATTTGATTACAGACAAACATCGAGACAGATAAAACTAAATAAAAGCTTGTAAACTATATACTTTAAGAGGCAACCTTCACTTCTATTTTTGCTAAAAAAATTCTAAATACATACCTTCTCTAACAAAAGGCAATTGTAAAATAGAAAATTAAAAACATTACGAATTATTATTACACATCAAGCGCGAGAATCGCCCACAATGTATTTTCTATTGCTATGTGGACCGTTCGGGTTGGTGGTTGGTCACGTCATCACAAAGTGGCAAAGTTTCAAGCAACAGTTAAAACTTTACCCACTTTTAACTTTGAAAATTATATACACAGAATACATTTCAGCAAAACTCATAAAGATGTTAAACGGATAACTAACGAAATGTTGAAATTAATAACTGGAAATGCAAGTAGGTACAGTTCGCAGAAAAATATTTTCTTTATTTCCTCCAACGACATCTTAAAATTGTGCCATTATAAACCTCAGTTGTAATCCTCGCGTAAGAAATTATGATTTCTTTAGGTTGTTGAGCGCAGTTTCTTTGACTTGTTATGCTTCTGATGTTGGTACCCATCGCATAGCATTCTAAGCTGGAGATGGATAGGACTTTTTCGTGTTAAAGAAGGGAATGAAAGTATTGGAATACTACGCACTCGGATGAATGGGGGAAAAGCAAGTAGCAGCTCGGGAAGCCGGGTGTGTGAACCCGATGCCATACCTGAAACTGAAACGAATGGACAGCGGAACCATATAAATAGGGTCCCGTTTTTACCCTTTGGGTACGGAATTGTGGAATGGACAAGGTTTTCCCTGTGTGCTATGACTTGAGGTCCTTCAAAAGGCGTGTTTACAGGTATCTTAAGAGTCGGCAACGCATCAGCAGCTCCTCTGGTGTTGCAGATGTCTATGGGCGACGGTGACCATTTTCCATCAGGTGGCTCGTCTGCGCGTTTGCCGTCGGATATACATAAAAAAAAAAAAAAAACGCTAAAAATAAGTTTTGCTAGCTGTACACAAATTGTAAATGCAACGCTGACGTACATATCTTGTTACGTTGATGTTTGCATACCCTGTTAAGTTCTCTGTAAAGTTGTCTCGTATGTTATTTTAAGTAAGCTTCGGTGTTGATACCTTGTTTCTTTGTTTGTTTGTCGTATACCATTTCGTTGGTACAACGTTTTAATGCAGTGTAAGGACGAATAAGGTCCCTACAATAAGCACTTACATTGCGCTATAAGCTTTGTTGACCAGTTGTCGAGTGTGTATCTCTTTAGTTAGTCTTATAGATCCTTATAGATTTTGCACGCTCAAGCATCGTCCTAATAGGTACGCGATTATTACGCGAATTAGCAATGACAAAAAACCGGCCTTGCGAGTCGGACTCGCGCACAAAGGGTTCCGTTCCATTATCCACAAAAAGAAATCATATCTGTTGTATGGGAGACCCCCATAAATATTTGTTTTATTCTGTTTTTTAGTATTTGTTGTTAAAACGACAACAGAAATACATCATCTGTATAAAAACTCAACTAACTATCACGGTGCATCAAATACAGCCTGGTGACAGATAGACAAACAGACGGACAACGGAGCCATATGAATAGAGTCGCGTTTTTACCCTTTGGGTACGGAACGCTAAAAATCAGATTTTGCTAGCTGTACACAAATTGTAAATGCAACGCTGACGTACATATCTTGTTACGTTGATGTTTGCATACCCTGTAAAGTTCTCTGTAAAGTTGTCTCGTATGTTATTTTAAGTAAGCTTCAGTGTTGATACGAGTACCTTGTTTCTTTGTTTGTTTTTCGTATACAATTTCGTTGGTACAACGTTTTAATGCAGTGTAAGGACGAATAAGGTCCCTACAATAAGCACTTACATTGCGCTATAAGCTTTGTTGACCAGTTGTTGAGCGTAGTACTTCTTTGTTTTGTCTCACTCCCAAATTGTTTTTTATTTTCTTTTATGATAATGGTACAATAAAGAGTATTTTCTTTCTTTCTTCTTCTTTCTCCCTTAGTCTCTATTGATTTCGCATACTCAAGCTTTGTTTTAATAGGTATGCGATTATTGCGCGAATCAGCGATGACAAAAAATGGATATCACTATCATTATTTAGTATAAAACAAAGTCACCCTCCGCTGTCTGTCCCTATGTATGCTTAGATCTTTAAAACTACGGAACAACTTTTGATACGGTTTTTTTTAATGGATAGAGCAAATTCAAGAGATTTATGTGTATATTGCAACCGGACGAAGGCAGGATATGAGTGTAGACCAAATCTTCTGCCTGCTCTGGCCCAGTATGGCTCCGGTAGTACAGAGAGGGTCATGCTCCTGCAGTGGAGACTAGAAAGACCTTATGATGATGATGATGTGGCCCAGGTATTCAAGTTTCCTAATCTTGATGCTTTTGAGATGTTGGAATCAAAATCCCTAGCTAATAGGATATACAACCTTAAGAAAAAAGGGTAATTTATAAATTTAAAAAAAACTTAGACTTTCCATAGAAATTTGACTAGCTGATTGGTGAATTTATAATTTTTTTCAGCCTTTTTTCCTGCAAGTCTATATTATATTAGGGATTCCGATTGCAACACCAAAACACTGCCTCGTAATTAAAAATCACTCTGTAGAATATAAATGATAAGGTAGATCTTTATGTATGAAATTGGAATTTATATCTACAGCTTTTTGTTGAAATCATATACATTAAGGCCACAGTCAATAACCTTGGGATTAGTGTAGTCGTGGTGGAAACTTATGGGACCATTTCATTTCCCGGCGCGCCGCTTTTAACCATTCGATTAACATCTCAATTTAATTGATTTTTTTTTCTTATTTGGCGTTAGGCGTTTCTTAATGTATGATTTTTAGTTCCATTATTTCTAGAAAGTGTAGCTTTGTGAACGGAGCTTTTTACGAGTATCAGCATGAAATTATTAATTTCGATAGGTAATTATTATTATACATGTAGAGTTCTGTATCTGAAAAGATCCTTAAAACGGGCAACTATTTTCCTCCCATCCATTCATCTATCCGTCGGTTGTAGGGCTGTATCTGTTAAAACTTAAAAGGAAGAAACTTGAAATTTTCACAGAATGTGCATACCTTTTGCCGCTCTAACAAAAATAGAAATATAATATAATTAAAAATTACGGGAGTTTTGGTATGCGACATATTTTTGAGTAGTAAATAAATTGATGGTACAGAACACTTCGTATGCGATTTTAATTTGCACAAATTTGATGATTAGTAAACTTTTTTTTTAAATAAAAATTCATGTATCATCAAAAGCAAAAACATGCGCTTTCTTAAACGCTATATATGACCGTGTGTTTCTACGAAAGCGCGACAAAGTTTCCAAAGGTAATACCCGACGTAATCCTTGATTATTGGACCAAGTGGGCAACTTTTAATGAACTTACAAACATTCTACCGAAAGATCCATAGACGACTATGGAACACTTAATTTTGACAGTATTGTAGTAGACCTACTTTTGTATGGCTATTAATATTGGAACAACTAAATAAATATAAATAAAATAAATATATACGGACAAATCACACAGATTGAGCTAGCCCCAAAGTAAGTTCGAGACTTGTGTTATGGGATACTAGCTCAACGATACTATATTTTATAACAAATACATATATAAATACACATCCAAGACCCAGGCCCATCTGAAAAAGATCATTAGCCATAAAGAAAACATATACGCTTGATCAATCGTAAATCCACTCCTTATTTTTAATTCTGATTCAATGGTAGAATCTCTATATAAGAGAGTGCGTTTAACGCACTTTGTTAATAATGCGTAAAATTTACAGTAGGTTACAAATACTGTAATTTAATATTTAAAATCATGTTTCCAACTTTTAAGTTCTACTCACGAAAGGCTCCTGCGTTCCTCCTACTAACCCTTGCTACCCCTTGTTACCGTACAGGTTTTTTCTAAAACTTTTCTCTGTAACAGCTGTAAGATTCTGGAACGCACTCCCAGATTCCGCTAGAACCAAGCCGATTCTTTTAAAGTTAGAGTTCTCTGGTATTTCCGCGAACGCCTGAAGAGTCAAGCTTGATTGCCAACATGACTTATTATTATAGTTTTGTATCTTTATATGTATTTATTTAATGTAGGTATTTTATATAATTATTATTTAACTCCTATTGTCGGAATATATTTTGTATAGTATCGTTTGTATTTAAAGTAAATAAATATAATATTTAGTTAATTACAATTATTAGTCTTTCCAGTAATTGTATCACTCTCTTCACACTCAAACTCTCTGAACAACTCAAGTTTGAACGAAGTTGTTCAGCATTCAGTCCACCTTTTGTGCTTTTACATTTTGTATGTGTGTATAATAAAGCTTAAATAAATAAACGATTCTGCTACCTTCGCCACCACGCATACGCTTTGTGATTTTGCCTGCAATTTTTTCCACAAAATATGTATTTAAATAATGAAATCCAGCTGTAAATAAAGGCGTATAGAATATGTGACTTAACTATGACTAAAACATATAACTCGTCACATGCCTAATTAGCAAGATCTACACAATTCGAATGCCATATCTCGCCGAAGAATAACCATACTTATATCTTACCGTAAGAATCTTACTTGACATTAACTAATTTATTTGAGGACCTTCTTGAGACGTAACTACACGGGGTACTTAAACACATGCAATACAAATTCGAACTAAATCTTAACAGTACCACAAATGGAAAGCCGTAAACCACTTGTCTCTAAGAAAAGGCCTTCTAAGTTCAAAACTTAGTGTGGGGCTAGCTCAATCTGTGTTAATGTTCCCTATATATTTATTTATTCTAAACCGACTTGTTTGTCATTTACAACCTGGCCTTAAATCCTGTTAATAGAACCTGTTTGGCTAAGATATGTCCCAAATTAATTTTGAAGTAATAAGGGAGGGCAAAATGAGAGTCGCAAACGACTCGTTACTTCCAATACCTTTTTAACCAACGTATTTGACATTTCACTTGTAACTTTACTACGTCATGTCCCAAATAATTCCTATAGAGATTAGGTTGAGAGCAATCAATATAACAAATTATTAAATTAAGAAATAAAATACGGTGAAAAAATTCCGAGCGGGCGGGATTTGAACCTGCGACAAATCATCATCATGAAATTTTGCATACAAGTTCTTTGGAGTACGGAGAAGGACATAGGCTATGGGGATAGGACATAGGATATAGGGACATAGGATATAGGGATTTGAACCTGCGACCTTAAGTCTATGTACGACAGTCGTACATGGACTTAAGGTCGCAGGTTCAAATTATGCCCGCTTGGAATTTTTCACCATATTTTATTTTATAATTTAATAAGAGTACATCAAAAATAGCATTGTGAATGCAAAATATGTATAAACACTTAAAAATATAAAAAACTATTTTGTGAAATGTAAATTATGAGTTAATAGCTTTCGCCCGCGGCTCCGCCCGCGTCAATGTCGATCCCTCGGGAATAGTACTTTTTCCCGGGATAAAAGGTAGCCTATGTCCTTCTCCGTACTCCAAAGAACTTGTATGCAAAATTTCATGATGATCGGTTCAGTAGTTACGGCGTGAAAGCGTAACAAACAAACAAATAAACAAACTTACTTTCGCATTTATAATATTAGTTAGGATTAGGATTAGGATAGGATTAGGATGTTTGTGTGCTACACTTTTACTCCATAAGCATGTATTTAAATAATTATCATTAAATTTTGCACACCTCTAATTCATTGAGGAATAGAGATTGCGATAAAAGCTATATTTTATAACACATATACGTTTTCACAGAATATGATCTTTAAATATTTACAATCAGTCTAACCCTAATTATGCTTGTCTGCATTGGTGCAATTTTATGTAAAAATCGAAAACACTATTGACATAGTGAAAGTTTTAGGGTATAGATATAGATTAAAGGTATAGGTGCAACAAAACTTACACTATTTCTACATACAATACACAATATTGTGTGGGCCAGGTTGTAAAATAAACATTTTATATGCTAGCGAAAGGTCTTAAAATAGATCATTGTGTGCCCCACTTCTGTTAATGAAAGACCTTTTAAAGGGATTTCGATTTAAATATAAGATAGCTCGCCAAAATGTTTTGTCACGTACGTCCCTCAGATTTATCTTGGGATTTTGTGCTATTCAATTATTGATTTCGAACAAAATTTTATCACTTGAACATAAATGTAGCTGCAAATCGACTTTATAAAAATTGCAATGTGTTATAGTTAATTTTTTTTTTTATTGTGTTTTTAGATAGTCTTTTTTTGTTTTAGTTAGGTTATTTATTTTAAGATATATTTATTAGTAAAACACATTGATGACTTATTTAATTATTTTATCGATAAAAATAAAATAAAGGTTTAAGATTGAAAGTCAGATATATGTATGTTATTAAATGTTGGTTTAGCCCACTATATTTTTTATGCTGAACTGACCAAAATCGGATGTACGAGTAAGAATAGGATATCTTATACCTTTAAACGAGCAACTCTTGTATATTTATTTATCTATATATATATAAATTTATTTCTATGATATCAGAAACAGTTCTAACGATTTCGCTGAGATTTGGTATATGGGGGTTTTTAGGGGTAAACAATCGATCTAGATTAGTCTTATGTTTGGGAAAACGCGTGTTTTCTAGTTATCATGCGTTTTTCTTTCCACACAGAATAAGGTCGCTAATTTCGTACTGCCGGTTCACATTTTACTTTTAAAGTTTATGTAGATTATCACCTAAACACCACCATGTTACAATAAATAGTAATAACCGGGCAAAGCTCGGTCGCCCAGGTACTCATTATAATCCTTTAAATCATACTGATAGAAAATAACTATTATTTTTATGGAAGGGAATAGGATTAGGTATAAATCGCTTATTACTTTCGGGCTGGCTCAATCTGAGTGATTTGTCCGTAAGTATATTTTTTTTTTTCAGAAAATGCTTAATCTGGCCCGGTAAATGAACCTGGTGTTCGTTTTTAATTTTTTTAAAATACTTGCCTACTGTAAGCATTATTCAGCACTAAAATTAAATTCAGCCTAGCCCTGAATTCCGCTAACAGTGCATTACACAACTTGACAATATCTGTAGGTATCTAGGATTGAACTAAACCGAGTAATAGTTCAGGACAAATTAAATAACCAATAACCATGGCTCTAATATTTATAACATGAACAAATGTATAAGTGTATTTAAGTAACTAAGATATTAGGAATGAATTTAATAAAATTTCGCCTAGAATTAGTCGTATTAGCGTACACATCAAGTGTCCGTATTACTATATAATATTTAACAATGGCTAAGCAAAATAACTGTCTGCTCTAGCCAAGTATGGCTCTGGTAGTACAGAGAGGGTCTTTCTCCTGCAGTGGAGACTTAAAAGACCTGACGATGATGGTGATAATAATGAATCTAGTGATGATTGGAAATCATGGTTTCCATAATTTTTCATTCAAATCGTGATACTTGCGTCATCTATAATCTACATCTGTAATTTTTACTGAGTTACTTAGAGTTGATTCAAAGCTAACATATTATATTAAGCTATTGATATATGTTGGCTGATTGGAGATAGTTATTATGTATGCCATCAGCCACGTGTACGGTGTTAGTTTAATTGAATTCGCAGCAAGTGAGCCTCTAAAGGCAAATATAGGGTGTCTCAAAATTTATGCAAGGTTTAATCCACAAAGAAAACCCAGTTTTTAGTATACTATGTTAACACAGTTTTAAGTATATTTTTTCTTTGTACAACAAAAAATATACTAAAAACTGTTTCATCTATAATCTACATCTGTAATTTTCACTGAGTTACTTAGAGTTAATTCAAAGCTAACATATATATTAAGCTAGTGATATATGTTGGCTGATTGAAGATAGTTATCATGTATGACATCAGCCACGTGTACGGTGTTAGTTTAATTGAATTCGCGGCAAGTGATCCTGTAAAGGCAAATATAGGGTGTCCCAAAATTTATGCAAGGTTTAATCCACAAAGAAAACCCATTTTATAATATATTTTTTGTTTGTACAACAAAAAATATACTAGAAACCGTGTTTTCTTCTACGAAATCGTGATACTTGCTGAGTTACTTATAGTTAATTCAAAGCTAACATAATATATTAAGCCAGTGATATATGTTGGCTGTCCGTCTGTTTGTCTGTCTATATCTCATGAACTGTGATAGTTAGAAAATTGAAATTTTTACAGATGATGTATTTTTGTTGCCGCTATAACAACAAATACTAATAAATATAATAAAACAAATATTTAAGGGGACTCATATAACAAACGTGATTTTTTTGCTTGTTTTTGCTCGATATTAACAACGGCAACGGGTAGACGTTTAAAATAATAACGGAATATTTAGATATATATTCACTTTAAAAATAAATAATTAAATAAAAATAAAATTAATATTAAAGGGGGGCTCCTATACAACAGACATATTTTTTTGAACCTTTCGTGCGCGAGTCCGACTCGCACTTAGCCGGTTTTTTATGTTGTTCTCAACAGACTGAAAGTGTTTTATTACAAATCTCAAGTGTGTAGAAACCCTTAAATTCCACTTGACGGATATTCAGATTACAAGTTAGCTTGTAGACCGTAATTGCTTCAATTATTGGTTTGAGTTGGCTTTGGGGATGAAATACTAAGGTCACATTGTGAGGGTTAATCTAGCCGCCACTATTTCATTCTCACAGAAGGAATAAAGAAAGGAAGAGAGAATACTTGCTTGATTTTCGTGTGTGTAAGTGGCCAAGACTGGTGTCAGATTTTTCAAGCTTCTGATTTTTCATAGCTTAACGACTGCCATTAATGATGACCCCTGGGAGGAACAAGCCTTCCGAAGCACGGAGGAGCTCGAGATATTTTTATGCCACATGCGGTCACCCATCCTAGTGGGGACCGCGCCCGGTTTGTTTAACATACGTTAGAGCTAATAATGCTTAGACCCACTGGACCATAGGGCTCCTCATCACACAGAATACTGACTTGTTTCAATTTTAACCATAATTATTGGATAGCTGCAAGGGTTGTCGTATTCTACTTTTTCTTTACATTGTTTCTCTATTCTACATAGATTTAGCTCAGTATATAAAAAATAATAAATAAATATATATGGACAAATCACACCGATTGAGCTAGCTCCAAAGTAAGTTCGAGAAGTAATACTAACTCAACGATACTATATTTTAGATAAACATCCAAGAACTAGGCCAATCTGAAAATAATAATTTTCCATCTTGACCTAACCGGGGATCGAACCCGGCCCTCGTGTCGCAGGCTGGCGTGTTAACCACTGCGCCACGGAGCTCGCAATACTTCTCTTTACTTCGTTTTTAAACACTTAAAATAATATATGCATTCACAATGCTATTTTGATATACTCTTATTAAATTAAGTAATAAAATATGGTGAAAAATTTTAAGCGGGCGTGATTTGAACTGCGACCTCAAGTCTATGTACGACTTATTGAAATTTTGCTTTCCGCCGCCCACTTGAAATTTTTAACATATTTTATTTTTTAATTTAATAAGAGTTCTCTTTACTTCGTTATGTCCGCTAACATGTCTCGTTTAAATAATAATAAAACCTGCATGGCAGCTTGTGGCGAGCTGTTGGGGAGTATTACCCCACAGACCTGAATGCTCCCAGGGGATGTCCCTGTTCCTCGCCTCCGCTTTGCCTTAAATGGCTGATCGTAGTGGAAACAGATTAGTAACAGGAACTCTGGCTTGCCTTAACCGGCTGGCCAGAGACGAGTATCAAAAGGTGGACAGAAAACGTAACTGAAAAATAAATATAGAAGAGAGGTTTTGACATAATAAGAATCACTGATTCTTTAAACTTTTAGCTGTTTAGGCCTTTTGGATGTCAAGGGGCAAAGCATTCCAAAGTTTCACCGCTCATACTCACGTTAACATAGCTATATGTACTAAAAATCGGTAGGTTGTAAATTTCGAAAATGTTGATCTTTGACATCGTTTTTTGATCAGTGAGCTGTACAGAACTTTGCTATGTATGCTTTGAACAAGTTTTGGGCATTCTTCCTTACTAATATTATAAATGCGAAAGTTTGTGATAATGTATGGATGTATTAGATGTATGGATGTTTGTTTCTCTTTCGCGCCAAAACAGCCGAATGGAATTTGACGAAGTTTCGCACATAGATAGGTTATTACCTAGTTGAACACACAGGCTACCTTTCATCCGGAAAGAAAGTACTGTTCCCGCGGTATCGACATTAACATGAGCGGAGCCGCGGGCGACGGTTAGTTTTTTATTTCATAATTTTAACTTGTCGGTATATCCTTATCCTTATTCTTACTAATATTACAAATGCGAAAGTGAGTTGTTTATTTGTTTCGCTTTCACGTCGTAACTACTGAACCGATCATCATGAAATTTTGCATACAAGTTTTCTGGAGTATGGAAAAGGACATAGGCTACTATTCCCGAGGGATGGACATTGACGCGGGAGGAACCGCGGATGAAAGCTAGTTATCAATAAGTCCATTAGCCAGGGTTAAAAATATTTACGACGGGTTGTATGTATATATCTATTTCAATAGCGCTTTTGTTCCTTAAATTTCGGGTTATTTACAAATAATATATCGTAAATCCAATTTTGCACTACGGGTTTAAAGTAATAATTTACCTAGATACCTTATTCCTTCCTTTCAGATCACAATATGAAAATCTATTTTTTGGTAGTTAATACCTACAGGATGACCTCAGTGGCATAATAGTCACCATCGCAAGCTGTCACACTGGAAACCAGGACTTCCAGTGACTGGAGGTCCTGGTTTTGATCACCGGTCAGGTCAAGATGGATTTTTTTACGATTGACCTGGGCCTTGGATGTTTAATAATACCCGTATGAATTTGTAATAAAATATAGTATTGTTGAGTTAGTATCATAACATAACACAAGCATCGAACTTTGGGGTTAGTTTAATCTGTGTGATTTGTCCGTACGAGCATATATTATATTTGTATACACAGCAAAACCTTCTATTGTAGATCGAGCGGAAGACGTCAACCTATCGACTCGGAGTGTCTTACTTAAATTTGAAGTTAAATGTATGTAATGTAGGTATTAATAGCGACACCTGGCGCGCGCACGCACATCGAGCGCAGCACGGGATTCGGGATTCACTTCGCTGCGAAGCCGTTGTACAATATTTTTAACGCCGCTAAAATGGCTTTAGGCATCTGAATGAACTCTAAAAATAACCTCCCCAATTGCTTCTTTGGGGAGCTACAGTTTTGTAAATATAATAGCTGTTGTCGAATGATGACAGTCTTTTTGAATATTTATTTTCCTTCTGTAGTTTGATTCTATGGATTTTTGTGACTCATTTAGCAATGTGGGGACCTCAAAATTCGATATTCCCATACAAACTGGCCGGGTGGCAGAACTATATTGGATGGAAATGTTAATTTTTTTTTTGAGTTTCCAGCGTTGATCCCATAGGAAAAGTTGTTCATATTGATGGTTTGAGGTGAGAAGGGGATACCGAGGGTACATTTACATGCTGTATATCCCTACTTTTATAAGTTTTTTTTTTGCATATACTATGCAGTTCTGATATACCCTGATTAAATTAAAAACAATAAGATGGTGAAAAAATTCAACGTTAGGTCTCTGCCTAAGGTTCGAACCGCTCGCGTGGAATTTTTTCACTATATATTATATCTTAATTTAATTAGAGTATTTATATACCCCCCCAGCCAGCTGGCTCTCGTATACATTTTAGGCGCTCCCCAATAGCCCTTCAGTAAAGCCAGGCTTCTCGCACTAACGAATCGTTTAATTTGTGTCTCTAATTAAAGCAGGTGTTGAAATAATTGTACACAAATACGAGTACAATGCTAGTTTATGTTTATTGTGTCTTGGAAACAAGTGTCCTATAATAAATAGGTTTTATTGTCAAAACTTAATTATTCAGGTGTCTAGTGTCCTGTAATTTCAAAATTCAGGTGGACTTTGTATTGAGTGAAAAAATATTTATGGAGGTATTATTTTTACGTTTCACATGTTGATAAGCGTTAGGTGAAAATCGGAATCAAAATAGTGGTGGGTTGCTAGCCGCATCGCCTACTATATGATTTTACGGATTTCACGATCATAGCAGGATGAGAAGCAGCTGATACATTCTAAACGAGGCTTTTCGGTATTAAAGACATGGGCTCTGTCTACTCCGTAGAGGGAAAAAGGAGTGACAATATATATGAATGTATTATTTTTGCAAAGCATTACTGATCACGTAATATCTACCTAAAAATACTGTTTAAGGATTAACGTATTTTAATTTGATATGAGTACGAAAGTTCTAAGACTGGCATCGTTGATGTGGGACATAAAGCCGTAAAGAAGAAGGATTGGTCGGGTCACGTCTGCCGATTGCATCCGGACCGATGGGCCACTTTAGCTACAAAGTGGTCTCCTGAGCAGGGTTACAGGAAGCGTGGTAGGCATAGGAAACGTTGGTGTGACGAAATAAAGAGGTCCAAAAGCAGATGGTCGAATGTGGCGCGGGATAGAGAGGTATGGAAGGTAATGCGGGAGAATTTTGCCGAGCAGTGGGACAAAATAGGTTAATAAAAAAAAAGTTTGGGTTAAATTGGGTGGAAAAGTAAATTTTTAAAGGTATGAATAAATAAAAATAAAACTGGCCAAGTGTGAGTCGCATTAGCACACACATACTAAGGGTTCTGTACGGGTCATTGGCCGCACATCGCGCCGCGACAGCACTTTTACACATTCCTATAATTGTATTAATTTCGTATCAGTTCGCAACATACGGCCATCAAGCGCGCCACGCGTTCTCACCCATCATTTATCAAATATCAAGTTTGTGTATCGAATATACTTTCTCTTCTCTATCAAGACTCTATCAGTAATTCCCCGTACAGGTTCCGTATCACCGTACAATATTAAACTACAAAATCAACGTTTTTTCTATGGGGAATCTGACGAAAACGGACCCTTTAAACATCTCCCAAGTTTTTTGTATGGTATAAGATGGCAAACGAGCAAACGTGTCTCCTGATGGTGTAAGTGATCACCGCTGCCCCAGGGGCAACAGTAACATCAGGGTGTGACAAGAGAGTCCCCGGATTTCAAGGAGTCAGTGGAGGGCTACAAAAATTACTCGTGCTTCGCTATATTGTTATTGCATCATCGAAGGATGTAGATTTTTGTTTCTCTATTTCATTACTGGGCGGGACACGTCTGCCGCATGCAAGAAGAAAGGTGGGCCAAGATGGCCATCATGTGGAAACCTAATGACCGCCGAAAACGTAGACTTAGAAGGAGATGGCGCGATGACTTGGATGCTTATACAACGTGTTTTTGAACCCCCTAGCTTTATTGAAGTCTGGTTTTTAGAATCCCTAATGGAACACAGAATTGCAAGAAAAAAAGGTAAAAACAAATAAAAAAATTAGGTTTCCCATACAAAGTCGCCGATCAGCTGGAGGAATTTCTATGAAAGGTTAAATTTATTTTTTCTTTTTTTAACCTTTTTTTCTTACAATTCTCTATTCCATTAGGGATTCTGATTCCCAGATTTCAATTAAGCTAGGGGGTTCAAAATCCCGCTGTATAAGTGGCTGGCAAATTATTGCCCGCGATAGACATGACTGGAAACAAATAAGGGAGGCCTTTGCCCAGCAGAGGGACACTGATAAGTCTATTAAAAAAAAATCATTAACCACATGCAATGTAATGTTACCGTAGGTACCTCATAAGTTTAGATGATATCTTCATACAACAAAATGAATCGCAAACACTGTGATATTAGCGAGTGGAGGCAAAATATACAGTTCATTACAATCAAGTCACGTGAGAATTTCAATTAAGAATAGTTTATTCTCCTTACACCCAATAAATTCCACTCATAAATGCCGCTACTAATAATATTTGATACGCTTAAAAATTCGTTTAATATTGTGGAAATTGTCAGATCATCCGACCAGGTGGTCGGACGATCTGACCGCGAGGTCGCAGGAAAACGCTGGATGCAGGCCGCTTCCAACTGGTAATTTTGGAAATCTTTGGGAGAGGCCTATGTCCAGCAGTGGACTACTTGCGGCTGATAAGATGATGATGTTGTGGAGAGTTTTGACGTACAGGGTTGAGGTTGCGTGGAAGCCCGATTGGCAGAGCGCAGGTTGTAGATAGACATAAGGTCGGAGGTTTAAACCCTGCCCGCGGGATTTTATACCCATATTTAATTTCTTTGTTTAATAAGACTAAGATGAAGCATTGTGCGTGCTTAAAACCATTTTAATGCATAAAAAAAATTTACCTATTTAATGATGTCAAAGCCAGCCAGAATAAATATGAATATGCGTGAAGCAAAAATTTCGTTGCGAAAATTGCGCGGACGGAGGAGTACTTACCTATGACATTTCGTGCACTTAAATTATGACTATGAATCCCTACTCTTTATAAATAGAGAAGGGGTATAGAATGCAAATATTTTTTTCATAAATTATGCATAATAAATACTTGAAAAAAAAAACATTTCACACACTACCGTATTTGACACACACTTAAAATTTCAATTAATTATGGTAAACTTTCGACCACTCGAGCGTGACAAATAATATTATTTTACAATTTTAAAAGAACAATATACGATAAACCTTTTTCCCCTAGCTAATATTATGCTGTCATACTACGCGCCTTAGAATTCAACGCGCCATAGCTGATGGGTGATCAAGAAAGCTGAGCACTCAGATAATGAAAAATACACGAATCAATCACCTTTAAATACTTTTAAACTTTCGCGCTGCACATTTACTAAATGCATTAACGGAAATTAGCGCGAACATACCGTTTTTCTCCAGACGTTTCGACCAGGTTGCAAGGGCCGTGGTCACTGGATAAGTTTAATGGCCGTGGTCATCCAGTGACCACGGCCAGTGCAACCTGGTCGAAACGAAAAATACACGATTCAATCACCTTTAAATACTTTTAAACTTTCGCGCTGCATATTTACTAAATGCATTAACGGGAACTAGCGCGAACTGACGACTAACGATGAATCATCCAGTGACCACGGCCGGTGCAACCTGGTCGAAACGTCTGGAGAAAAACTGTATCTTCGCGCTAATTCACGTTAATGCATTTAGTCAATCAACTTTATTCGTATGTCTTAGAGATCTAAATAATTAGTCAGTAAATAATTTTGTACGATGACTTTAATCACACGTAAAATCTGGTAAAGGCAGATTTTTTTAGCAAGCATTTAATACAGTAGGTTTAGGTTCGAACCAGTTGGATCCAGCAGGAAAACATTCCTGTGTTTACTGTGAAGCGCCCTTTGCCAACCATTTTATTGTGCATACGTGTGTGTTGTATTTCATTACGTTTAATAGCACAAAATTAAGTTGATTTATTTTATTTGGAAAATGAGGGAAAACCAACAATTCTAAAAATGGCTGGGCTATAAAACTTTAATAGCCAAGACGTTCGAAGCGTTCAATTAGCGCGATATAAGATAATGTAGTTTTTTTGAGCTAGGGCAATCGTTACCACAAGTATGGAACTAATAGTTCACTTAACCTACTTTTTTAAATTCTATATTATTATATGTATTTAACAAAGTTACTTTTACTAAGTTCTTTCGCAGACATGTAACCAACTCAACTTTCGAAAGAAAAATGTGTGATTCTGATAAAAACTCAGGTCAAGGTCAGGGGTGTTATCCTCAACTGCCTGTCTGGTGACCTCCAAATGCAGGTTGCTTTTAACTGGTCGATTTGGAAAATCTTGGGGAGGTCTTTTTCGAGTGATTCGAACCGCGGCGGTTCGGATCGCCCAAGTAATGTTTCTGAAGTGGACCATTCGCACCTTCGTGGTTTGAGCTGTGTAAATGGCCAAAGGTATCTTTTTGAATGGGTCAATTCGGACCACGGGGCGAAGAAGCACATGCCCATATTCCACGGTTGTTCTATTATTTATGTGACCCCTCTTCCATTCTCAGTGAGCACTAATACACTAACACTTATTATAATTGGAATAATACACATTTAAAAAATTATGTTTTCAAAAAGATTCCAGCGAGTTTTCCTTGATCTCTGCGTCCTGGAACATGGACCAAAAGTATGGTTTTCTCGAGACTATCCGGTAAGCCTAACATGGCCAGGGGTGTCATACTTAATTGCCAGTCCGGTGATTGTACGTATGGCATCGGGTACGCGCACCCGGCCTCCCCGAGCTGCTACTTTCTTATCCCCAATCCTTCCGAGCAAGTAGCATCCCAAATACCTTTTCCCGTTCCCTTAGCACAATAAATTCCTTCCCCTCCCACGCTTCAAAGTGGTTTCGATGGGCAGCAGCATCGGAACCGATATAAGCCAAACTAACTGCGCTCACCAACCCGTTTGTATGGCGTGGTGAGTATGCAAAACCCCTCATGAATTTAAGCAATACACCAAGGCCCCCAGTCCCAGGCGGCCCCACTATTCCTGACTCCGGTAGCGGTCACGGTAACGGCGGGGCAGGCGGTGCGAAAAATCTCCGGAAGAGATCCGGCTACCACCCCCAACAGAGACTGGCCCTGGTGACACACAATATTCGCACAATGAGGCTAGACGAGAAGGTCGAGGAAGTGGAAGAGGAGATGAGTAGGTTACGATGGGACATAATGGGTCTGTCTGAAGTCCGAAGAGAGGGAGAGGGCACGACAACCCTAAAGTCTGGTAACCTACTCTTTCACCGGGAGGGTGATTTAAAAAAGTCACAGCATGGTGTCGGGTTTCTCGTCCACAAGTCCCTCATCAACAACGTCATAACCATCGATAGTGTTTCCGGCAGGGTAATATACCTGATACTCAGAGTATCTAAAAGGTACTCGTTGAAGGTAATTCAGGTATATATGCCGACCGGGAAACACTCAGATGAAGAGGTGGAAGTGGTGTATGAGGACATCAGTAGGGCCATACACGCTTCTAAAACCTATTATACGATTGTTATGGGGGATTTCAACGCAATACTTGGCAAGCGGAGCGATGGAGAGTCCAGAGTGGGACAGTTTGGATATGGAGACCGGAATGACAGGGGTCATAGGCTGGCTGATTTTCTGGAAGAAGAGGGACTCTATGCGATGAACTCTTTCTTCCAGAAGCCGCCTCATAGAAAATGGACTTGGATAGGGCCCAGCAGAAGGGACCAACCCCCTGTCAAAAACGAGATAGACTTCATCTTGTCGACGAGGAGAGAGATATTTAACGATGTCTCTGTGATCAATAGGATTAAAATCGGTAGTGATCACCAAATCGTAAGAGGCATCGTGAATATCAATCTCAGACGAGAGAGGACTCGCTTGATGAAGTCTACGCTCCGACCATCACCGACCCATATCCAAAATGTCGACAGTTTCCAACTGGAACTCTCAAATCGCTTCGATTGCCTGAAGGATTGCGTTTCAGTGGACGAGTTTAACAATGGGCTGGTAAAGACTGTCCAGGAGGTGGGATCGAAGTTCTTTAGGTCCCGCCCCAAACACAAACCTCAAAAGATCTCACCCCAAACCCTAAATTTGATGGCCACGCGACGATCCATGCCGCTGCAGACCTCGTATGACGCGGATGTGCATCGACAGCTCAATAGACAAATCCAATAATCCTTGCGGCACGACAGTCGCTCCTTTAATACCGAGCGTATTAAGGAGACGATAGAGCAAAAAAAAAAGGCTCCAAAGTGTTCGCAATGGTGGAGTCTATTGGGCAAAGTCGATTAACAAAGCTGAAGACGGAGGATGGCGGTGTGGCTTCGACAAAGGCCGAGGTGCTGGGAGAGATTGAGAGGTTTTATGGACAGCTCTATACCTCAATAGCCAAACCCATTGTCAGCTTGGCCAAAGATCCGAGAGCCAAGCTAACCCGACACTATACCGAAGACATCCCGGACATCAGCCTGTACGAGATTAGGATTGCCCTCAAACAGCTTAAGAACAACAAGGCGCCGGGCGAGGACGGAATTACAGCAGAGCTTCTGAAGGCGGGCGGAACTCCGGTGCTGAAAGTCCTTCAGAGGCTCTTTAATTCCGTCCTGTTCGAGGGCATTACGCCAGAGGCGTGGAACAAGGGTGTGGTGGTTTTGTTCTTCAAAAAGGGTGATAATACTCTACTGAAGAACTACAGACCTATCACACTCCTGAGCCACGTCTATAAGCTGTTTTCGAGGGTGATCACGAATCGTCTCACGAACAGGCTCGATGCCTTCCAGCCTCCCGAACAAGCCGGTTTCCGAAAAGGCTACAGTACCATAGACCACATCCATACGCTGCGGCAGGTTATACAGAAGACCAGAGAGTATAACCGGCCATTATGCTTAGCGTTTGTGGACTATGAGAAAGCCTTTGATTCGATCGAAGTATGGGCCGTGCTTCAGTCTCTTCAGCGATGCCGCATCGAATTGAATTACGGGTCCGAAACGTGGTCCCTTACTATGGGAGTCATATGAAAGCTCAAAGTCGCTCAAAGAGCTATGGAGAGAGCTATGCTCGGTGTTTCTCTGCGAGATCGAATCAGAAACGAGGAGATTCGTAAGAGAACGAAGGTCACCGACATAGCTCAGCGGATTAGCTCTTTGAAGTGGCAGTGGGCGGGGCACATAGCGCGTAGAACCGATGGCCGATGGGGCAGAAGGGTTCTCGAATGGCGACCACGTATCGGCAAGCGCAGCGTCGGACATCCACCAACCAGATGGTCGGATGACCTCACTAGGTCGCAGGAAGACGCTGGATGCAGGCCGCTTTCAACTGGTCGTATTGGAAATTCTTGGGGGAGGCCTTTGTCCAGCAGTGGACTTCTTGCGGCTGATATGATGATGATGATGATCCGGTAAGCGCCACGCTATGTGGCCGAAGAAATTAAGAAGCCTTTGGAGACACATTGAAGATAGTCGGTCTCGAATGCCAAGTTTCTGCACAATAGACACATTTGTGTGGTGTGCTGTCCAAGGAATTCTTAGCATGTTTATCTATACGCGTGTTTGGGAGCGTGAACGTCATTCTTGCCGCTAACTCGAACGCAATCTTGTAGAATACACAAGTCGTTTTAAAATAATAAAACTACTGGCAGTAATCCACGAGTTATCCTTAACGCCGCACTTCAAGTAACTATTTTATCGTTGAGTGAGTATCCTACGACACAAGTTCACAATTTACTAGCTCAATCTGTGTGATATATCCCTATATACCTATTTATTTTCAAAAAGAATGGTCGAGGTTAACATTGGGGACATGGACAAGTGGAAAGAGATAAAAAATACCTTTTCTCAGCAGTGGGACACAACATATCCCTATCCTTACTAATATTATAGTACGAGTTTGTTTGTTTGTTACGCTTTCACGCTATAACTACTGAACCGATCATCATGAAATTTTGCATACAAGTTCTATGAAGTACGGAGAAGGGCATAGGCTACCTTTTAGCACAGCTGGAGACCTTTACTCGTGAAAATTTCTGGCCGAAGGGTGTCGTCTTTCGGCGTTATCGCGGGAGGCTACCCGACACCCCGTTACAGTGTTTGGCGTCACAGACTAAACGCACCAATTAGTGATTATTATTAGAGTTATATTTTATATTTATGTTAGTTTTAAGGTATATATTCATATGGGCCATGTTTTGTAATCTTCATTCCATGTTTTGCCTGAAATAAATGATTTGATTGATTGATTGGTTGATTGATTTAAACCCGGGAAAATGTACTATTCCCGGGATGGGCATTGACGCGGGCAGAGCCGCGGGTGAAAGCTGGTATCAAAATAAAACAAAAACAATGAGAAGAGTATAAATATGAATTTTTATTATTACATTATTATTATTATTCCGACTATATATAATATAAGGACCATTAATTTAATTGACGTCTCTCTTTACTACACCGAGGCAAGACGTCGACATTCTGATTACATACGAAATAATGTTGATACAACGGGACATATCGTTCTCTGAATATCCTCGTGTATTGTAGCATTTCCTGCAATATTTAATAATTCCATTTGTGAATTGCATAATGTAGATATGTTACAGTCAATTTGTATAATTTATGCAATGTATTCAATGACTGGGTATTGACTATAATGATTAAGGCATTCAGGCAATGTTTGATATATCATTCGTTTTAAACACTGAATGCGCAGCCGGTAATGTGAGTTTTCACTTCTGCCGGCACTCCGGGAGTGCCGGCAGAAGTGAAAACTCGCCTTTGTTTCGAAAATTCGTAAGACGGACACGTAACCTGAGACCGCCAGGTTACGTGTCCGTCTTACGAATTTTCGATCAGTAACGTGTCCTGACGCGAGTTTAAAATTTTTTACCCATCCCAAATAGTGCACAATGCCGCTAAAGAAGTATAAAGAAGTTAAGTTATCACTTCAATAAAACACCAAATTTAGTGCCTCGATTAAGCAAAAAATGAAATGCATTAAAAGTGGCCTTTTACGTGAGTCCAGTAGCCGAGCCAAACCAGTAAGCCAAGCTGGCTTATGGATTGGCTTTGATGATGAAAACATATAGGTTGGTTACTGGCCTGGCTGGATTATTAGTACTGGCTGACTGGCCTAAAAATGAACATGGACCAGACGAAAATAATGTCAAATGTCCACGTTGTGCCTGCACTGGGTAAGTAATAAAACATATAAACACAAAATATATATAATTTAAGATAAATATCAACGAAACATATAATTTTGGTCAGTATAATTATCAAGTAAAATAAAAATAGAAAGAAATAAGTTTAAAAAAACTAAAATCTTTTATTATAACAATCATTCAACATATCGAACCTTTATTATACCGTTTTATTATTATAAACTTTAAAAAATCGATTAGTTGTTAGGTATAATAAACTTTATATATACATATTAGTACGGATAATAATCATTGGTTATACGAATTAATTGGGAAAAGATTCTCAATACATACCTAATAATTAAATCTCAATTTTATTTTATGAGTTTCTTCCATATCTCCAATGTTCTTCATTATATCTTCACCAAATTAAAATGGGACCAACTTGGCAGTAGAGGCTTTTAAATAAAAAAGAAATATCAAAATCGATTCACAATTGGTAAAGGTATCGTGTAACAAACATAAAAAAATAAAAATAAAGACAGTCGAATTGATAACCTCCTTCTTATTTGAAGCCGGTTAGTAAATTATCTTATTTCTTTTTATAGAACGCCTAGCCAAAAATTAATAGCCACCTGACGATCTCGTAAACGCAAAAAAAATATTAATAAAACAAGAAGAAAGATAACAATATATTAAAATGGAAATCTGAATATTACGAGTGTGAATTTCTTCGAGCTATAGTCTCGAATATAAGTTAAAAAAAATAAGAAAAATAGGTATACTACAAAAATACTTAGAAAAATTGTGATACATACAAAATGCGCGCGCATTTTGTATGTATCACAATTTTTAAAATTTATTTCTAACTTTGTCCTAATATTTAAATGCAAAAAAATATTGTAAAAAATATTTCTTCTTTTTAAAAAATTGTGATACATACAAAATGCGCGCGCAAATTGTATGTATCACAATTTTTGAAATTTATTTCTAACTTTGTCCTAATATTTAAATACAATATTTAATTTAAATTTTAATTTAACTTTAAATTGTAAAAATTAAATATAAATTTAAATTACAATTTAAATCATAAATTTAAATTGTAATTTAAATTTTAATTTAAATTGTAAAAAATATTTATCTATTTTAAAAAAAATTGTGATACATACAAAATGCGCGCGCATTTTGTATGTGTCACAATTTATTAATTTATTTTATACTTTGTCCTAATATTTACATACAATAAAATATAGTAAAAATTATCTTTCTACTTTTGAAAAAATTGTGATACATACAAAATGCGCGCGCATTTTGTATGTATCACAATTTTTTATATTTATTTCATACTTTGTCCTAATATGAACATGCGATAAATTATTGTAATAATTTCTTTTATTTATTATAGTTTTTTTGTAATCCTATGAAATTAATGACTTCTTGTATTACTTTCGGTTTGATTCACTAATAAAATCGATTACCTATTATTTACTCCGAATTTTTTACAAGAAAATGAAGTTTATGAGCTAGCGCGAATTTGAATTATTTCGTAGGTATTACTGAAATAATTCAAATTCGCAAAATAGACATGGGTTTATACTAATTAGCTGGTATATTTTCTACGTTATATATTTTTTATACGTATATATTTTGATTTCTATAGATGTTAATTCATATTTATTTTAAATACTATACTTTATGAATGGTATACATTTTGGCATGTATATTGCACAAGTTGTATAACAGGTGATATTTAGTATTCATAAACGTTATAAAAAATGGGTTTATGGATTTCGAATTGAAAATTTTATGAATATTATAGCCTTTAAAAATATAATCAGTAATGATTATGTCAAGTTAACATTATATCTTTTGAACTTTATTGAAATGAAAATATATAATTTGTTATTATATCAATCAATACGCACCCGCCTGCACTGGTATCTGTTGGGAGCTCCATCCTTGAAGCTGTGGATCAATATGTCTACTTGGGTCAGTTGAACCAGGTTGGAAGTTCCAGCTTAGAGGACGAGGTCTTTCGACGAATCCGACTCAGCTGAGCAGCGTTTGCAGTGTCTTCTCGTCCAAAATACCTCAGTCCCTCAAGACGAAAGTCTATAATCAATGTGTGTTACTAGTGATGACTTACGGGTCCAAAACGTGGTCCCTTACTAATAAGAAAGCTCAAAGAGCTATGGAGAGAGCTATGCTCGGTGTATCTCTGCGATATCGAATCAGAAATGAGGAGATTCGTAAGAGAACTAAGGCCACCGACATAGCTCAGCGGATTAGCTTTTTGAAGTGGCAGTGAGCGGGGTACATAGCACGTAGAACCAACGGTCGATGGGACACAAGGGTTCTCGAATGGCGAAAACGTACCGGCAAGCGCAGCGTCGGACATCCACCGACCAGATGGTCAGATGACCTGACTAAGGTCGCAGAAAGACTCTGGATGCGCAGGCATCTTCCAACCGGTCGTATTGGAAATCCTTGGGGGAGGCCTATGTCGAGCAGTGGACTTTTTGCGGCTGATATGATGATGATTTGAATAAAAATTTATTACAAGAATTTATTTGAATGTAATGAAAAAATATCCCAAATTTATATTTGAACTCATTCCGTATCAGAAGATACGCAACTTTGCCCAAAATAAATTATCGGCAGAGAATACGTTGTCAGCTCTAGAGGCCATGGAAAACAGGAAAAAACACCTGAAATATGGAAACGATATCGATGATTGTGTAGATTAATGGCTCGAACGTAACTTAGTGACAAAAGTCGCGGATATTTGATGCTGATAAGCTGTAGGAATTCCAGAAAATGGTAAATTCTAAAGCTTTTTAGTTATTCGATAAGCATTGAAATAGTTTTAACGAAATGAAGATAGTTAAGTGAAATAAGGTCGTAGGAAGACGCTGGATGTAGGCCGCTTCCAACAGGTCGTATTGGAAATCCTTGGGAGAGGCCTATGTTCAGCAGTGGACTTCTCTTCTCGTAGCTGATATGATGATGAAGTGAAATAATGTCTTCAGACATTCTCAAAGTGTGCTCATCAACACCGCAGAGCTTCGGGAAAATCCCTTTTCTTTTCCGTGGCTCAGTGGTTAACACGCCAGCCTGCGAGACGAGGTGCCCAGGTTCGACCCGTGGTCAGGTCAAGATAGAAAATATTCTTTTTCAGATGGATTGGTATGGGTCTTGGGTCATCATCATCATTTCGAGTAGGTGTCACGGACAATCGACCATGCACACCCTGGTGTCAGAGTTCTTTGGAACCGCCTCTCGGCCTCTGACGTGGTTTCTTTAACGACTACCAGATAGTAGCCGGGACCACCGGCTTAACGTGCCTTCTGAAGCACGGAATCATCTTTATTATCAGACAATCAGGTGATTCAAGCCTGCAATGTCCTAACCAAACTGGAAACCACTAAACAAAGTATGCTTCCGGTGGGAATCGAACCCACGACCCCCGGGTCAACAGGAAAACGCCTTAACCACTGGACCACGGCGGCTGTTAATTGAGGTCTTGATGTATATCTTTATATGTATTTGTTATAAAATATTGTGTCGTTGATTAGTATCCCATAACACAAGTCTCGAACTTATTTCAGGTCTAGCTCAATCTGTGTGATTTGTCCGTATTATATTTATTTATATATTTATTATCTATTTTCGGCGGGATCTTGAAGTAAATAAAATAAATAAATAAATAAAAGGGAAGGGAAGGGTATAAGGAGAGGCATTAGCAGTGTTAATTTGCACCTACATTTCCCCCGTATTTACAGAAGCTACAGATTTGTCTCTGCTCTCGTCAACAAGAAGTTTGGGTCCGTTTAATATTTGAGAACCGCTGATTGTTCTTGTAAACTTTGTGAGCACAACGTCTCCGATGGCTCTGTTACGTTGAAAGAATGAAGGAGGATTGGGGGGCGAAGAGAGCATACCTGGTCCGGTCGATCGTTCGCACGCCGGTGGGCCGTCCCAAGTATAGCTGAAGCGACATAGTAATGGTGGAAAAATAAGAGGAAATTTCTTTGCCTGGGAAATGGGACACAAATGGTTAAAAAAGAAAAGAAATCGTATAGCATTTAGCGTGTTAACCACTGAGCCACGGAGACGGTCAAATTAGTTTCAATCCATTGGCTATTACACAGTGAAAATTTTGATCGTTTTAGACCCTTAAAGGGGTGACTCAGACCATCAAAGTGAACAACTTTTCTATGGGACCAACGCTGGGAACTCAAAAAATTCGACATTCTTATACAAACTGGATGTGCGGCGGAACTATTTTGTATGGAAATGACTGATTTTGAATAGAAAAAGTTGTTCATATTAATAGTCTGAGTCAACCCTTTAGGGTCTAAAACGATAAAAAATTCACCATGTAATGTATATACATTTTCGAAGAAGTATTACGAATACAATGTAACAAGCTACAGCCATAATCGTCGCCGTTTCCCGAAACGTAAATTTAAGGATTTTCAAGGCAAGAGTGAATGCATTATTTGAGTTTGCGTGTACCACCCTGGACCTCATCGTTGCTAGTTATCAGGCAAAGGATCAAATACATTTAAATCAACAATAATAAATACATAATAATGTGTTTTTATAAGAATCTCGGATCCATGGAAACAGGAAAAATATACCTTAAATGTTTGAATAAATGAAAGAAAAAATGGGAACGTCATTGATTGCGTAGGTTAATGGCCCGAGCGTAATGAAGTGACAATGGTGGCTGATACACGATACGGATAAGCTGAATTGGGAATTCCGGGAAAAGATAAATCTATAGCAACAAGTTTTACAAATTTGGCGTTTTGTTGTTTTTTATTCGATCGTCTTTCAATATACGCCCATCATTACAAAATATCTAAAAAAAAATATTTTTTTATAAAAATTCACAAAGTTATTTGTACAGGGTGGCCAATAAAAAGGTACACAGTTTAGTTTTGTAATTTTATTCTATGAAATATAAAAATAATTTAAATTTAGAATTCCTTGTTAAATATAGTAATTAGGGCCAGCATTTAAACATAGAAACTAATTTAAATAAACTAAGAAATCAAATATGGTGAAAAAATTACATGCGGGCGGGACCAGGGACCGGAACCGCTTACCTTAACCGCGGTTTTTGATAGGGTTTTTCATAGAATTGTTTTTAAAAACCCTATCGATACGGTTAGCATATCATTATTGTAACCCTATCAAAACAGTTACCGTATCAATACGGTAAGCATATCATCAAGTTAACTTGATGAAAGGCTAACCAAAAGTATAGAGTTAATGCATGGAAGGTGTAACCCTATCAAATGAATAACCATATCAATAAGGTTATCATATCATTGAGTTAACTTGATGAAAGGTTAACCATAAGAATAGTGTTATTGAATGTAAGCGCATACCCTATTCCAAAAACCGTATGATTGGGTTTTGGAACACCGTCGAGCCATTATAATCTCTATTTGAAACTACATTAGACCTATTATTGCAAACCTTATGGACGACAGCGCACACGGCGCGAGCGGTTTTGGTCATATAAAGGCCGGCGGGACTTCGTTTGGGAATCTACGCTGCAGGAAGTCAGACAAAAATAAACCTTTTGCGATATATATTATGCACAAAATACAGACGGTTTTTTTGGATTCGGCAAATCTTTTCGGTTAAGTTCACGTAATAATAATTACTAAGACGGCAGAGACGAGTGTCTAAACAAAACACTTTATTCATTGTGTTGTTTTTAACCGACTTCAAAAAAGGAGGAGGTTTCTCAATTCGACCGTATATATATTTTTTTTATGTTTGTTCGCGGATAACTTCGTCGTTTATGAACCGATTTTGATAAATCTTTTTTTGTTAGAGAGGACATATTCCGAGTGTGGTACGATGATAAGGAAACCACGACCTGATGATGGAATCCTAGAGAAATCGAGGAGAACCTTCGAAAATTGTACTGGCGGCTAGTACGTTTGTTACTTTTTTCCTTAGGTATGTTAAAGCACTAATATTTAATGAAGGTCTGGGGTCGATCTGATGATGGAGCGAAAAGGCATTCGAGGGAACTCCTCAACGATTTACAGCAATCACCTGGTGTTTGGGTTTGATTAATTTGTATTGATGAGATCTTTACACATAGATGGGTTGCGACTGTCATTAGAGGTTTGATGATGATGACGACGGACAGTCAAAGGAACTCCTCAACATTTTACAATAGCTACCTTGTGTTTGGACTTCATTAATTTTTGTTGATGAGAACTTTGCACCCATATGTGTTATAAGTACCATTACAGGTCTGATAATGGAGACGATAGACAGTCGAGGGAATCCCTCAACGATTTACAGCAGTTACCGTTTGTTTATGGTTCAATATACCTATTAGCTTGAGTTGTGATGAGAAAGGTTGATAATACTGGCACCGACTTCAAAATTGTATAAAATACTTATTGAATCATTTCTGATTAACTAAATTACAAAATACGAATTACTTTGTGCTTAGTAAATTTATATTTTACTTTTTAGTCACCAGGTTGAAGTCGGTTTTTTTTTTGTTAAAAATTATTTTTATGATATGCAAACTTTGTTTAGTGCGTTTCTTTTTAGGGTTCCGTACCCAAAGGGTAAAAACAGGACCCTATTAATTTCGCACCGCCGGCCGTCTGCCTATTTGTCCGTCTGTCACCATTCTGTATCTCATGAACCGTGATAGTTAGACAATTGAAATTTTCACAGATGATGTATGTGTTGCCGCTGTAACAACAAATACAAAAAAATAGAATTAAATAAATATTTTAGCGGGCTGCCATACACCAAACGTGATTTTCCGATATTGATAACGGCAACAGGTAAACGCTTGAACTATTTACAGAATATTTAGTTATATATTCACTTTAAAAATAATTAATCAAATAAAAATAAAATTTATTTTAAAGGGGGGCTCTCATACAACAGACATTATTTTTTGCCGTTTTTGTAGATAACGGTACGGAACTCTTCGGGCGCGAGTCCGACTCGTACTTGGCCGGTTTTTTCTTTTAATTATTATTAATTGTTAATATAATTATAAGCATAGATTTAAAAAAACCGGCCAAGTGCGAGTCTGACTCCCGCACGAAGGGTCTCTTACCATTATTTACTAACGTCTAAAAACGAGCTCACATAAGACTGTGGTAACCACGGAGTGTGGTAGCTGAAGAAAGATTTATAAAGTACTACTTAACAAAAGAAATTAGAAAAAAAAATCCATTTGAGTACCACCATGAGTAGAGCAAGCGCTGGTAACAAGATTTCATAGGTATATTACCTACTTTGGTTTCCGAGCGTAATAGATACCAAGCAACTTCCTATCGTTCCGCCAAGCGCCGCGCGCTGTCGAACGTAAACACATTGCTATTATTTTAGGTATTATTATTATTAAAGCTACTATGATTTTGTATTTATCTTACTTTACGTGATTCAAAAATTTATATTCGGTAGTTGTTGTACGTAACTAACAACTGTCTAATTTTTAATTTAATTTGTATGAAATTTTAATTCACCGAGTTTATTTATAAGTTGGTCAATCTTTAATTTATAAAATCTACTTAGCTTTGATAGTATTCCTTTAAACTTCGTTATATGTACTACTGCCGTGAATTTTTTCTCGGGTTCATATACAACCATTTAGTAGATAGAGACACTGAACTGTAACAAAAATTTGTACTATAAAACCAAATATTTCCGAAACGGATAAGTAAATCGAAAAATGATGTTCAGAAGCTCACAATATTTTTAAAAGACCTATGCTACAACACCCCATACGTAGAAGTTAGTTGTGAAAAAAAATTACTATGAGAACTAAATTGAGTTTAAGAGCTACACCAAAAAAAATTTTTAGAAAGATTTATATTACCACTTTTTCGGCATGATTAATATACATATCCATACCAAATTACAGATCTTTAGTACTTATAGTCTCTGAGTAAAACCGCGGACAAACAGGCGGACAGACATAGCTAAACTATAAGGGTTCCTCGTTTACTACGAACCCTATATATTACTAGATTATCAGTGCGTAACGTCATGTAAAAGTGTGTCATGTACTCTACGAGTGTGGACACTCTCCCCAAACTATGGCGCACCTCCTCTCCTGTCCAAGGTGCCCGAACACCTGCACTCTGGACGATCTCCTTACAGCATCTAAGGAAGGAATAGAAGTGGCCCATTATTGGGCTGCAAAAATATAGGTACCATCGACACGAAAAGAAGAAGAAGAATGTGAGTGAAAGTTTGAGATTTGTGCGTCTATTAATTATTAAGATTTTAATTAAAATCTGATTCTGCCAGGATGATGATGATGGAAAGCTGATAAAATATTTAGTAGGTGTAAATATCATGGTATTTCACCTACGGTTGGATATTTAATGATATTTCTTAAACTACTGCGTGTATTGAGCTGATTTTTTTGCGAACTAATATTTTACTTACCCTTACAAATAGTTTGATAACTATCAACTTCCGAACTAATAGAAAAACGGATCAAATCGGCTGTCAAAATTCCTGGCGTCCGAATCATGGCAGTTTTTCTCATAACTTATTTACTTCGCGAGTGATGATGTCTTGCCACTTCAGGTGTTAAAACTTAAGATATCATATTATATACTTACCTAGGCATTGTAGACTATTATAAAGTACAAACTAATGTCAATAATAATTCTCTAGGTCCTATATTTAAAGTACAGGAGTCAAAATACCTGATTTCATATTTTCATTTCAATCTCTGAATGGTAACATTTTTAGAATTTTTTTTTACAAACATGACGTACAAATTCGTAACAGTGTGTGTGTAAAGAAATTAAATTCCTACGCCGTGCCGATTATGAGGTCCAGCAATCAGCCAAACTTTACCCCAGCAAAAATTTGAATATCGCCAGGTCTGGAGACGCACAAATTTTATTTACAATAAATATATTCTAAATACAAATTATTTTATCAGCTTTCACTCGGATCCGAAAATTTTTGCTGGCGTAACGTTTGAAATGACATCCTGGCAGAATCAGATTTTAAATAAAATCTCAATAATTAATGGACGCACAAATCTCAAAATTTCACACACATTTACATGACGTTACGCACTGATAATCTAGTAATATCACGTTTAAATATTCAGTACTTTTTGTCAGTAAAAAGTACTGAATATTTAAACGTGACATCTTTTCGGAGAGTGTGCGTTACGCCAGCGTAACGCACACTCTCCGAATAGATGTCACATTTTGCCATTTAAACGGAAAGGTAATATAAGCCTTCAACGTCCATCCGTCCGTCCACATGACTATATCTATTGAATCGAATTAGATAATAATTCAAAATATTTCACAGATTTTGTAAACTTTTTGTCGCATACAAGAAACTTGTTTTTTTGTGTTATTTCTCGATTCTGCAAAGTAGCAATTAATTTATTAAAGAGAGTTCAAACCACAGAAAATCAAGAACAATCGTGTCCTTACAAGTAAGAGTTTGCACCTCATAATTGCATAGAAGAGGTTTCATACAAGAAGCGAGGTTTTGTAGTTTACACTTTTTGTTTGTTTGTTTGTATATTTCAACAATAAAATCCTACATTATTTCTAATGAACATATAGAAAAAATGCCAAACATATATCTACCCGTGCAAAGCCGGGAAGGGCCGCTAGTCAAACACTAACGTAGGTAACTCTAAATGTGTGCTACTCATACTTGGCCAGCTTTATTAATTTATATACGTCAAAAATATATTGTAGTTACCTTATCTATAGGTGTGCTATTTTCAAACCAACGACTTTTCTAAATGACAGATTTTTATATGGAAACTTGTACGTCTTTATCGAATCGCCCGTTCACAAATAGTACCCCTAAAACCACGCACCCTTTCCTTTGTCTCACACCCCCGCAAATTTTCGGGAAAGTCGTGGAAAGTGACTTTATTATTATTTATTTCTGGCATTATTTAGAATAAAAATATAATACGTCAATCGGCTCCCTTAGCCTGGGTGAAATGGATATTGACTTCCTATGGCGTTATTGTTGGAACTAATCCCAGGTCTGGTGGCAGAACCTTTTTATGCTGCTAGTTTAGCACCTTGTTAAAGTCCAAATACCATCTGTACTTCGCCGCAAGGTTCGCGAGGAATTTAATATCATTATGCTCATAAATAAATGTGAGTAAAAATACTTCAAATGATTACCATATTATTTAATCAACATTTAGTAGGTACTATTTATATAATTATACTTTATTAAAAATACAATTTAAAACATTTTTGAATCAATTACAGTTTTTGAAAGACGAATACGCGGAATAAGTGTTAGGGAGGCACAATCGGCCTAAACGTTCGGCTTGTGACGCATTTATCTCTCTTCCACCATTATCACGTAAAATTATCGTCCGTGAATCGACTTTACAGACAACCAGATAATTTTTTTTTATTGGCATATTTTAAAATATTATATGAGTGGTCGCAAACCAGCACACTAACGGTCGTAGTCTGATGAAAGTGGTCACAAACCGTTTCCACTTTTTCAGCATTTTTATAATAAAAGTGAAGTTTTTAAATGTAATGATGAAAATATGTGCCGCGCGTGCGCGTTCCAACCCTAAACTCAGAGTGTAAATAAACATAAAAATATGTTTCTTTTCTTGTGATTTATTAAAATAATATGTAGTCATATTTTATAGATTTAAAATTAAAACGTTTAAAGCGTATCGTAAGTTCAACATTGCAAATCACCAAAATAAAAAGCTTGTCATCATTTTAATGGAAGGGATTTACTTGATGGATTGACAGCTAATCTATACTAATATTATAAAGCTGAAGAGTTTGTTTGTTTGAACGCGCTAATCTCAGGAACTACTAGTTCAAATTGGAAAATCATTTTTGTGTTGGATAGTCTTTTTATTGAGGAAGGCTTTAGGCTATAAAACATCACGCTGCGATCAATAGGAGCGAAGCATCAATAAAAAAATGTTTTAGAACCGGGGGAAAATTATTCATCTATACTAAGAAAAAACTAATTAATCACTAGTGGTTTTGTGAGAACAGTAGACCTCGCGAACCCTTACAACCAACATCCACATTTGCCCTCCAGTGCTCTAAAATATATCTGTTACTGTTATGCTAATTGACTAAAGGATGATTTCCTTCAGTTACGTCGTCATAGTTACTACGCACCATTTTCATACTTGTCATACCATAGATTTGTATTTACGACATCATACTGAATGCACTAATTCAAAAGAATATACAGAAAATCGATTTCAGACAACTTTTGGGCAAATTGCCGACTATAAACACGTTCAAGTTTATCGTATAAAAAAGTTGTTCAGACAAAAAAATTGCGTCGTAATAAGAATAACAAAAAAGTCTATAATAGCATTTTTGATTTTCTTTTCAAATAGCTGTACTATGAGTTTTTTCAGTTTAGAACCACCATATTTCCGCCATTTTTAAAAATTTCAAAAATCTGGCTCGACAAAAAGATCTGCTCATATTACCAAACCTGCTCACAAAATTTCATGAGAATCGGTTGAAATGCGACCTGTAGGCGAGAACAGACAGACAGACAGACAGACGGACAAAAGAATTTTCGGCCTGTCGAAACTGAGACGCTTCGCTCGCTTCGCTCGCTCGGTCTATAATAACTGAAATTGCCGCGAACGAAGTCGCGGGCAACAACTAGTTATCAATATTTTGCTTTGTTTTATAAGGAACAACAGCAAATCTTTCTATTCTGTGATGATCAAATGCCGTAAAAACTGTTTATCTGCAACCATTTAATCACTTGGGCATATACTCTACACTTCCTATATACCTACTTGTAAATTTTTATCAGAAACTGACACAAACCTTTTTTTCCCCCTACGCCGTTTACTAGCTGCAACTAACATAGGTATTCTGTGCTTTCAGGCTTACAGACACCACATCAAAATTTAACGCACAGTTACATATACTACAATTAGGATATTCCATATTTATATGTATTTCTTTTTCATACACGGCGCAATCGGTACCTATTCGTTACGACACGTCCGCCGCGCCGCTGCCGGCCTCCCGCTGGCGCCTCGCTCCTTCCTCGCCCCGCACCAACCACGCGTATACTGCATCGCGGTCCGCGAAATATTATTCGCGCGTATTTACAATTGAATTTTTAATTTCTGCTCATGCCAAAATACTAGTAGCTTTTAGATTTTGCCGACAGAAAAAAAGAAAAATAAATACCAATAACTTTATTACTTGTACCCTCATCTGTATTCATGTTGATTATCGATATTTGGAAAAAAACGGTCAAGTGCGAGTCGGACTCGCGCACGTAGTGTTCCGTACCGTTATCTATAAATACGGCAAAAAAATCTTTTTTTTTGAAGTGAATATATAACTGAATATTCTGTGAATATTTCAAGCGACTTCCTGTTGCCGTTATCAATATCGAGCAAAACCAAGCGGCAACAGAAATACATCATCTGTGAAAATTTCAACTGCCTAACTATCACGGTTCATGAGATACAGCCTGGTGACAGACGGACAGATAGACAGACAGACGGACAGCGGAGCGAAATTAACAGGGTCCCGTTTTTACCCTTTGGATACGGAACCCTAAAAAGAACTAAGTGCAGCACTATGCGTCCTGCCGTCTTTCACTAACAATGGATTTTGAAGTTTTAAATGAAGGATAAATATGTAATATGTAAATAAAATTAACTTGCATTACCTAAATGTGAAAAGTGCCAACGCGAAAGTTTACTTTAATATTAATGGCATGTTTATAATTTCACAGTAAAACCGTACAGTTTTTAATTGTCGAGACAGTTCAATTATTTGAACTGTCTATATGTTTATACATAGCCTCTGTTCAGCGCCTGTTTTATTCCGAACATAAATAAAGGCTTTGGTTAAAAACGCGCTGAAATGCGCGAAAGAGACAGGCAATAATCAATAAGGTTAACCTTATGATTAAATACACAATCGTTAGGGTTTCAAGTTGATTGAGTTAACTTATTAATAAAGTTAATCAACGATATTGTTAACCATTTGATAGGGTTAATCCAATGATAGGGTAAACCTTATGATAGGGTTTTACACATGAAAGGGTTACCTAATAGATACGGTTAACCAGTTAATAAGGATAACCGTTCAATAGGGTTATCAAATCGTTGGAGTAACCCTATTGTTGTGATAAGCATATCCATTGGGTAATCATATCATAGGGTTTCTCTATTAATCAGATTAGCCCCGAACACGGTTTTCCGGTCCCTGGGCGGGACTCGGACCGGCGATCTATGTACGACCTATGCTCTGCCATCTGAGCTACCGCACAATTCAATCTCGGCGCCGAAATTCTCCACCATATCCCATTTCCCCTTATACGTATTAAGTCTTACGTCACCTACACAATTACTCGACTTTTACAAGTCAAGATTATAATAGCATTGTATATGCAAAAAATAAAACACTTATAAAATATGGAAACTAATGTCAGACAATTGCGCTTTTCGCAGCATCGGAGATGTGAACCCTTTTTTATCGCGTTTTTCATCACATTTCCTGCGTTATCTCAGTGACTTTGTCTCGAATATTTTGTTTTAATTGTTGAAGGTTAATTGGTCTGTTATCATAGTCACGTCCCTTTAGATAGCCCAGATTTAGGTAGCACAGAAAAAAGTCAGGAGCTACTAAATCAGGCGATCTTGGGAACCATTCAATGTCCCCGTCTCTTGAAATTAGTCGACCAGGAAAAGCTCTTTATAATGATTCTAAACTGCCTCCGTGGTCCAGTGGTTAAGGCATTTGCCTATAGAACCGGGGGTCGTGGGTTCGATTCTCACGGAAAGCATACTTTGTTTAGTTGTTTTCTGTTTGGTTAGGACATTGCAGACTTGAATCACCTGATTGTTTGATAATAAAGATGATTCCGTGCTACGAAAGGCACATTAAGTTGTTAAAAGAACCAAAATATTTATGCCATTTTATCTACGAAAAATATATTACATTGCTTCCATATACTAATGCATTTTGGTGCTCTATTTATATAGATTTTCTTCAAATTAAACACATTGATAGCTTTACATCTAAACTTCGATCAACAATCTAAAGGTAAAGCTTGAAGTTCTACAGCAGCGGTGATTGTCGTGCATCACAAATATTGATGACGTAAATTCACCTACTTCACGTGTCCGAACCTCGACCAAGCGTCAAAGTTGGCCGCATCTATTGACAGTCCGCGCGCAAGTGTTTTTGCAGCTGGAAGGCTGCAAAAACTAAAAAAATGCCAGATGCGTGAAAATTAACTGCAAAAGCCCAAAAATTACAAGCACCCGAAGGTAAGGACATATTCAGTAGGTGTTAAAAAGTCGGCACGCTCGGTTTCATACAAATCATCTATTTAGTAGAAAGAGATAAATCTATATTTTGCCGCGCATTTAGTATGAAATTAAAGCACGTGACGCGACATAGTCGCTGTCATTTCATTAAAGCGTGGCACTTGTTATTGCCAGACCGCACAATTAATCATTTCGGCCTGAAACCACCTGTGAATAGCATTATTATTACTTCACAAGGACGATACAATATGTATTTATAGTATACATGGTAATATTTTGCTCGTTTTGGACCCTTAAAGGGGTGACTCTGAACTCTCTCTGAATGAACAACTTTTCCTATGGAAACAATGCTGGGAACTAAAAAAAAATTGGACATTCCCATACAAACTGGCCGGGTGGCGGAACTTTTTTGTATGGAAATGACGAAATTTTTATTTGAGTTCCCAGCGTTGGTCCCATAGGAAAAGTTGTTCATTTTGATGGTCTGAGTCACCCCTTTAAGGTTCCAAAACGATACAAATTTCACCATGTATATAGTGTATGTAATATTAAAAGTATATTACCAAACAAGTACAGTCCCGGGACATTCGAAATTAGAATAAATGGGTATGTCTTGGATAGGCATGTAACATCCTGGTCTTCACCGTCACTTACCACTTACCATCAGGTGAGATGGGAGAAAATTTCTAATTAGTAAAAATAAATAAATAAATATATACGGACAAATCACACAGATTGAGCTAGCCCCAAAGTAAGTTCGAGACTTGTGTTATGGGATACTAACTCAACGATACTATATTTTTATAACAAATACATATATAGATACACATCCAAGACCAAGGTCTGAAAAAGATCATTTTCCATCTTGACCTGGCTGGGGATCGAACCCGGTCACTCCGTGTTGCAGGCTGGCGTGTTGACCGCTACGCCACGGAGCTAGTCGAAAAAAAAAGTATAAACTAAAATTAAACTTAAAAATTAAGTAACAAATGTAATTCAAATCGCTTCGGTCGGTGGGCAGGATGCCCAAATATCTGGCAACATTTCCTCGCTGGATGGCCAACCTCAATATTTGGCCAATATGTGAGCCAGCCCTTTTGTCACCGAAAAATTTGCCGTGTGGTTTCCGGCAGAGTAGAATATGACCACTCCAAATCTTTCCATGGATGTCGTAAGAGGCGACTCACTTAACAAAGCTCATAAACATCAATGAGACCTCTCCAACCCGTTTGGTCAGCAAGGAGAGTGTAGACCAAAACCTCTGTCTGCTCTGGCCAAGTATGGCTCGGTAGTAAAGAGAGGGGCTCCTGCAGTGGAGACTGATGATGATGATGATGACGCGAAAAACGATCTGCGCTGTTGCGGCAAGCCAGGCCGTGGTGGTCCAGATTATCGACATCTTCTCCGCACTGACAGCATTGAGGTTAATTTATCCTGGGCCCTAGATGAAGACTTACCGCTAAACTAAATAAATTTCTCTCTAGAGAGTCAGTTTTCGCAAGACAAGCAACATATGGTCTAGGAAGAATAAAAATAACTCGACCTGTTCCCTTCTCCGGAAGGAACCTTAAGTCGTTGGTCTGACGGGAGTTAAGCTACGAGTATGTCGCATACCTTTAATCTTGACACCAGTGATGGCCTTTTTGTACATAAAACAAGGCATAACATAAAACATGCAGCGGTAATTTTGGAATTTGCTTAGCATAACAAGTTGACACAGCTGAAAGATATCTAAATCTAGACTTTGACAAAGCTTTTCGGCGAAATCTAGACTAAAATTAAGTCTGTGCTCTCACAAAGCAGAGCAAATCAAATTTACTCACTCAGGTATCAAAACTTCTAAAATTAAATTTGTATTGCTAAGTTATTTGGTTATAGACTGAGTTGGTATGGGCACGAGATGACGAGAGTAGAAGATCATACACAAGCGAGGCATTGGATTTGCAGGTGAACGAAACACGGAACAGGGGACGAGCTAAAAAAATGGATAGATTGTGTCAAGGAGAGTATGAACAAGAATAAATAATAAATAAATATATATATACGGACAAATCACACAATTGAGCTAGTCCTAAAGTAAGTTTGAGACTTGTGTTATGAGATACTAACTCAACGATACTATATTTTATAAGTCTTGGTTGCGTAACATCAGGGAGTGGACTGGTATCGCGAGTGCAGCCGAACATTTTCGCCTCGCTGGAGACAAGCAGAAGTATGAGGAGCTGACTGCCAACCTTCACTAGTTGGAGAGGCACAGTTAGAAGAAAATGCAGTTACGCTTGGTTAAGCTAGGCAGTATGCTTTCCAGCAGGACATTGAATATCAGATGTACAAAATCGTACATAATACAAGCTACCTTTTACATCTAACCGTTATTAGAAAAGCATTTATGGTCATGTTGGGGAGTACCACACCATTTAACATTATTATATTGTTGACTTCACAAACATAATTTCTAACTAAAAACACGTAAGTGAACCCATTTTGTGTAATGTTAAAATAATTTCGCATCTAAAGTTAAATTCATCATCATCATTTCGAGTAGGTGCCACGGTCAATCGACCATGCACACCCTGGAGTCAGAGTTCTTCGGAATCGCCTCTCAGCCTCTGACGTGGTTCCTTTAACGACCACCAGATGGCAGCCGGGACCAACGGCTTACGTGCCTTCCGAAGCACAGAAACATCTTCATTATCAGACAAACAGGAGTTTCAAGCCTGCAATGTCCTAACCAAACTGAAAACAACTAAACAAAGTATGAACCCACGACCCCCGGTTCTATAGGCAAACGCCTTAACCACTGGACCACGGAGGCAGTTATTAAAGTTAAACTAACTCGATATTACAAAAAGACAGCTGAAAGGCGTCCAAATCTAGACTTAGAACAAGCCGATGCTCGCTCACACACAGCCGAGAAAATCCAATTTAGCCACTCGGTTGAACGTGGTTTCTACGAAATTAACTAATTAACAAACAAATGCTTCATTATTTAAAGGCTCTATGTAAACAAATATTAATTATGTTTATTTATTGTATGTAATTTTACGAAATATTATTTGATTTTATCCTTGATCGAAGATTTTAATAATAATAAGCCTTGAGCCTTGCCCCGCTGCTGGCAGAGAGGTTGGTTTAGGTTTTTATAATGTTTTTATGTTTTGTATAATATTTTACTTTTTATATAGACATTATCAAAACCTACACTTACGATTTAAAGTAAATAAAGAGGATAATAATAATAAGATATCAAAAGCCCGATTTTACAAGCTTATCGTTAGTTTCTACTGTCCCGATGTTTGTCTGAAATCAAATCCTGCAAGTTAAATTTGTCCCACATCCCGGTTACTGATTGAGCTGAAATTTTGCATGCATATATAAATCGGGTGACAATACATATACAATATTATTCGTTGCGCTGGTCTGATAACAAAGTCGGAAGGTGGCCATAACTCATAGACTAAAGGAGGTACACCAACAGCGTTTGGACTCATTTGATTTGTCTTGGAAAGCACTTTACAGTCTGGATTTTTTTATAATAAAAGCTTGTGTTAAAAAATGTAATTTTTTGAAAATAAAAGTGTTTAAGTCTTTCATGCTGGTCTGGGAGAAAATAATAAACGTAGAATGTGCCAGCTGCTTCTATTCCCGCGCAGGCCGTGGAAGCCGGTCAAGGGAATGGGCGAAAATCTAAAGAATCATGACAACAGGCGATGCGGCTAGCAACTCATCCCTATTTTGATTCCGTTTTCCACCTTTACGCCCACCAACACGCTAAATGTGGCCTTTCGGTCTTATGACTTCAGGCTCTGTCTTCCTTGGCTTGTCCTGTTGTGATAAAGACGTGATAATATGTATGTATTTGTTTAAAATGAGTGTTTAATAACTAGAGGACGTAACGAAACAACTACCGTGAGGGTAGTTGTACACTACACTAACAATGTCCCTATTACGTATGGTAGTTGGAGAAAAAGCAACATGCCGGTGGATGAAGATACCACCGCGCCGACGGAGCATTGACAACGCTGCATCAGTCATCTAGTGATCACGGCCGGCGCAACCTGGTCGAAACGTCTGGAGAAAAACGGTATGTTCACGCTAACTCTCGTTAATGCATTTAGTAAATATGCAGGCGATGCGGCTAGCAAACCATCACTATTCTGATTCCGTTTTCCACAGTCTTATGATTATGACCTTATGCCCTGTCTACCCCGTAAGGGATAAAGACGTGATAATATGTATGTATGTAAATATGCAGCGCGAATGTTTAAAAGTTCTAAATCTAGATTTGAACAAAATCTTGCTCACACAAAGCTAAGCATATTAAATTTACACATTATGTGTGCGCAGTTTGTAATATTAACTAATTTACAAACCAGTGAACAGCTAAAAGACGTCTAAATCTAGATTTAGATAAAGTCTTGCACAAAGCCAAGCAAATTAAATTTACAGATTCAAATGTGCGCAGTTTGTGAAATTAATTATTTTTTATTTATTTGGTACAACAAACAGCTCATTATTAAGTAATGGTACAATTATACATACAACAGACTTATCAGTAACGTAACCCACAACGTTATTCACAGAGTAACAAATAGTTTTATGGGCTGCTAGTTATCATAGTTATGATGCATAAAAATGTAAGATTTACAATACCTAACATAAGACAATGGCTTTTTGTGACAAAACAAAGCTTAATATATATTAATACTATATATTATTAATATATAATAAATTGTACTTGAACAATACTATGTAAATATTATTAAATGAACTAAAAAAAGGACAGTACCTATGAATGAGTTAGTTTATGCAGTCATCATCATCATTTCGACTAGGTGTCACGGTCAATTGACCATGCACACCCTGGTGTGAGAGTTCTTCGGAACCGCCTCTCGGCCTCTGACGTGGTTCCTTTAACGACTACCAGATGGTAGCCGGGACCACCGGCTTAACGTGCCTTCCGAAGCACGGATAATTTTTGAATTTGAACTCACTGCATGCATAAATGTCAATATCAACAAAATGGGTGTTATACAATTCAATATAGTTGTTTCCAGTTTGGTTAGGACATTGCTGGCTTGAATCACCTGATTGTCTGATAATAAAGATGATTCCGTGCTTCGGAAGGCACGTTAAGCCGGTGGTCCCGGCTGCCATCTGGTAGTCGTTAAACGAACCACGTCAGAGGCCGAGAGATGGTTCCGAAGAACTCTGACACCAGGGTGTGCATGGTCGATTGACCGTGACGCCTACTCGAAATGATGATGATGATACAATTCCATCACACGATGTAGAGGGGCTCTCTGTTCACTGTTTGTGCGACATGTACCGAGTGTAAATAAGGGACGAGAACGTGCCTCTCTCATAACAGCATTACGTGGTACAGTAAAGCGCAATCTATCAACAATTTCATTGCAGTCAAGACGTTTGTTGACTATTTTATGCACTGTAGATGCTTCAAGGTAATTACGCCTATCACTAAGTGTGAGCATATTATATTTGTTTAGCAATATAGAATAAGGCAAAGGCAAGTAATGCTTGAAAAACCTGTAATGCATGACCTTTAAGAATTTTTTCTGCAATCTTTCAATAGCATCCGCATATTACTATAATATGGATTCCATATCGGCACGGCATACTCTAGTTGAGCGCAAATAATTTATTTATCAGCCGTGTGGTATCCAGCAGAGTAGAATAGGGCCACTCCAAGTCTTCCCGTGGATGTCGTAGAAGGCGACTTAGGAAATACAAGCTAAACAAAGCTTATAGACATCTAAGAGACCTCTCCAACCCGTCTGGCCAGCGTGGAGAGTGTAGGCCAAGTCCTCCGGGTGCTCTGGCCAAGTATGGCCCTAGTAGTACAGAGAGGGTCGTGCTCCTGTAGCGGAGACTAAAAAGGACCTGATGAGGAAGTTATTTTTTACATGTATAGATATGTGGAGGAATACAACGCAACTTCTAACGCACCATTTAATATATAACAGCTATTATTACCACGGCTTTCATAGCACTACTAGGCTGTTTCGAAAGCTTTTAGCTATACCTAAAATATACTTCCGTAGGATTTAGTTTCTACGCCAATATAGATATATATATAATTTATCTAATAGTCTGTGTACATAATTTGGTACACTACCTACCACTAGTTATTTTTTTATGAATTTTTTGTGAGGACCGGCCCAAAAGTGGTACACGTGTTTTTTTCAGCAGTAAAACGCTCCCGCTCACACAGCTGCCAGAACAATGGATTTTCTGAACAATTCTGGGGTTCAACTGGTATCTCATGCTCCTTACAGCCCAGACCTGGCTCCGTGCAATTCTTTCCTCTTTCCAATAGTGAAAATATTCTTCTTGGGCGCACTTTCTGGAATTCGGAAGAGGATGTAGAGGCATTCCGAACGCTTTTTTTTGATTTGCCGCAAGATTCATTTTTAAAATGTTTTCAAGACTGGTTTGAAAAAATGAAGAAGTGTATTGATGTATGTGCAGATATATATGCAGGAAAAGTATATTAAAAAAAACAATAAATAATATATATCAAAATACTTAGTAGTTTTTATACAGCTAAAAACTTTCGGAACAGCCCACGTATGACAAAATAAACATATATTCACTTATACATCACTCTTCATGAGATACAGACAGACAAACAGCCAGCGGAGGCATAGTAATAAATTATTATAACTCTAATAATCGTTAAGGTAACGGAGTTTATTATCATTTGTTTAGCCGGTAGATGGGTATGGGTACGCGGCCTTCCGAGACTACTACTACTTGCTTTTCCACCCATTTATCCCAGTGAGTAGTTTTTTTTTTTTTTTTTTTTTTACTAAATATTGAATTAGGCATTTGTCTCCCATCTCACCTGATGGTAAGTGACGATGAAGACGAGGATGTTTCATGCCTATCCAAGAGATACCCATTTATTCTACTTTTGAATGTCCCGGGACTGTACTTGTTTGGGAATTCGGCCTATCGGTTTCCTATTCGGCCACTTTTTATGGTATTCGGCCGAATAGTACTTATTATTCGGCCGAATACCGAATACCAAATCATGGACAAAAAAGACACATCATATTACTCAAGATTTGTATTTACAGTGGAGCGTCGATTATCCGAACGTCGCTTAACCGAACGACCGCTTATCCGAACGTCAACGGCGCGGGTCAATGCCCACCCCCACCTCCGCCCGCGCTTTAGTTTTAGCTCGCTTGTCGCAATTCGTGCACTTGTTATTGTACCTACTCGCGTGTTTTGTGTTTCGTTTTTAATTCATTCGTGCACTTGTTAATTTTGCCGCGTGAAAGTAAACTTTTTCTTTAAAATGCCTAAACGTAAACGTGTTGTTCTTTCTATGAAAGATAAATACGAGATTAATAAACGGTTAGAGGAAGGCGAATCTGCAACCAAGTTATCCATTGAATATCAAGTTGGTAAGTCTACCATAACGGATATAAAAAAACAAAAGACGAGCATAAGTAACTTTATATCCCAGCTCGATTCTTCTGACGGATCCTCGAGTCGTAAAACGATGAAACTTGCCGCAAACACGAATTTAGATGATGCTTTATATAAGTGGTTTACTCAAAAAAGAGCCCAAGGAGAACCTATTTCTGGCCCAATACTGTGTGAAAAAGCAGTTAAATTTAACGAAAAACTGGAAGGGCCGTCTAATTTTCAAGCAAGCACAGGCTGGTTAAAACGATTTAAGTCGAGACATGGCATTCGTGAGCTTCAAATACAAGGAGAAAAACTATCTGCTGATTCATCAGCAGCTGAATCATTCAAAATCAAACTAAGGGATATAATGAACCAAGAAAAATACGCTCTAGAAAACGTTTACAATGCAGACGAAACCGGGCTTAATTGGAAAGCTTTGCCGCGAAAAACTCTTGCTTCACGTCGTGAATTAGCAGCACCTGGTCCTAAAATAAGCAAGGATCGTATCACTGCCTTAGCATGCGCTAATGCTACTGGCAGCCACCGACTGCCCATGCTTGTAATTGGTAAAAGTAAGAAACCACGTTGTTTCAAGCACGTTAATATGTCTGTCATGCCTATCGTTTATACTTCGCAAAGGAGTGCTTGGATGGATAGTACAATTTTCATGGAATGGTTTACAGAAACTTTTATACCCTCTGTAAAAGCCCACCAATTGAAAAATGGTAAAAGAGAGAAAACATTACTGCTTCTTGATAACGCCCCAACTCATCCATCATGTGACGTCCTAAATGAAAAAGACGAGTTTATAAAAGTAATGTTTCTTCCACCTAACGTGACTTCATTATTACAGCCCATGGATCAAGGCGTTATTGAGACTTTCAAACGGTATTATAGAAAAGAATTGTTACGTAAGTTACTTTTAGAAAAAGAAGAGGATGGAGAAGAAAGCCTGATAAGAAATCATAAAAAGATTGATTTAAAAGACGCGTCCTATATGATCGGAGCAGCATGGGACAGTGTAAAAGAACAGAACTTGAAAAAAGCGTGGAACAAAGTTTTGGGTATTGGGGAAGATCCTGAAATTGGATGTGTAAATGAGAAACACGAAGATGTATCTGAAATGATAGATATGCTAAAAAATCTCGATTGCCACGAATGTGATGAACAACAGGTTCAAGAATGGATGGATATTGACGATGAAGATCCCGGGTACCAAATTATGCAGGATAGCGAAATTTTAGACCTCATGACTAATAAGGCTGACGCCACCACTAGCACCACATCAGCGGCAAGTTCAGATAATGAAGATGAAAACATAATTAGTGCTTCTGAAGCGTTTACTTGCTTAGATATTGCCTTGCGCTGGTTTGAAACACAGGCCGAGAGCGACCAGTATCAAATATCTGTTCTTAAAAAAATACGTGATCTAGCCGCTCGTAAGCGGGTAGGCTTGCTTCGGCAGACGAAAATTCAAGATTTTTTTAAGTGTTAATTGTAATTACATAGTAAAGATTAGTTTTACTACAAATTGTCTGCACTTTTTTTTTGTTTATTTCCTATTTGTCATTAAAGATATTCATAAATGTAAATAATATGGTTTTCATTTACCTGAACGTAAATTCGTATGGCTGAATCAATATACATACATACATAATTACATTAGTTCGATTATCCGAAAATACCGGTTTTCCGAACACCCATGTCCCCCAATTAGTTCGGATAATCGACGCTCTACTGTATTACCAAATTACAACATTTTAATAAGTAAAATTAATCAGCGGTAAGTTGTGATGAATAAAAACAAGCTTTTCAGCATTTGATGGTAGCAAAAGATTACGCTTTTCATCTAACTAACGAACTTTTCTACAAAATCGTAGGTGATGTTTTATTTTTTATAATGATCTGACAAAGCGTGCCGTGACGTGTCTACTCGCAATAGAAACAAACAGTCAAATGGTCGCACGCCGCACGCCCGCCCGCGCACTAGTGAGACAGGTCGCGACGATTTGTCGTATTATTATTTTTTACGCGTTCGACAAGCATGTACTTAGTGCCGAATATTCGGCGCTTCGGCCGACAGCGTTGCAGAATATTCGGTATTGAGCCAAATCACTATTCGTGGCAACTCTAATAATAAGTATAAATAATAGAGTCCGGGGGCAATCACCTATGATTCACGTACCCTAGTACGGGACCCAAAAAAATATATGTTTTATGCCAAAATTTAAAAACCGGCAAAGTGCGAGTCGGACTTGCGCACGAAGGGTTCCGTATCTATAAAACGACAAAAAATCATGTCTGTTGTATGCGAGTCCCGCTTTAATATTCATTTTATATTTATTTAACTATTTATTTTTAAAGTGCATATATAATTTAATATTCTGTGAATATTTCAAGCGTCTTTCTGTACCCGTTATCAATATCGAGCAAAAACAAGCAAACGTTTGTTGTATGGGAGCCCCTTAAATATTTATTATTTTGTATTTATTGTTAAAGCCGCATCAGAAATACATCATCTGTGAAAATTTCAACTGTCTAACTATCACGATCATGAGTTACAGCCTGGTGACAGACGGACAGACAGACCAGACAGGCCCGCTGTCTGTCTGTCTATCGAGCGATATCAAAGGGTCCCATTTTTACCCTTTGGGTACGGAACCCTAAATACTTCAAACTAGAATAATGTACAATATCGAAAAAAAGAATATTTAGAAAAACGTCTTTATACATTAAATGTTCAGTTAGGAAATGCATGTTAGTGTGTCTTCATACTTAGCTTTATAAGGTGGGTGTACCAAAGATAGCATCATTAGTATCTATTTCACTCGCTTGAAATAGATTGGCTGCTAATCGAAACTGATACGGATAACTGGGTAAAAGAAATAATAGCTTTTCCTTATTCAACGTCACAAATCAATCAGATTATACGAATAACGACTTAGGTATAATGACCTTTATTCATGAGTTCGTTAGCGGATTTCATGAACCGTAATAGGTAGTCAGTTTAAATGTAAACATATAATATGTACCTTATTTACAATCTTTTTAAATATGTACTTAAATTGTTTTTAAATAGCACTACAATGCTCGGTAGGTATAATGTTAAAATTAAAAATTTGTGATGAAAAAGAACTCGGCTACAGGTAGGATTCGAACCCACGTCCCTTAGGTTTGTAACGTTGCTGCATGCTGCATCTCGTCCAACCTCATTTCTTTCTCATCCTGTCCACTTTTAATTCCTCATTTTATTTAAAATTTCATTCCATTCCATTTTTAGATCATTTTCTCTCTCATCGCTCATTCTACCATTCCACCATCATCTCTCTAATTGTAACGGTCTCCGATCTATATATTGAATATTAATTAAATAGAATGTTAAATTGAAGTCATAAGTGAGAGTGAGAGTATTGTGACAATTAAATTTAATCTTCCGTGTATCAAGTCTTTTGTTCTCCCTACTTCCTATTTATGTGGGAACTCGACTAGAGCGCCGGGACGGTCGAGGTCTCACAGGTTTACGCCCTAAGTGTGATACCATTACACCACCGTGACTTCGATGTTTTTAAATATGTACCTATTTTTATTGCCATTAGCCAAGTGATAAATAGGAAGGATGCGTTAGAGCTATGTCTGTGTGTGTTCCTTACTTTAAGAAACTTCATATAATTATTAATTTTGCAATCATTCCTAGAGGCATGTTTATATGTGAAATAAAAATTTGAATCAATTTTAACAAATTGTTACTAGACACCCCAGATCTACTAGAAATAAAATACAAATACACCCGCAACAAAACTCTAACATGGCCAGATGGCCATGTTATGCCATGACAGTGTTGGGGCCAAAATTATATAATAAATTACCTGACTCCTTAAAAGAACTAAATACTAGACTCTTCAAGTGTAAATTGAAACAATTACTAATTGAAAAATGTTATTATAGCATAGGCGACTATCTATCTCTAACAAAAAAATAATATAGGTATGTAACAAAATTATTGACTTATATATTTTTTTCAGCCTGTTATTGTGTCCTACTGCTGGGCAAAGGCCTCCCCTTCCTTTTTCCATTGATCTCTATCTAACGCAGCCTGCTGCCAGTTCACCAAGAACTTTTGGATGTCGTCCCGCCATCTCGTGCGCGGTCTACCCCTCCGCCTACGTCCATCAGGGAACCTACTTATAATTATTCCTATTTAATTTAAATCATTTTTAATTCTGTATTATATATTGTAATTTACCATTTGAATTATTTCCTAACATTTGATTATATTAACACACATTTTGGACATATTTTAGTATTTATTAAGAAAAATATTCTGTGGATAATCCTAATCCTAACTAATATTATAAATGCGAAAGTGAGTTTCTTAGTTTGTTTGTTACGCTTTTACGTTTACTGAACCGATTATCATGAAATTTTGCATTAACGTTATCTGGGGTACGGAGAAGGACATAGGGAAAACATAAACAGCTCCGTGGCGCAGTGGTCAACACGCCAACCTGCGACACGGAGTGCCCGGGTTCGATCCCCGGCCAGGTCAAGATGGAAAATGATCTTTTTCAGATTGGCCTGGGTCTGGGATGTTTATCTATATATGTACCTATTTGTTATAAAATATAGTATCGTTGAGTTAGTATCCCATAACACAAGTCTCGAACTTACCTTGGGGCTAGCTCAATCTGTGTGATTTGCCGTATATATTTATAAAAAAAAAAAAAAAATTGGGAAACCAAGTGATAGTCATTAAACAAGTAGCACGCGGGTAGAGCTGCGTGCTCGTTCTCAAATAAATTGGAATACGCATGGTGCGTATTCTAATTTATTTGAGAACGAGCAACCGAATCATATCAGATTACAAAATGTATAATAATAAATTTTAAAATTAAAAGAATTTGAAACAACAAGAAACTGAAACACCATTATGCCAAAAAGGATTTCTTTCGTCTGTGCAAATTGAAATGCTGGCCGAAAACACGACTGAGCGGCGTCCACAATCCCGCGTTCGCGAGAGGAGAAAGATTTTCCCGCCAGTATCCAACGAGATACGGAATGCTGTAGACGTAGGTACGATCCTGCCAGCCCGCGTTTTACGCGCGAACAATTTCGAATGTCGAGATTGACATGTGCGATTTAAAAATCGAACGATTTAAATTCAGCAGTGGTACGAGTGGAGCAGTGACTATCTTCGGTAGTGCACTTTGGATTGGTTTTTAATTTTTGAACGTAAACGTATCGATTTTTTAAGTACTTTTGAATCCTAATAGTTCGGAGTGAGTTTAAAAGTTCTTTGGATAGTTCGCGCTCAGAAAAGGTCAGTTTTATTTTTGTTCTCTTAGTTTTGTTATCATACGCTAAGAATTCATGAGTTTAATTAACATTCCTATATATTTTTCAGTAATGTTCTTTTCTTATAACACGTAATATTACACAAGCTTTCATTTTAAGAAAAAATTTATCCAAATTTTAAATACCTAGAGCAATGACCATGTCATCGGTTAATAGAGAAAGCGTTGTCCATAGTTTATAGAGCCATTAGACGCGTTCACCATTTATGAGTAGGTAGGTATAAAGGATAGGAAGCAAGGTCTCTGGGGACATGAATATGTGCATTATTGTGCAGCATATGCAATCAACATAAATTATGGATTTAGATTCTATATTTAATATATATTGTTATGTAAAATCTTTATTGATCACAATGGTACAAAAGACGGACTTAATGTTAAAGTATTTTAATCCTAAAGTATTCTCTACCATACAACCTTTGGGAAAAACAGATAAGAACTATTGCGATGGGTGCATAAAAATTATTTAAATTTCATATGTTGATTTGATACATAGATACACATATACATAAATACTTATATAGATACATAATTATAAATTAAACTAGTTGTTGCCCGCGAAATCGTCCGCGGCAATTTCCGTTATTATGATTAATTAATATAGATGAATAATTTTCCCCTGTTTTTTAAATATTTTTATTGATGCTTCGGTCCTATTGGTCGCAAGCGTGATGTTTTATAGCCAAAGCCTTTCTTACTAAATTAATTATCCAACACAAAAATAATTTTCCAATTTGAATCAGTAGTTCCTGAGATTAGCGCGTTCAATCAAACAATCAAACTCTTCAGCTTTATAATATTAGTATAGATAAAATTCTAGCATTTCTATTCTTATTTTAATTTTGAATTGGTAATAAAATTAACAATAATGCGGTAATTATATAGGATAGAGAAGAAATACCATATTATTGGTCATGCAATTTTGAACTTTAGAAGAAAAACGGCTACACTACATATATATTCTATAAAATATTCCCATTGATAAATTTACGATTTATAACCACTTTATTATGCTATAAAAAATAATGATTAACCGGTTATGTAGCGTACATGCGAAAACAAAAACCTATTCTATTATTATAAGTAACTACCCTTTCGCCCGCGGCTCCGCCCGCGTCTATGTCGATCCCTCGGAAACAGTACTTTTTCCCGGGATAAAATTTACTCTATGTCCTTCTCCGTACCCCAGATAACGTGTATGCAAAATTTCATGATGTTTAGCTCCGTAGGTACAACGTGAAAGAGTAACAAAGAAACTCACTTTCGCATTTATAATATTAGTTAGAATGCAAAAGCGAGTTTGTCGGTTTGTGTGTATATTTATTTGTTTGTTACGCTTTTACACTTGAACTACTGAATGTATTATCATGAAATTTTGCATATGCGATGTCTGGGATACTGAAAAGGACATAGGCTACTTAGCATCGTGAAAAAAGTACTGTACCCGAGAATCGACATTAACTTGAGAAATCCGTGGGAGAAAGTTAGTTAATATTATAAATGTGAAAGAATGTATGGTTATAAAAAATTTTAATACTCCTGTATGCAAAAACTAGTGAATGGATTTTGTTGAAACTTTACAATGTAATGGCTAAACCAAAAGAATAGAAAATAGGTCAGAATTTACGAGGACAAAGGCACGGGAAAAATCTAGTATGTCATAAGTCATTTTCGAGAATTTAAACACTATGGTTATTATTGAAATTAACGTAAGATAAGTCCATACTATCCATAATAATATAATAAATGCGAAAGTAACTCTGTCTATCTGTCTTCTTTTCACGCTTTAACCACTGAACCAATTTAGATGAAGTTTGGTATGGAGGTAATTTGAGGCTTGGGGCTTTGAGGCTTTTGGGCAAAGGATATACCAGGAAATTTTACTGTTCCCGAGGGTAATAAACCCGGGTGGAGCCGCGGGCAAAAGCTAGTAAATTTTATTAAAAAAACGGGACTTGCGCGACTGCGCAATTTTGTCGGGATTATCATTTAAAAAAATTAATTACTTGCTTTTGCCCGCTGCTTCACTCGCGTGAATGTCGATCCCTCGAAAACCGTACTTTTTTCCGGGACTACAGGTATCCTATGTCCTTCCCCAAGCCTCAAACTATCTCCATATTATAATTTCAACTAAAAAGGCTCAGTTATTGAAGCGTTAAGCGGAGCAGACAGACAGAGCTTTTTTCGCATTTATAGTATTACTAGCTTTCGCCCGCGGCTCCGCCCGCGTCAATGTCGCTCCCTCAGGAATAGTACTTTTTCCCGGGATAAAAGGTAGCCTATGTCCTTCTCCGTACTCCAGAGAACTTGTATGCAAAATTTCATGATGATCGGTGCAGTAGTTACGGCGTGAAAGCGTAACAAACAAACAAACAAACAAACTCACTTTCGCATTTATAATATTAGTTAGGATATAAATATGGAAGTAAGAATGGTATTGATTTTCGAAATACGAGTACACTTTGAATGAATTCGATTTTTTTGTTTAAAATGACAGCGACAATTAGAGCCTAGGTCTTAAATTTCAGATAGGAATTAAAACAGATCAAATTAAGATTGGCATTGAAAAATTATATCCTTGATGGATTTTTTTTTGTGTTTAGGTAAAAGAGCTTACATTTCTTCCATCAACCCTAATTGATGTTCCATTAATCGATATTTGTATACAGGGCAAAAGGTGCGTAACATTTTGATTGATGTCCAAACGATTTCATTGAGTTTTTAAAGAGTTTCCAAGCAAGATTGATGATACGGAAATCGTTTAGCATGAGTAGGCGATTCTTACGATTCAACGTTGACGACTTCTGAGGCTCAATGGTACTAGTGTTGTAAAAAACTCGAGTCCGGGAGTCTATATTTGAAAACTTGACTAGTTTTGCATACTTAGTAGACTAAGACATTCATAAGTTACATTCTATGTACAGTAGACTTAAAACTTGAGTCGCAGAACCAATTCGAATACCAAACTCAAAACAACTCTCCAAAACAACAATTATATAAAGCATTATAGTCATTTTAAAGTTTATTTGATTTAATGATAGGTACACTACAAATAACAATATATTTTGTTATTAACTTAGTACAGTCAGGACAGAGATTCCTGACCAGACCCTCTACCTATATCTTGAATTTTCTCTTAAACTATAAACAATACTAACATGAAAATGTATATTAAGAAAGACTTCATTAGAATCTTCCTGTATATACATTTTCATGTTACTATTATTTATAGTTTAAGAGAAAATACAAGATATAGGTAGAGGGCTTGGTCATGTATCTCCGTCCCTGACTGTTCACTTCACACCGCCCTTTAATAGCTACTTACTTACCAGACTCGAGCGCGACTCAGTCCATAATCAGACTCGAGTACACAATAGAATAGAGCACTTACACCAAACTCGAGTCTACTTTGGGAGCTTGAGTATAACTAACTCGAACAGTGGAGTCTCTAATTATGAGTAGAGTCTTATGATTTACAGTTGAGTCAGACTCAGAATATTTAGACTCCCGGTCTCAAGTTTTTTACAACACTAAATGGTACTGTAAGTGTTTTTAGTAGGTTTCAGAATACAATCCTTGGTAAGGTTAAGTTGAAACACGATATTTTACAGATCTGTGTCATAGATGTTTATCTATACAGTAACTGCCTCCTTGGTCCAGTGGTTAAGGCGTTTGCCTGAAGACCCGGGGGTCGTGGGTTCGATTCCCACGGGAAGCATACTTTGTTTAGTTGAAGTTTGGTTAGGACATTGCAAGCTTGAATTACCTGATTATCTGTTAATAAAGATGATTCCGTGCTTCGAAAGGCACGTTAAGCCGTCGGTCCCGGCTGCCATCTGGTAATCGTTAAAGGAACCAGGGGCCTAGAGGCGATCCCGAAGAACACTGACACCAGGGTGTGCATGGGCGATTGCGACCGTGTCACCTACTCGGAATAATAATAATAATCTATACAGTGTGTAAATACCACATATATTCCCTAGAAGTGGTGACAACTTTTCCTATAATATGATATTTCCGGGATAAAGTCACTAAACCAATATTTTTACAGATATAAATGCACGAGTGAAAATGCTTTTTATGACATACGAAAAAATGATGATGATGGTGATAGAATATCGGTGGTTAATTAAAAAAATATAGTATCTTTGGGTTAGGAACCATCCCACGACACAAATTGATGGGCTACTCAAACTGTATTTGTGTTTATATCATATATATCTATTTGAAGAATGTAATATATTTATTTAACTTCAATAGAAGCTCATCGGAGAAAATTACATATTTTTATGTAAGGATCTAGAAAGCCAAACCTCATACACAGTCCTACATACCTACACACACAGTCGCCAATATCGGAAAAGATATAAAAAATTTAAATAAATGGTATATAATTCAGTTTTCAGGCAATCTACGTTTTAAACAATACTTATTAAGTTATATTACAATAGTGTATCTTTTTTTCTGATTATTAACTACATACTACTTACATAATTTTGTGGAACAGGTGAGCGATTGACCGAGCAACAACAACACATAACATAAAAGATAGAAGTCTCAAGCAGGCCGAGCCGACCTGTCCCGGCATCACCCGTTTTGGCAGTGTTGTGGTGCGATTTGCGACAAGACTTGACGTTGATCCATCGGTAAATTGGAAGGTGTCAACAATTATGCAACATGGAAATTTCAGATGAAATTGGTGTTGATTGACCATGGTTTATGGGAGTTTGTGGATGGATCTGGTGATGCTTCAAAGAATACCACCAAAGATCAAAAGGCGTATGCAAAGATTTGTCTAAATATTCAACCTTTATGTTATCCACACGTTAAGAATGCTGTAACAGCTTCACAAGCATGGAAGAATTTGAAATCAGCATATGAAAACTGTGGCATAAGCAGAAGGCTTTCTTTAAAAAGGAAATTAGCACAAATAAAATATGCGGACTTTAACTGCATGGATCATTATATAGGAAATATAATTTCTGTGATTCAAGAATTAGCAGATATTGGCTGCAATATTGACGATGAAGAATTGGCAGAACTCATGTTAATTGGCTTGCCAACTGAATTTGATCCACTTATTATGGCAATGGAAGCTTCTAATACAAAGCTGACATCAGATTTTGTTAAATGTCAATTAATTCAGAGTGAATTCAAGAAAAAGTCAATAGATTCAAATTTAAAACAATCCGAAAAGATGTTACTAGCAAAGAACAAATTTGTTCCTATCTGTCACAACTGTCATGTCAAAGGACATATCAAGCATAAATGTCCAAAGTTGAAAAATTTCAAGAAAAAACTAAACAATAATTCATCTCAAGATGGTTCATCATCATCATCGAAAAAGAGAATTAATACTTCTTTATTTTCAACTGAGACTGCTTTAATTAGTACTGTTTGTGATCGTGATAGCTGGATTTTAGATTCAGGTTGCACTAGTCATATGACTAATCGGAAGGATTGGTTACTTAATTATTCTTCTGAAGTTAAAACCCAAATTACTACAGCTGATAGCGATACAATGTATAGTGAAGGCGTAGGAAATGTCAATGTGACATTAAATAATAACAGTATTAAAGTTATTAAAGATGCTTTGTATGTACCAAAGGTAGCAGCAAATCTTTTGTCGATTAGCAAAATAGCAGCAAAAGGTTATGTTTTAGTATTTGATATTAATAAATGTTATGTTTACAGGAAGGATAATGTATCCATTACCGGATCATGTGATCTAGAAGCAATTAGTATAAACGGTGTTTACAAAATAAATAAAAAAGAGGAATGTTTATTAAATAACCAAGAGCCTAAGATGTCAACCGAAGGTAAAGCTTTTGTATCCAGTACAGATTTGTTAGAGCTATGGCATCGTCGCTTAGGACACTTAAGTTTTAAAGGTATGTTAACCCTTCGTGATTCTTTGGCACGCGGTATCACTTTTCCAAATGGAAATCTGAAATCATGTCCTCCTTGCATTGAAGGTAAACAAAAGATTAAATATTTTCCCCGTGGTCAAGCACATAGAAGCGTGATGAAGTTGGATTTAATCCATACTGATATTTGTGGACCGATATCCATTAATAGTTGGAGTGGAAGTCGTTATTTTATTACTTTTACTGATGATTTTACGCGAAAATCTTTTATTTATTTTTTGGATCGAAAAGATCAATCTACTGTTTTGAATATGTTTATTGAATTCAAAAATGTTGTTGAAAACCAAACCGATCTAAAGATTAAGCGTGTCAGAAGTGATAACGGCACAGAATATTGCAACAAAAGTTTTGAGAGTTATTTAAAGCAATGCGGTATAATACACGAAACTACTGTTTCTTACACACCTCAGCAAAATGGAGTTGCTGAACGTCTAAATAGAACTTTAATGGAAAAAGCTAGAGCAATGTTGCAAGACGCTGGCTTAGGAAAAAAGTATTGGGCTGAAGCAGTCAATACTGCTTGCTATTTAAAGAATCGTAGTCCAACCGCTGCTCTAAAGAAGGCTACTCCAGAAGAGCTGTGGACTGGTTCTAAAGTTAACCTTAGTCATCTTAAAGTCTTTGGTTGTATAGCAAATGCTCTCACTCCACAATGCCAACGTACAAAACTTGATCCTAAATCAAAACCCTACATTATGTTAGGATATTGTGATACATTATGTTAGGATATAGACTTGGTGATCCAGCTGATGGCAGCAAAATGATTAAAGCTCGTTCAGTAGAATTTATTGAGAATGTTAGAGGTACTGAATACAAGACTAATAAGTCAAATATATTAAATGATTCTATGAATACTGTCGAAGTTTCGATTTATAACCAGAACAATCCTCAGGCAGACATTATTGAATCTGACGGTGATGAATATGCTACACCAGATTTATCTATCAATTCTGAAATTCAGAATAATGTTAATAAGGAAACTGTTGTAGATCATCCTATTATTGATGAGATTTTCTCTGATGAACAAAATGTTATTGAGTCATCATTGAATAATACTCAAACTTTTGAAAATATAGAGTCTGCTTCTTCTGTAAGATTTGATACAGATTCTGAGGTCGCAGAAAACTCTAGACCTGTACGTACCCGTTGTCCTCCTATAAGATTTCAAGATTATGAAATGAACTATTTTAATGAAATAGGCTTAATGGGAAGGAGTGAACCTCGAACGTACAATGAAGCCATAAAGCCTGAGAAAAGCAAACAATGGTTAGAGGCTATGCAGGAAGAATATAATTCTCTTTTATCGCATAACGTCTGGGAACTTGTTGATAGACCAAAATATAGTAACGTTATAAAATGCAAATGGGTTGATCCAAGTGGTAATTTTGAAAAATTCAAAGCTAGATTAGTTGCTAAAGGATTTACTCAACAATACGGCATTGACTTTGAAGAAACCTTTGCACCTGTCGTTAGACATTGTACCTTACGTTTACTTTTGGCAATTGGTATTCAAAATGACATGGACATTGAACATGTTGATGTTAATACAGCTTTTCTTAATGGAGACCTCAATGAGAGAATTTTTATGGAACAACCTACTGGTTTTATGATTGAGGGGCAGAATAAAGTCTGTTTACTTAAAAAGAGTTTATATGGACTTAAACAAGCTAGTAGAGCATGGAATGAAAAAGTTCATAAAGTTTTAGTTACAAATGGTTTTACACAACTAAAAACTGAGAAATGTGTTTATTTCAAAAATAAGGTAATTATAGCCTTATATGTAGATGACTTCTTCATATTCAGTTCTAATGAACATGAAAAGAAATTGCTTTACAATTTACTTAGTTCTAACTTTAAAATTAAACTGCTTGGACCTGTAAAACAAGTATTAGGTATGAAAGTGGAAAGGAACCGAGAGCAAGGCATTTTGAAGTTAAGTCAATCTGAATACGTGAAAAATCTGATATTAAAGTTTGGCATGAATGAATGTCATAGCATAGCAACTCCAATGGAAGTTAACTTGAATCTTACAAAAGCAGATAAAATAGATCCAAGATTTCCGTATCAGAAACTAATAGGAAGTTTAATGTATCTTGCTGTTTGTACACGGCCAGATATAGCGTTTGTATGTAGTAAGCTTAGTCAATATAACACCTGTTATAATGAGTCTCACTGGACTGCTGCTAAGCGTGTTTTGCGGTATCTATCGGGTACAACTGACTATGGACTTAATTTTAAAAGAGGAAATAATGAAGTTACAATCTCATCCGACGCAGATTGGGCGGGGGATATCAACGACAGAAAATCTTATTCTGGTTTTATAACTAGATTAGGCAATTGCATCGTAAACTGGCATAGCCACAAGCAACAAAACGTGGCCTGTTCTAGTACAGAGGCTGAATATTACTCTCTTGGCAATGCTGTAAAAGAGGCGAAATTAATCCGTAATTTTTTACAGGAACTTAACTGTACACAATGGTTGAAATCTAAGACAATCACCATTTATAACGACAATCATAGTACATTGAAAATGGTAGAAAATGAGTGTTTTCGTAGGACTAAACACATAGATGTTCATCATCACTTTATACGAGAATGTGTTGATCGTAAATTAATTAATTTAGATTACAAGCATTCTTCTGAGCTGGAGACAGATCTTTTTACGAAAGCTTTACCTAAGGTGAAACACAATTATTTTATTAAGTGCTTAGGTTTAATGTAACATGTGTTTCATGTCGTATAACATGTATTGATTTATTTATTTTTTTATTTGGTTTAATTTTAATATTGTACTCTCACATTTTGCTGGCAATACCTTTGCATAGTTTGTTCGAGTAAGGGGCAGTGTTAAAACCTTCATACTTGAAAGTTTTCTTACTGGCTGGCGTAATCATTTGATTTTATTTTTATATTCTTACGATGCCATGGTGCAAACCTTCACTTCAAAAATTGTAAAATCTCTACTGAGATAGTAAATAATACTAAATATTATATGATTAGATTTGGTGAATTTACATTGTTTTTTGTTATTTATTTAGTTAATATAATATATTAACAATTTCTTACACGCAACGTTTTTTGAGAAGTCACTTAAGAATACAACTAAACGGGTGCAGGGTAGTTAAATAATTGCTAGATTTGTATACAATATATTTATTTTTGTTATAAAGCGCAAACCCTTCTATAAAAATAAATATTTTATTATATTTTAGTTGCGTCTAACCATGAAACAACGGTTATAAAAACGTAAGAAATGTTGTGCCTCCGGTTCTCAACATATGAAAGCCAATATCATTTCATCGGTAAGTAAAATATATTAGGGCATGAAAAAAAAACTAGATTTTGGAATTGTATTAAAGTAAGTAAAATTATATTAAATAATTAATATTAACAAATACATCAATGGGATTTTTTTTCACACATATCAATAATACCAATTTACAGAAAAACCTTTAAAACGTATGTTAAAATGAGATTTTGGAGATTCTGAGCTTTTCATACGCCATAAAGCACATTTGATGTATCTACTAACTTATATAGTCGTGGTAGAACCACGCTACCGGCAAAATGAATTGCTAGTAGCATGAATAGGCCGGCTCGTCCGGGGAAGTACCACACTCTCTCAGAAAATCGACGACTGAGTAGAAGCTTTACCGCTTATATGCTTCGTTCAGTGAGTTAGAGAGCCGGAGACCCATCCTTCCCGCTCCCCTTTCCATTTCCTTCCCCCAACTCCTTGAAAGGCTGATAACGCACTTATCACACCCTGGTGTTGCAGTTGTCCATGAGCAGCGGTGATCACTTACCATCAGGTGACCCGCTTGCTTGTTTACCGCCCTATATCATAAAAAAAAAAAATTTACTTAGTACACTACGGTATCGTAACCCAATATAATTTGGAGGTCTCGTTATAGCTAAATTAATAACAAGGAATTTTAGAAGCAAAAACTCGATCAACCCTGATTTCTCCTTTGAAAAAATGTGTTTTTTTGAGAAAATTATAATAATTATCATTGACTCGAAAATTAAGCCGTTATTATTACTAGTATAACAAGGCTATTATCTCAAGAAATCTTTGAATAAAAATGATAAGATTATTTATTATTATAATGAGCCCTTTTTGCAATTCAGCTCTGCAATATTCTGCTTGTGTCATTTCCTTTTTATATTTACATGAAAAGGTCATACATAAACTTTTTGAATTTTTGTCTTCGTGCCTTTTGTTTATGGGTTAACTTTTTTAATTTAGAAAAGAGTAATAGCGTATTTATTCATCGTGGCCAGCCAGTATTTATATCGCTAGATCCAATAAATTCACCTACGTGGACAAAATACTCGTATGTAATAGAACACTTTTTCGCTTATTTTTTTGAAACATGTATACGTTCTAGCTAGTTTTTATGTCTTAATGACTATTAAAGAGATGTATTATGTTGCCTTTCACTGTCTCTCTCTCTCTAATAGTTTTTGAGTGCAAAAATACATTTACAAGATACATTCTTGTTAAAAATATTAATTATTACTTTAATTGTATTCACTTTGATGTTATTCGTAAATGGGGTTATGGTATAATTTGTAATGATATAACCGAGAGAAATAGTATGATGGAAAGTTTTGGCTCTATACCAAAAGTTTGTAGTAATTAATCATGAGAACAAAACAAATTTTTGTGGCTGAAATCATCAATCTTCAAGATAGCTAATTTTGTAGATCAAATCGATTTTTTGCCAAAAAATCTTAAAGTAAATCGTTTCATAATATTTATTATAAGCGTTTTTTAATCTAGGTAGGGAAAGGAATTGGGAATGAAGGTATTGGGATATACCTACTTACTGGAATAAATGGGAAAAAAAGCAAGTCAACTTCTGATACTGACACAATTAAGGCTTCATTTGAGTGATAATAATTCTTTAATAGAGCGGCGGGAAGCATACAGCGCCTTTCGTCGACCTCATCATCATCATCATTTCATGAAGGCGACACGGTCAATCGATCATGCATACCCTGGTGTCAGAGTTCTTCGGAACCGCCTCTCGGTCTCTGTCGTGGTTCCTTTAACGACTACTAAATGGCAGCCGAGACCAACGGTTTAACGTGCCTTCCGAAGCACGGAATCATCTTTATTATCAGACAATTAGGTGATTCAAGCCTGCAATGTCCTAATAAAACTGGAAACAACCTAACAAAGTATGCTTCCCGTGGGAATCAAACCCACGACCCCCGGGTCAACAGGCAAACGCCTTAACCACTGGACCACGGAGGCTGTTAGGTTCATAGCAAGATACCACTTTTCGAACTCGTAAGTCATCTCTGGTAACACACCTTATTTATTATAGACTTTTGTCTTTGGGCATGGGATATTTTGGACGAGAAGACACCGCGGAGCTTCTCGAACGATGCCCTGGAGCATCCAACCTGGATTTTGACCCATATAGATGTACTGGTGTAGATCAATACATCTACATGGGTCTATTGATCCAGGTGAAGGAAAGATTTATTCAGCTTCAAGGGTGGAGTTTCCAACAAAATCGGGTGAAGGCAAATATGGACATTCAGTACTTTTATATTATGTGTTTTTTTTTGCATTTACAATGCTTCTCTGATATACTCTTATTAAATTAAGAAAGACCTAAGAACAATGGTTTTTTCACCAAATTTTATTTCTTAATTTAATAAGAGGATGAACAGGCGATATTATTTTAGTCTTGTCCATGTTAATATTACGGCCCACTTGTTGGGAAACTTTACTTTATTAAGGTAATTCATTACTTAGGTCCTCCAGTGATTTCGCTGCGACAACAATGTCACAATATTGTTATCGGAATTAAATTGCATTTATTAATGTAAATGTTAATTTGACTTATAATTTAGATAACGATATTCTCAAGTGTTATTTCGTCGGAATTACCGACTATATTTTGGGACTCGTCAGGAGCCCATTTTCAAGGCGAGTGCGAGACGCGCGGCGGACAGCCCCAAACTAACTGCTCTTGACGCACTGCTCTGTGCTGTGAGTGACCCGTTTTTAGTACATTATGTCTGTCTCACGTTAGTTTCAATAATATGATATTATCAAGCATCAGAAGCACAAGAAGCCAAAGGAACTGCGCTCACTAATCCACCTGCCAAGCGTGGTGGGTAAGGCAATATACTTCCATGAAACGAAGAATCCTTGGGATAGAGTTTTATCCAGCAGTTGACTAATTACAGCTGAAATCCTACCCTTACTACCTTTTGACAGGATTCCATTGATTTTCGCCCATTTCTTCAGGTGTCTTGCATTAAGGGAATCGGTACCTACATTCTACTTTTTCACCCAAATTAACAAATCAAATTTATCTTTTACTATGCCTGATAGAAAATTCAAAGGTTATGTAAAACAGTTACTTTGTAAAAAGGCTTATTAAAGATTTTCTTAATGACAATGATATTGGGCTTGAGCTTGGCGCGGACACCTCGTATTTTTTTATATATGACTATATGTTTGGTACATTCGGTACTAAATATTTTTAAAGATGACATTTTATTTATAAAATTTTAATATTTTGCCATATTTTTTATTTCGATATTTTATTTTCTTAAACATCATTTTTTAAATTCAATTTACAATGACTTTAATAAGAACAATGTATACTCAGTCCACATACCTAGTAAAAATTGGAAGTTGACGTCGATTGGAGAAAACTGTGCAGTTTGTTGCCGCTTCTTCTGCACTCCGCTTTGGAAGCGGCCTTAAACTTAGCCATAAGTAAATTACTGACGTCAACAATTCTCAGTTGAAAATATATGACAATTAATAAGTGTCCAAATGACCTATATTATATAAAAGTTTTTGAATTTTGAAATTTGAATTTCTACTCTTTGCATTATAATTTGCAGTACGGTTGAAAGTCAGGATTAATTTCAGCTCAATATATAGACGATTGGCGTGGGCGATAACCTGACGCCTACAATGACTCACGTCCGATTAATTACTAGCACCAGACTGGAAATATTCGAAAAAGGGAATATAGTTTTTTTTTCTTTACTTAATAATGTTTTAGTGAGATACCTATAACGAGAACAAAAATAAGATTGCGATCATGAAATATGCCTCTATGTCATATAACTAATTTTATAAGCAAATCGATTTTTCGTCGTTTTATCTAATCGGTTATAATCGGAGCTCTCAGACTAATCGTTTTGATTTTATTTTATTTTAGAAATTCTAGGTGGATAATTTTTAGTTTTTTGACCACGAAGTGGAATCACAAATACATTGTTAGTAATCAAGTCACAAAAATGAGATTAATGGCTAATCAAACAAAATCTCAGAATCTTATTCAAACATAATATGTTTAAAGTTTAAATGCTTTTAAGATTTCACGAGAATCAGTTGAGAAATGCGACCTGTTAAAGGAAAACAACCTGACAGACAGCTGAACACACGAAAGATTTTCCCAGGCTTAAATAGAGATGCTTCGCTCGGTCAATAAATAACCAAGTACGAAGCCCCGTATTCGCCATTCAGGCGTCTATTTTTGTAAAAACTAAATGAATGCGGTTCGCACAGTTCATTCATGTGGGTCGCGTTTCGTACGTTGTATAGTCGGCCGAAAAAAAATCTAAGTGAAAACTAGACTATATCTGTTATAGGACTATTCAAAAAATAAATACAAAAACACGGGGCCAATGTACTGGTATTCTGGCGAAATATGGTTGTCTTTTTACGTGATAACGGTGGAAAAGAGATAGATGCGTCACAAGCCGAACGCTAAGCCGAACGCGCCTCTCTATCGCTTGTTCTGCGCTCTCGCTTACACATAGAATGTGACACTATTTCGTTCGTGAAGCCGGCGTTCATCAATTTATAAGACGTTATCACGTCACAAAGGGTCCAATGTGTATACTGGTCAAAGGTATTCAAATAAAATCATTGTGACCGAATAATTAAAAAAAAAACTGTTTAAGTCTCCGATTAAATAAATGGTAGATACACGATGCGCGCTCGAAAAGTGGCACCGGCAAAACAGCGCTCTAATCGAGTTTCGGAGCTGTTTTGTCCACAGTTTGAGTAAAACGCGCCAGCGGCTCGCGATGACGAAGGTACAGTAAAAATATGCAAAAACTACGCATCAAAAGTGCGTTTTAGACTAGGCGCAGTTACACGACTTGCATGGATAAACTGACTACTTGGATTATTGAGGATAAACGATGGCGCGATGACATCGAAGTCATCGAAGCAATGTCTGGTCAAACAGAAGCCATGGTGGCCCAGTGGTCTAAGAAACCGACCGATAACTAAAAGATCCCGTATTCAAACTCAGGTGCGGCTAAGTGCCTCTGAGTTTGTAGACCAATCTGACTGAAAGACTGTCATTTTCATCGGCTACTACCTGCTTCCGGTGAAGGATAACATCGCCTTTCCAGCCAAAATAGTCACTGTGTGTGTTTCTTTCCACACAACGACAGCGACAGGAGCCTATCTCTTAAATATGTGGTCAGACATGGCTCTGCATCGACATAAATACCAGGAGATGGGAGAGACCTTTGCCCAGCAGTGGGATAGTATTGGTTAATGAAAATAGTTTCCGAAATCCTAATAGCGAGCTCCGTGGCGCAGTGGTTAACACGCCAGCCTGCGAACCGAGGGCGCCCGGGTTCGATCCCTTTTCAGGTCATGATAGAAAACGACTTTTTTCAGATTGACTTGGGTCTTGGATCTATATAAGTGTCTATTATAAAATATAGTATCATTGAGCCAGTATCCCACGATACAAGTTCACAACTTACAGTAGGGCTTAACACCTTCGCTGACACTGCTCGCCTTTAGACGTAATTCTATTGTTATTTCTTTTGTGTCTGGTTCAGTGTTAGCGAAAGTGTTAATTTGTGTGATATGTCCCTATATGTTTATTTATTTATCTCGATAAATTTAATCCAAAAAAGGAATAATAATACGAGCATGTAGTTCTATTAATTCGTGTAACAAGCGTAAATAACATGTAAAATGACATTACTTTTATCCATATAAATTTGAGTAATTTACGAGATAAGCGTTGGTACGTGCGTATCATGGAACGTAAATATATTATGTAGATAACGATGGCGACGAAGTAATTACGTTACTAGTGCTCTTGAAAATGAATTTTATTTTTCAAAAATTAACTTCGTTATTTTTTTTATCTAAGCATTCTTTCCTCAGACTAGAATATTATTTTCGAAAATGTTAATATGTTTATTTTTTATAAAGAACGTTATCTTTAAAAATACTATGAACAGAATGTACAAAAAACTAAAAGTCATATGTATAGAATTACGAGACGTCCGCGCCAAGCTCAAGCCGAATATTATTGTCTTTTTTTATGGCAAACGAGCAAGCGTGTCACATGATGGTAAGCGACCAGCGCTGCCCATGGACAACTGCAACACCAAGGTGTAACAGGAGCGTTGCCGGCCTTTCAAGGAGTAGGGGAAAGGACACGGGGGAGGAAATGGGGGAAGGATTGGCCTGGGGAAGGAAATGGGGGAAGGATGTCATCAAAGAAATCTTCACTCCTAATAAAAAGCCTTACAAAGTTCCCAGCGTAGTTACCATTGTAAAAGTTGTACATACTAACGTACAGTCACCCTTATAAATCTGTGTCAGGGGTTAATTAACACCGGGTATTTTTATTTTGGTAAGACTGTACCCACTACGAATGTGTCACTAGAAGAATATAATCTTTTCAGGCTCCCTCATCACGTAGAGGGGTCATGAAGCCACGCTAGCATTATGCCCTTTACTTTCAAAGCCCGTGGTGACTCCATTTTATTCTATACCCCGTGTCGTCGTTTAAAAGATTTAATGAAGATGAAAAATCAAAGAATTAGATTATAAGAGTTTTTTAGCACATACTAAGTATATGCTGGTGTACTGAGATACAGGCTCTGCTTAGTTCAGGCACCAGTCTCTCACAATCTTATAGATATTCTACCACAATTTGTATGTCTGGGTATTGATGAGGATTGGAGAGAAAAATAAAGCATTTTTTAACTTTGAATTTTGAATGTTAAATAGACTTATAAACTAGAGATATGGTGAAAACGTTTCACGCGAGCTGGATTTGAACCGACGACCTCAGGTACGATACGCTCTGCCAAATGAGCTACCACCACGTTTAAATCCTGTACGTCGAGAATAAAAATGAAGCGCAGTGACTTAATTGGCAGAGCGTAGGTCGTGCATACCCCTGAGGTCGCCAGCTAACACCCTGCCCGCGTGGAATTACCATCAAAATCACCAAATCTTATAAAAATTGTTATTTTTTACTTTAAAGTTTGGTTGTTTAAAAATTCTATTACATTCGTGTCTTTGAACTACATGTACTCCAAACTTCAAATGTGTCACTTAAACAATATACCTTTTTAGACGGCCTCATCACGTATGAGTCACGTAACCTCGCTGGTACTCTACTTTCAAAGTTGTAGCAGCATTTCTTAAAAGTAATAATGGATTACTCTCACTAATTTGACTTTATGCACTCCAAACTGTTCAAATATGTCACTGTAAGAACATATCTATTCTGACGGCCTCATCACGCAATCACGTAACCTCTCTAGTACTTTACTTTCAAAGATAGTAGCAGCATTTTTTTTAAAAGTAAGGATTACTCTTACTAATTTAACTTTATCCACTTGAAACTGCCTAAATGTGCCATTGAATGAATATATTATCTAGTCATCTATTCAGACAGCTTTATCACGTAAGGGTCACGTAACCTCATTAGTACTTAACTTTCAAAGCTGGTAGCAGTATTTTTTTAAGTAAAAAAATGAATTACTCTCACTAAGTTTACTTTATCCACTTCAAACCGTTCAAATATGTTACTGAAAGAATATTATATATTCAGACGGCTTTATCACGTAACTTTGCTAGTACTTTAATTTCAAAGCTTGTAGAAGAATTTTTTTAAAGTAAGAATGGATTACTCTCATTAATTAAAATTTCACCACTCAGAAAATGTTCAAATGTGTCACTGAATATATCTATTCATCTATTCAGACAGCCTTATCACGTAAGGGTCACGTAACCTCATTAGTACTTAACTTTCAAAGCTTGTAGCAGCATCTTTTAAAGTAAAAATGGATTACTCTCACTAATTTGACTTTGTGCACTCCAAACCGTTCAAATGTGTCACTGAAAGAATATACATATTCAGACGGCTTCCTCACGTATTAATCACGTAACCTCGCTAGTACTTTACTTTCAAAGTTTGTAGCAGCATTTTTTAAGTAATAATGGATTCCTCTCACTAATTTTACTTTATCCACTCGAAACTGTTCAAATGTGTCACTGAATGAATATATCTATTCAGACGGCCTCATCACGTAATCACGTAACCTCGCTAGTACTTTACTTTCAAAGTTTGTAGCAGCATTTCTTTAAAGTAAAAAAGATTACTCTCACTAATTGGACTGTATGCACTCCAAACGGCTCAAATAATATCACTAAAAGAATATATCTATTCTGACGGCCTCATCGCGTAATCACGTAACTTCGCTAGTACTTTACTTTCATAGCTTGTAGCAGCATTTTTTAAAGTAAAAATGGATTACTCTCACAAATTTTACTTAATCCACTCGAAACTGTTCAAATGTGTCACTGAATGAATATTCAGGCGGCCTCATGACGTAATCACGTAACCTCACTAGAACTTTCAAAGATTTCATTTTCTTAAAAGTAAAAATGGATTAGTCTCACTTATTTGACTTTATCTACTCCAAACTATTCAAATTAAAGAATATTATTATTTTTATTATTAATAATATATTTTCCCGTGCCTATTTGTCTCATTGCAGCCACAAGTGTTTTTTTTCAAAGCCACTGATATATACTCTGATGAATGGTTGATAACTAATAGACCTAACACGATTGAATAAATGACGGATTTTTGAATTAATAAACATACAACCGAATTAATAACCTCCTCCTTTTCTGGAAGTCGGTTAAAAGAGTGCATATTACGTACACCGTACACTTTACAAAGTGTTCGAGTATTCGATATATTTTCCGTTCTCTGTACTTAGATAATACTTTAGCACTTTCTTCAAGAACCCGTTCAACGTTACACTTAGGAACGTCACAATAGCCATTATTTCTGCCGTGGTCCTTTTATCACTAGCGATTTCATTACGTAGAAGGAGCATCAGTATAGCCCAGCCACGGATCCCAGCATACAAGGGTCTAAATACATGGTGAAATTTTGATCCTTCGACGACCCTTAAAGGGGTGATTCAGCCCATCGATATAAACAACTTTTCCTACTAGACCAATGCTGGAAAGTAAAAAAAAACATGGGCAATTCTATACAAAAATTTCGGCTGACCGGTCAATTTGTATGGGAACGTCTAAAAAAAATTTGAGTTCCCAGCATTGGTCCCATAGGAAAAGTTGTTTATATTGACGGGCTGAATCATCCCTTTAAAGGTCCAGAACGATCAAAATTTCACATGTATACGTAAACATTTGCGTGGATTATATAAACTTGTACTGTACCATAGAGTTAATGTTCTATGGCAGAGACAGACTCATATAATAAGACTGATTTTAAAGTGACGACGCCCGGCGACGAGCGCCGTTGACCGGCGCGTTAAACAACGCGCGTTTGAACAGCGGCGGCGGACCGCTGTGAAATCATTTTCAGTATAGCGCATTTCAGCAATGCAGTATAGCGCATTTCAGATGCAATGTACAGTTGTGTATAGTCGTCATGGTGACAAACATAATAACAGGATGAACTATTTATTTTTGTAGGAAATAGTGCAACAGCGATTGATAACTTACTTCAGCAGCACTGGCCGGCGGCATGCGTTTTACGAGGTGGCGCATTTCAACTGCGTAACTATGAAATGCGACTACTATTCGTATGTAGCGCGCGCATCTGAACGGTGCTGTTCAAACGCACGACTCTGAATACAGCCTAAGGATGTTCTCCGTGGCGCAGTGTCCGATTCGAAGCACGGACAATCTGAACTTAATTTTTATAGATATTTGACAGCAGTTCTGGAGTTACTTACGGCTTAAGGCAATCGACTGGCTGAAGAAACTTTGCAAAACGATATAACAACTTTACTTCTTCTTGTTTTCGAGTCGTAATGCCTTTTGACTAAATAAATTTTGCCCAACATGCGGTCACGGCTTCTGCCCTGTCATTTGCCTCATCCTTTTGTGTCAGAGGCATTTAGGGCACGTCGAAAGGTGGCTCGTTGACTGAACATCACCGCAATCACATGTGTTGTTGGCGGAGAGATCCCACCTAACCCGATTTTTTTCGGGAACTCCCTACACCAGCCCAGAGTCGGTTCAGCGATTTCTAGACTGCCCAGGGAAGATTGCTAATCGGTGGAAGTTTTTCCGCTAGCAGGGAGAAGTGCCCACATTGTGCAGGTTACCTGACAATGTTTTCCTTCACCGAAAGCAGGTAGTCGTCGATGAAGATGACCGTACTTGAGTCAGTCTGATATACAAAGTCAGAGGTACAAGGTGAACCTTGAACCCGGAGCCTTTCGCTCATAGATCGCGTTGTTCAGTGATTCATTACAGATGAGTGTACACTCATCTGTATTCATGTTCATTATCGATATTTGGCAAAAAGGAAGTAAACGCAGCACTATGCGTCCTGCAGTCTTTCACTGACAATGGATATTGACGTTTTAAATGGCGGATAAATATGTTTATAATATCCTTATCCTTACTAATATTATAAATGCGAAAGTGAGTTTGTTTGTTTGTTTGTTACGCTTTCACGCCGTAACTACTTAACCGATAATTATGAAATTTTGCATATATGTTCTATGGAGTACGGAGAAGGACATAGGCTACCTTTTATCCCGAGAAAAAGTACTATTCCCGAGGGATCGACATTGACGCGGGCGGAGCCGCGGGCGAAAGCTAGTTGTAAATAAAATTAACTTGTTTTACTTAAATGTAAAAGTACCAGCATGAGAGTTTAATTTAAGCCACTGATCAACTACCATTTGTTTATTTCTGATCATTATCATCACTTCGAGAAGGTGTCACGGTCAATCGACCATGCACACCCTGGTGTCAGAGTTCTTCGGAACCGCTTTTCGGCCTCTGACGTGGTTCCTTTAACGACTACCAGATGGCAGCCGGGAGCAAAGGCTTAACGTGCCTTCCGAAGTATGGAATCATCTTTATTTTCAGACAATCAGGTGATTCAAGCCTGCAATGTCCCAACCAAACTGGAAACAACTAAACAAAGTATGCTTCCCGTGGGAATCGAACCCACGACCCCCGAGTCTACAGGCATATGCCTTGACCACTGGACCACGGAGGCAGTTATTTCTGATCGATTACATATTAATATTTCCAGCCTGGCACATGTATTAATCTACGAGCCGACGATACCACAGGTTCAAAGTAAGATTTCAAAACATCACAATATACACTAGATGGTCTCTGTCGGCCCTTTTAGCGCTAAGCAATTTCTTAAACGACCCATTGTTGCTCTTCTCATTATTTAAATGAAAGCCTCACACACGTTTGTCATTCCATTGTTGGCCGTGACACAGGAGCGAATATTTTGTAGGTTTAATGGAAAATACCAATAGGAGAGAAAAATAACGTGAGTTCGTGACTTTATATTCATGTCAGATTTAATTTGGCTTTTTGAGCTTTCGCCCAAAAATGGTGTTATATTCTTAGAGTCATATTATTAAGTTAGGTAAAACCCTTTTCCTAATTTTGTGTGGAGACTTAATTCGTTAAAACGAAAGAGCTGTGTCTCTGAATTCAAAGACTAAATGCTTAAATGATTAGCTTTGTGTAGATTTTATTGGGACCGGGCAGGTTCACAAACATCGAAATTTATTCTTGGTCTATTTTGCATTTTTATTAAAAGATGAGTATATTTTAAATAGTAACAATTCTCACATTATCTCAGATAACACTGGATAGTTTGTTCTTGCATTATTTTGGTTTTTCAATATTCACTTTTACAAGTGAGCTATTTGATTCAACAATGAATTTGAAATTCATATCAATACGAGTATTTCTTAATTTAATTTATGATAATAGAGTTACAATAGCATTGTGAATCCAAAAAACATTAAACATATAAAATATTGTATGGCTTCCTTTGTAGGAAGATATACAATATTTTATAAAATATTAAACATAATCTATGTAGATGATTTTCAAATTCATTGCAAAATGAGTTGAATCAAATACCTCACTTGTAAAATTGATCTAGTTGTGTTAGGGGACGCAAGCCTTAACGCGTATAAGGGGAATGAGATATGGCGGAGATTTTCGACGCTGAAGTTTGAATACGCGGTAGCTCAAATGTCAAAGCATAGGTCGCACAGAGACCTAAGGTCGCAGGTTCGAACCCCGCCCTCGTAGACCGGAATGTTACTCTAAAATTAGTGAATTGTTTTCAATGCGGCAAAATCAAAGGGTAAATGGAAAGCTGCCAATCCACTCCACGACTTAGGTTTTGGGAACAAAGTCTAGTGCCACTTAGATTAACTAATATAGATGATGGTACTTTAGAGAACGAGATCTCCCGCTACTTCCATCTGTGGTACAGTTCGGTGGTGATAGCGGGAACAAAGGTGTTTTTCTTTCACCGGCTTTGTAAATATTAAAAAAAAAAACATTTTTTTTAAATTTTAAAAACCAGCTTTTGGAACTTTAATATCTATCTCTCCACTAATTTTCGTGACAATCAGTGCAGTAGCGGTGGAGTACAAGCCCGGACGGACATACAGACGGACGGACAGACGGACGGACATGACGAAACTATAAGGGTTCCTTGTGGACTACGGAACCCTAAAAAGCGGGCAATAGTGATGGATCATACTCTCATCGACACTCAATTTTAAAAAAATACTGTTTCGCCAAATGCCTAGTTATTTTATGAATATAAGTTTAATATCATGGACTAAACGTTAACGTTAAATCTTAATAGTGTCAAGTTCAATTGATTCTTCCATTAATACTGAAGATCAATTGAACTTGACGCTATTATTAGGATGAACAAGATCAATTAATTATTCCTCCTTGAGAAGTATTCGCTCTGTCAGTCGGCAATGGTTATCAAGTTACCTACATTGCAAATAGAGGGATAAAGTAACCAGTAGACAAATAAATTTCAACTATTAGCTTTTTTATGAGACTTCGTCCATGTTAAAAGTAGCCTTAATTTTCATTACTCGCTGATAATGTGGAAGAATTATTGCATTCGGTTGAGTAGTTTATAAGATTTCATTACAAACAAATACGACATCGTTTGTGATCAAGCTTTTTTTCTCAAATAGTTTTTATTACCTTTTCCTTTATGCGGGTACTTAGCCATGTCTAAATGATCATGCAAAGGAGAATGTACAGGATGGATTGATGAATAGTGTAATCTCTCAAAAGTGTGAAGTGTAAATACGAAAAGTTAGATTGCGTTGATTAACAAATCATATATTAAAGTTAGTTAACTTTAAAATATGATGACTAAGAAACATGAAGAGAAGCTTTGTGCTCGGGATACTAGCGCTAAGGTATCTACGCATGTAGATTCTACTTTTTATTTTGAAAGTACTGTCTCCGAGGGAGCGACATTTAGTATATAGGTAACCACCCCAAAATTACCTTTTTAACTCATCTATTCAAAAAATAAAGAAAGGTTGCCCTAAAAAAGGTTCTAACTAAAATATGTATTTTTCCCACGGGACTAAACAATTTTTTATAAATAAAATATGTTTGTTTAAGTTTGCTTATAATTTTGACTACTGAGCAACATAATTCAATCCTTACAAGGTAACAAGTCGTAGACACTAAGTTCGAATTTGGCACACCCATTTCCATTTGCACTAACAACTTCTAACTTACGGTAAGCCTCGCTAAGTAAATGAAAATGGATGCCGAGTACAGCCACAAATCTGTTTTGGTTAAAAATTGTTTTGAAATGAGTGAAATTTAAAGAGACTATACAGATTTTATATGAGGGTGGCGTGTTAACATCTGACACGTATGCTACTCGCAGAGCTCTAGATTCGATTCCCAGCGTAGGCAATCATTTTCACAGCGTAACCAAAGAGCAAATAATTTTCCTTTATGAATTCACTCATAAGAAAAGCTTAATGTGTATTTTCATTGACCATGTCACCTACACAAAATGATGATGATGAGTTCTTACGGAAACTCGCAGCGCTCCCTCGCAAAATGGCGTCTTTACACCTTGTCCCCGTTCTTGGGTGCGTTTGATAGCTTTCAAAAACAGGGTTAGTTGCTATTGTTGCTAGTCACACGCTGTCTTATTTTTCGATAATCTATAAGGCTGACTTATTAATTCAAGTCCTGACTTATAAAACGTCTAAGAGACATCGCTATAACTTATAGCTATAAGTTATAGCGATGTCTCATAAACGTAAGTCAGGACATTTATTAATAGACTTATTTCCTAAAACAATTCCATTAAAAATAATAAGTCCGCCTTATAGATTATCGAACAATATTAGATAGAAGTATATTTTTTTCTTTTCTTCAACCAAAAAAGATGGTTAAGATAAAGCGCATCAAAGTCCAGGAATGGGGAGCTCATGACGCAACAGGCTGGTAAAAAGTGTACCGGCCAGTGACGTCACGCGAAACTTTAGCGGGCTATATTTTTTATTTATTATAAATAAATAGATAAACATGAATAAAATAAGTTTATATTAGTAGTAATAAGTTCTTTCTTAGGCATACTTACAAAAGTTTTGTTATTTAAACTAAATCAACAATACAGGCTTTTTATTTTATTTATATAGGTATTTATTTATATATTAATTTTATATATTTATTTATATATTTATTTCATAAGAAAGGAGGGGAGGCCTTTGCCCAGCAGTGGGACACAAAAGGCTAAAAAAAAATTAACATTTTTTGCTTTACTGACAAAAGAAAAAATACTGTCTAATATTTTTCAATAATCTACCAGGTGGAGTAATTATTTTGAAAAGTACTTATATGCCAGGCGGCGTGGCGATACAAACGCGGATGGTCTAAACGCGTTGGCTACTTTGGATATTTTCGTTTTTTAGGAATATTTAAGGGTTATTCGAAAAAGAAAAACATATGATGTTTGCCTTATCTGTAATGCAATAATAATCAAAAGTTTCAATTTTAATGTATTTGGTGAATAATACTATATACCGAGTAAATTAGACGTGATTTGGAGGCAGCTTTGCAATTTTTTTCTATCGAGAAAATTTTACGCAATCGTGTTTTTGAGTCATATAGTTACCAGAGTTAGTCCTGAACATTGCTGCATTTTTATTTCAACTTGAGTATTTAATTATTATTGATATAACATTCAATCATGCAAAGCAGTGTGAGGTAGTACGGGCCCTTAAGAAAACATGCCCATTCTGCGGTTCACAACCCTGGTGTTTACTCACATATTGACGTGTGTACGGATGTAAAGTTACTTATTGGTAGTGTTAGTCACTAAATAATACTCCGCATGTATAAGCCGTGTGGTATCCGGCAGAGTAGAATAGGACCACTCCAAGTCTTACCGTGGATGTCGTAGAAGGCGACTTAGGAAATACAAGCTAAACAAAGCTTATAAACATCTAAGAGACCTCTCCAACCTGTCTGGCCAGCGTGGAGAGTGTAGGCCAAGTCCTCTGGCTGCTCTGGCGTATGGCCCTAGAAGTACAGAGAGGGTCGTGCTTCTGTAGTGGAGACTAAAAAGGACCTGATGATGATGATGATGTATGAAGCGCTATACCTTTGCCAAGGGATTGACTTTCGCTAGAAAGATATATATTACTCTATTTTAATATTTCCATTACTTGAAATGTCTCTTATTCCCAATAGCTTTGTAAAACTAAAACCAAACATGTTTCCCACTTGATATTCTACATCGCATCACGTGCTCTGTGATTGCAAGACGCTTTCAGGAGACAGGATCAGAATTTTAATATGGCCACTGTTTCGGAGTTCAGCGCAAAAGATTGACTACATAGAAAATACTATTCAATCACTTTTTTGAGTATGATTAACGGTAATAAACTATATATTTTTTTTATATTTTATGATATCTTCATGAAAAATATCGATATTTTTTGCAAAAAAAATATTTTCAAAGCTAATATAGAAGTATATCGCGTTGGATTTCTTACAACAGCTATGAAATCGTGGTCTCACTGAACAATACTCTTCAATGCATAGATCTTTGCTGTGTATTTCGTAAAATTTTCTTTCATAACTTGCATTGCGAATACGAAGCTAAAACAGGTATATTCCCTTCTCAGTTGCTAGGTCTCTTGTTTACCGGTCGTACGTCTTTCTTTGATATCGCTGTTTCTGTAACCGCGGAAATTTTGCAAATTCGTCTTATTTTTCAGCACGAGTTCCGTTGTGGCGCCATAGCACAAACGAAGTCAAAAGCTTACAATCCAACTTCAGGGGAAATTAACTTTCTTCATCTATTTTGTCATTTTTGGATGACATCTTTGGCATTTTTAGTTTTAGGGATTGTTTATTAGCTACGGCAAAAATTTTCATACAGTTTTGGGAGTTTTAACTAGTTGTATTTTTATTAATGACCTTAGGCACTTGAAAGTCGTTGAATTTTGTAAATTTAATTTCGTACATGTAATTTTTCATTTCTTCCTTACTACCCACTTAACCCTACTGTGTCGTAAACGACACATCAACTTTACAAAAATATTGAGAGATAAGAGGGTACTTAAACTATTTTTTTTGCGTTGTGTTTGGTTATCAAGGACTCGGTTAGTCGTTACGAAGTGTTGTTAGTGTGCAGCAGTCAATTTCTTTTGTGCTGGATAACGACGAATTTTGAGGTTTTTACCATGAGTTATTCAAGGTAAGATAACATATTGTTATAAACAACTTTTTATTTCTATGTGATATAATAACAATAGCTTGGTTCCTATAGACCTCTCAACTTTAAAAACGTTGGTAAATTTATAACATATTCAAACAGAAGTTAGCCTTTTTTTTGGGCGTGTCGTAAAAGGCACGGTAGGGAAATGTACTACTAAAATCAAAACTTTTTATTTGTTACAGATAATCACGAAAACCCCTCACTTTGCATGAGATAATCGAGGAATAAGAACAAAATGATGAGATGGAAGTCCCCGACTCCATAACTATCATGCCCCCGGACAATTGTAATGCCGAAATTACGGACGAGGACTCTGGAGATGAAGATTTTGTGTCCCTTCAAAATCTACCAGGATCTCAACTCAGGGCACCTGCTGAAATTCAGCAAGATTCTTCTGATGATAGCGAAGATGACAACTTACCTTTAGTACAGCTTTCTAAACGGCGGCGCCTTGTCTCTGATCCTGAACGCTTTTCCATGGGCTCTTTACCACCAACTCCAGAAGCAAATTTTTCTACTCCTGACCAAGCTGAAGAACCAATTCCGTCTACCTCACGGAGCAACTTAAGATTATTAACTTCGAAAAAAAAATCTATAAATAGAGCTCGAGAGATATTCGACCGATACCCAGTTTGTGGCAAAACATGCATGGTCCAGCTAATAGGATGGATTCTATTGATTATTTTGATGGTTGTTTGATTCTGCAGCCATAGAAATGATGGTGAAGTATACGAACCTATATGCGACTCAGAAAAATAAATAGGGTAATATTAGCACCAGTGAGATGAAATGCTTTTTGGGTATTTTACTTTACAGTGGTTATGTGGTTGTGCCAAGGCGAAGCATGTATTGGGAAAATACTTCGGATTGCGGTATGCCTATTATTTTCAACGCCATGTCTAGGGACAGATTTAGTTTTATAATGTCGAATATTCATTGCTGCGACAATACCCAGCTCAACATGAACGATACATTTTCAAAACTGGAACCGATTTTCCGCCTATTGAATGCCAATTTTTCAAAGTTTGCTCCTTTTCAAGAATGTCATAGCATTGATGAAGCAATGATACCCTATTACGGTGGGCACCCGTGCAAGCAGTTCATCAGAGGAAAGCCTATAAGATGGGGCTACAAGTTTTGGGCGGGGGCAACGCGTCTAGGATACATCATTTAGTTTCAACCATACCATGGACAACAAAGTAGCAATCAAAGTGTGTACAAAAGTTTGGGCCTAGGTGCTAGTGTTTTACTGCAGTACGCTGACGAATTTCAAAAAATTGATTCCAAAGCACCCTTCCATCTCTTTTTTGATATTTTTTTTACGTCCATCCCACTAATTGACGAACTTGATAAACGTGGTCTAAAAGCTACCGGAACAATAAGAGAGAACCGATTATCTAAATGTCCCTTGCCTTTGAACAAAGAATTTTAGAAATTTGAACGTGGTATGTATAAATATAAGTCCACCAGAGCTGTGAATATAATTGTTTGCAAGTGGAATGACAACAGCGTTGTCACTGCTGCATCGAATGCTGTAAAGGTAGTGCCTGTTAACAAAGTAAAACGATTTTCCCAACAGCAAAAAAAGTACATACTTGTAGATCAACCTGCCATAATAAAAGCCTATAATGAGAATATGGGTGGCGTGGACCGTTCCGATCAAAACATCGGTCTTTATAGGACTAGTATTCGTGGTAAAAAATGGTATTTTGCTCTGATCAGTCACTGCCTTGATATGGCTACGCATAATGCATGGCAATTGTATAAGCAAAATGGCGGACAGTTGGATCACCTGAAATTCCGGAGAAATGTCGCTGTAAATCTTCTTCAGAAGAACAAGAAAGCGGAGAGTAACAGAGGCGGACGTCCATCTCAAAGTGTTTCTGGGGCATTGCGGTACAGTCACAACAGACATTTAGTAAAGTACAGGGAGGATCGGCTACGATGCGGTGTTTGCCACAAAAGTGCTAATTTCTATTGCTTAAAATGTAATGTTACATTACATCCAAAAACATGTTTTGAATCGTATCATACCCTTAATAAGTAGATTTTCCTAGAAAGATATAAATAAAAATATATTTTATATTGACTTTGACTTTTATTGGGTATTTCCGAATTGAAAATAAATTGTACTGAAATCTTCATACTAAGTTATCAAAGTAGTAGATTCCCCTACTGTGTCGTTTACGACACGGCATTTTCCAGTTTTTCTGGAAATCAGTAATTTTTTTAATTATTTTTCTGCTATTATTTGTCACATAAATATTAGGTATACGAAGTTTCAAATCAATAACTGAAAAACAGGTTATTCAGGAACAAGTGGGTTAATATTATAAATGGGAAAGTGAGTTTGTTTGTTTGTTTGTTACGTAGCTATTGAACCGATTATCATGAAATTTTGCATACAAGTTCTCTGGAGTGCGGAGAAGTACATAGGCTACCTTTTATCCCGGGAAAAAGTACTATTCCCGAGGGATCGGCATTGACGCGGGCGGAGCCGCGGGCGAAAGCTTGTTTCTTTTTTAACGTCAACGGAAACAAATAATAAAAAGGTTCGTGCTAAGTCCCGTTTATATACATAATTATGAAAGCTAGTTTTTATATAATTTTATGTTTAACACAGTATACCCTCTGAAAGTGCACATATTGTATAGAAAACACATGGCTTAATGAGACTGGAATATTAACTTCCCAATTGGCACACTTGTATGTATTTTTTTATTAATGGCTTTTACGCGTGACTTATTTAGCCAGTATCTAGTATTAATGAGTTTTCCCGCACTTGTTCCAAGTCTTGTTAATCAACGAAATGGTGGTGTAGTTCAATTTGTTCATTCTACGGAGCCCCCGGCGACAATCCCCATGGATCCACTGGCTTGATCACAGACGACGCAATGAGGCGGACAACCAGCAGCCCGCTAAATAAATCTAACTACAGCCGCAACATGACAGTTTATTTTAGTTAGTCCACACATTGATTTTAAACATACCCATGTTTTATTAATGTATTTATAACACCAAATTACTATAATATGAAATCCGTATTTCATATTACAAAGTCCACTATAAACAATATGCAAGATAATCCAAAACAAAAGCCGTGCAGTCCGTCGATATTTCCGCCAAGAACTCGGGACACTTGTGTTTCAGCCGTTCGTTTTTTAATTGTTTGATATCGCTGAAAATTCGTCTTATTTCCAGCATGAGTTCCGTTGAGTACAACGACTTCAGTTGGAAATGAACTTTCTTTTTCGATACACTCTGGGTTTAGCTTGGGCAAATATACAGCATGATTTTGAACCTCAGAGCTATATTGAAATCCTGGAATCAGAATCCCTGTTGAAATACAGAAATCTTCTTTTCTTGATAATTTGGTATCACGTTAAAAATTCGGCGTAGTAGAATATTCTGATAGTCGACCAACTTAGGATTGTACGAACCAACTAAGTGCATGTCAGGGTTCCGTAGTTACAAACACCAACTTAATAGTGCACTTAACAAAGGTATTAATTTTAAATTTCTAACTATTTTTACTATCCTTATTAAATCATCTGCGGATTACTTAATTTTTTATCGACATAAAAGAGTGTATCTTTTATATTGATAAAAAAATTAAGTAATCACGATGTTGGAATTTTTGATAGTGTACATAATATAAATGTGACACTACGCATAAGTATATGGCATAAGAAATAAAACCTGCTTTCATAGATATTCCAAAAACTGTAACAGTCGAACCAGAAATCGACCATATTGATAAAAAAAAAAGTTTATTACTTACAGAATTAGTATAGTAAAACACAATCTCGACCAAGACAGTGAACCATAACATCTTTTGTTTGTTGATGAGAAAATAATGGAAAAAGAATAATCCGACCACTCAGCGGGCTGCCACACCAATTACCGTGTAATCCGCCTAGAAATCTCTCACTTTTTCCTTCGAGCCAATATCAAACAAGAAAAGTATTAAAAAAAAAACAAATTTTTCTAGTGACTGATAATATACAATATATTTTTTTTAAATGTGAAATCTTTAAGCGCGTTGGGCAGTTTTTGAGATGGAAAAAAGCCATTGATTTCGCGACACATCATCATCATCATCAGGTCTTTTAAGTCTCCACTGTAGGCGCATGACCCTCTCTGTATTACCGGAGACATACTTGACCAGAGCAGACAAAGGATTTGGCCTACACTCTCCTCGCTGGCCAGACGGGTTGGAGAGGGAGATGTTTATGAGCTTGGTTTAGCTTGTATTTCCTAAGTCGCCTCTTACGACCTCCATGGGAAGACTAGGAATGGTCCTATTCTACTCTGCCGGAAACACGGCTATTACCCATAACGTAACCGACACCTTAGTGAGCGTTAGGAATTTTTGAGATGGGAAAAATTATTGAACTCGCAACACTGTTACTATTACCGTAACCGACACCTCCAGGCGCGTTGAGCATTCTTAGAGATGGGAAAAAACCATTGAACTCGCGACACTATTACCTATAACATAACCGACACCTCAAGGTGCGTTAGGCAATTTTTTAGATTTGAAAAAAAAAATCATTGAACTCACGACTCTGTTACCTTTACCGTATCCGACACCTATAGGCACATTGGGCATTTTTTGAGATGGGATAGAACATTGAACTCGCGGTACTGTTATCTTTACCGTTAACGACGTCTCAAGGCGCGATGGGCATTTTTTGAGATGGAAAAACCATTAAACTCAGAACACTGTCACCCTGTGCTGTTACCTTTACTGAAACTTACAGCTCCAGCGCGTTAGCCATTTTTTGAGATGGGAAACAACCCATTGAACTCACGACACTGTTACCTTTACCGACACTTATAGGTGCGTTGGGCATTTTTTTGGATGGGAAAAAAATTATCTCACCTGTCTGGTACTTTTACCGTAACCGATACATCTACGCTTGTTGGGAATGTTTGGAACAGAAGTTTCGTCGACTCGATTTGATTCTTTTAACCGTGTGTACCGTGTGAATTTAATGTATGTCGATAGTAAATTTACATCATTATTACGTATTTTATTTTGTTAAATAGAGACATATCACACTAATTGAGCTAGACCCTTAGTAAGTTGTGAACTTGTGTCGTGGGATACTAGCTCAACGATACCAAATTTTATAATAGGTACTTATAGATAAACACCCAAGACAAAATGCAGTGAATTTCAATATGCTTGCAAAAGTAATTGTCACTTTTTTGTTTTCCGCTTTACTGTTTACGAAAAAATATTTCACGAATAATTTTAGGACAATTTTCGAAAAACTCAAAATGAGGTAGTTTGCAAATGATACAACCATAAACTTTTAGATCATTAATCACGAAAAAGAGACTCAGAAGGCGATAGCACGATAGAAAATTCAAATTGCGTCAGCATTATATAGATACTAAAATAATTTTCATAAAAAGGAGTAGCAAGCATGAAACTATTACATAAAATATAAAACACATTGTACTTGGTAATATCGCGACACTAAGTTAAACAAAGAGCAAAAATGTCGTAAAAATAAGAAATTGTTTACGAGAATATTTTTATGATTGCCTATTGTTCAAAGGTCACTTTTCATTGTTTATTGATACATTTGTACCTATATTTATAGTTAAGGGCCCGTACTACCTCACACTGCTTTGCATGATTGACTGTAATATCAATAATAATTAAACACTCAAGTTGAAATAAAAATGCAGCAAAGTTCAGGACTAACTCTGGTAACTATATAGGACTGACTCAAAAACACGACTGCGTTAAATTTTCTCGATAGAAAAAAAATTGCAAAGTTGCCTCCAAATCACGTCTAATTTACTCGGTATACAGCATTATTCACCAAATACATTAAAATTAACCTTGAAACTTTTGATTATTATTGCATTACAGATAAGGCATCTATCATGTGTTTTTCTTTTTCGAATAACCCTTGAATATTCCTAAAAAACGAAAATATCCGAAGTAGCCAACGCGTTTAGACCATCCACGTTTGTACCGCCACGCCGCCTGGCCTATGTCGGGCTCTTAAGTATGGGTGATTATAAAAGTTCAGCAGGAGATACAATGTAGGGTAGAACGGTTCCCTTTTTGTGTCAATGACAATGCGGAGACTGGGGCATGAGATGGCACAATAATGATGGCTATAGCGGCCTCACCTCACGCTAAACAAAGCCTTTAGGTCTTACATATAGTGCATATCTACCCCGTTAAAATTTAAGACACATTTGTGTGTATAAATAAATAAACATAGAGAAATAAATCACACAGATTGAGCTATCCCTGCTGTAAGATTTGTCCCTATATATTGATTTAAAAGGAAAATATAAATATAACTGGCTTTTAGCCGCAGCTCCGCCCGCGTCAATGTCGATCCTTCAATTACAGTACTTTTCCCGTGATTAAATGTACCCTATGTCCTTCTTCGTACTTCGTATTTTCGCAATTATAATATTATAGTTAGGATATAATAATAATTGATTTAATTTTTTTTTTTTTTATTATTGACATATCTGTGTAACAATAGAGGTAATTAATTAGTCTTAGATGTCTCATATTATGTATTGGCTAGTCTGTAAGGTGACATGATGGTATGAAAATAAACAAATAAATAAATATTATTTGTCACGTTTTTATAATATCTCAGTATGATTAGAATCTCCATTTAAATATAGAAATAGTTACTTGTGTTTCAAGGACGCGCTCTTCTAAAGTAGCTTAGTAGTAACAGTTGATCTTATTATTTATGTTTTTTTTTTTTACATTTTGCAAGTTTAATAAAAGAAACATTTTCAATTTATTATTAACACTTTTTTTGACTATGTAAGTAAGTAAGTATGTACCAGATGCTACTCTTCCCGCGCATATTGTAAAAGCCAATCGAGAGAATGGGCAAAAAATTGAGGAATCATGTTAATAGGCGATGCGGCTAGCAACCACTATTTTTAATTCCATTTTCCATCTAATGCCCACAAATATGCTAAACGTGTCCTTCGGGTCGAATAGACCTAGGTTCTGTCTACCCCGTAAGGCAAAAGGACGTGATAGTATGTTTGTATAGACGCCATCATTAAGCAAATGATGGCGTCTATACAAACATACTCAACTCAATACTCAATCATATTGCATCTCATGTGTTTACAAAGTTTAAACATATGGTGTCAGAAGTACTCGTACCTACATTATGTTGAGACATAAACCCTGTAACTTCCTCAACCCACTCACCCACACGGTGTATTCCGAAGAAGGACTGCATGAGCTTCAGAACATCGCCCAGTGCGTAGTGCCTGTAGTCTTCTAGCTCAGGATAAGCTGATCCTAAGAGGTCCAACGCTTAACCGCCAACGAGTCACAAAGACACAGAGTGTGACTCATTGTCTCCTCCGATTCCTCACATGCCCTACATTGTAGGTTTTCGACAATTTTCAATTTAAAGAGGTGACTTATTTTCAAAATGTCCAGTGAGGGCTACCACTAGAATTCTTGTCTGTTTTCTGCTAATTTACAGATCATTTTGTGCCACCTGGCGCTAACCCAAGTGTTTCCTTAGAGTGTGATGATAAATAAATAAATATACGGACAAATCACACAGATTGAGCTAGCCCGAAAGTCAGTTCGAGACTTGTGTTATGAGATACTAACTCAACGATACTATGTTTTATAACGAATAACTATATAGATACACGTCCAAGACCCAGGCCAATCTGAATAAGATCATTTTCCATCTTGATCTGGCCGGGGATCGAACCCGGGCACTCTCGTGTCGCAGTCGCAGGCTGGCGTATTGACCGCTGCGCCACGGAGCTAGCCGAATGATATATACATAGTTGTGAATGGTGGCGTCAACTATGTGATGATCTAAAACGAATAGTAAGCAATAGGTAATTACCTATGTCATGAGGTTCCATTTCAACTTTTGAATGATATGCTATAGCATTGTCGATGTATGGACCAAGTCCACACATCGACAAACACTCGAGCGGTTATCGCGGCTGCCAATCAACGTCGGCCGCAGATTGCCAAGTGATTACTGATTTCCGAACGGTTTTTGCTTACGCTGTGTTGTAATATCTGGAATAATATTCAGACAATATAATGGATGGAATAATTAAATAAGATATGAAGAAAGCAAAACATTAAATTAACAAATCACATCTTATCGAATATCTATTATTTGTCATAAGATACTTTAAGCCGTGAAAGCGCTGGTGAGATGATTTAGATACTTTTGGACAATACTGGTCGAGGCTAACATCCGACAGGGACAAGTGAAGATAGATGAGAGACACCTTTGCCCAGCAGTGAGACAGTAAAAAAAGGTACTTTAAAAATATGTCTTATGTCTTAAAAACCTGAAATCTATCCGTCTTTTTCCGGAAAAAGACGTGACAATTTGTATGTAGTATGTAAGAAATATAACCGGTATATATAAATACTAAAGCATTTGTAAAAAACTCTAATAAAACCTTAAATTTAATGTAACTTTTAAATCTCGCTTGTAAAGTTTTTAAACGCTGTTACGAGAAATAAGAGCGCCTTAACGAGGGGCTAACTTTATTCACCCACTTAGAAATGGATGCTAAGATTGTTCGGCCGGTTCTTATTTTTTTAGTCCCTTGGGTTTCGGACCCGAGGGTCTGAGAGGAAACTCCATTACTTAAAATTACTTTAATGTTATATCCGTACGGATTTTAGTAATGAAAAGATAAAATAAACTAGATGTAATTTTGAAAAATTTACTTTTGATAACGAAATCTGCTACATTAAAGTGTGACTAGGCAGCCAGCCTATTTGCTAACTGTGTACTGTTTACGTTTTGATTGTCACTTAAATATACATTATAGCTTTCGTATGATTGACTTTTTTTATTTAAGACTAGCTTTCGCCCTCGTCTCCGCCCGCGTCAATGTCGATCCCTCGGGAACAGTACTTTTTCCCGGGATAAAAGGTAGTCCAGAGAACTTGTATGCAAAATTTCATGATGATCGGTTTAGTAGTTACGGCGTGAAAGCGTAACAAACAAACAAACAAACAAAAAAACAAACAAACTCACTTTCGCATTTATAATATTAGTAAGGATAAGGATATAAAACGTAATGTATTTTAAAGTGACTATCCAAACGTTGTACATTAAGTTAGCAAATAGGCCGGCTGGTCACGTTTGCTGAAAGATGCCGGAAAGATGGGCTTATAAAACAACCTAATTGGCAAACCAAAAACAAGATGGACAATTTGCTTTCGATAGAACTTGGAGAGATATGACAAGAGATAAAGCGAAGTGGAAAAAGAAAGGGTAGGCTTTTGCCCAGCCGTAAGACCTAAACAGCTAATTAAAAAAAGACTTATTGGTTAATAGCTTTCGTCCACATCTCTGGTTTAATGTGTAGCCTTTGGATACAGTACGTCTTCCGGTTGAAGGGTATCATCATCACAGGTGTTATCCTTCTATGTACCCCAGATCGTGTTACAAAAATTTCATGAAGATCGGTTTAATAATTGCGTTTTCACTCCCCGCACGATTTAACGTACCTTTTTTATATAATTTTATGTTTTCAAATATAGTTTATAAAATGGTACACGTGTATAAAAATGTACTTGGTTTTTCATGATAAAGGTATTTTGAAATGGCATATGTACGTACAACTGTACATACTAACTTAATGCCAACACGCTAAACTTGATCTAAAAAATAAGATATGGTCAAAATAGTAGATTGTAACGGCTAATATAATACTTTTTAATGAGGGCATTATTTCGAATCCATAGTGGAACGAAGGAGTCTAGCATACTCGTTAGAAGCGAGCGGCATGCGTCCAGCGTTTCCTTGTATCTGGCGCTGCGCTTGCCAGTACATAGTCGCCATGTCATATCGTGTCACCTTTCTATCCCATCTTTGTGCCCCGTCCAATGCCACTTTAACAAGCAAATCCTCTGAATTTGTATCCTAAATCCGTTAATTAACCTCTCAAATGCCGATGCGCAAAATACATTATTTAACTAGAATCATTGTGTCTCGTGTTCCGGCATACAGAAGTTAAAACTTCTAAATACCTAAGATCCTTATGCTTTATCTGTATACTTATTGGACGTAACTCGCCTACAGCTAAACCCGTTCTCATCTGAACATATATACTAAACACAAATTATTCGTAACCTTGCAATAATCGCAATTAATTTAGTTGGTATTTGTTTAATAAATTCCTTACTACAATTATGTCCAGAGAAATCTTCGGGCTAGGTTCCTTCAGAATGTACTTTTTTTTACTTATTATCATCATTTCGAGTAGGTGTCACGGTCAATCGACCATGCACACCCTGGTGTCAGAGTTCTTCGGAACCGCCTCTCGGCCTCTGGCGTGACGTGGTTCCTTTAACGACTACCAGATGGCAGCCGGGACCGTCGGCTTAACGTGCCTTCCGAAGCACGGAATCATCTTTATTATCAGACAAACAGGTGATTCACGCCTGCAATGTCCTAACCAAACTGGAAACAACTAAACAAAGTATGCTTCCGGTGGGAGTCGAACCCACGACCCCCGGGTGAACAGGCAAACGCCTTAACCACTAGACCACGAAGTGTAGTAAATTGATTTTTTTACTAAATGTTGGATTAGGCATTTGTCTCCTATCTCACCTGATGGTAAATATAACAACAATACAATTGACAGCATGTGATAATACAATTGTGAACCAAAATGGTCTCCACTCAGCATGTGTCGTGCGTGACTTGCACCACGACACTGGTCTTCCAATAAAACTACAGTTAAAACTTCTAAATGCCTAAAATCCTTGTTTTACCTGTATACTTAATGGATATTACTTTACTTAACTAGCTTACAGCTAAACCCGTTCGCATCTGAACATATATACACAAATTCTTCGTAACCTTGCAGCAATCGTAACTAATTTCGTTGGTGTTTGTTAAACAAATTCTTTACTACTATTATTATGTCCAGAGAAATCTTCGGGCTGGGTTCCCTCAGGATGTTTTTCTGGCACGCCATGTGATAAATTGTTCCGTGCTCGAGAAAGAGCGCAATACGAATTTACGACCTTAGTCTGGTGGAGGTCGTTCGTTTTACTAATGTGTTCGTTATACTGTTTGCATGTAGGTAATTGGATATGCTAACTTTTTCGAAGGTCATGATTTATCTTTTTATCTCAAAGTAAACGTTTTTTAAACCGACCTTAAAAAAGGAGATACTCAATTTGTTTGCAAGTTTTTAAAATATTTTTTACTTCATTACTCTGTAAACAACAGAGTTGAATGTACCATGAACATAAACCGATTTTAATGTTTTTAATTTTATTTATGTAAGGGTATACTTCCCAATTGGTCTCATTAAAATTTCATTAGAATCAATACAGTAGTTTGATCAAAATTGGTTGTTTATATCAAAGATAAGAAACTACTAATGTTATTTTCGCAATTTATCAGTTTTAATTGTAAATTTTCTGAAAGTGACATTTGGACGGCCCTTTTTTATTTTATTGATATAAAGCACATCCCTTTTTTTATAATATAATTTCTTATATGATATAGTATAATTAGTTATATTATAATTAGGCAATAATTTATTTTTAGAAAGAAAAATCTATTATATGTTTGGTTTGATCGGGGCTGAAAAGAATGCGTCCAATAATGACGTAACAACTTTAAATTTATTTATTGAATATTTCAGTCCTTCATTTCTAAATTCTTGCTCATTAAATTCAAGGGCTCTTATCGGTGCAACAGTTTCAATTCCCCTCTTTTCTCCGCTAGTTCATTCACTTCTTTATAAGAAGTAACCTTTATTTTTCTTTCATTTGTTTCATAAAAGTGGGTATCCGTTTTCCCGGTCCCCTTTTCCCTTTAGTCTTTCCTTCTATGTGGTTTCTGATCAAATCTTCTTATCGTATTAGGTGTCCTACCATCTTCCCTATTTTATTTTCAATATATTTATCATTTCTCCTACCATTGTCAAGACAAATTGCATGAATATTAGTCACTCTTTCTACCCAGCTTATCTTTTCCATTCTACGGCAACACCACATTTCAGGTTCTTTAATATTAAAAATATTGTTATTTCAGCATATATCTTATACGCGTATATATATACGTGTAGTTATTTCAGCGTATATCTCGAAGTGGTTTTGGATTCAGACAGTCAAAGAAAAAATTTGCGTAGCGAATTTACCAAGAGTTCAGCTTACATTTACAAACCATATATGGTGGGTAGATGTGACATTGACAGCTAAAATCAAAGCTCTCTCTTTAAATTTAATTTTAATTTATTTATTATTATCTTTTTATTCAAAAGTTTATGTTTAGACAAATAGTTTAACAAAGTAGTACCTGTGGTAGTAAATCCTTACTCAATCTCACATATCATGGAGGCGATTCAACATAGCATAAACACAATGACACTGCAGTTTAATACCAGAATGGCTGATTTCATTCAGGAGCTTCAGACTGTAAAGGATGCACCGCCTTTGACTATGGCTGCACTTGCTGCTAATTTTGAATCCTTCAAGACATTCACAACTGATTCCTTGAACTGTCTCCAGCAACAGGTGTCTTTGCTAGCCCGCCAACAAGATGTATTTGAGATGCGTAGTCGAAGAAAAATGTTGCTCCTGCATGGCATTCCCGAGGAAAACAAGGAGGTTTCATCTCTGGTGGTAGTCAGAGTGATAAATGACAGGATTGCTGTGCCCATCACTGAATCTGACATCCAACGCAGTCACCGTCTAGGAAGACCCAGTGATAACAAACCACGTCCCATCTTAGTTAAGTTCCTGAACACCATAATTAAGGACAAGGTTTGGTTTTCAAAAACAAAATTCAAAGGAAGCACTGTCACTATTTCAGAATTTCTGACCAAGGACCGACACGAAGCTTTTATGGCCGCTCGACAGCACTTTGGGGTCAATAAATGCTGGACTAGAGACGGCATGGTGCATATAATCGCCACAGACGGTACAAGGCACCGTGTAAGTAGTATTTGTGAGGTTCGGCACCTCATCACTTCTTCCCCGGCTGTTATAACTTCCAATTCCCCAGCCGAGGCCCAGGCCTCTACAAGCGGAACAGCTGGTGAGCCGAGGACAACATCGGCGTCAAAAGCAGGGGCGTCGACGGCGACGTCGTCTTCATCTGCGGTGGGGATACGCTCTAAGCGGCTGCCTAGGAAGTGATGATGTGCGTTGCATAAACTGGTCGTGAATTTTCTGTCTCGTTTCACAGTTGTCCATTTATCTTGTCGAAAACTTAACATTTTCATAAGTCCTTTATCGCCATAAATTACGTAACCTTATTTTGTTACAAAGGGTATAATCCAAGTTTCTTTTTACTTATTTACCTCCCAATAATTGTTTTAATTTTTACCGTCTTGTATGTATCTTTTTGTTTTGACAGCTTGACATCACAGATTTTACAGGTTATATCTTGACACTGACATTTGGCAGCTGTGATTGAGCACCTCTTTTTGTTTTTTTATGTGTGGCAGGCAGAGATATTGAATACATGCAGCCTGTACATATTTTTAAACTCTTGAGCTTTCTTGAATTCCGAATTGCGTTGTTATTTGTACACTATCTACTTTTCTATATTTTGTCTTCAATTTTTTTAGCTTCAGCAGACTACCAGCGGGTGACTTGAGTATTAGTTTGGCACTAGCTGGTATATATCTTAATTGAGTTTTATATAGGTATATTGTATTATATTATATTTATTTATTTATTTCAAGTATTTGTTTATATTTAATACTTACACGCACACACATGTCTGATGATGATGATAATGTTTCATTTCACTCTCTATCTTCTTCAATGATTGATGATGATAGTTTTCATAGCATCTCGATGCCGCTTTCGGAAACCATTAAAGAACATTTATCTGACGCGGCCAAAAATTTTAATGTACTGCATATAAATGCTCAGAGCATACCGGGGCACTATCCTGATTTTTTAGAGACTTTTGACGACAAAAACATCCACGCAGTCCTTGTCTCTGAATCCTGGTTTAAATCTTGTCACGCTTCTACTGCTTACGCTTTACCAGGGTTTCAGCTCATACGGCAGGACCGCGTTAATAGGAGTGGTGGAGGTGTGGCTATATACTTGCGTTCTCACCTTTCTTATAATATTCTTGCCACTTCTGACTCAACCAATACTTTAAATGAGCCGGAATTCGTCTTTCTTGAGGTTACCCTTTCTCACACTAAAGTCCTTCTTGGTGTTTTCTATAGCTCCTCTTTATCTATCAATTATTTTTCTCTTCTTGAAAATCTTCTTACTAATTTAATCCCTTCCTGTAGTCACACTATAATATTAGGAGACTTTAATACATGTCTCATCAAGAATGATCACAGAACTATCTCTCTTAAATCCCTCACTGAGAGTTGTAACTTAACCATTCTTCCCCTCGATGCCACTCACTTTTTTCCGAATTGCACACCGTCTCTACTTGACCTTATTCTTGTTTCATCACCGGATCATGTTGTTAAATATGGTCAATTTCCTGCGGAAGCATTTTCATATCATGATCTCCTTCTATTATCTTATAAAATTCGTCCCCCCAAATATAAACATAAAGTCTTCATGAAACGTAATTTTGGTTCCATCAATCTTGAACGCTTACGTGAGGACGCCCTTAAGTGTGACTGGACCTCAGTTGTTGATGCTTGTTCTGTGGACGATCAGGTACTTTTATTTAATAAACAATTAACTGAACTTTATGATCACCATGCTCCCATTCGCCCAGTTCGAGTGAAACATCTGCCGGCGCCGTGGCTAACTGTAGAAATTAAAGAACTCCAAAAAAAGAAAAACAGAGCCAAAGTTAAATTTCGTTCCAACCCTGATAGATACCGCGAGTCATATATTGCTGAGAGAAATCGCTGCAACAAGGCTTGTAGAGAGGCCCAAAGACGCCATATTCATCGTTCCGTAGAAAACGGAGACCCTGCAAAGGTCTGGAAATTTCTTAAGTCTCTTGGAGTTGGTAAACCTCAAACTGATATTCCTTATAACTTTGATATTAATGGTCTAAATGATCATTTTTCATCGGCTTCTGTGTTTGATAAGAACATCAAACAAAACACTTTAAATTCTATTTCTCTACTTCCCACTCCTGACCATCCTCAATTTATCTTTAGTCCGATAGCAGATTGTGATGTGAGGAAAGCAATACTATCAATATCTTCGAATGCCGTTGGTAATGATAGCGTTAGTCGTCATATGATCCTTCCCATCCTAGATATCCTGCTACCAATAATCACATCTATCCTAAATCACTCGTTATCCTCCGGCGTTTTCCCATCGATATGGAAAGAAGCGCATATAATACCTCTTCCTAAAAATACAAATCCTAAATCCTTTTCTGACATACGACCTATATCCGTTCTCCCTTTCCTATCTAAAGTATTAGAGCGTATTGTTCAACAACAACTTAATCACTTCCTAAATGTAAATGACCTTCTTAATCCTCTGCAATCCGGATTCCGCCCTGGTCATAGTACGACTACTGCTCTTGTGAAGATTACCGATGACATTCGTGCTGGTATGGACGACAGGCGGGTTACGGTGTTGTCGTTGTTGGATTTTAGCAATGCCTTCAACACTGTTGACTTTGACATTCTGTTAATGGTATTGCGTTCTCTTAACATATCTCCAACTGTAATCGACTGGTTTCATAATTACCTGTACGGGCGCCGACAGTGTGTACGAATTGAGGACTCATATTCCTCTTGGAGTTATTCTTCTGCTGGTGTGCCGCAGGGTGGCGTATTATCTCCCATTTTATTTGCACTTTTCATTAATTCTATCACTTTATCGCTTCGCTCCTCCTACCACCTTTATGCAGACGATCTTCAAATTTACACGCAATCGAAAATTGATGATCTGTCACGGGCTATAATAAATATTAACGATGATTTGCAACGGATATCTGCCTGGAGTATGTCCCATGGTCTAATAGTAAATCCTAAAAAAACGCAAGCTATTGTTATAGGTAGTTCAAGTCTTATTTCTAAAATTCCCTTCTCTGATCTACCTAAAATTATCTTTAATGGTTCGGTTATTGAATTTAGCGACCGCGTAAAAAACCTTGGCATTTATTTAGACAAAACGCTTTCATGGTCACCCCAAATATCTGAAGTTAGCAAAAAATTGTTCGGAGCTTCAGCCTCACTTAGAAGATTGCATAAGTTTTTGCCATTGGATACCAAAATTGCGCTTTCACACTCTGTATTGCTTCCTATTTTAGATTACGCCGATACCTGTTACTTAGATATTTCTCACGAGCAAATAAATAAACTTGAGCGTCTTCAAAATCTCTGTATTCGCATAATTTTCGGTCTACGAAAGTACGATCATGTATCTCAGTTTCGCACGCAACTCAAGTGGCTCCCCATTCGACTTCGTCGTGACTGGCATATTCTCTCTCTTCTTTACTCTATCCTCTTCAACCCTACTTATCCCAACTATCTTAAAGAACGCTTCGTATTCCTTCATGACTCTCACGACCGTAATTTACGCAGTGAAGGTAATCTTTGACTTAGAACTCCACCACATGTTACCGTGATGTATAATAAGTCCTTTACTGTCCAGGCTGTTCGGCTTTGGAACGCCCTTCCAATTTCTATACGTAGTGCTCAAACGCTGGCATCCTTCAAAAATCAAGTAAAAAGTCATTTTATGTCATTTCCCTAACATTTTTCTCCTTCTTAACGAAAGTATATCCTTATTATTGTATATGATGTGTGTATTTGGATATTTATTTATGTCGTATTTGTAGGTATTTATTTATATTTTTTGTGTATATATATATATATATTTGATAATGTTCTGTTGTATATATTTTACTGAATTAATAGTATCAATTATCTATATTAATAAATCTATTTGTAATTATATTTATATTATATTTTTTTTTTTTTTTTCTCTCTCTCTTATTTTCAATCACATCACCCATAACGCAAGTTTTTGACTTATTCCTGTCACCCAAAGGTAGCCTGGAAGAGATTGCCTTGGCGATAAGGCCGCCTATTGTACTGTATTATTTTTTAGAATTTGTTTATATTTGTATGTATAGTTATGGTGCAATAAAGAATGTTTACTTACTTACTTACTTACATATCCATTAAAATTTCAACAAGATAAGAACGTTCTTATAAATTGGATAACATTACTTGATGATGAGCAGGCAAAGAAGAACCTACGAAATATTTCATATTGTTACCCGCGACAACACCCAAAAGGGTGTTGTCGCGGGTTATTCCCATTTTACTCCACGGAATTATTATTATTTAAAATGATGCTTATTTTATTCTTATTTTAATTCGAAATACCAATGGAGTAGCATTGGTATTTCGAATTATTCTCAAATAATCCATAGGCTATTTGATATCAATTCTCAAACTGCTCCATCAAATTGAATAGGTATACATGCAAGCTTGTTTAAATTTATTATTTTTTAGTTAAAATGGGTTAAAATGCTTTTTTTTTGATGTAGTAGTTTGGGAATAACCGTTGTCGCAGAGCTGTATCAAGTGGCGAATCTAGGGGGGTCAATTCGGGGGCCCAAGTCCGGGCGGCAGGTTAATGGGCGGCAAAATCACAAATCTATATGAGCAGGTTCAAAGGCGAACGGAATACCTAGAGCATGATTCGATTTGCATCTTCCACCCCATCCCGTTACGTCGTATCAGGAGCGCAATTTCAGGGTCTTACCCCATACACAATTTTTTTTAGATCCGGAACTAGCTCTATCGTTTGAACCACAAAATGAACAGTAATAAATAAAGAATAGAAATTTTGACAGAATGGTTTTTTTCTATTGCCATTATTTAATATTATTACAACAAAGAAAAACCAATAAAAGGAGGCTCCGTACAAGAAACGTGTTTTTGTGTCTTACTGGTTCTTTCAAATATGTTGTTCGTTTATTACCGAGACTTCAAATCACAAATTATTAAGATTTTCCTTTATATACGGAAGGCAAATGAATCCAGCCCATACAGCCAAATCATGAGTATTTTCAGTCCTTTTTCACATTTCTGATTACAATCTGTAGTATATTGATGAAAATTCTGAGTAAATGTCCGCAATATTTCAATGCAAACGACAAAAGTTCCCATTTTCGGTTGATAACCCATCGGGGAGCCAGATTTTGAAGGTTGTCAATAATAAATGATATTGTGAAATAACATTTTACCCGACGGCTAAGAAGAGTATTGTGTTTTGCGCATATCATGTATGTTTGTAAATTATTGGCGTGATAACGTTTTTTTTAATATTACATGGAAATCCATTCAATATTAAAGAATACAAAATAAATTTTACAATTGGTATGAGAGATTGTGACTTCATTTTTGACGCGTACCGTACATATAGACAATCCACTTATTCATAGGAAACCTGTATAATTATTTTTTTTATTAATCTTTGGTATCGTAGTTGGTGACACAATTAAATGTGTTAGTTATTAAGATTCTAGATTTTATTTATCTAAGTATAATTATGTATTGTGTCATTGTTTTGATATCCAAATAAATTAAACCAAAAAAAAAAACTTTCTGGACCATAATGTTTAAAATATATTGGTTGAACTAATCTCTGATAGAAGTTGGACGATCAGCATGGAAAATTATACCGTAGAAACACAAATATGTATTTCAATAAATGCAAATAGTGTAAGAAAAAAAAAGATCAATTAAACATAACAACATACAAATGAAATTTTTACGCGATGATCTCCACCATAATAATTGCTGAGTAATAAGGAGCCAAGTGCAAGTTGAACTTGCTTAGGGTTCCGTAGTAGCAAGCAAGACCAATGCTGGAAAAAAATTCAATATTTCCATACAAAAGTGATCAACCGTTTTTACCCGTTCGTGCCATTTTTGTAGGAATGTCGATTATTTTTCTCTTAGCTTTGATTTCATAGGAAAACTATCCAAAGTATCATTTTTCGCCAGCAAAAAATTACTTTGCTTTTCACAGTGTTTGTATAAATGATAAAGTTATTAATTAAAAATGTGTCATTATCTCAAAAACCAAACCAATTTTCAAGTGTTAAGAGGGATGGCACATTGTACCACTTTAGACGTGTATATCTTTCAAACGACTGACTTTGAGAAAAATTGACTATAGGAGCCTCAATGTTATTTTAAGAGACCTACCTTTAGACATCACGCACGTATAGGTTTTTTTTTTTTTTTAACCACATGTTTGGGATGCCAACCTTTATATTTTTTTTTTTTTTAAAAACTTCGTAGTCCTAAGAGCTTCGAAATAAAGTGGCTCTAACGCCTGAGGTGTTATCCTCAACTGCCTGTCCGGTGGTTGCAGGTATGGCATCGGGTACGCGGGTCCGGCCTCCCGAGCTGCTATTTACTATTCCCCTAACATCTGAGTGAGTAGTACCCCAATACCTTCATTTCTTTCCGAGATCCAACAAATTCCTATCCTTCTCCAGCTTAATAATGTTTCCGATGGGCACCAGTGTTAGAAGCACAAGAAGCCAAACAAACTACGCTCACCAACCCGCCTGAACGCGTGGTGAGTATGGCAATATCCTCCCATGAAACGAAGAATCCTTAGGTCCTAGATCCTTAGGTTAGGTAAAAGTCCACTGCTGGACAAATGACAATATCCTCCCATAATACGAAGAATCCTTAGGAGAGGTCCTAAGGATTCTTTAGTTTCATGGGAGGATATTGTTCAGCAGTGAACTTTTGCGGATGAATGAAAGTGATTGTGTCATTTGGATGGACAGACATACATGAAGAATCTAAAAGGGGTTCGGTTTTTGCCATTCGTCTTGGGAACCCTAAAAGTTGTTTGTTTAGTAAAATAACAAACAAGATACAAAAGAAAATAGATTCATCAAGGCCATACTTGATAATGAGCTCCTGTGTTTATTTTACATGGGCACACATGTAAAATAAATAAATACAAGAAAAACATAAATGGTATATCAAATTTTATACTGTAAAGCGCTAAGTCATTTAATCTATATCTATACATATAATAAAACAGTAAAATTATTTTGTCTGTACATTTTGAATTTTTGACTGAAATGGATAGAGGGACACTTAAAAAGAATAATAGAAAGCAAAAAAATTTTTTTGGAATTTCTTGTCTGTCTGTCTGTCTGTCTGTATGTATGATCACGATTATCTCCGAAAATACTGAACCGATTTACTTCAAACTTTCACCAATTGCTTTGTTTTAACTCAGTTTAACATTTATAGTTTGTTTCATCAAAATCGGTTCATTAAAAAAAAAGTTATCGTCATTTGAATGAACTCAAGGCATGAGTTTGCCTGCAAACATATAGCAAAAAATAAAATAAAATAATAAGTGACATAAGAAAATTAAAATCCAAAGTCAATTCATCATCATTATACGACAGCATTATACCTATCCATACTATCCATAGTAATCCATATTAAAAAAAAAGGAGAAGCTGACTGACTGACTGACATATCAACGCAGGGCCTAAACTATAAAGGTTAGGAACTTGAAATTTTGCACAGGGGTTCCTTTTATAACGAAGGGGAGCACTAAGAAAGGATTTTTGGAAATTCATCTCCTTAGGGGGAAAAACGGGTTGCAAAGTTAGTATGAAACTTTGTTGTTTTTGAAGTTATTCGAATGAAATTCAGCATGAAGGTTCTTTACTGAAAGGTATGAAACACGAGTAAAATATTTTACTCAAAAATCATCCCTTAAGGGGGTAAAATAGGGGTGCAAAGTAAGCATGAAACTTTGCCATTTTTGAAGTTAGTCGAATGAAATTCAGCATGAAGGTTCTTCACTAAAAGGCATGAAACACGAGTAAAATATTTTTCTCAAAAATCATCCCTTAAGGGGATATAACGGGGATGCAAAGTTAGTATGAAACTTTCCGTTTTTGAAGTTATTCAATTGAAATTCAATATTAAGGTTTTTCATTGAAAGTCATAAACTAATGTATTCCGGGTAATTCTACTGTTCCTGAGAAATCGACACTTACGCGGGCGGAGCCGCGGGCCAAAGGCAAACCTGTCTTATATATCAACGCACAGCCGAAACTACTGTGCACAGAAACTTGAAATTTGGCACAGGGATTCTTTTTATGATGTAAATGAGCACTAAGAAAGGATTTTTAGAAAATCAAAGGGGTTGAAGTTTTATGGAATTTTCTCATTTCTGGACTTAGAAGTTTGAAAGTAGGTACGCAAGTTCTCAATTAAAATTAAAAAAGATCTGTTTAGGTGAACCAGACAACATTCTCCCTTGAAGGAGTAAATAGGGGGTAAAGTTTGTATGGAATTTTTCCATTTCAAGACTTAGAGGTATGAAAATAAGTATATACGTTCTAGGTTACAATTAAAAAAGATCTGTGTAGGTGAAATGTACAAAATTTCCCCCTTAAGGGATAAAGGGGGGGGGGGGGGGGGGGTTGTATGGAAATTTTCTCATTTCTGGACATAGAAGTATAAAAATAAGTATATATGTTTACATTACAATTAAAAAGATCTGTGTAGTTAAAATGCTCGAAATTTCCACTTGAAGGGGTAGAATAGGTGAGGTAAAGTTTGTATGGATTTTTTTTATATACTTAGAAATATGACAATAAGAAGTTCTCCATTTCAAAAAAAAATATCTGTGTAGGTGAAATGGGCATAATCCCCTACTTAAGGGCTAAAGATCTATGCAGGTGAAATGTATTAAATTCCCCCTTAAGGGGAAAAAGCAAAGGGGCAGGGGTTTGTATGGAATTTTTATCATTTCTACTGTTCCCAAGGGAACGACATTAACGCGGGCGGAGCCGCGGGCAACAGCTAGTTATTTTATAAAATATAATTTAATGTTTCAGTTCAGCCGTTTAGCTTTATCGAGCGATTTTGCTAAAAAGTGTATCTATGTACAAGTGTATATAGTGTGTTAGTGTGATGGCGAGCTTCGTGGCATAGTGGTTAACACGCCAGCCTGCGACTCAAGGGTGCCCGGGTTCGATCCCCGGTCAGGTCAAGATGGAAATTATCTTTTTCCGATTGGTCTGGTTTATAAATGTATTTGTTATAAAATATACTATCGTACTTACATGTGTAGATGTATGTATATATGTATGTCCCTCCATAACTTTTGCATTTTATTAAACTTGATAGATAAATATTTAGATTTTCAGGATACAAGACACAGGATAGACTAATTCATTTTGGTTTGTGTTTAGTTTAGAAATCTTTATGTACGCGTGTTATTAGACCACGGACCAAGAGGAAATTGATCAGCTAATTGAGTATGCTAACTTTTTTGAAGGTCATGATTTTAATCTTTAGTCTGAAAGAAAAAGTAACGGAACTCATTCATTATTCCTGTGATTCATCAATTTTCTTTCATAAACTTAAATTAATGTTATTAAAAGTTACGCGAGATGACATCATTAAATGCTGAAACAACGGCTTTACTCACTTTTTTTTAGTCAGTATCACCGACAAGTTTCAACCTATATATAAGGCCATCTACAGGCGAGCGTAAGGTAAGAAAATCCGGCCAAGTGCGTGTAGAACTCGCGCATGAAGGGTTTCGTACCATTATCTATAAAAACGGCAAAACAATCATGTCTGTTGCATGGGAGCAGAAACCCTAATAGAATACAGGATTGCAAGAAAAAAAGCTGATTGCAAAAAGAAAATTAGGTTTCCCATACAACGTCGCCGAACAGCTGGACGAATTTCTGAAGAAGGATTTTTTTTTGTGTTTAATCTTTTTTTTCTTGCAATTCTGTAAACCTATGTAAACCATTAGGGATTCTGATTCCCAGATTTTAATATAGCTAGGAGAGTGGTGGTAGCTCCACCGTGCCCACCATTCCGGTAATATGGCGTGAAGAGAGCAATCTTGTGGTTTTTAGCGGGTGTGAGTCCCGCATAACTGCTCTGTATCCCCGTACAGATCAGTATGCATAACGCATTCTTCACATGTAAAAAAAAAAGTAGGTTTAAAATCACGCTATTTCATCCAATATTCTGTGAATATTTCAATTCTATTGCCGTTATCGATATCGAGCCGCCGTTTATATCACGTGATAAACTATCTCGCACATTGATTATTATGGAACACAAGACAGCGATAGTCATAGATAAAAAAAAAATGGCGTCTCTTTATGATTCTTTGGCGATAGTCGATAAACGTTGTCGCTGCCTGTGTGCACAAGGCTTGGAGAGACAGAATACTCTCATATTGCGTAATGGGCCGCGTATACGTGCATGAAGCCTGAAGGGCCAATCTGAGAAACAATGGCAAAAGCCTTTGAAAAGCAGCAACTCTCATCTTTTGCCTTATGGGTCGAAAGCTACGCTGCTAGAAGGGCCTATCCTGGGTGCAAGTCACCCGGGTCCGCCGGGCGGTCACCAGTAATCGGAGTTAATCCTACTCTACGCAGTCTGTTCCGGTGGCGAGTGCGAGGGGTTCGGATAGTGGGATTCCTCTGGCTATTCGGGGCCGAAGAGGGGTCGGGGCGGTCTTGTGTGATGTCAATAGGATCATTCGAGGTCGTCAAGTATGTTCCTAGGACCTCTAAGACGTAAGGTCGTATCGTAAAGTTGGGGGAGTAGTTAGCGGCTTGCACCACTAACGGGTTGGGATGGCGTGCGGCATTCTCAAAGAAACGCTTGGAGGCGTTTTTGAGGTAGCCGTGGATGGACGGGAGATCATGGTGAAAGTCTGTCATGTGCAAGTATCGATAATTACCAGTGGCGTCGGACGTAACGATTCTGCAAACGTTGCAGTCGTTGAATGTGAGAGGGCGCGATATGGGAAAAGACTACGCCGGCGTAGGTCATGATCGCGCGTGCTGTGTTACGGGGGATAGGGAGTCATGGAGGGAAAAGACAAACTGCGCGGACCCCAGATAGTGGAATATGGAGTATGATGACTTCCGATGTTTATCTGTAATCAAATCTTGCAAGTTATATAGTTGATACAGTTCCCGGTTACCGAATGAAATTTTGCATGCATGTGTAAATCGGAAATAAATACAATATTGTGGATTCTTGGTCATAGGAACTCTTAAACGCAAAACGCAACAAAGTATACCATGTTTGTGATTTGTCTTAGAAAACACTTTACAGTGTGGATTCATTTATAATAAAAGCTTTTCATAAAAAAAAATTAAAAAGAAAACTTGTTTTATAATGCATATATAATAAAAAGATAAACAATTCTTTTAAGAGGCAGTCGAGTATACCATACATATACCTACGTTCATGAAACAGAGCTCTTATAAAGATGGCTATTCACTCATCTGAAATGATGATCGATTCAAACATTTCTTAAACATCTGAGTGCTCATTGCAAAACGCTCAGTACCTAATTTACTTGAAAGAGATGAAAAGATTAATTTCTGCTAAAATTTTGCTGAAAAAATATTAATGATTTACCGTATGAAATGCTTCAGATTTTAAAGACAATCTAAGATTGAGATTATTAACGATACACCGTACAAATAATATTCTAATACGAGATGAAAGATGACTACAAAAAAGAGGAAGGCCAAGAACGAGAACGTCAGATGACTTGCAAGCATTTGACAAGCATTGGATGGAAAAGACCAAGGATAAATGGAAAGATAGAGGGGAGGCCTTTGTCCAGACAAAGACCCAAATGGCTAATAAAAAAACCTACTACGATCAGGAACTCAAATAATTACATATAATTACATATCACTAAATATGCCAGCCAAGCCTTCCGCTCACAGCTAATGCTTATAGACGCAGTCCGTTCCTACTGGGGCCCTTTGGTTATATAGCCGACACAGGTTGAGGGCACTCTGTTCTCACTAGTGATATGCCGGAGAGAAGTTCTCTGTTCTCATGAATTCCTTCTCACGGAAATTTCCAATAATTCTCGAGAATTTCCGAATAATTCCCGCACTTGAGAGAAAGAAGAAGAAATTCTCGGAAAAAATTCCAACCCGTTCTCACCATTCTCGAAAATTTCGAGCACGGCACAACACTAGTTCTCACATTAAACGCTCGGTGAAGTAGCGAAAGCTAACTTGGAGCTAGCGGTAGTCTATTAAAAAAGCTTATTAATCAGTTGACCGTGAGTTTTCGTAATATTAACTTCGAGTAATACTAATACGATCAGGGGTGTCATCCTCAAGTACTTGTACGGTGGTTGCAGGACTTGCAGGCATGACATCAAGTACGCGTGCCCGGTCTTCCAAACTGCTACTTGCTTTTCCTGCATTTATCTGAGTGAGTAGTGAGTAGTCCCAATACCGCAATTCCCTTCCCAAATCCAACAAAATCCTATTCTTCCCTAGCTTAAGAATGCTTCCGATGGCCAGCAGCGTTGGAAGCACAAAGTCAAAGAAACTGCGCTCGTCCGACTGCCAACCGTATGTATGGTAATATCCTCCCATGGAACAGAAAATCCTTGGGAGAGGCTTCCACGGCTTCTACGGCTGAAATAACGTTGGTGATGAAGTCATCATAATCGTTTTCAATAGGAATAATCTGTGTAATTACTGGCGATATTGCGCCCTAGACCTTTTGTTACAGGTCTTATCCTAAGACGACAGACATACAGAAAAAGTTACTTACGCATCTATAACTACCTACTTACTACCTAAATTAAAAATGTCTAATGCCTTATATCTACCTAATGATACTAACATAGTTTTATAAGTTTTCTTGTACTAACAAAGATATGGATGTTTCTCTGAAATAAATGTATTAAACTACGAATAAGTAAAATGGTATTTTATTTATTTAATAATTTTAATTCCTTTTTCCGCTTGCCTTGCCGCCCGCTTTCATGCCGATCCCTCGGAAATTGCCTATTTTTTTTTAAACTAAAGGTACCATTATCCAATCTATCACCATATCAATTGCATCGCAATTTGTGAAGTGGTTACACACAGACAGAAAGACATAGTTAATTTCGCATTTAAAATAATAGTAATAATATAGTATGTATAATAAAGCATATAAAATTACACATTTGTGTTCCTGATATGGTGTAATAAAGAATGTTAGTATTGTATAATATAAGAAATAAAATATCGATAGCGCGTCCTTATAAAAGCTCCACTTTGTTTTGTTTACGCAAGAGGAAAATGAAAAACAAACTATTTTCTTCAGTGCTTTGGTCCAACTGAGTAAATTTTCCAATATTCTCATCAAGTAGGTACGGTGAATCAGGTCGCAAGAGCAATATATATTTATTAAGTTATAACATCAATGAGAATATTGTGAAATCCAACAAGAACACTAAAATATTGATAGCGAATAATAAAAATCGTTGTTTTTTTAAGATTTACAAGAGCAAAGGATTACAAGAAACTTGCTTTTGCTGCTTCGCTTGCGTCAATGTTGATTCCTTGAGAACAGCACGCGTATGCAAAATTTTATGATGATCGGTCCAGGCGTGAAGCAAACACATAAATGAACAAGCTTACTTTCGCGTATAATATTAGTTAGTCTCTCTTTCTCTCTCTCTGAGAATGTAATGTAATATTGTAATATTATATTCTACTCTGGCCAAGTATGGCTTTAGTAGTACAGAGAGGGTCGTGCTCCTGTAGTGGAGACTAAAAAGAACCTGATGATGATGATGATATTCTACTAGCGACCCGCTTCGCACAGTTGCGACAATTTATTTAATTTTAAAAACCTCTTTCTTAAATCACTTTATCTGGTAAAAAATAAAAACGCTTTAAAATCCGTTACGTGGTTTTAAAGATCTAATACATAGGGGCGGAACAAGGTTTAGGCCATCTATACTGAGTTACATGTAAAATACATGGATGGGCTAGAAACTCTATTAATTATCATAATGTTAAAATAGACAGTGTATGAGGTATTGAACAAAACAGACAAAAATTGAATATTCTACCCAAAGATTCATCTCCGAAACTAATGATTTCTAAATGAAATATATATATATATACGATTTTATAATTATAATAATCATCATCATCATATCAGCCAAAAGAAGTCCACTGCTGGACATAGGCCTCTCATCCTCAAAAAACGGGGCAGCCCCAAAATCACCCTGAAAGCGTTATTATACAGGATGCGTAAATCGTTATAACTATGTTTATTATAATCTGCCCAAAGGCTGCTCGTATAGAGTGACGTACAATAAGCCCTAAATAGCGTAATTTTTCCTCCTGAGAGCATCTCGCAAATCTACGAGCTATCATGTTAGCTCGTATAGATAACGATCTACGCTCCCAAGCAATGTCCACATTGTCCCTGAGGTTATTTGTAATTATGTATTCCAGGTACTTAAATTGGTTTTCAATCTCTAGGGGCAGAATATTCAATAGGACCGGAGGTATCTCATAGGGATACTTAGTACCAGCAACTTAAAGTTACTTTTATAGATTACTAGCTTTCGCCCGCGGCTCCGCCCGCGTCAATGTCGATCCCTCGGGAATAGTACTTTTTCCCGGGATAAAAGGTAGCCTATGTCCTTCTCCGTACTCCAGAGAACTTGTATGCAAAATGTTATGTTGATCGGTTCAGTAGTTACGGCGTGAAAGCGTAACAAACAAACAAACAAACAAACAAACTCACTTTCGCATTTATAATATTAGTAAGGACTAGCTGTTGCCTGCGGCTGCGCCCGCGTTAGTGTCAGTCTTTCGAAAACCGTAGCATTTCCCGGAATTAAAGGTATGCTTTGTCCTCCCCCGGGCCTCAAACTACCTTCATACCAAATTTCATCCAAAAAGCGTGAAAAGAAGATGGACAGACTGGTAGAGTTCCCTTCGCATTTATAATATAAGTATGATTGGAAAACCTATCAATTTGGTTTAACTATGACTAGTTCAATTTAAGAAAAGTATATACATAGTACGGAACCCTCTCCACGCGAGTTCACTCGCACTTGACTGGTATTTTGATAGTTCATTTTAATTTCTTGACAATGCACCTATTTAAAAACAAATGTTTAAAGCTAATACGAGTTCATAACAGATATAGTTTAGTTAATCTAAATATTGACTGACTGACATAGTGATCTATCAACGCACAGCGCAAACCACTGGACGGATCGGGCTGAAATTTCGCATGCAGGTAGATATTATGACGTAGGCATCCGCTAAGAAAAGATTTTGATCAATTCTACCCCCAAGGGGATAAAATAGGGGATGAAAGTTTTGTATGAAACTTTGTCAATTCTAAACCGATCGGGCTGAGACTTTATACTTCTTAACGCGAGCGAAGCCGCGGGCAAAAGCTAGTAAATAGTAAAATTTAAATTATTTTACTGAAGAGTCAAACTTGACTAGAAAAAAAAAACACTTTATTGCATTCCCGCGTACTCAATATACTTGTACAATACACAATATACCATTACATTTTATTTTACACTAGCTTTCGCCCGCGGCTCCGCCCGCGTCCATGTCGATCCCTCGGGAGCAGTACTTTTTCCCGGGATAAAAGGTAGCCTATGTCTTTCTCCGCACTCCAAGATTAAAAGAACCCCTGTACCAAATTTCAAGTTTCTAGGCGCAGCAGTTTCGGTTGGTTTGCCGTTTGCCCGCGGCTACGACGCCGCCGTTAGTGTCCATCCCTCAGGAACAGTTTGGACCCTTAAAGGGGTGACTCAGGTCATCAATATGAACAACTTTTTCAATGGGACCAATGCTGGGAACTCAAAAAAATAATTCGTCATTTCCATAAAAAAGAGTCTCGCCGCCCGGCCAGTTTGTATGGGAATGTCGAATTTTTTTTTTTGAGTTCCCAGCATTGTTCCCGTAAGTAAAGTTGTTCATTTTGATGGTCTGAGTCACCCCTTTAAGGGTCCAAAATGATAAAAAATTCACCGTGTATATTTGCAGGCAAACTAATGCTTTGAGTTCATTCAAATGACGATAACTTTTTTTTTAATGAACCGATTTTGATGAAACAAACTTTAGATGTTTTGCTGAGTTAAAACAAAGCAATTGGTGAAAGTTTGAATTAAATCGGTTCAGTATTTTCGGAGATAATCGTGATCATACATACAGACAGACAGACAGACAGACAGACAGACAAAAAATTCGAAAAAAAATTTTTTGCTTTCTATTATTCTTTTTAAGCGTCCCTCTATCCATTTCAGTCAAAAATTCGAAATGTACAGGCAAAATATTTTTACTGTTTTATTATATGTATAGATTAAGATCTTTTGATATCTTTTATATCAAAGGAGACGTAAATCAAAAACTACTTACGATCATCATCATCATTTCGAGTAGGTGTCACGGTCAATCGACCATGCACACCCTGGTGTCAGAGTTGTTCGGAACCGCCTCTCGGCCTCTGACGTGGTTCCTTTAACGACTACCAGATGGCAGCCGGGACCACCAGCTTAACGTGCCTTCCGAAGCACGGAATCATCTATATTATCAGACAATCAGGTGATTCAAGCCTGCAATGTCCTAACCAAACTGGAAACAACTAAACAAAGTATGCTTCCGGTGGGAATCGAACCCACGACCCCCGAGTCAACAGGCAAACGCCTTAACCACTGGACCACAGAGGCTGTTACTTGTACTTACGATAAAGTCTATAAATATGCTTTATAACTTCAAATAAAACAGAGCCGAAATACGCAAATCAAATACACCCTTTGACCGGTGCTGAGTACTAAGATATTTTTATTGAGAAATGGAGTAATAAATTAGAAATCGTAACGCCAAGAGGCGAAGAACGAACGTGTACTCAATTTTTACTGCTTTTTATTGCGCGCACATTTAAAATTACTTGGAAAGGTTTGTTCGCATTGGTTCAAATGGTTAGGAGAGAATTGAAACTATATTAAATACACATTAAATATGTATAGATATATGTTTATAAATTCTATATATAATACGATTAAAAATTATGTATTTATTTATAATTAAAAACCAGAAAAAGGGAACAATAAATATTATTTACATTAAATAGACCCGGTAGCTCGGTACCCCTTAGAAGTGTTTTTTTTTTCATTTTTATATTTAATATATTTTATAATGGCTATCTCGCTGAACTTCGTTTCGCTATAATTTTTTTATTGTAAATATTTCTTATATTTTAATAGTTTGTCTGCTATTTGGAATGATAATAAAACCAATAAATCATATTATAAAATTGGTTCACCCATTCTTAAATATCTTACAAGCTTTTTATTAAGTTGAAATGTATGGTAACTATATTTGTTCGGGTGGAAACTTGCAACTCAATTTTGTAGCAGATATCTCCCACCGATTGTGCTGAAATTTAGTATACTCGTTAAGTTTGGATGCATTGCATGGCCAGCTGTGTGACGTCATTCTTAATCCAACATGGCGGAACACCTAAGATGGCGCGGGCAAGCTATTATTGATGCACCTACAATATGGATATCAAGTTACAGGGCTCGCTGAAAAAATACTAGAAACAAAAAGTGATGTACATAAAAGCTTGTATTTAATTTTTTTTACATTATACTTATTTTTTCATATATTAAGATTTACGAGCTTTACTAGCTCTAAAGATTTACTAGCTCTGACATACGAATTGTCGTATAGGCAAACTGAAGTACTGTCTGTACTTCAGTTTGCCATGTGGGTACGGAGCAAAAGAATCAACTGTTAGATTAATTAATCGAGGAACAAACACTCTATTTCAACAGACCCTAAATCGAGAACGTTTTCATTAACCAATAACCGCAATGGTCATCTCACATTTAGTGAAGAACAATTAAATGATGAACATTATAATCTACACGCCAATTCTAGTACAATGACTCTACTGGTAAAGGTTGTCTTTAGGAAAGGCTATATACCTCTTGATAATATGGAAAATATATATCCATAATAATATTATAAATGAAAGTAACTCTGTCTGTCTTCTTTTTATATTGACTCGGGACTTCAATGGGGTGCCCATATCACATCCTTAGCGGGTAAACTTAGTTCTGCTGCTTACGCTGTTAGAAGAATAAGACAGTTGACTGACGTTGATACTGCGCGTTTGGTATACTTCAGCTACTTTCATAGTGTCATGTCGTATGGGATATTACTATGGGGTAACGCAGCAGAAGTTAATACCATATTCGTCCTTCAAAAACGCGCTATCAGATCTATATATAAACTAGGTGCTAGAGAATCTCTTAGAAAATTGTTTAAAAATATAAATATTTTTACATTCCCCGCGCAATACATATTTGCAAATATTATGTTTGTTCGTAATAATCTTCATCTTTACGCGAAAAATAGTGATATCCACAACAGGAATACGAGAAATAAAAATAAATTAGCGACACCAACTTTGCGATTACAGAAAACAATGAATTCATTTTTGGGACTTAGTATACGCTTCTATAATAGAATTCCTGAAGAAATATTGGCTCTGTCATTAGGTAAGTTTAAGACTGCTGTTAAAAATGCCTATTATTGTATTAATGACTATTTATCAGATAAAACTCCATGGAAGTAATATATACAATAAATTGTACATCGGTGATTACTTAATGTAAAATAATTCAATTTGTTATAAATATGTGAAAGTGTAGCCCTTCAGGCACGTAGGGACCAATACTGGACTGAGTTTCTTTCGGCGTATTCTTCTCAGCAGTGGTCGTTTCGAAACGCTAGTAGCTTATCGATTTTGCAAATATTAAAAATAATAATATGACGTTCAGAAAGAGATACATGATATCCAAATTTGAATAAAATTCTATTTCATTTCATTTCATTTCATTTCTTCTCACGCTTCAACCATTGAACCAATTTGGATGAAATTTGGTGTGGAGGTAGTTTGAGGCCCGGGGAAGGACATATAGTACCTTTTATTCCGGGAAATTCTACTGTTTCTGAGGGATTGATACTAACGCGGGCAGAGCCGTGGGCAAAAGGCAAATTGGCTTTATATATCAACGCACAGCCGAAACTATTGTGCTTTACTGTTTTTTCATATAGATAAAAATCGACTTCAATAGGCTAGTTTCCTAAAAAAATATAATTAGTCCGTCAGTTAGATATTAAAAAAATATTGGACACGTATTTTTTCTTTTGTCGATTAAACAGAAAATGATAAAGATATAGCCCTTTGAAGTTCCGTGTGACGTCATAGTTTGCTACAATTTTTAGCTAACTTTGACGTCACGGGCCCTCACTCCTGAACTATGACGCGCTTTATCTTTATTTTTTATTGTTTATTTGACAAAAGAAAAAATACGTGTCCAATATTTTTTTATTATCTAACTGACGGACTAATTGTTATGTTATTAATACGACCCAGGAAACTAGCCTATTTAACTATCCAACTGATTTTGATGAAATATAAATAGGATCAATTTGAAAGCATACCCAATCAAACAAAAAATATTTTTAAAATCTGTTCTTTCTCTTCTTCTCATATATGACGAATTCCTGAGGTAACAAACATTTAATAAAAACTAGCGAATTGATAACTCTATTTTATTTTATTATATTCGAATTGATAAACTTTTTTTGAAGTCGTATAGTAAAATGTATTGCCAAACTAACACAGGAATATAGAGAACAAATACTACGTAATCCTTAGTAATATTATAAATGCGAAAGTGAGTTTGTTTGTTACGCTTTCACACCGTAATTACTGAACCGATCATCAAATTTGGCATACAAGTTCTCTGGAATACGGAGAAGGACATAGGCTACCTTTTATCCCGGGAAAAAGTACTATTCCCGAGGGATGGACATAGACGCGGGCGGAGCCGCAGGCGAAAGCTAGTTAATGATAAAGTAGATTTTTTTGATATAATGACGTAAGTCTTGTCACCTACCATCCCAAACCCTAATATACTCAAAGATTGAAAATAATGTATCTATTATTATTCGTAGGTATCTACACAAAGATTTAATTTCAGTAAAATTTGTAGCTACCCTAGCAATACCCGCAGCAGCTTGTAGCAGTTGGTTGATTCTTTATCTTTACCTGACAAAGAAAATTCATATAAAAATAAATCGTTTTGAAAAGTCGTCTGTTTGAAAAAAGTAACCTTGGTTTATTTATTGTTAAAATTCATATATATATATATATATATATTTATGAATAAAATACGGTTTTGAATGAACACTTTTACAAGTGGTTTTTCAAAACCGTATTTTTATGAACATACATTTTAAGACAAGCTCTGTGGCTACTGGTCATATCCCAGGATGCCAAAAAAGGTGAAAATGGTCTTTTTTAGATTGGCCTGGATGTTTATCTAGGTATATACAGCGTGTAACATAATCAAAGACGTGCCCATAAAGGGGTGACTCAGCCGTCAATAAGAACAACGTTTCCTATGGGACCAAAGCTGGCAACTCAATTTTTTTGACATTTTCATACTTTTTTCGTTGGTTATGTTAGACGCTGTATGTATGTATATGTTTTAAATAAAATATAGTATTATTGCGTTAGTATCCCATACCACAAACCTCGAACTTACTTTAGAGCTAGCTTAATCTGTGTGATTAGTCCATGTTTATTCATATTTATTAATCTTGTTTCAGGTAAATATCAGTTAACAGCAAGTGACTATCAATAACAGTTCTGCATGTTTAAGCTAGATGACGCTTGCTGGCCGTCAAGTGAGTATAAAGACGAAAGAATGAGTAAATGAATGAAAGAATTATTTGAAAACAGACACACTAAGGTCGACAAATACAAATGAATGGAAGAAAATTTGTTCACCACGGTGTCCGTTGTCAAATAGGTCCCAACTCAGCATGTGTTGGTTGGCTATAAAGCCACAGCTAGTCTTCTGTTTTAGATTGAATATTTACTCCTACTTTGAACCTAATCTACGACCTACTTGCACTCGCCACCGGTATAGAAAGCATAGAGTAAGAATAACTCTAATTACTGGAGACGGACGACCGGGACGGATGGGATATTCTGGCAACGTAGCTTTCGGTCCATCAGGCAAAAGATGAGAGTTGATGCTCCGCAAAGGCTTTGGCCCTTCAGACACATATACATGCAATCACGGCCCATCAGGCAATATAAAAGTTTACTTCCTCTCCAAGTTGTCCAAGTCTTGCGCACACAGCAATGCGCAAAGCGGAGGTTCGTCTCTCTTGTCGACCCTTTGGTGATGGTGCCTAAACAAGTTAAGGGGTTTTATAACAATTTGTTACCATAGTTGTAACCATAGTTAGACCTATAGAATAACTGCGTAGTGTCATTTTCAACTAAAATCTAACTATAGATTTTAGTTCAAAATGACACCAAAATAAAATATTTATTTATATGGAAGGGATTTCACTACGCAACGCAACATAACAACAAAAACCGGCCAAGTGCGAGTCGGACTTGCGGACGAAGGGTTCCGTGCCATCCTTATCCTTATCCTTACTTCCTTACTATCCTTACTAATATTATAAATGCGAAAGTGAGTTTGTTTGTTTGTTTGTTACGCTTTCACGCCGTAACTACTGAACCGATCATCATTAAATTTTGCATACAAGTTCTCTGGAATGCGGAGAAGGACATAGGCTACCTTTTCTCCCGGGAAAAAGTACTGTTCCCGAGGGATCGACATTGATGCGGGCGAAAGCTAGTTACCTATAAAAACGGCCAAAAACAAATTACGTTTATTGTATGGCAGCCGTTCTAAAATATTTATTGTTCTGTTTTTAGTATTTGTTGTTAAAGCGGCAACAGAAATACATCATCTGTGAAAATTTCAACTGTCTAACTATTACGGTTCATGAGATACAGCCTGGTGACACACAGACGGACGGACAGACATACAAACGGACAGGTACAGTACGTTTGGGTACGGAACCCTAAAAAGTACATAAAAAAGGATAAACATTTTTTTTTGTGTAGATTTTTTTTTGTGTTGAATCTGATAAAGCTAATTTTTATTTTTATATCTGCGTTCAGCTCTGAATGTCAGCCTCCATTATCCTGTTGACCCGGGGGTCGTGGGTTCGATTCCCACCGGAAGCATATTTTGTTTAGTTGTTTCCAGTTTGGTTAGGGCATTGCAGGCTTGAATCACCTGATTGTCTGATAATAAAGATGATTCCGTGCTTCGGAAGGCACGTTAAGCCGGTGGTCCCGGCTGCCATCTGGTAGTCGTTAAAGGAACCACGTCAGAGGCCGAGAGGCGGTTCCGGAGAACTCTGACACCAGGGTGTGCATGGTCGATTGACCGTGACACCTACTCGAAATGAATGAATGAATGAGCTCTGAATGTCAAGCTAGTTTCTCGAGGTTGTTATCCTTACAAGCTGTATTGTGTTACACGCTTTTGTGTTAGCAATCTGTTTTACCTTGCAGTAAAGTAACTATACTGGGCTTCGTAGCAATATTTCAATGACGAAGACACAATCCCTAATAGAATAAAAATGTTGAAATAAAACCATAGATTTTTTTTACCTTTTATGTTGCGGCTATTATCGAAAAATATTAATGGGGACTCATAACGCAGTGCGTCATGAGCCCCCACCCCACGCAACGTAGCAGGCCGGTAAAAAGTGTACCGGTCAGTGACGTCACGCGAAACTTTAACGAGCTATATCTTTATCAATTTGTGTTTGAATGATAAAAGAAAAAATACGTGTCCAATATTGTTCAGTAATCTACCAGACGGACTAATTAATTTGAAAAGTTTTTTTTTTGTTTTTAGAAAATACGCTCTTACAAGAAAATATTTTACTGATATGTAAAATGCGAACTACGGAACATGAAGGTCTGAATCTGAGTGTTTTCAAAGTTCAGACAGGTCTGTATCACTCCCCGTGTCGGTACCGAAACATACCTATGCGCGGCGACGCCCGTTTGGTCACATGTGTTCACCGACTTCAACGAAATATGAATCGTTTGTTCAGAGCTATAAGTATAAAATTGGCTTGCTGTAGGTATCTAAACTAAAAGGTGCTGCGTTCTGCCACGAGTTCAATTACACCGTATCGTTAATTACATTGAGTTGATATTTCTTTGAATACCTTTGCAGAGTGCGACTTCTGCACGTACGTAACTCGTTCTGTGGTTCAGTTGACATGCAGTGGAGCCCAGAGTCTGCTAAGTTAATAAAACCTATGTTATTAAAAAAAAGGAATATGAGTGATAAAACAACAATTTTCACACAATATACTGGGTATGAACTGACTTCTCAGCCCGATAATATAAATAACTTTTCCTTTGGGACCAATAATGCTGAGAATTCTTATTTTATTTTTGATATTCCCGTATCAATTCCCCAACTGGTACGGGAATATCAAATATAAAATTGGGCCGGCTGGCTGAACGAACACTTTTCTATAAAAATGTCTAATATTTTTCGAGTTCCTAGCATTGGTCTAGCATTGGGCGTATACTCATAGCTGCGTGCAAGGTCGGTGCCAAAATCGTCTAACAATATAAATAAAACTGGATTAAGTGATTTAATTTAAATGTATAATAATCTTGAAAACATTAGGCACATTATGTTCTATTTATTTCGATATATAGACACAACCACAGCGTACAATCAGCAAATACGTAGTATTTGTCAAACGAGCATGTTTATCACCTAATTAACAAATATTAGATAATTACACAGCTTAATTAAGTAAACAACAACTAAATTAGTACTTACCACACATGTTATTTGCATAAAGTGCCTTTTTTAACCCTACTTCCATGCTGATCTGAGAGAAATGAAAAAAGAAACTGGACAACTGAGAGTCGGACTCGCACAGGAAGGATACTATTATCTATAATAAGTTTAAAATTAAAAAAAAAAATATTTGTATTATATGATGTAATTAAAATTTATTATTTTCACTATTTTTATTTTACCTGTGCTATAAGACGTTGCTTCGTACCAAATTTCAAGATTCTGAGTTCACGGGAAGTACTCTGTAAGTTTTGATTCCCTTGCGAGTCTCGAAAATTTGTGGCATAAACGACTGTATATTTTGATTGCGTTAGATTAGAAGTTTGATTTTTTCACAGCTCTAACGGACAGAAGACCCGATTATTTGATATGAATTTAAGCTTGATATCTCCACGTGTTTCTGAGAAAAAGGGCCTTCACAGACAGACAGACGGACAACAGAGTCATCCTATAAGCTCCGTGTTTTCACTTTTGGGGGACCGGAACCCTAAAAACGTAGAAATACCAGCTGCTTCTCCTTCCGAGCAGATCGTAAAAGCCGAGGTAATGGGCAAAAATCTGAGGAATTATGCTCATAGGTGATGCGGCTATCAACGCATTACTATTTTGTTTCCATTTTCTACTTATGCCCACCAACATGCTTAGCATGACTTTGAGGTCGTAAAGAACTAGGTTCTGACCACCCCGCAAGGGAGAAAGACGTGCTAGTAGTTATGTATAGTGTTAATTCCCTTTTAACTATTAACTTAGACTTAGAGCTAGACCCCCTAAGTCCGCTTTAGTTAATCACCATATCTACTGAATTCAAGGAGTTTTCAGCATGTAAAATGCAGATAACTTAAGTTTAAGTTCAGACCTGAACTAAACTAACTCATAAATATTCCGTCTAGACTAAAAGCAATAAGCACGGATGTGATAATGATAGGTAAGTGCGAAGGTACGAGTAACATCAGGTGAAAATGAATTTAACTTAGAAGTATTAAGAGATGCAGGGTCTACAAATGCGAGGTAGAGGAATATGACGATAGCATTTCTTTTGAACACGTGCGCGGGTTGATAAAGAATCCTTACTAATATTATAAATGCAAAAGTGAGTTAGTTTGTTTGCTTGCTACGCTTTCACGCCGTAACTACTGAACTGATCATCATGAAATTTTGCATATAAGTTCTCTGGAGTACGGAGAAGGACATAGGCTACCTTTTATCCCGGGAAAAAGTACTATTCCCGAGGGATCGACATTGACGCGGGCGGAGTCGCGGGCGAAAGCTAGTGATATATAATAATGTTCCTACGTTATCAAGTTTTTCATTTTTCTACGTACTTTTTAAAGGTGATATACTGACATATCTATACTAAGGCTATCTATACTAATAAATATAAAGGTAAAAGATTCGATTCTGTTTGTTTGTATTCATCATCGTCATCACTTCAGCTGTAAGAAGTAGCTGGACGAAGGCTTCTCCCAAAGATACTTTTTTCCATGGGAGGATATTATAGATAGAAGAGCCCGTGGGTAAGTTACACACAAAAGACATACAGCGCCTTGCGCGTACAGTACAACAATGTATTCAGGATGTTGTTGCGGCTGCCTCGTTTCTGCAGCGCATCTGCGATGTTTGCTGAAGCTCTTACTGATGACTTCTATGCTATCAGACGCAAACGAGTCTCTTCTTACAAAACAGACTGCGGGGCAGCACCAACATCCTGCAGGCATTATGTGCAAAATATGAGAGCACACTCCATTCGTTCTGGAGTAGTATTGTAATTGGTGCAGGATAGTGAATATTACCTACCAACGTATAAGTTTAAATTGTTACTAACAAAATGGATCAAAGATATCTGAATCAAAATAATTTTATTTTTATTTTATTTATTGTCATACTCACAACGCTTGACAGGCGGGTTGGCGAGCGCAGTTTCTTTGGCTTCTTGTGCTTCTGACGCTGCTGTACTGAGATGAATAGGGAAAAATCAATTAGCAGCTCAGGCGCTCGCGTACCCGATGCTATACCTGCAACCAGCGGAAAGGCAGTTGACCATGACACCCCTGACTACAGAGAATGATACAAATTATCAACTTACTTTTAATTTTTTAAGGTGATCCTATAAAACGTACGCAGAAGAATTTAAATATCTCAGGTCGTGTCCGTCTTACCGATTTTCGACCAGGTCACGTGTCCCGACGCGAGTTTAACATTTGTTTGTTACCCATCCCAAAAAGTGCACAACGCCAAATTCAACTTTGAAGAGGAGTTTTTAAAACAAAAAATTATATACAGCTTCAAATCTTTAAAAACGGACCTGATGATGATGATGATTTCAATGTCCACGGTTTTACCCGCCGACTCATCGCTTCTAGAAACCGTCAAGTTGTTCAACAAACATGGAAGATCGGGTTCTCAAGAATACACAGAGGCGGCTTTACCTATCTAAAGTGCCTGCACTTTGCGCGTACCCTGGTACGCGGCACACACGGGCGCCGAGTCTCATGCGACAATAGCCTCCGTGGTCCAGTGGTTAAGGCGGTGCCTGTAGACCCGGGGTCGTGGGTTCGATATCCACGGGAAGCATACTTTGTTTAGTTGTTCCCAGTTTGGTTAGGACATTGCAGGCTTGAATCACCTGATTGTCTGATAATAAAGATGATTCCGTGTGTTGGAAGGCATGTTAAGCCGTTAGTCCCATCTGCCATCTATGGCAGTCGTCAAAGGAACCGCATCAGAGGCCGAGAGGCGGTTCCGAAGAACTCTGACGCCAGGGTGTGCATGGTCGTTTGACCGTGTCACCTACATGACCATGCACCGTGTAGACTGATGATGAGCATGACTAACATGTTCTGTGAAACGTCACTATAAACCACAGAATCCATAAAGCGCGCTGCGCTGTAGTGCATCTGGCATGTTCTTAAAGGCACATACAGATGACTTTCACGCTATTACTTGCAAGCGATGTAGACACCTGGAGGAAGATGTTATAGCTGAGCTAGAGCTGTCACGCAGCCGCGTGACAGCTCCAATATCACCCTGAGGATAATTGCGGATAGAGGTGTACTGCTGTTGCACTGGAAAAGTTTGCATTGCGATGGACTGCTCCCTTGGGCTCCTCCACTACTATACTATCATTTTAGAGCCTACATATATCTCATTTGGCGAGCTCCATGGCGTAGTGGTTAACACACCAGCCACGAGGAGTACGTCACGAGGGTGTCAAGGTTCGATCCCCGATCAGGTCAAGTTGGAAAATGATTTTTTTTGATTGGCCTAGGTCTTCGATGTATATCTATATATGTGTTTGTTAAAAAATAGTGTATCGTTGAGTTAGTATCCCATAACACAAGTCTCGAACTTATTTTGGGGCCAGCTCAATCTGTGTGATTTGTCATTGTATATTTATTTAGTCCTCCGACTGCTCTGGCCAAGTATGGCTTTAGTAGTACACAGAGGGTCGTGCTCCTGTAGTGGATACTAAAAAAGACCTGATGATGATGATGATGATTTATTTAGTACTAACTTTACACGTAAGCAAATTGGATAAATGTCTGAAAATAAAGATTTATAATAATAATTATTATAAACCATAGAAATATCAGCGGAAATAATATAACCCATAAATAAGAGGTTCGAGCTAAGTCCCGTTCAAATTAATAATTTACTCTGAGAAGCCTCAGAAGGGTTCTAAGTAAGTTATTGACGTCAACAATATTAATGTTGTAAATAATAATGTATAATTTAAGTTAACATTCACCAAATGGTATTTGAAATGTCTTACGATGAATAAATTTGACTATTGACTATTGGCATCTCCAAAGTTCAATGCTCCACTGCATTAAACCGAATTCTATAAATAAGAATTAAATGAATACGTCACCCTTTGATCGTATCTGTTTATATAGCACTAGCTTTCGCCCGCGGCTCCGCGGTCGATCCCTCGGGAATAGTACTTTTTCCCGGGATAAAAAGTAGCCTATGTCCTTCTCCGTACTCCAGAGAACTTGTATGCAAAATTTCATGATAATCGGTTTAGTAGTCACGGCGTGAAATCGTAACAAACAAACAAACTCAGTTTTGCATTTATAATATTAGTAAGGATAAGGATAAGGATTACTCATTGCCACCGCCGAAACCGATCGGTCTTTAGTCGTTTTGGACCACAAGCGATTTGTACCGCGGTGCGAATCGCCCAAGAATAATTTTGAGTGAGTTCTTTTGCACCACATTGCGAATAGGCAATTACTCCTTATTAAAAACGCGTTACATGTGTTAATTAGGACTGCCGTGAGTAATAACGCTGTTTTTTGAAAGGGTGAATATGCCACGTTTCAATTTTATACTTTTTAACCGACTTCAAAAAAAAGAGGAGGATATCAATAGGCTAGTCTCCTGGGTCGTATTAATAACTTAACAATTAGTCCGCGAAACGCGTACGCGAAAAAACGCGACGCCTAATAGGCTAGATTCCTAAAAAAATATAATTAGTCCGTCAGTTACATAATCAAAAAATATTGGACACGTATTTTTTCTTTTGTCAAATAAACAATAAATGATAAAGATAAAGCGCGTCAAAGTTCAGGAGTGGGGGCTCGTGACGTCAAAGTTTGCTAAAAATTGTAGCAAACTATGACGTCGCACGGAACTTCAAAGGGCTATATCTTTATAATTTTTTGTTTAATCGGCAAAAGAAAAAATACGTGTCCAATATTTTTTGAATATCTAACTGACGGACTAATTATATTTTTTTAGGAAACTAGCCTATTAGGCGTCGCGTTTTTTTTTTAAATATTTGTTACCTCAGTACACTGTCATTATTGAACCGATTTTTAAAATTGATTTTTTTTTGTTTGAAAGGGTATGCTTTCTAGTTGGTCACATTTATATTTCATCAAAATCGGGTTAGTAATTTGATTGAAGTCGTTTTTTCTTATATGAAAGATACATATATTATCTCGCACTTTTTTATTCACTATCCATTTATCATCTTATCTGTGCAAAACAAAAATGACGTGAGTCTAAATCGGACCCATAAAAAGAGTAATTGGATTGTTTAACACCGTAGTCGGAATCGAACCATTCCAGAAGATGGGCCATTTGCATTGCTCCAACCACTGCGGTGCGAAGGAACCTATTCAAAAAGGGCTCTGGGCGATTAGCACCGCGGTTCGAATCGCTTGTGGTGCGAAACGACTAAAGACCCAAACCAATTCGATCCTGAATCTAGAATTGCAAGGTAATTTCTTCTGGCCTGAAAATGAGAGATATTGGCTTTCGCATTCGCTAGAGAATTATGTGACTCTTTTGAATGTTTTCAAAGGTGTTCAAAGATAACTTGATTTGAATGACGCATTGTTCCCTAATATTAGTCTATATCTTTGTACCTCGTCTATAGTCTATATCTTGTACTCAGACCACGAATCTGAACAACTTTCATTATAAGACCAACTTCGAATTCGTGAAAAAATTATCTGCTTTTTCATATGAAAGTGGAATATCTACTTGGCCAAAATCTATGGAACAGCTGATATTTTTTTGCAATTTCGGAGTTGGTCCCATAATTAAAGTTGTTCAGATTAGTGGTCTGAGTCACTCCATAAACGTATGCTAATGATTTTTGTTTTCTTTTGTTTTTTTTCCTGCAGGTCGAAATTCTATTAGAGATTCCGATTCCAAAACTAAAACACTGCCAGGTAATTAAAAATCACCTGTATAGTTGAGAAAAACAGGTGTTTCTATACTCAAAAATATTCTGTTTTAACTGCAAATAAAACTAGTACAATCTATATATCACAACATAGTCAAAACAAAGTCGCTTCCCGCTGTCTATCTGTCCCTGTGTATGCTTAGATCTTTAAAACACGCAACGGATTTTGATGCGGATTTTTTAAAGATAGAGTGATTCAAGAGAAAGGTTTATATATACGCACCCGTGCAAAACCGGGGTCCAGGTCTGATTTTTATATTCTTTCGTTAGATTTTGCTCTCCATCCCGAATAGCAATAACTGTACATGGTTATTTGAAAAACATTAATGACCTCGTAGGATTAAATTTCTATCATCATAAACAACAACGCAACGTTTTATCTACGACTTTTGATGATTTGTTAGATTTATCATACACCCGCGACTTCTTCCGCGGCAATTTCTGTTATTATGATTAATTAGTTTTTTTATTAATATAGATCAATAATTTTCTCCAGTTTTTCGGGATGGAGTTCCCGTTTCTCCCGCTCCTATTGGTTGCAGCCCGATGTTTTATAGTATAAAGCCTTCCTCAATAAATAGACTATCAAACACAAAAAGAATTTTCCAATTTGAACCAGTAGTTCCTGAGATTAGCGCGTTCAAACTAACAAACAAACTCTTCAGCTTTATAATATAAGTATAGATACAAATTAAATCCATGTAACTATTTTACATCCGTTTCCACACAGAATCACTTCAATGTATGTTCTAGCTTTGTATACAGCCAAGGACGCAAGCTTTAAATTCCGATTGAGCGTGGTGAGTCATCCGGAAATCGCAATCGCTAACATCATAAATAAGAACGTTCTATCTACCAATTTTGATAATTTGTCAGATTTTATTACACATACAAATTTTTTTTTTTTTTTTTTTTTTTTTTAATTTATTAAAAATAACTTAAAAGAATTACATAGGTTTATGACTAATTACAATGTTACATAAACCATATCTGGTTTTTCCGAACATTGGATCATCGTTTAACAAAGTACTTAACATAGAATATATATATATATATATATATATATATATTGTCCTCCTTTCGGCCGTTGTTGATCAGGCCGAAATCCGATATAATTGTTGATCAACCTTTACCCGCCTCTAACTCTGAAAGTTTTGGGTCTATCGTGCTTTTTCTGCTATATATGAATTCTCCTAGTTACGACACTTTGCTTAATTGTGCCGTAAAGTCTTATACTCGTCATAAATTATTACGATAATTATTGATCTATTAACCGCCTTTTTTCATGCACTGAGGATACTTTTGTTGATCGAATATATACCGCGTTTGATCAATATTTGCTGCGAATTATTGCTTTCGAGCAACGCGGCGGCAGAGCGGCAACGTCGCAAAAAACGAAATGGAAGTATGTTAAAGTGAGATAGAAAGTGTGCCCGTGCAGTCGGTGTATTTCGTTCGTTGGATGACGTGTTTCTAAGGAAATAATATTCCGTAGTTTTGTTTAGGAGACGGACGACATAAGTATGTAAGAACTTATTTTACTTTTATATTCCATACTACCAGTATCCATATCCAGACTAATATTATAAATGCGAAAGTAACTCTGTCATTTGTCTACCTGTCTGTCTTCATAGACACTTCATCTGTCTTCATTTAGAAAATTTCCATACAAACTTCCCCCTGAACGGATAAAACAGGGGGGAAGATTGTATGGAAATTTTCACATTTCTATTTATTTATTTAATAACGCTACAGCAGTACTTTCTACACTTGGAAGTATGCAAAAAGGTGTATAAGTTCTCGATTACAATTAAAAAAGATTATGTAGGGGAAACTGGGCCAAATTCAACCCTAAAGTCACGAAGGGTAAAATGGTTTGAAGGCGAGTGCAAAGGCCGAGCCGTTGAGGATTCAGCACGACCCCCCTTCTACCCCAAGTGTGCTGCAGTGCCGCCGCAGGCCGAACTGCTGAACACTAGGGCCGTGAGGCCGTAGAACGAGCCCCAAGGCGAATGCGAAGCCTGAGCCATCGAGGATTCAGCAACCCCCCGCCCAAGTGTGCTGAGGCTGCAAGCCGAACTGCCGAACTTTTGGGCCGCGAGTCTGTAGGCCAAGCTCCAAGGTGAGAGTGAACCCCGAGGTTGAGAATTCAGCACGATCACAGGCCAGAGAGGTCACAGGCCGAACTGCCGAACACTAGGGCCGCCAGGCCGCAGGCCGAGCTCCAAGGCGAATGCGAAGACCGAGCCGTTGAGGATTCAGCACGACCCCTTCCTCCTAACTCCCCACCCCCCACGACCAAGTGAGCTGTAGTGAGGCCGCAGGCCGAACTGCCGGACACTTGGGACTGAAGGCCGAGCTCCAAGGTGAGGGTGAACCCCGAGCCGTTGAGGATTCAGTATGACTCCCCCCTCCCGATGAGGTGAGTGAGGCGAAGACTATATGAATAATACGTTTATTATTGCACATTGCACAGGTGAACAAAGTTGCAGCAATGTCGGTTCTGTGAAAGCTGACTACCTGGTGATAGTATAGAAACATCAAATACATTGTCATTTGTTATAATATCTGTATGACTATAGAAAGAAACCGGCCAAGTGCGAGTCGGACTCGTGCACTAAGGGTTCCGTAGCATTATCTATAAAAACGGTAAAAAAAATGTCTGTTGTTTGGGAGCCCCCCTTAAATATTAAGTTTATATTAATTTAATTATTTATTTTTGAAGTGAATATATAACTTAATATTCCGTAAATATTTCAAGCCTCAACATATTGCCGTTATCAATATCAAGCAAAACCGAGCAAAAAAATCACGTTTGTTGTATAGGAGCCACCTTAAATATTTATTTTATTCTGATTTTAGTATTTTTAGGGTTCCGTACCTCAAAAGGTTAAAAGGAACCCTTATAGGATCACTAGGTTGTCCGTCTGTCTGTCTCAGAATCTTGGAATTTGGTATGAAGCAACATCATAAAGCTCAGATAAAGAAAAAATTGCGAAAAGTATACATTTTTTGTAACATCATGTAATCATTATATTATTAAATATTAATGCCGCAAATTTTCAACATTCGTAGAGAATCAAAATCTATAGGGTACTTCCCGTGAACTTAGAATCTTAAAATTTGGTGCAAAGCAACGTCGTAAAGCACAAGTAAAAAAAAAATTGCGAAAAGTGTTAATATTTATTTACAACATATAATTCATTCATTCATTTCGAGTAGGTGTCACGGTCAATCGACCATGCACACCCTGGTGTCAGACTTCTTCGGAACCGCCTCTCGGCCTCTGACGTGGTTCCTTTAACGACTACCATATGGCAGCCGGGACCACCGGCTTAACGTGCCTTCCGAAGCACGGAATCATCTTTATTATCAGACAATCAGGTGATTCAAGCCTGCAATGTCTAAACCAAACTGGAAACAACTAAACAAAGTATGCTTCCGGTGGGAATCGAACCCACGACCCCCGGGTCAACAGGCAAACGCCTTAACCACTGGACCACGGAGGCTGACAACATATAATAAAAATATTTTAAATAATTAAATTTTAGCTTATTATAGAAAACGGTACGGAACCCTACGTGTGCGAGTCCGAGTCGCACTTGATCGGTTTTTTTTTGTTATAGCGGCAACAGATATACATCGTCTGTAAAAATTTCACACTGGCTAACTATCACGGTTCATGAGATACAGTCTGGTAACAGACGGACGGACGGCAGACAGACAGACGGGCTACGGAGCCATATTAATAGGGTCCTGTTTTTACTCTTTGGGTACGGAACCCTTAAAAGGGTACATATCAATAACATCATATTAGGACCGACTGTTCAATTCTGCCATTTGAAAAAGTCATCAGAGAGATGTGATGACGCATTGATGTATCCGTATCCTTACTAGTATTATAAATGTGAAAGTGAGTTTGTTTGTTTATTTGTTTGTTTGTTTGTTACGCTTTCACGCCGTCACTACTGAACCGATCATCATGAAATTTTGGATACAAGTTCTCTGGAGTACGGAGAAGGACAAAGGCTACCTTTTATCCCGGGAAAATGTACTATTCCCGAGGGATTGACATTCACGCGGGCGGAGCCGCGGGCGATAGCTAGTTTTCTATAAACTTGCGTCTGCGACAGGTACCTGACTGTACGTCAAAATATTTATCTACCAATATTCATATGATGAACTGAATTCGTTAAAGAGTTATGGAGGAACATACATATATGCATACAAAAAAATCTGAAAATCGTCAATTTAGTTTCAGTGTCATGTATAGAGCTTATAAACACATTATCTCTGAAAACAAAGTAACTAACTTCATGACCGACCCTTACAGGTTATTTATTAGTAGTGATATAATAGTTATAGGATTATAGGAAGGTACTTTAATCTTACCACAAAAAGGTATTAAAGTGACGTCATTACTTCGTAATTGTAGTAAATAATGTGTTTTACTTCGTTAATTAAGTAATTGTTATGACCTACCTGTCTTAGGTAGCTTGTTTTAGATTTTCCTTTAATTAAATGATTGATTACTCGTGTTATCTATCATTCATCGTTCAAACCATAGGTAGGAAGGTAGCATTGATACACAGTCCTCATAGAAAAAAAACACTTGCATACTTTGTAAATAGTAGTAAATCAATACATACAATATGTAAAGAAAACCCTGTCCGATCCTTGAAGGGATTCTCGATCCTAATTCAGCCCGTTGATATGAACAACTTTTCAACTATGGGACTAATGAATGCCGAGACAGTCGTTGGCGAGTTACATACTTTACTCCAAATTAAACATAGCATCGTTAGGATACTGTTGTAACACTGGTAAAGCAAGACGCAGCTGGGGCGGCCGGGTGCGCGTACCCAATACCATTACTTCAACTACCGGATAGGCAGTTGAGGATGACACCTCTTACCTCCATTGTTTATCAGGCTAAAAACCGCATTAATTGTTGATCTACATTTACCGGCCTCTCTCTTAGGAATTGTTAAGTTTAATGCAAAGAGAATTTATATGTTGCATCAGTCCTCGACGGGTCGGAGTTTGCCCTAGCCTCGTGGCCCAAGTGTTCGGAATTTCGGCCAGTGACCTTACTGCAGCACACTTGGGAGGGGAGTGGGGGTGGGTTCGTGCTGAATCTTCAATGGCTCGGGGTTCACCCTCGCCTTGGAGCTCGGCCTGGGGCCTCGTGGTCCAAGTGTTCGGAATTTCGGCCTGCGAACTTATTACAGCACACCTAGGGGGGAAGTGAGGGAGGGGTCGTGCTGAATCCTCAACGGCTCGGGGTTCACCCTCGCCTTGGAGCTAGGCCTGTGGCCTCGCGGCCCTAGTGTTCGGTAGTTCAGCCTGCGGTCTCACTGCAGCACACTTTCGCCTTGGAGCTCGGTCTACAGTAGTCTCGCAGCCAAAGTGTTTGTCATTTCGGCCTACGGCCTCACTGCAACACACTTGGGGGGGGGAGCGGGGGTCGTGCTGGATCCTCAACGGTTCGGGGATTACCCTCGCCTTGGAGCTCGGCCAACGGTCTTGTGGCCCTAGTGTTCGGAAGTTCAGCCTGAGGTCTCATTCCAGCACGCTTTGGGGAGGGGGGGGATGTTCGTGCTAAATCCTCAACGACATGGGCTTTGCCCTCGCCTTGGAGCTCGATCTACAGGCTTTTGGCATTTCGGCCTACGGCCTCACTGCAACACACTGGGGGGAGTGGAAGTCGTGCTGAATCCTCAATGGCTCGGGGTTTACCCTCGCCTTAGAGCTCGGCCTGCGGCCTCGCGGCTCTAGTGTTACAGCACACTTGGGGGAAGGGGGCTTACAACCCCCTACATGTTGGCAGAAAAATCCCCCCCCCCCACTCCTGTGGGGGGACAGGCTACTTCAATTTATGATAAGATATGGCCTCATAACATAATTACCTAATTAGTAATGTACGCGAACGAAGTCGCGGGCACTGCTAGTATTCTATAATTTTAATAAATAGGTAACTACAGAATAGATGACATAGGTCGTCCCATCACAGCTGTTTAACTAACAGTTGTGATGCGATCTAGAGCGAAGTGGCAACAGCGCACAATGGACTCAGCCAACTCAGCTGTTCAATTCTGCCATTTGAAAAAGTCATAAGAGAGATGTGATGACGCATTGATGTATCCTTATCCTTACTAATATTATAAATGCGAAAGTGAGTTTGTTTGTTTATTTGTTTCATTGTTTGTTTGTTACGCTTTCACGCCGTAACTACTGAACCGATCATCATGAAATTTTGCACACAAGTTCTCTGGAGTACGGAGAAGGACATAGGCTACCTTTTATCCCGGGAAAAGTACTATTCCCGAGGGATCGACATTAACGCGGGTGGAGCCGCGGGCGATAGCTAGTTTTCTATAAACTTGCGTCTGCGACAGGTACCTGACTGTACGTCAAAATATTTATCTACCAATATTCATATAATGAACTGAATTCGTTAAAGAGTTATGGAGGAACATACATAGATGCATACAAAAAAAAATCTAAAAATCATCAATTTAGTTTCAGTGTCATGTATAAAGCTTATAAACACGATATCTCTGAAAACAAAGTAACTTACTCCATGACCGACCCTTACAGGTTATTTATTAGTAGTGATATAATAGTTATAGGATTATAGGTAGGTACTTTAATCTTACCACAAAAAGGTAATAAAGTGACTTCATTACTTCGTAATTGTAGTAAATAATGTGTTTTACTTCGTTAATTAAGTAATTGTTATGACCTACCTGTCTTAGGTAGCTTGTTTTAGATTCTCTTTAATTAAATGATTGATTACTCGTGTTATCTATCATTCATCCTTCGTACCATAGGTAGGAAGGTAGTAGGAAGGTGGGTATCAAACCCAATCCTCATAGAAAAAAAAAACACTTGCATACTTTATAAATAGTAGTGTCCGATCCTTGAAGGGATTCTCGATCGTAATTCAGCCCGTTGATATGAACAACTTTTCAACTATGGGACCAATGAATGCCGAGACAGTCGTTGGCGAGTTACATACTTTACTCCAAATTAAACATAGCATCGTTAGGAATAGAATTCATATGTAGCAAAATTTGCAACATATGAATTCTCTTTGCTTTAAACTGAACACTTCCTGAGTAAGAGGCCGGTACAGGTGGATCAAAAATTAATGCGGATTTCAGCCTGATCAACAATGGAGGCAAGGGGTGTCATCCTCAACTGTATATCCGGTAGTTGAAGTAATGGCATTACGCGCACCCGGCCGCCCGAGCTGCTTCTTGCTTTACCAGTGCTAGTAGTATCCCAATACCTTTATATCCTTCCTTAATCTATAAATATAATATAATGTATGTGAGAAAAAAACATTTCAACCTTCAAAAAAATAAATGATATCACGAATAGACCCTTACGTAATAATAACAAATTGTTTCTCCCGCGTTATCGGTTGAGCAGGGTTAGTAATTCGTTCCTAGGGAATTGTATACGCTATTATACTAAATTGCCACAATCAGCCCTTGATATGCCTGACAGAAAATTCAAAGCTTACGTTAAGCAGGTACTTTGTAAGAAGGCTTATTATAGGACTGATGATTACCTTAATGACAAACATATCTGGCTTCAGCCTGGCACAGGAACCTCTTAACGCATCTGTATTTAAATTAATGTCATAATTTGGTTCATTTTGAACGTATATATATAGATATATTATTATTTTTTATTGACATCCTTTCAATACAATTTGACATTGTACTCAATTTGAATTATGACATGACAATGTAATCTCAGTCCACATATAAATATATGTAGTTTTAAGTAATATACTATAAATTGTAAGTTGACGTCTGGAGAAAATGCGCTGTGCAGTTTGTTGCCGCTTCTTCTGCACTCCGCTTTGGAAGCGGCTCTAAACTTAGCTTTAAGTAAATTAACGTCAACAATTCTTTGTTGTATAATAAATGTTAACGTTCACCAAATGGTATGTAAAGTATCTTATGATGAATAAATTATATTTGAATTGAATTGAAATTGAATCCAATAAATTCGTATCCTTCCCCAGCTAAAAATTACTTCCGTTGGGTAGCAGCGTCGGACGCACAAGAAGCCAAAGAAACTGTGCTCGCAATCTCGTCTGCCAAGCATGGTGAGTATGCCAATATCCTCCCATTGAACGAATAAGTATCCTTGGGAGAGGCCTTCATCCAGCAATAGACTATTTGCTGCTGTATTGATGAATGATGATAATGAACAATAGCCGAAAGGAGGACAACACAGGAAAGGCTACTTCTGATTTTAGTATTTTTTTGTTACAGCGGCAACAAAAATACATCATCTGTGAAAATTTCAACTGTCTAACTATCACGGTTCATGAGATACAGCCCGGTGATACACGGACGGATAGACGGACGGAAAGCGGAGCCATATTAATCGTTCGATACACTTCGATTTTGCAAAGAAAATATTTTTGTAACCATTTCTTTTTAGCCATGTCAAGAAAGAGATCAAATATTTTGCAATTTTAAAAGCAGCAAAAAGATTGGGAATCATTAGATCCCAAGATCACTCAAGAGAAGGTCGCTCAAAGAGCAATGGAGAGGGCTATGCTCGGTGTTTCTCTGCGAGACAAAATCAGAAATGAGGAGATCCGTAGAAGAACGAAAGTTACCGACATAGCTCAGCGGATTAGCTCTTTGAAGTGGCAGTGGGCGGGGCACATAGCACGTAGCACCGATGGCCGATGGGGCAAAGAGGTTCTCGAACGGTGACCACGTACCGGCAAGCGAAGCGTCGAACACCCACCTACCAGGTGGTCGGACGACCTGAACAAGGACGCAGGGAAACGCTGGATGCAGGCCGCTTCCAACCGGTAATTTTGAAAATCATTGGGAGAGGCCTATGTCCAGCAATGGACTTCTTGCGGCTGATATGATGATGATGATGAGATGCCAAGAATGTCAGGCAAGGCTTGATGCTGGTTGAGAACATCAGGCTGCATCTCGCTTAGCGGAATCCTATGCTACTCGCGAAGCTCACCTGAGCGCTGATTGTGAGCGTCATACGTCATCTCGCGATTCAGAAATTTACGTACAACGGGAATCACGCCGTATGCTGTCATAAAAGGCGATCTTTGCTAACAATCCATTCATAGATAATATATAACACTATCTATTATCTATGCTGTGATAAAAGGGAATCTTTGCGAACAATCCATCTAAAATAAATAGGTATATAGTATATTCTGTAGGCGTGTTATATTTGATTGCTAGCTGATGCCTGCGACTTCGTTCGCGTGGACTGACGTTCATGATCAGTACTCTGTAGTGCACTCTAAAACAAGTGAGGAACGTGGATCGCAACTGAGACCTAGACGTGGTTGTGCATATACCTACGGCAAGAAGTCAATCGCACATCACGTTCATCACTGGTCTCTAGATACCTAGACGTAGACGTGTTAATACGTTGAGAACTCAGGCGTGATTCTCGAATTATGTAAATTTCTGAATCGCGAGATGACGTATCACGCTCACGATCAGCGCTCAGATGTGCTTCGCAAGTCGAAGAGGATTCTGCTGAGCGAGATGCAGCCTGATGTTCTCGATCAGCATTAAGTCTTGTCTGAAATTTTTGGGATCTAATAATTCCCAATCTTTTTGCTGCTTTTAAAATTGCAAAAGATTTAATCTCTTTCTTGACATGGCTAAAGAGAAATAGTTAAAAAATATTTTCTTTGCAAAATTGAAGTGTATCGAACGATTAATATGGCTCCGCTATCCGTCCGTCTGTCTGTCCGTCCATCCGTACGTTTGTCAACAGGCTGTATCTGATGTACCGTGATAGTTAGATAGTTGAAATTTTCACAGATGATATATTTCTGTTGCCGCTATAACAAAATAAATATTAATATCAGAAGTAGCCGTTCCTGTGTTGTCCTCATTTCGGCCATTGTTCATCATCATCATTCATCAATACAACAGCAAATAGTGCATTGCTGGACAAAGGCCTCTTCAAAGGATACTTATTCGTTCCATGGAAGGATATTACCATACTCACCATGATTGGCAGGCGAGATGGCGAGCGCAATTTCTTTGGCTTGAAATGAAATAAAATGATTTATTAATTTACATGAAACATGGTTAAAATGTGACAAACAAAAAACTTCTTGTGCGTCCGACGCTGCTGCCCATCGGAAGTAATTTTAAGCTGGAGAAGGATAGGAATTTGTTGGATTAGGAAGGGAATAAAGGAATTGGGATACTACTAACATTGATAAAGCAAGATGCAGCTCGGGCGGCCGGGTGCGCGTTCCCGATGCCATTACTTCGACTACTGGATAGGCAGTTGAGAACGACAACTCTTACCTCCATTGTTGATCAGGCTGAAATCCGCATTAAATATTGATCCTCCTTTACCAGCCTCTTACTTAGGAAGTGTCGAGTTTAAATTTTGCTACATGTAAATTCTCTTTCTAACGATGCTTTGTTTAATTAGGAGTAAAGTATGAACTCGCCAACGACTGTCACGGCATTCATTGGTCCCATAGTTGAAAAGTTGTTCATATCAACGGGCTGCATTAGGATCGAGAACCCCTTTAAGGATCGGACAGGGTTTTCTTTACATATTGTATGTATTGATTTACAACTATTTACAAAGTATGCAAGTGTTTTTTTTCTATGAGGACTGTGTATCAATGCTACCTTCCTACCTATGGTATGAACGATGAATGATAGATAACACGAGTAATCAATCATTTAATTAAAGGAAAATCTAAAACAAGCTACCTAAGACAGGTCGCAACAATTAATTAACGAAGTTAAACACATATTTACTACAATTACGAACTAATGATGACACTTTAATACCTTTATGGTAGTATTGATTAGCTGGTAAGATTAAAGTACCTACCTATAATCCTATAGCTATTATATAACTACTAATGATAAATCTGTAAGGGTCGGTCATGGACTAAGTTACTTTGTTTTTCGAGATATCGTGTTTATAAGCTCTATGACATGAAACTAAATTGACGAATTTTAGATTTTTTTGTATACATGTATGTATGTATGTTTATCCATAACTGTTAAACAAATAAGTTCATTAAATGAAACTTGGTAGATAAACATTTCGATGTACAGTCAGGTACCTGTCGCAGACGCAAGTTCATAGAAAATACATCAACGCGTCATCACATTTCTCTGATGATTTTTTCGAATGACAGAATTGAACAGTCGGTCCAAATATTATGTAATTGGATATGTATACTTTTTAAGGTTCCGTTATTAAAGGGTAAAAACGGGACCCTATTAATATGGCTCCGCTGTCCGTCCGTCTGTCCGTCCGTCCGTCTGTTACCAGACTGTTTCTCATGAATCGTGATAGTTAGCCAGTTGAAATTTTTACAAATGATGTATTTCTGTTGCCACTATAACAAAAAAAAATTCAGAAAAAAATAAATTTTTAAGGTGGCTCCTATACAACAAACGTGTTTTTTTTTGCTCATTATTGCTCGATGTTGATACTGGCAATATGTAGACGTTGAAATATTCACAGAATATTTAATTATATCATCATCATCATTAGGTCCTTTTTAGTCTCCACTACAGGAGCACGACCCTCTCTGTACTATTTAATTATATATTAATTTCAAAAATAAATAATTAAATTGATATAAAATTTATATTTAAGGGGGGCTCCCATACAACAGAGATACTTTTTTTGCCATTTTTATAGATAATGGTACGGAACCCTTAGTGCGCGAGTCCGAATCGCACTTGCCCGTTTTTTTTCTATAGTCATACAGATATTATAACAAATGACAATGTATTTGATGTTGCTGTCACTAGGAAGTCAGCTTTCACAGAGCCGATATTGCTGCAACTTTGTTCACCTGTGCAACGTGCAATAATAAGCGTATTATTCATAATACTTTATCTTGGTAGGGCATACCAGAGAAACACAAGATTGTTCATATACTAATTTATTTTCCTTATAGTAGGAAGGTGTGTTTATGCAAAGAAAGCCGTACAACGAATAATCCACAATGGCTGTGAGAACGTAGTCGGGATACTTCAAGTGCCCAGTGACGGTTCGAGTTGCAATCATTAAATACAATATTTATGACCAACTGATGACATAGAGAGAGAGAAAGATTATTGAGTTAGACAGGAATAGAAATGTGATTTATTTTTGCCAACCGTGATAGTTAAACAGTTGAAATTTTCACAGATGATGTATTTCTGTTGCCACTATAACAAAAAATACTAAATTCAGAAGTAGCCTTTCCTGTGTTGTCCTCCTTTCGGCCATTGTTCATCATCATCATTCATCAATACAACAGCAAATAGTCCATTGCAAGACCTCTCCCAAGGATACTTATTCGTTCCATGGGAGTGTATTGCCATACTCACCATGCTTGGCAGGCGAGATGGCGAGCGCAGTTTCTTTGGCTTCTTGTGCGTCTGACGCTGCTGCCCATCGAAAGCAATTTTAAGCTGGAGAAGGATAGGAATTTGTTGGATTAAGGAAGGGAATAAAGGTATTGGGATACTACTAACACTGGTAAAGCAAGACGCAGCTCGGGCGGCCGGGTGCGCGTACCCAATGCCATTACTTCGACTACCGGATAGGCAGTTGAGGATGACACTTCTTACCTCCATTGTTGATCAGGCTAAAATCCGCATTAATTGTTCATCCACCTTTACCGGCCTCTTACTTAGGTAGTGTTGAGTTTAAAGCGAAGAGAATTCATATGTTGCAAATTTTGCTACATGTCATACATACATCGTCGCAGATCGTAAGCCGATCAAGGGATTGGGATAAAATCTGCAGAATCATGTTAATAGGCGATGCGGCTAGCAACCCATGACTCATTTGACAACTAATTTGATTCCGTTTTCCACCTAATGCCAAACAACATGCTAAACGTGGCCTTCAGGTCTTAAAACTTCTCTGTCTACCCTGCAAGGGCAAAAGACGTGATACTAAAAACGTCAATTTAGTTTCAGTATCATGTATAGAGCTTATAAACACAATATCTCTGAAAACCAAGTAACTTACGCCATGACCAACCCTTACAGATTTATTATTATTACTAGCTGTCCCGACGAACATTGTTTCGCTATAAGATAAACACTCTTTAAAACAATCTTATCTTTTGATTTGGACCAAATTACAGATAGTTATAAAGTTTGTTCAAAATCTAAAAAATTTGTAGTTTTGGAGTTTATCCCGAACATACATCGTGATACTAGATTGTTATATACAAGAATTTCTCGTATATGCTATACTTTATTTACTAAACTTTCCAAGTCATTGTATGTCCTCTGTAAACTTTATTATTATTATTTCGAGCTCTTTTTTATGTTTTTCTTTTCCAATTTTTACCCATGACCAAGTCCTGAATCCTTAAAGGCTCAGGCTATGCCCTCGCCTTGGAGATCGGCCCGCGGCCTCGCGGCCCAAATGTTTGGCAGTTCGGCCTGCGGCCTCACTGCAGCATACTTGAGGGAGGGAGTGGAGGGGACGATCGTGCTGAATCCTCAGCGGCTCAGGCTGTCCCCTCGCCTTGGAGCTCGGTCTGCGGCATCGCGGCCCCAGTGTTCGACAGTTCGGCCGGCGGCCTAAATGCAGCACCATCCGGGGGAGGGGGGGAGCGGGGGAGGGGGGTCGTTCTGAATCCTCAACGGCTCAGGCTATGCCCTCGCCTTGGAACTCAGTTTGCGGCCACGCGGCCCAAGTCTTTGGCAGTTCCGCCTGCGGCCTCAATGCATCACACTTGGGGGAGTGGGGGAGGGGAGGGGGGTCGTGCTGAATCCTCAGCGACTCGGGCTATGCCCTCGCCTTGGAGCTCGGTCTGCGGCCTCGCGGCCCAAGTGTTCGGCAGTTCGACCTGCGGTCTCATTGCAGCACACTTAGGGGAATCGGGGGAGGGGGGGGGTCATGCTGAATCCTCAGTGGCTCGGGCTCCGCTCTGAGCTCGGCCTGCGGGCTCGCGGCCCAAGTCTTTGGCAGTTCGGCCTGCGGCCTCACTGCAGCAGACTTGGGGAGTGGGGGGAGGGGGGGGGGGGGTCGTGCTGAATCCTCAACGGCTCGGGCTATGCCCTCACCTTGGCGGCCTTACTGCAGCAGACTTGGGAGAGTGGGGGGAGGGGGGGGGTCGTGCTGAATCCTCAACGGCTCAGGCTATGCCCTCGCCTTGGAACTCGGTCTGCGGCCACGCGGCCCAAGTCTGTGGCAGTTCGGCCTGCGGCCTCAATGCATCACACTTGGGGGAGTGGGGGGAGGGGGGGGGGGGTCGTGCTGAATCCTCAACAGCTCAGGCTATGCTCTCGCCTTGGAGCTCGGTCTGCGGCCTCGCGGCCCAAGTGTTCGGCAGTTCGACCTGCGGTCTCATTGCAGCACACTTAGGGGATTGGGGGGAGCGGGGGAGGGAGGTCGTTCTGAATCCTCATCGGCTCAGGCTATGCCCTCGCCTTGGAGCTTGGTCTGCGGCCTTGCGGCACAAGTGTCTGGCAGGTTGGCCTGCGGCCTCATTGCCGCAGACACTTGGGGGGGGGTCGTGCTGAATCCTCAGCGGCTCGGGCTCCGCTCTGAGTTCGGCCTGTGGGCTCGCGGCCCAAGTCTTTGGAAGTTCGGCCTGCGGCCTCACTGCAGCACACTTGGGGGAGTGGAAGGGGGGGGGAGTCGGCTTTGCCCTCGACACTCCGATCGGTTCGGGCTGCGCCCTCGCCCCGAAGCTCATAACTTATTGCCTCCATACAAATATAACATAATTTATTAGTAATGTACGCGAACGGAGTCGCGGGCACTGCTTGCATTCTATAATCCTAATAAATAGGTAACTACAGAATAGATGACAGGTCGTTCTATCACAGCTGTTTAGCTAACAGTTGTGATGCGATCTAGAGCGAAGTGGCAACAGCGCACAATGGACTCAGCCAATCGTAGAGCAGGAAGCCTCTCATTGGCCCATTTGAATCAGATCAATAATTGACGGAGTGGAATTGTATAAAAAAGTTCAATTTTCTGCCGCCAGAGGGCTGGCAATTATTGATCTAATCTGAGATCGGATTGCTCACAATGTACGCAAAATCCAGCATTAGATCAATAAATGCTGTCCTGATCAACAATTGCCAACTGATCAACAATTAACTGATGCCACGAGACGGTCGATCAACAAATGTCGAGTGGAGATATCTATATATATATATATGTGCCACATAATATTTTAAGAAAAAAAAAAAAAACATTTAACTATGATCACTGGTTACAATTTATGCAGACGGTACATTTATTCTAATCAGACGGCAAAGAAGTAAACAAGTTTTATTTTTTATTTGAAATGACGGTGGATGCAAACCAAACGAGCACTCCTGCGTCGAAACGCCCCGAGTAGGTTGTCATCTCACCGGCACCTGCACGGTTACATCGCATAGCAACAAATAAAACTCAAAGCTTACGCGTCGTTCGCATTTATACAGCATGTTGCAATTCTAAATATCTTCGCTAATTGGTAGTTTTATTTTGTCACCATATTTTGAACAAGTAGTATTATGAAGCAATTGATAGAAAATAACGTTTTAGTTTGTGTTTGATATTTTTATCCGTAATTTCTTTTGTGAGAGTATTAGGTAATTCGTTTATTAGTTTTGGCAGTAGATATCTTAGTGTACGTTGTCCGTAAAAATTATTTACTTTTGGTATGAATAATTTTGAGTTCTTTTGGTTTCTAGTATTGAAATTATGTAGATATTTAGTTTGAAATTCTGTTTTAAAATAGTTTTCAATTAATATATTATATTTAAATTTTGTGTGGACTGGCATGACGTTGCAAAATCCAAAAAGTCCATGGTAATTGTTTTTGTAATTTTCCTTCTTTTTTTTAGGTACAATTGTTTTTAGGATTCTCAGTTGTATATTATAAATTTTATCCAAATATGTTTTGAAAGTACGCCCATAACTACTTAGTCCATATGAAATTATCGATTCTCCTAGCGTATTATACAGTAAAAGCAGAATTGAATATGGGACTTTGTTCTTGATAATCACGAATTTTGCTAAAAGAGCGCGTAATTTGTCACAAACGTAGTTAATATGACTATCCCAGTTCAATTTGTCATCGAACTTAAGACCTAAGTATGTTTGAGTTTTTACAATATCTATCGATTTGCATCTGCATGTTTTTTGGTTGGCATGCAGACACCAGTGGTCATGTGCTAATAGTTTAATATCAATATTTTTTCTGATATGATTGGAGCAAATGTATAATATTTTTGTTTTATCTGCATTAAGGACCAAACCAGCGTCGTGTGACCATTTATTTAAACTGTCAAAGTCATTTTGCAACTTTTTCAAAGCTTTTAGAGGGCAATCATCCGCTACTAAGAGACAAGTGTCGTCAGCAAACTGGTAAATCTCACATTCTTTAATAACGTTTGGTAAATCGTTCACATAAGTGAGGTAGTGTAGGGGGCCGATCACAGAACCTTGAGCAGTGCCTTCGGTAATTTTTACCTTGCTACTAAGTGATTCACCTATTTTCACAATATAAGAACGATTTTTATGATAATCTTTAAACCAACTATTTAGAGGTCCACGGATACCCGTACTGTCTAGTCTTTCGATAAGAAGGTCATGTCGAAGAGTATCGAATGCCTTACTATAGTCAACACAGACTACAAATGTGTGTTTTTTACCATTTAGGTGATTAAAAATAGAATCAGAAAAACTGTTTAATAGATGAGTAGTACTTTTTTTGGGCTGAAATCCAAATTGTTTATCTGTAAGAATCTGGTTTTGTATATAAAATTCTAAAATTTGTTTACTTATATACTTTTCTATAATTTTATTTATGGCGGATAAAATTGAAATAGGCCTATAATTTTCAAATTCCCTGAAGCTACCTTTTTTATGTATTGGTCGCACTATTGCAGTTTTTAGGACTGTCGGATATTTTCCAGAGATGACACTTGTGTTTATAAGATTTGCAATCGCTTGACAAATGTTATTGCTCATGTTAATAATATCCATCGCTCGAATTCCGTCGAATCCAGGTGCCTTTTTTGGATTTAATTTATCTATAATAATTTTAATTTCTGTATTGCTTGCTTTTTTAAAATTAATACTTACATTTGCAGGTTGTGAATATTGTGCTTTGCTTAGAATTGGGATGTTACATTGCGGAGCAATTTTTTTTACAGCATTGTTGAATGTTTCGGCAAATGTATTTGCTATCTTAGAGGGTGGATTGTTATTATCTTCAAGAGCATTTAAAATTACGTTGTCAATAGTAGATTTCATCCTGCCTGAAATTTTGTTAAGCAATTGCCATAGATTTTTTGGATTTTCTTTGTTATTATATATTTCGTTTCTAAGATATTTAAATTTAGCATTATTTATAAGTTTATTTGTCTCGTTTCTTATTTTATTATATTTTTGTTTTATAATCATGTTATCTGTATCTTTGATCCATTGACTAAATAAAAGATCTCGATATTTGCATTTATTTAAGATTTTATTATTTATCCATTTATTCTCAACTCGATCATTTATTCTATATTTTACTTCTTTACGTGCTTGTTTATAACATTCCATTATATTTTCCTGTATACATTTATAAATTTCATTAGAACAATTCATTTTATCTGTTAATTGCCAGTTTATTTTGCCTAATAGTGTACTTAATAATTTATTATCAAATTTTTTTATTTTATTTGGAGCAACCTGTATATTTGAAGTTCCGACGCATGCGAGCGAGATCATTCTGTGGTCAGCCAGTACTGTTCCTAGCACTGCAGTGTGCAGTTCTTGCGTGCGGGATCGTGCATAAATGTGATCTATACACGATTTTGTTATAGTGTTATTATATTTTTCTATTCTCGTATAGTCAGAAATCCCGCATATAAGTCCTGCACTGTGCAATGTGGTGTCATATTTATGTTTTACAGGATTGCATGATTTAATGTCAATTTTTATGTCTCCAATCAAGTACAAGTCGTTTGATACGGAAATAGTGCTTAAATTATTTTGTAATTCAGTAATAAACAAGTGTTTACTCTTGCGCGGAGGGCGATATATCGCGCACACATACGCGGAATAGTGTGAAGGTGTGGTTATTCTTCCTAATATGCATTCATAGTGTAATGTAGGTGTTTTAATAACATTGAATTTGTGTTTTTTATTAATATATATTATAATACCACCCCCCTTTTGCCTCGTCCGCAGATGTGTGTGCATTTCGTAACCGTCAATCAAGTAAAGGCAGCTTACTACGTCGTGTATATTAACTTCTGTCAAAATAATGATGTCTAGTGGTTTTATACAAGTAGTGACTATTTGTTCTAATGCATAAAAGTTTTTAATTAAGGACCTAATGTTAATATGCATACATGTTAGGGTTGCACACTGTAATGGTATTTTTTCGAAAAACTGATTTATGTCTGTCATGTCACGTATTTCGTTTATAACTTCCGATAGATTTGACATGATATAATACTTATAAGAGCAGTAGAATAACGATCTAGGAGGGAAAAAAAAGAGGGTATAAATGCGAAGCGGTTACTTGAGTTTAGTGATATGTTCAATTGATCTTAGGACGACGACTTTGCTTTGTTCTTCTTTGCGTGCCATCACCACACCGCGTTTGCACCAAATATATTTAAATTTTTCCTTTAAATCTTGTTTAGCTTGCCATAATAGGGTTCTGTTGTGTGGTGTCAATGCTTCTCGAATGTATATTGGTGTCTTGACTGCCTCTCCCTGTACGTCCTTAGCAATATCTCCAGCCACCATTTTGTTCTTCCGCGCCGCAGTAAGCCAGTTTTGTTGAACGATGTCATCTTTGAGTTCCACCTGTATGACACCTGGGCTATCTTTCCTTCCCGGCAACCTTGATGCCTTTCTTATATTATCCACTGGCTTATTTAGCTTTTCCGCTACTTTTTCCGTGATACCTAGTATATCTTCCTGAGACTGAACTGGAACATTGATTATTTCCAAGAAATTTGATAATTTTTGCTGTTCCATATTTTGCAGGCGTTGTTCTAAAGCACCCACTTTTATTTCTAAGTGGGTATTCTTGTTTGTAAGGTCTTTGTTTTTTACTTGTAGGTCTAATATTGTTTGTTTCATTGCTTCTATGCTATTTCCAAACTCATCTACTCTATTACTACAATATTGAACTGCTCCGTGTATGTCTTTCATCTCACTTTTAATCGTCTTTTCCACTTCTCTAGAAATATCTTTTACTAACTTCTTCAGATCTATCTTGTGTCCTATGTTCAGGGTCTCTTCATCAACCTCTTCTTCCTCATCGGGTACGACAACCGAGCGACGACGGGGTGAATTTTCAAGGCACTCTGGACAGGACCATTCTAAGTTTTCTGCAGCACGTACTGCTGTAAGCTGCTTGTTGGAAAGTCCTGAACACTGTGTGTTACAGTGCACTAATTTATCGCAACGATTGCATTCCAGCACTGGACATCGTTTTGTTATAATTTTGTTGCACTTATCGCACTTATTCATAATGAAGGTAGATAATTAAACCCATGTAACTATTTTATTTTCGTTACCACACAGATCCACTTCAATGTATAGTCTAGCTTCATATGCAGTCAAGAACGCAAGCTTTAAATTCCGATCGAGCGTGGTGACTCATCCGGAAATCGCAATCGACTTTGCTTATTCTAGAAACCTGCAACGCATTGAAATGCGCTGTCTATTTGAGACAATGTTTCCACTCTCAAGAATATTCTTTTAACTAATAAAAAAAGGTATATTTCAAGTATTTTAAAGTTTGATAAATTTGTCATGTTAATTCTGCATTCATACATAGTATCACGTCTTTTTCCCTTGCGGGGTAGACAGAGCCTAGGTCTATAAGGCCTTATGGCCACATTTAGCATGTTGGAGGGCGTGTAAATGGAAAACGGAATCAAATAGTGATGGCTTGCTAGCCGCATCGCCCATTGATATGATTCCGCATATTTTGGCCCAATCCCTCGATCGGCTTTAATGATCTACCGGGAAGAGAGGCAGCTGGCACATTCTACGTTTTTTCTTTTCTCCCAGACCAGCATGACTGAATGAGTAGAAATATGTAATTAATTAGTAATTTAAATGAAATCGTATTAACTAAAAATGTATTATATTGTATTGTGTGTGACTAACCATTCATACGCCGACTAGGCAGAATATGCTGCGTCTTATATATATTGTAACACCATTTTATCACCATATTCTAAGGAATAAATGAATCTATATATCTATGGAAGAACTGTTAATTATGTTTTCGTCATTCATTTCAGCCGTTAGAAGTCCACTGTCCACAAAGGCGTCTCTCAAGGATTCCTCATTCATAAAGGCGATATTTTGGCGAGCGCCGTGGCGCAGTGGTTAATACGCCAGCCTACGACACGACGGTCCCCAGGTTCGATCCCGGGTCAGGTCAGCTTGTAACAAAACTAAATACGAATTCACACAGCGCAATTTCAATGTGTTCTAGCTTCACATGCAGTCAAGAACGGAAGCTCTAGATTCCGATCGAGCACGGTGGTTCATCCGGAAATCGCAATCGGTTTCGCTTATTCTAGAAATCGGCAGCGCATTTCAATAGCAATGTCTATTTGAGACAGCAAAGGTTTCTAGAATTTTCTTTTTAACTGCAAATGAAGCGAGTATATATTTCAGCACAAGGCTACGCTAGCGTGCTTATTCCATTCAATTTTACCGGGACAATTCACATATATAAGACGTTATTTATATATTTATATACGATATAACATGTATATATTACTAGCTTTTGCCCGCGCCTCGGCTCGCGTGAATGTCTATCCCTCGGGAACAGTTCTTTTTCGTGATAAAAGGTATATTATGTTTCGCCGGGCCTCAAACTACTTTCATACCGAATTTCACAGTAATTGCTTCAGTAGTCGAGGGGGTAATTTGTTGGATTTAGGGAGGGAATATGAATGGGGGAAGTAGTAGCTTGCCCGGGCGCGCGTACCCGATGCCATATCTGCAACCACCGGACGGGCAGTTGAGAATGACCTCATTTAATATTCAAGTTTTAAGGAATTACCCAGCCATATTTCTAAATGTCTTTTTGAGTCGGGCTGGCTGGATTCAGATTCTAAGACTTAATTTATTGCCTACTAATTTATACCCCCAATTTGTGTGGATTAAATTTGTCAAAAGTATGTTTAGACTATTTTTTTTTTCAAATTAAAAAAGCACTCAATGCTCGGTTTGATATTAAAATCGAAAAACTGTGATAAAAAAATTGCTACGGGTAGGATTCGAACAACAACCTTCGACATCCGGTCCCTCGACGCTCTCGACCACTGAGCTGCCGTAGCCTTGAATCATCGTACCGTATTCCGTGACACTATAGACGTGGGCAGCCCTGGCAAGAGTCTATGTACCGCGCGGCTGTAGGAATAGGCTAGTTTCCTAAAAAAATATAATTAGTCCGTCAGTTAGATATTCAAAAAATATTGGACACGTATTTTTTCTTTTGTCGATTAAACAAAAAATTATAAAGATATAGCCCTTTGAAGTTCCGTGTGACGTCATAGTTTGCTACAATTTTTAGCAAACTTTGACGTCACGAGTACCTACTCCTGAACTTTGACGCGCTTTATCTTTATTATTTATTGTTTATTTGACAAAAGAAAAAATACGTGTCCAATATTTTTTTATTATCTAACTGACGGACTAATTGTAATGTTATTATTACGACCCAGGAAACTAGCCTATTTAATTCAAGGAAAGGCCCGAGTTACAATACTGTTAGAAATCATTACAGTGTTATCGCGACGAATTTAACTATCACATATTATAGGTACACGCATTCGAAGCACGCGTAATCTCCATTACTACCCACTATTTAGAAGTGTGGTATCCAACTTAATTTATATCAGATGAATTTATCATCGATGGTTGTTGTTCGAATCTTCCTGCGCAGATCGTGAAAGCCGATCGAGGGAATAGGTAAAATCATTACTATTTTGGTACCGTTTTTCACCTAATGCCCACCAACATGTTAAACGTGGCTTTCATCATCATTTCGAGTAGGTGTCACGGTCAATCGACCATGCACACCCCTGGTGTCAGAGTTCTTCGGAACCGCCTCTCGGCCTTTAAAGTGGTTCCTTTAACGACTACCAGATGGCAGCCGGGACCACCGGCTAAACGTGCCTTCCGAAGAACGGAACGTGGTCATCAAGTCTTATAGACTTAGGCTCCGTCTACCCCGCAAAGGAAAAAGATGTGATACTATGTATGTATGTATTTTAACTCTTCCATGCTGGTCTAGGAGAAAAAAAAAGTAAAATGCACTAGCTGCTTCTCGTCTCTCGCAGAAAGTAAAAGCCGATCGAGTAAACTGGCGAAAATCGGAATAATTATGTTAGTCAGCGATGCAGCGACCTATCACTACTTTGATTCCGTATTTTACCAACACGCTCTTAGTCCCTGTCTATACCGTATGGGAAAAACATGATAGTTTGTATATTATTCAAGGCTGCTAAAAGGTAACAGGTTCGAATAATAAAGATTCCATACCATAATCTGCACTTACCAAGAGAATATGCCAAATAGTAGGAACCAAGTAGAAATTCCATTTAATTTGAAAAAGTTTATATGACATATAAGTTTACGATCATATTTTCTAGTTCCTTCAGTTTTGAACGAACAGAAATTTTTAGCTATTTCCTTATTGCGCAGAAATATATTTCTATTTTATATTCCGTATCGACCTTCAGAATAATTCTATGATATTCTAGAATAAGCTACGTTTTTATCAGAATAGCCCCGAGGCATTTACACGCTCTATCAAAAGTACTTCAATTGACGTCTGAAATTTATTAATTATCCTCCTGCCTCCTCTCTGCCTCCGTGGTCCAGTGGTTAGGGCGTTTGCCTGTAGCCACGGGAAGCGTACTTTGTTTAGTTGTTTCCAGTTCGGTTAGGACATTGCAGGCTTGAATCACCTGGTTGTCTGATAATTAAGGTTATTTCGTGCTTCGGCGCGTCAAGCCGTTGGTTCTGGCTGCCGTCTGGTAGTCGTTAAAGAAACCACGTCAGAGGCCGAGAGGCGGTCCCGAGCAATTCTTGTATATTTATATGTATGTAATATTATTTCTATGATCCCGGAAACGGCTCTAACGATTTCGCTGAATTTTGGAATATGAGGGTTTTCGGGGAAAACAATCGATCTAGATTAGTCTTATATTTGGGAAAACGCGTTATCGAGTTTTCATGTGTTTTTCTTTCCACATAGAATTTGGTCGCTAATTTCGTCCTGCGCACTGTCCGTCTGCTCCAACGGGTTAAGACGCGGACGGCAAGAAACGAGTGTAACGGGTTCGAATCCCGCTCGATGACTTACTTTTTTTAAATATATATTAAAACTTATTTTTTTTTTGTTTTTAGGCAAGTTTAAAAATGTAGTTAATGTTTGATTTTACTTTTTAAGTTTATGTAGATTATCACCTAAATACCACGATCCTTACTAATATTATAAATGCGAAAGTGAGTTCGTTTGTTTGTTACGCTTTCACGCCGGAACTACTGAACCGATCATCATGAAATTTTTCATACAAGTTCTCTGGAGTACGGAGAAGGACATAGGCTACCTTTTATCCCGGGAAAAAGTACTATTCCTGAGGCATCGACATTGGCGCGGGCGGAGCCGCGGGGCGAAAGCTTGTGTTACAATAAATAGTAATAACGTCGTCTAGGTACTTAGTGACTTACTACGTAAGATAATAATCCAAATAAATGTGCATACAGCTTTTGATACGAACTCCGATAGTAACACCCCAAAGCTTATAGCTTACAGCCGAGCACACCAGACGCGTGAACAAATGACGTCATCGACTCGTAAAATTCTGACGTGGGTTCATTGAAGATCGCAAACACTTTCATGTTTATTGAAGACGATAGCAACCGAGCTTGAATAGATTTGGATTGCTCTCACTATAATAGGTTTAGATAGAAAGCTCAAAATCTCATTAGTTGAGCGTTTTACCGGTTATATTCTCGGCTTTTAGAGCTTGAACCTGAATGAGGATTTCCATTCAGTTTAGTTTTTTTTATATTACTACTAGCTTTTTCCCGCGGCTCCGCCCGTATTAGTGTTGGTCCCTCGGGAACAGCAGCATTTCTAGAAAATCATAAAAATCTTAATCAAAACGTCTATTTACAAAATAGGCCTTTGCAGGCAAATCACATTTTAAAGGATCTAATTTAGTCATATTTATATTAAAGCTAAAGACTACTAGCTAGAAATGAAAGGTACCGTTTGTCCTTCCCCGGGTGAAGGTGAAAACCGAACAAATCGGGTAGGGACGTCGCGCGAACACATTATGACCAATAATATGTGTTTACCATAGAAGTACGAGAGACGCAATTTTTTTTTAAATCTATGGTGTTTACCGACTTCAACGAATTATGAATGTTCAGAGCTTGTGACGTTAGGGGGTTTATAAAAGAAACGCCCTAGTCAGCAACAATAAATATTTATTAAAATTTAAAATCAGGGTTGGTTCTATGCCCTATGCCGTGTCCTATAAGAGGTACCGCCCTTAGTCTCGAAGACAGACGCCGCGAAGGTGGAGGGTGGGGTCGTCCGATGTTGATTGGTCAGCACTCCGTAGCCGTCGTAGAAGAACTTCTCTTCTCTTCGACGCAGGTGGTTAATTTTCTTTAGAAGAAAACCAAGCCCAAGCTTTGGACCCGATCTACGGGTATAGATAACACTTTTACTTTTAACAGTTTGTTTTACTAATTGTAAAAAATAAAGGCAATGATTGCAGTTATTAGACTTTATGTATCTCAGATTAATAAAATGCGAAATTAGACACTGCGCTTAGAGGAGCGTACGTGTCTGCTGCGCGAGAGAAGTCGACGCTGTGCGCCCGCTCGGAATGCGGCCGCGCTAAGTAGCTACTTAGAACAAAGGGATCGGTGCATGAATGTCGCGGTAAGAATGAACAGCCAGTAATTTTGTATTGACCGGTTCTTGTTTGTCCGTTTGGTAACTTTAAGTGTATTAAGTAAGTTTATTATTTTAATAGGTTAATTTAGTGTTATTGAGTGATTGTTTGTAATGTTTTATTAAATAATTATTTAGGTTAAGGTTAATTTAATTAAGTTATTATTAATTTTAATAAAATATGTTTGGCAAATTTATAAGTTTTTAAGTAAATATAACATACGTTACAATACCCCCTCGGGTCCGTAAGGATTTTATTATTTTTATAGAATAAAATCCGCATGAGCAAGTCTTAACGCAGCGTATATATATTTTATAACATTTTTTTTTTTTTTTATATTCATACTTCACCTCATTTTCATTCACATTCATTCTTTTCACATTCAAACGGCCGTAATAAACATTAAAATTGAGTACTATGGCGGTTACATTAATAAGTTAAGACAGTGATTTATCTGACTAACTTTTAAAAAAATATATATTTAAAGTATATCGCCGTTGTCTCATGCAACGATGTTTGTTAAAATAAGATGGGTATTGTAATGTTTATATTTTCTTTTTTTTTTTTTGTATCACTATTTATTATCACAAGGTAACTAATTTTAAATCCTTGATATGCCAGGTACCGATGTCATTTCCAGACATATCCGCTAAGTTATAAACAAGAGGTGATTTTTTACCTACTATGCGACATTTTATATATTTTGGTGCTAATTTCTTACTAAAAAATTTGTCTTTGTCACTTTGAAAATACGCTCTTTTCATGACAATGTCACCAACATTAAATTCGGCAGGTTTGCGTCTTAAATTATAGTGACTTGTGTTTTTTGTGTGTGCTTGCCAAAGTTTAAATTGAACATTGTCGAATATTTTAGACATACAACCGAGGTTTTCAGCGTAAATGTCGCGTGGTAAAAATATTAATTCATTACCTATGTCATTGTCAACATAATGTGATCCACAAGTGACTAACTCCCTACCGAAAACGAGGAACGAGGGTGTGTAACCGGTAGATTCGTTCACCGAGTTGTTGATGGCGAATTGTACAGAAGGTATTTTAGTATCCCAGGATCTATGATCATCATCAACAAAAGTTGACAAGCAAGTGATGATTGTCCTGTTATATCGCTCGACGGTATTAATTTGGGGAGTATATTTAGGCGTAAAAAAGATATTAGGGATTTTATACTTTTTGAAAAGACTATCAGTAAGATTACTGGTAAATTGTGTACCGTTATCAAGAAATACGGTTTGGGGTATACCGTGGACAAGGAAAACAGATTCTTCTAAAATTTTATTTATTATTTGCGAAGTGGCGTTTCTAATGGGGTAAATTAAACAAAATTTGGAAAAACAGCAGGTTATTACGAATATATATGAATTTTGCCTACGAGTTACTGGCAAGGGGCCCATCAGGTCGATAGAGATAACTTGGAATGGGCGTGAACATTGTTTTGGGCGTCCCATTTCACCCAACGTTGCATGATTTTGCATTTTGTAAGCTAGGCATTTATCACAAGAAGAGATAAATTTGACAACGTGTTCATGCATGCCTGGCCAAAAGTAACGCAATGCAAGACGTCTGTATGTTTTGAAGATACCTAGATGTCCAGCCGTAGGCTCGGAATGGTTCTCAAAAATAACCTGTTCACGCAATTCACTAGGAATAACCTCCTTCCAGGAAAATTCAGAATTTAGACAACATTTTTCTTTAGATAGGCGATATAAGGTATTGTTTTTAACGATAAAATTTTGAAAATTTTGGGGATTGTTAATGCAACCGTTATAAATATTTCTATACCATGAGTCAGAAGTAGTAACATAAGAGTTACTAGAGCTAATGGCACTTACTGGAATTGCTCTTGACAACGCGTCTGGAATAACATTATCGGAGCCACGACGATGTTTTATTTCAAAATCAAAAGAGGACAGGCGCACTCCCCAACGTGCCAGTCTACCTGTCGGATTAGTTATAGACAAAAACCATTTGAGCGCACTGTGGTCGGTGTATACTATGAAGCGCTTACCATTTTCCAAATAGCATCTCCAATGCTCAAGAGCAGTAATCACAGCCAAAGTCTCACGCTCAGTGATGCTGTAATTACGTTCTGAGTCGGACAATGATCTGCTCATGTAAGCTATTGGATGCTCTTTAGAATTAATAGTTTGCGTGAGCATAGCACCAACACCATAATTGCTAGCGTCCGTATGGACTTCGAAAGGAAGGTTGTAGTCCGGACAGGAGAGAACTGGTGCTGAAACAAGGCACTCTTTAAGTTTAAGAAAAGCAGCATCCGCCTCATCCGTCCATTTAAAAGGTGGAGCGTTCTTTTTATTTGACGTAAGCTTGTTTAGTGGCGCGGCTATGGTGCTGAAATTTGGCACAAAACGACGGTACCAAGTGGCTGTTCCGAGAAACCGTTTGACGTCCTTTTTAGTTGAAGGCGTAGGATATTGGAGGATAGCCTGTACCTTTTCAGGATCAGTTCTCAAACCGTCTTTGTCCACCACATAGCCTAAATACTTAAGACGCGCTCTGAAAAAATTGCATTTCTCATGATTCACAGTGAGGTTAGCCTGTCTCAGTTTCTCCAAAACGCGAAGTAGTGTCGAAACGTGGCTTTCAAAATCACTACTTACGACAATGATGTCATCTAAGTATGCGAAGACTTTTTGATCAAATTCTGCGAAGAGAATATCGACCAGGCGCTGCTGTGTAGCTGGAGCATTTGTCAAGCCAAAGGCGGTACGTTTGAATCTAAAAGTTCCTCGCCCTGAGACATAGAAAGCCGTCTTGTCGCGATCGTCTGGATGGATATTAATCTGCCAGAATGCTTTGGATAAATCGATACTGGATAGATAACGAGCATCGCGAAGATTATCCAATATTTCCGACACATATGGCAAATTATATGCATCTTTTTTCGTGACCGAGTTCAGCTTTCGACTATCTAGGCAGAAACGAGGTTCGCCATTTTTCTTCATCACGATTAATACAGGAGAGGACCAAGCGCTCTCACACGGTTCAACAACGTCCAAAGCCAACATTTCGTCAACTTGTTCGACGAGGATTCGTTGCTTCTCCGGTGACAAGCGGTAATAACGCTGTCGTACGGGTTGCGTATCCCCAGTATCAATACGGTGCGTAATCAGATGAGTATTCCCTAAGCCTTTGACCTTCGAAGAGATTTGCTCGAATTGACTAATTACGTTATCAGCTACAACTTTTTGAGAGGCATCTAAGGTTTCATAATTTTGTAAATGCGTTGTAGGGTCGTGAACAGAAGCTATATTATTATTAAAATTACACAAGCTAATAGAATTTAAATATTTAGGACAAATGTGAAATTTACGCCAAAAATCAATACCTAAAATTAGATTATTATTTATTTCAGGAACAACAAGAGCTTCGATAATGTGAAATTCATCCTCAAAGTGAATTGGAAGATTCATGGAACCAATACTCTTCAATTGTTGTCCTCCTGCTGCAATAATAAATGAAGGGCTAGAGTTCTTACAATTAAACTGAAGACCTTTATCCATAAGAATTTTATGGGCATTGTTACCTATGATTGTGATAGCTGCGCCAGAATCTAGTAAACCGGCAATAACTAAATCATTCAATTTAATAGAAGCGTAAGGCCTAGAATCATCAATTGGTTTATTACACAGAACTGTAGCGACTTTATAAATTTTAAAAAAGTTTGAAATTGTTTGTAACCAATTTTGCCAATCAGTTTTATCAAAATTGTTACTGCTGCAGTTCTGCATATTCAGTTTTTTGAATATGATTTGTTGCTATATTTATTTTTATTGCAATCGGGACATTCTGGAGTTTTAACGTCCTTCTTGCCGCAAACAAAGCAAAGTATATTAGTTTTATCAGCCGTACATTGACGTAAACCATGAGAATCTGTACGACATCTTGGGCAATAACGACGCTTAGAAGTCTGTAAAGCATGTACATATTTTTGATTGTTTCTATTTTGGTTCTGTAAATTATTATGTTCATTACGTTGATTATTATATGTGTTAGATTTATTATTATTATAGTTGTAATTTTGATTAAATTTAGGTTTAGATTTAGTGTAAGCAAACTCGGGTGCTAATGTATCTGAAGAAGGAGTCGGAATTTCCCGGAATTGTGAAAGGCGTGCTTGTACTTTTTCAAAGTTAGTACAAAGACCTCGCAATTCGTCAATAGAGCGGATTTCAGGTGAAGAAGCTAGTATATTTGAGTAGCATGGGCGAATATTGTGCAAAATTATTTCTAATTTGCTATCTTCTGGGAGTGTTTTCGATAAGCGCGAAAACAGACCAGACATGATGGATAAATAAATGACAATGTTTTCTGTTTCACCCTGCGTTCTCGAACGAATCTCAGACAAAAGTCTGTAATCATAGTCAGACTTATCGAAATCGTTTTTTAAATGAACTAAGAGGCTGTCCCAATCCGAAATAAGTTCTCTATTACTGCGAAACCAGTGAAGGGCATCACCTGTGAAAATTTCGGTAGCATATGAAAGAAGTTTTTCACCAGAAATATTCCGTGCCTTTTCAAATTCTTTAGCTCTTTGGACAAAAGAACGGACGCAATTTTTGCCATCATATTTTAATTTATTGATGTCCTGAGAAGAGCGATCACAAGTGACAGATATGTTCATAGGAGATGCAGAGACAGATGTATCGCTGGTACTCTGGCATAACAAAGGATCAATCAAATCTTTATCTTTAAGTAGGCTAATTTTGTGCGAATACAATTTGAATTGGTCAACACAAGAATCGTATATGGCTGAGTCAGTCTCACTACGAGATATCCTGTTCAGGCGATGATAAAGGTGATTTAATATGTTTTTAATCCTTAAAATGTTGTTACGACCAAGATCACCACTCTCAAGCGCTATTTTAATTTTAGTCAAAACATTTGACGCTCCTATAAGGTCTTCGGTCGAGCTAAGAGGTGAATCTAAAATATCCTCCGATGGAAAAATTGGAGCTAGTTTTGCAATTTGTCTACGGAGCTCTTGTACGGTAGTTTCGGGTTTTGAACCTCTAATAGTGACTTCGTACTCTAATTCGCTCTTTTGAAGAGACAAAAATTTTATCGGAAAAGCCATGACTAGAAAAAAAAATAAGTGTAATCGTAAACCAATAAATAAGTAAATGGTGAACTCAATTTGTGTAAATAAAACTTATCTCTGTTCTTTACAAAGAAAATTACTAAAAGAAAGAACGTTTAGGGTTGCTATCATTGATGAAAGTTAAAAAAATAAAAATCAACCGAAAATAAAAAAAATAATTAAAAAAAAAAAAACAACACAAACCAAAAATAAAATAAAAGGAAAATAAAGCACATAAAAATGCAACTAGTGTGTAACACAAACGAATAAAAAAAAACGGAACTAGTCACTTAACAAAATGTCTGCTGACATGAGTGACTGCAACTTAGTTTTAACAATTTTAAGTTATGATGGTGGTAACAACTTTGACTGTGGATAAATTAAATATTAGTTTTAACAAATAATGAAGCACAATAGTATTAAATTTTAAAAGAAAAAAGGTACAACTAAAGATAATGTGCTTTGTGGTACACCTTAGTTGCTTGCAACCAAAAAGAAAAAATAAACGTTTCACAAAAACAGAAAAAGAAAAGAAAAGCTCACAAACATGCAACTACTGAAAGAAAATAGAACAACGGCATAAGAGTAGAAGAAAGAAAGAAAGAAATAATCACGTTGAGCGCCAGTGTGACGTTAGGGGGTTTATAAAAGAAACGCCCTAGTCAGCAACAATAAATATTTATTAAAATTTAAAATCAGGGTTGGTTCTATGCCCTATGCCGTGTCCTATAAGAGGTACCGCCCTTAGTCTCGAAGACAGACGCCGCGAAGGTGGAGGGTGGGGTCGTCCGATGTTGATTGGTCAGCACTCCGTAGCCGTCGTAGAAGAACTTCTCTTCTCTTCGACGCAGGTGGTTAATTTTCTTTAGAAGAAAACCAAGCCCAAGCTTTGGACCCGATCTACGGGTATAGATAACACTTTTACTTTTAACAGTTTGTTTTACTAATTGTAAAAAATAAAGGCAATGATTGCAGTTATTAGACTTTATGTATCTCAGATTAATAAAATGCGAAATTAGACACTGCGCTTAGAGGAGCGTACGTGTCTGCTGCGCGAGAGAAGTCGACGCTGTGCGCCCGCTCGGAATGCGGCCGCGCTAAGTAGCTACTTAGAACAAAGGGATCGGTGCATGAATGTCGCGGTAAGAATGAACAGCCAGTAATTTTGTATTGACCGGTTCTTGTTTGTCCGTTTGGTAACTTTAAGTGTATTAAGTAAGTTTATTATTTTAATAGGTTAATTTAGTGTTATTGAGTGATTGTTTGTAATGTTTTATTAAATAATTATTTAGGTTAAGGTTAATTTAATTAAGTTATTATTAATTTTAATAAAATATGTTTGGCAAATTTATAAGTTTTTAAGTAAATATAACATACGTTACAAGCTATAAGTATGAAATTGGTTATATAAACTAACAGATGCTGCGTTTTGCCGCGAGCTTAGTTACACCGTACCTCAAACTACCTCCATACCAAATTTCACCCGAATTGGTTCAATGGTTGAAGCGTGAAAAGAAGACAGAAAGACAGAGTTACTTTCGCATTTATAATATTAGTATGGATATGGATTATTACAGGAACATTACGGGGTTATGAAATATTTATCACAATTTTCATCCGTTGTGTTCTCAATTCTTGCCCCATAATTTTATTCCAAACTCTTTCTTTTCTCGTCCTACGTTATTGTATTTCTTATGCTTGGCTCATCTTCAAACAAACTTTATTATTATAACTTACTTATTTCGCTAACTATACTTTCCAACTTTACTCAACTATATGTGGAATATATAACAATAGTTATTAGTTCAAAAATAATAACAAGCTTTTTAGAACGCTGGGCAAAAGTCTCCCCATTCCCTTCCAAATATCCCTATCTTGCGCCACTTCGGACCATATTTTTTTATGGTTCGTGATATCATCACACCAACGCTTCTATATCCATCTTTCGGAGTTCATTTTGTGACTATAGTTGCACATCGGTCTTGCATTCGGCAAATGTTGATGATTATGTTATAAAAAACATAGAGAGTATATTGATAAAGATCAACCCAGGGGGAGGGAAGGGATTACCTCTACTTTTATAGTGTCCAACTGCTTGTATTATATCCCTAAAATGTTTTCCTCTGTAATACGGTAGACGGAATTGAATACCACACATTGAGCTATATTTTAATAAGTGTTTTATTTTGCATTCACAATGCTATTTTGATATACTCTTTAATAAATTTAAGAAATAAAATATGGTGACAAAATTTCATGCGGGTGGGACTTGAACCAGCGACCTAGGTCTATGTACACTAGGTCGTACATAGACCTAGGTCGCTGGTTCAAGTCCCGCCCGCATGAAACTTTTTCACCATATTTTATTAACGAGCACATATTGAGCTGATGATCACATGAAGAAGAACTCCCTAATCTCCACAAATATTAACTCCAACTCACACTAATTATTTTATGCTATTCGCCAGCAATCAACACGTCATTGGACCAAAACAAATAAATTAGCCATATGTACAAAATCACGGTGTATTAAAATATTTAAACAAAGCTTTAAATCGCTGTGGCGTGCTGCCAGCTGTCGGAAGCTGTCCGGCTGTCGCCGCTATGCGGATTGTATAAATAGACTGGATATTTCAGCTAGCCCTTATTTTCGTGGTCAATGTTACAAGAATGTTTTTACTATCACTACATAGTATAAAACAAAGTCGCTTCCCGCTGTCTGTCTGACCATATCTATGCTAAGATCTTTAAAACTATGCAACGGATTTTAATGTGAGTTTTTTAAACGTATTGATTCAAGAAGAAGGTTTCTATGCCTGTCAAGACCGAAGAAAAAAGGAGGGTTATGATTTTGACCGGTATGTATGTATGTTCATCTGTAGGCCCATAACGTCTCAACAACTTATCAGAATGAATGTCCCCTGGTTATTAGCTATATAAAGTCATAAAAAATTAAAATGGCGCACTCTAGAGGACATCAACTCATAAACTAAAAAAATGTTTAAAAATAACTGTGAAGCCCTATGAATAAAATACATTTCTTATTTCATGCTTTTGAGGGCGTATTTTTAGTATTCGGGTTTAATTTTTGAATTTATTTTTCTTATAGCGCAGAGGCGCGTCGTTTTTTAATTATAAGCATTTTTAATATATTGAATATACAAAATTACATTTTTTGTTAAATAATGGTAATTTTTTTCGTGTACTTTAAAAACACAAAAAGGAGGGCGCAACCCCCACCAAGGATGCTCGGGGGTGCAGCCCCGCCTCAACAAAAAAAACTTGACCACGGAGGGTTAGGTTCGTTAGGTTACCTTGTAACTAAAACAGAGCGAGCGAAGTGAGCGAGCGTGTCCAACTTTGGGCGAATCCCAAATTTGAACCTTATATAACGCGATTTAAGTTATATTTTGTATGAAAAAATAAATTTTGTCTCCGCGCTTTAAAAATGGTGTTGTGAAGAAGGGCAAAGCGACCTCTATTAGATCCAATCAACAGAAAATTACAAATTCGTGCAAAGCTATTGTAAAGCTCACCCGATAATGGTACGGAAACCTTCGTACGCAAGGCAACTCACACTTGGCCGTTTTTTTTATATATATATATAATGGCAAATGAGCAAGAGTGTTCACAAGTCTCATCGTAAATACTATATTTTAAGAAATTTTGCAATAAATTTACGCTCCCTGTAAAATCAGGCTGCTCTGCTCCATTATTGGATGACGTACTTACATCTATTGTGGTTGCGAAATAGCCCATGGAAGTTGACTTCACTGGAAGATGACGCAGCAATACAGGAACATACTCAACAGCGCTCATCAATTATACATGGCTCGACAATGTCCTGCGCGGTAGGTTCTACTGCTAAATTCATTTTTTCCGTGAAGATGGCAAGATACCGGATGGAATGACTCTGGTACCTTGGCGATTGGGGCGGCCTTTGGTTGATACCCTAGCGCCGTCTCGCAGCAGCCGCAGCGGAATGCCTCAAAAGGCGCAAGTATGCAGGTATTGGAGACAACTACATATTTGAACCTTTTGGGGTAGAAACAATGGGTTCGTGGGGTCCATCAGCCCATCGTCTCTTTGAATTTCTGTCAAAGAAACAGATCGAGAAATCGAAAAAAAAAATCCCGCGACCAAAGATTTTTTAAAAGTGAAAAGGCGCGTTAGTCATTTTTGAAATAGGAAAAAAATCATTGAATTCGCGACACTTTTGTATACAGCGTGTAAATTGAACCTCGGCGTTTCCTTAAAGGGGCGACTCAGCCATCAATATGAACAACTTTTCCTATGGGAACAATGCTGGAAACTCAAAAAAAGTTGACATTCCCGTATAAACTGGCCGGACGTTAATTTTTTTGATTTCCCAGCATTGGTCCCATAGGAAAAGTTGTTCATTTTGACGGGCTGAGCTATCCCTTCACGTAAACGTCGTAAGTTATGTTACACGCTGTATATGCAAATAAATAAATAGAAATATATATTTGAATTTGAATTTGACAATTTGAATGAATTTTGAAAGTTACCCGATGTCTCAAAGTTACCCAACTTCTTGTAGTTACCCATAGTCTCTAGAACTAAATTTTCTCGTTTGAGATGCTCGACCGCAAAGTATGCTTGAGTTATTTTAATATCCTTTTGTCAACGCGTAGTCTGACTGATATTCGTGACATATGTCGACTTGTACAAAGCCATAAATAAACGGAAGCGTGAAGACACCTATTTGAGACGAAATGTAACTAAATTCCAAAAACGGTAGTAGTTGTGAAGCTTTTATTTAACTTCTCTTATTAGTTTGTTTGGAAAGGGTTCGATCGCCGGTCTGGTCATGATGGAAAACGATCTTTTACAGATTAAACTGGGAACATCCAAAAGATGTTTATATATATGACAGCTCCGTGGCGCAGTGGTTAACACGCCAGCCTGCGACACGGAGTGCCCGGGTTCGATCCCCGGCCAGGTCAAGATGGAAAATGATCTTTTTCAGATTGGCCTGGGTCTTGGATGTTTATCTATCTATGTATTTGTTATAAAATATAGTATCGTTGAGTTAGTTCCCATAACACAAGTCTCGAACTTACTTTGGGGCTGGCTCAATCTGTGTGATTTGTTCGTATATATTTATTTTTATTTATTCATTTCATTCATTCATATTTATATATAAGTATCTATTATAAAATAAAGTATCATTTAGTTAGTAGATAATCTTTTCATTCTTATTCCTTTAACTTAATAAAGGTATAAGAATGAAAAGATATGCTGTTTTTGTCGGTCTGTCGAATTTGCTAATTTGCAAGGGAATCAAAACTTATAAGGTACTTTACTTTACACTTCCTGTTGACTTAGAATTATAAAATTTTATAAGAAGCAAGCAGCATAAACAAAGAAAGAGGTCAGCGTAAAATTAAAATTTTATCAAAAATAACGTTTTGACGAAACCTTAAGTGCGTGACTTGGCTTAATTTATTGCAATATATAAAATATTGCGCGACTTCCGCTACAAACGTTTGTAGCGTATCCCTTAACCGTTTGTAGCGGACATCGCTCGATATTTTATATATTTGTGTCATACTTGTCGTCAGTCTCAGTTCAAATCCGTGTCTGCCATTTTAGTGTTAATTTTCACTTTTAATTTAATAATTCAATAATTATAACCAAATATTATATTTGTTGTAGGTATCCATCTTGCTCATTTAGTTATACTTTTTATAGACGTATAAAAGTTGGTAGTTGTCGCTGAAAATATCAAGTAATTCGCGACGAAAAATTTTCTGGATATACCTTTTATGCTATTTTATTTAGTTAGGTTTTAAATATTTTTTTGAACATATTTTGATGTAACCATTTATTTTGATCTTTGAACTGTACTTCATATTTTTTTCAAGCTAGTATTATTTGAAAAATAAGGCTAACTGCGCAACGAAAAAATACACGTTTTACGGTATTCTTCTGATGCACAGCGCCTTAAGATAATGTACCTATTTTTGGACGAGTATTTTTTTCCTACCAGATTATTTTTGCTGTGCTTCGTGATCTTTGTTTATTTGTTGTACAACATGGCTAAAGGACAAATCGTTCAAATAAGGGGTCCATATACTTCGTGAGGTGTTTTGGGGGAGAAAGTCAAGCAAATTCTCATACAATCTCACGCGGGGGAGTAGGAGTCTCAGAAAATTCACGTATTTTTTCTTTTCAGTTTTCCCCCTATATGTCGTTCGTGGCACAGAGCAAGTAATGTCGCTTCCGCGCAACTAAAAATGAAAGTAATATTACAACTGTTATAGACAAAAATCGCCTACTAGGCCAGTTCCAATTCAAATGACGAGGGTAAAAATTGCCAGAGTTGCCAAAAACTAATAATTGTCACTACGGGACTTACAGTGGTTATTTTTGAGATTCGTCTTATATTTCGGCAACATTGCAGCTGCAATCTTCACAAATTGACTGAAGAGCTGCGGTAGATGTCTTTCTTAGTCTTCTATTGGACAAGATTTTACACAGAACATACTCGTAACACTGACGGTGTTCGTCCATATACCTTTTGCACAACTCAATCACTGGAATCCATGTACACTATAACTTGAAACAACCATCTTCCCGATTGAAATTTCGATGCTTCCTAATTTCAATCGCGTCCTTTACTATCATTCCAGCCGTTGAAGTCCACTGCTGGACAAAGGCCTCTCCCAAGGATTTATGAGAGGATATTGTCATACTCGCCATGTTTGAATGCGGGTTGACGAGCTCAGTTTCTTTGGCTTCTTGGATTTTATAACGAAATTAAGGTATTGGGATACTACTCGCTCGGAATGGTATTATCTATAATACGTTTAAAAAAATATTTTTCATTATTACATATGTGCATTAATTCTTTAATTTTAGGTCCCTTTCTGCTATTTTCTGTTTTAATTTTAAATTTTCCAAAGTAAGTTTGTCTACTTCATTATTTGCACTCTCAAGCTTTGTCTCTAGGTTTTTAATTGTGTTTTTATGCTCTTGCAGTTCACTACTATTTAATGTTGATAAATCCGGTAGACTTCTTGCTAACTCAGATTTTGTTGAAGACAAAGACTTATGCCCAATGGTATCTAAGCATTCATATGAATTTGTCATAATATTTTTTTTTCTTATAGTAATGTTATCATTCATTGCATTCATTCTTAAATTGTATGGATTATAATTATGTCAAAACAGTATAAAACAATTTTTATGACAAAAAAGTAAAAATGGATATATTACAATATTCGCCGTGTGTGCGGGATTCGAACTCTGGTCCCACGGATGTCAGGCGCGCTGTTTACGAATGCGCCAGCGAGGGTTAGAGTCATATGCCGGATTTACGCTTGATGTTCGGATGCAATTCGAGCGCCTGCTCTTGTAGGTAGTAACAGCTGACAACTGTCCGATGTTCGTTGAGTATGAGTCACCTCACGCCATATTCACCAATCAATCACCGTCCACTTTCGTATTTGTAACACTTAAAATTGTTATTAAATGATGTTGCTGTTTACAGTTTTGGACACTATTTATCAATTTCTTTGAGTCAAAGTATTCACCATAGGTTTACATTAGTATTTTTTTTTTTTTTTTTTATTTATATCCGACGGCAAACGAGCAGACGAGCCACCTGATGGAAAGTGGTCACCGTCGCCCATGGACATCTGCAACACCAGAGGAGCTGCTGATGCGTTGCGGACTCTTAAGATACCTGTAAACACGCCTTTTGAAGGACCTCAAGTCATAGCACACAGGGAAAACCTCGGGAGGGAGTCCATTCCACAATCTTGCTGTACGAGGAAAAAAACCACGTGACGCTCTGACATTTTTGGAGACCCAAGTGTCAAGGATGTGGGGATGGACTTTACTCCTGTGGCGAGCGGTGCGGTGGTAGAAAGGTGACGGTGGCACCAATTCAAAAAGTTCTTCAGAACACTCCCCATAGTATAATAATAATTAATAATTAATAATAATAATAATAATAATTCATTTATTGCTCACCATAATCAACATACATTAAGGTTACATATTTTAAATGATGTGATAACATGCCGATTACGGCAGATTGACACCCGAACTAGGATAAATCCTGTGTCTCAGGCTATCAATCTTCCGCCCCCATTAGTGTTGTACATTAATACAAACAAGTTTTATAAAAGCTCAAAAGAAATTAAATTAGGAAATAAAATTTAAAAAACTTTTTTGTTATCAAAATCGTGCACAACTGCCCTCATCCTGAACTTTTAAGCTTATTATATTATAGAAACTTATTAAGTTACGAATATAAATTAATCAACAAATAAAAAAAAAATAAAAAAATACAAAATTATATATATATATATATATATTACGCTCAAGTACAAGCACATAAGTAGTTAGAAATAAATAAATAGAAAATCTAAGGAAAATTGGGGACAATTACAGAAGATTTTAGACATCAACCTTAAGGATATTTTCCGTGTCATCGTATGATAAGGCTTTGAGTCTTTCGTTTAGCGTAGATTTTAAAGTGGCCCTGTTCATTTTATAGATTCGCTGTAAATCGTTAAAATGCCTGTAGAGGAATGGCCCGGAATAGCAAATTTGACGACGTGCAAGGGTACTTTTAAAATTTGGTACAGGTGTACGAGGTCGCCTTTTATGTTGCGGTATAGTCGCGATATCAATATTTTTATGATGACGTAAAACTGCTTTAAGTATGAATAATTGTCTAACAGTAAGCAGGCCTGAGGTTTGGTAAAGTGTATTGGTGGAATATCTTCTGGGTTTTCGTAGCATTACCTTTATAACAGCTCGTTGTGCCCTTTCTATTACCAAAATATGAGTTGTAGCAGCACCACCCCAGACCGAAATACAGTAGGTTAGAAGGGATTGACATAGAGCGAAGTAAATCTTTGTCATAAGTTTTAAGTCAGCTGATTCTCTAAGGTTTCGGAAAATATAAAGGAGTTTACGCACTTTTTTACTGAGCGCAGTGATCTGAGGGACCCAGTTTAATTTTTGGTCTATAATAACACCCAGGTACGTATGTGTTTCCGTTTTAACCAAAAAGGGACAGTCACAAGGAGACTCAATATCCTGGTCACATCTGGCTGCATGGACTTTTAAGAAAAAATCGTCGGGTGCACTCGCGACCCTAGAGGTTCTAAAGCAAATGTACTTCGTTTTTGGTACATTGATGGTTAACAAGTTATTCATTAGCCATGTAGTAACCTTTTTTAGTCCAATTTCGGCATATCGTTGAACTTCAGCCCAGGAACCACCACGAAAGATAAGTGCCGTATCGTCTGCAAAGGCAAGTATACTACCGTTGTCGATTTCCAATTTGCACAAACTATTGACGTACACCAAGAAGAGTACAGGACCCAATGTACTACCTTGCGGTATTCCGTAGCTAATAGTCGAACTGGAGCTTAATCTATTAGAGACCCTAACGACCTGGCTTCGGTTAGTCAAGTAATCCTTGAACCACCCTAGAGCGGTGCCCCTAATTCCAAGTGCTTCCAGCTTGACTAGAAGTAGAGGGATAGACACGGTATCGAATGCTTTTTTCAGATCTAGAAATATAGCTAAACATTTTACACCTTCCTCAAGAGATTTTGTAATTATATCCGTCAGCGCAGTAACAGCATCCTCTGTATTCTTGCCAGAGCGAAAGCCGTATTGATTGTTTTCTAACAAATGTTTGCTTTCCAAGAAATTCATAAGACGATTTTTGACTACCTTCTCAATGATTTTACTAATAACGCTAAGAAGTGAGATCGGTCGGTAATTCGACACCGCGTCTACATCACCTCCCTTATATATGGGGACGACAACCGCATTCTTAAATATAGAGGGGAACCTGCCCACAGTGATACTCAGGTTACACAAATGCGCTATCATTGTACTCAGAATCTTATGGGAATCTTTGACAACAACAGCAGGAATCAAGTCTATACCGGGTGAACTGTTGGTTTTTAAGTTTAGGATAATTTTGTCAACTTCAATATAATCAGTTGGAGACATGTACATTGAATGAACTGGCTCAGGAGTTTTACCTCTAGCTATTAGTTGGGACTCCGAGATGTTTTGATTATTTAAAATTTCCGAAGCAAGTTCGCCACCTACAGATGTGAAGAAATTGTTGATGTGATTAAGTGATTCGTTTTGTGACGGCAGCAATGTAAGTAATGAATCTGCTTGAGTACGATTTTTCTTTATATTGCACAATTCTTTTACCGCTTCCCAGGTACCTTTATTATTTTTATAGTTGTCAGCGAATTTATTCCTATAGTAATCATTTTTTAAATCTTTTGCTATTTGATTACACATGTTGCGATATTTTATGTTATTGGCTTTAAGTACTAGGTCATTTGTGTGTTTTCTAACAAGAATGTGCATATGATTGCGCTTTTGAAAGCATTTTATAATACCTGGAGTAATCCACGGCTTAAGCGGTCTGTTTTTTTTCCTAAAAGTTATTGTATTCGTGTTTAGTGCTATAAGATCTTGTATTGTTTTAACTAAGTAATCCGCTGCTATATCTGGATCATTTATTTCTAAAAATTCTTTCCAGTCTTTATTTTTTATAGCCTCCTTTAATGATTCATAGTTTAATTTATTTCTCGTCAAGGTGTTTACAACCTCAGAGTTTCCGCCTGGCAATAGATAAAAAGAGTGGGTAATGATCTGTCATATCTGATACTAAAACATAGCTTTGAAAAGATCCAACCAATTTACACATATTGTGATCCAGACAGGTATATCCATGAGTAGGGATATCGATAGTTACCTGTAGACCATGGGATCCTATTATTTCTAAATAATCAAGAACATCCGCATCACTAGTATCCAAAGTATCTATGTTGATGTCACCAGTAAGTACTAAGTTTCTTGATCTAGTAGTAATCAATAAAGTATCCAATGAATCAAGAAAAGGGCCTGGGTCTTTAAAGCAGTAGGGACGATAAATACCAAGAATAGTCATATTGCCAATTTTTGCCGACAAGCAGTTTGCTTCTTTAAGTTCGATTTCTTGAACAGTAGCTTTAACAGAATTCCTAATATACATCATTACGCCATCATTCTGATTATAACTTCTTTTAGTAAAATAATGTGAAAATCCATCTATTGCCGGTGGGATAGAATTCTCATCACACCAACACTCAGTCAAAACCAAAATATGGACATTTATATTGAGTGTAGTAATGTATATCAACAATTTATCCAGATTCTGGTTGCAGCTCCTTATATTCATAGTAATTATATTCAATCTCTTTTCTTTGTCTACGGATATATTTGAAAGGTCTACCTCCAGCTGTTTAGGGTCTTCAATTAATTTACAAGTGATGCTACAAGATTTTTCAATTTCATCGAAGAGATCTCGACTATCCATAATCAATATCAATAGTAAGATTGTGGTCAGTGATATGGTTTTTCAGAACGTTAACGCTAGAAATAACCGATTTTTTCGTATTAACGGGATTCATGTTAGATAATATGGGAAAGAGATTTAATGAAATTGTTAAACGGACAATTTCCAGTAGGTTGAATAGGGTACATAATTTAAAATAAAATATAATATAAGTATAATAAGATGAAATATGTTCTTCATGCGTTTGTATGAAGCTTGAGCAAGGGCTGTAATATTTTTTGTTATCAGTGCTTGTACTTACAGTTACACTTACATATATGACAGCTAAAAAACTTATCATACAAAATAATTTTAAAGGGATATGGTTAGTAACTACTACTAGTCATTTCTGTTTTAGCTGTTGTAGTTGGTCTTCAGTTTTAACTAGTATATATGGATCACCTTGCTTTTTACGCAGGTAAATAAGTCCATTTGAAGTCCAGCAGTAATCGTATCCCATGCTTTTGCGGAACTCTCGCGCAAGAAAATACAGTCTAGACGCATGCGGGGTCAAGTGCTCTGAGAGATATATTTCAGTTTTGGGGCCTTCCAAGCCCAAGTGAGATGAGTTTAACTGCTCGGTCTTATATCTAATGGTGGTAATTCTATGATTTAAAAATATAGACGGTAAAATACACACAGAGAGCCAACGTCTCTCCGTAGACCGAGGGTGTCTAAATCGTCTGTGAGTGTGGGATCGTCGATAATACGAATTGCCCGGCGTTGGATGGAATCAAGAGGAAGGAGTTGGTATTGAGATGCACCAGACCAGATATGAGAGCAGTACTCCATGTGGGGCCGGACTTGAGCTTTATATAACAAAAGTCTATGACCCGGAGTAAAGTACTGCCTCGCTCTATTGAGCACCCCAAGTTTTTTAGAAGCCATTTTGGCTTTACCTTCCAGATGACTCCGGAATTGGACCTCCTTCGTAATATCGACGCCAAGGATCCCAATACTCTTAGAAATGGTAAGAGAGGTGTCCCGGAACTTCGGTGCTATGTTAAATGGGGTCTTCTTAGCGGAAAACACGCAGACTTGTGTCTTAGTAGGGTTGAATTGAACTAGGTTTAGTTTACCCCATTCAGAGACCTGCTCCAGAGAGGTCTCAATGTCAGACACAAGTCTCTTTCTGTTCTCCTCCACCTGTGTTTGAGGGATATTTGCACGACCTGCATAATATGCATCACCGGTACTGTCGTCTGCATAGCAATGGATGCTACTAGTGTTAAGCATGTCGTTGATGTGCAGAAGAAACAGCGTAGGTGATAAAACAGATCCTTGGGGGACGCCAGCATTGATGGGCATGATATCGGAGCATAATCCGTCTACAACGACCTGAATGCTTCGCCCAGATAAGAAACTAGCGACCCACAAGCATAGTCCCTCAAGAAGCCCAAAAGATGGTAACTTCGCGAGAAGAGCCTATTTAAAAGATAAAACGTTTATGTCTCGCGTAAAAAATTAAAATCACGGGAGCTACCTTTAAACACTGTGCGCGGGTGGGCGGGCGCCGCGATTCTCTCGCATATGAAATAACATCGACAATGTAGTAATACATATATCTATAAACGTTACATTTTCTAATGCTTAGGTATGTCCAATGAATAAGAAAAACAATAGAAGCAGCATTGCGCTCAAAAACTGACACCACACAAAGTAGATCAAAACGGGCGGGGCTTAAAAAATATATCTTTTCGCGAACTAGTCTGCCGCGCGCTCCGTGACGGAAGGACGCGTCAATAAAAGCATTTAACGACATATTTTTGTGAACATCTACAAAATCAAAAATAATGGCTTGCGCAATAGCGACGTTTTTCGTTCGCAAGGCACCCGCTTAACCGATTGAATGTCTTTATTCATTAAAAAGAATTTTGAAAATAGGTTCATAATTGACGAAGAAATCGGTGAACATACATAAAGAATAATTTATGTACAGTCGAACATAGAAGTCCTTTAAATAAGCTAATGGCTGTGTTTCGTTGCCGGAGTTTTCAATTAGCGCCTGTTTTAACAGAAAGGTGTCCTTGACTAACAAGCAAACAGCAAACGCTACGTTTTTATCAAGTACATGAAAAGGCACCTCCAAAACCAGTTTCAAGTCTCATACATCTTATCTCATATAACAATAAAATAAAACTGTAATCCAAATATGTTGTGAACAGTCAGTTACGATATATTACTGGCAAATCGTAAATCTGCACGTGGCGTGACGTGAGAAATATCCAATAATCCTGTCACACGTCAATACCTGTGTTGATGTGGGTTGATAAATGTTTAGCCGTTGAGATTTTTTTCCATATTGATAGACTCTTTGTCCCTTTACTTTGGGTAGCAGCTAGGTTAAGAAGGATTTTATTGCACATTTTTAACTTTATATTTATATCATAATTTGTCAAGAGATCTCAAATATCTTATAGTTTTATATTATAGTGTAGGACATATAACTATAGATGTCTACCTATGCCTATGTCGTCCGATACTTCTTATGTGATTTTCTTTTAGCCACACATGTTTTGGATGGCAACTAGATTCACAATCTTGTGTATTTTTTGTATATTCTTGTATGTGTTGTTATCTGTTTTGTGTGTTAATAAAATAAATAAAATAAATATAGATTATGTCCTATACTACATACTAAAGTGTAGATAGTAAAGTAAACGAAAAGTTTCGATATTTTATCGGCATCGTGATCTGTAGCACGATAATCTTACTTTTGTACACACAACCAGACTATCAATTATTTCTTGTCAACATACTACTTATGTGAATGCAACTAAAAGGGCCTATGTTGACTTTTTTCTGAATATAGTAACGAAAAATATGCGTTATTCTTTTTTCATATACTAATGGCTTCTTTACAGGTATGTCAATAAGTGTTAATGCTTATAAAAAGTGTAATTCTACAAAAAAGAAATCTTGTGTAACAGCCATGTTGAGAAAAACGTTAATAACATAGACATGCCAAAAATATACAACAACTGCTTGTGTTTTTTATCTGTATTATGTGTGTTATTTTTTAATTTCACAACAGGAAAATATATATTTTGTATAGGACGTAAAAGAAGGAAGCCATAAGGCTTCTTATAAATAGTTTGAATTTAGGACTTCAGGTATATTAAAAAAAAGGCTTTTACTGTTATTATATTTTTTGAATATTTAACTTCGTTTCTGTTACATTCTCTGTGTAAGCATTAACTTTAAAACCCTAATAAAATTACCTATCTATATTTCCGTTTCCCCTTCCATACATATTTCCTAATTCGCCGAGACGGCCTGTGATTGGCCGAAAAGAAAGTCGTAAAAAATATGGCGATCGAGTCTTGTGAAGCGCGTCGCTTGCGCTGACCAATTTCCAAAAATAACGTCTCCTAAGAGCTTCGCTGGCCAAAAACAACCTTAAATCTCATCCGCGAGTGTGTGATGGTGTACCACAAGTGTAGGCAGCAAGAAAATAATAAAGTTCAAGCACAAGGGTCGTCGGCCGGTCGACCAAGTCCCGTGGAAGGCGAATCCTTTCGAATCCTGTTCACAAACGAATCCAGGTGAGTGTTTACTGAATTTTCCTTTGCTGTGATTCTGGGGTTGATCGGAGAGTGCAGTGACTCTTTCAGGAAGACGCAACATTAATTTATGGTGCCTCCTGTGAGGACATTCCTCACGTACTTATTTCAAATTTACCCACTTAATTTCAATATTTTCAATTAAAGTTATTTCCAAATATGGATAACCAATTTATTCATAAATAGACTTATTATAGATTCAAATTAACTAGGTACTTACCCACCTAGCATTTGTCTATTTGTCTAACAATCTCGGATCAAACAGGAAATTCCATACCTGTGCCATACCATAGTAAATACCTATTGCTTACGAGTACATACTTCTTATCTCGTTAATTCCCTTGTAATAATCCCTTAATCGTTCGATTTGTATGCCATAAGGTACTATCTTGTTACTCAGGCTTTCGAACTATTTTGGATAGCCTAGATACCTACCTAAGGTTAATTAATAGCAGCGAGGTGTGTATTTATGATTATAAGTAATAGTCCGTAGTTTTAAAACCTACGTGTTTTGTGAATATCTGTTCCATTACTCAGTTTCTATTTAAACTTTTGCTACCTACCTACCTTACTCGTACTTTCACAATTAGTGCTTAGCGAAAACATGGCAGAAGGAGAATTAATGTCAACCATTAAAAAACGTGAATATGAGTTTTAAAATATGCAAATACTTTATGACTTAGCAAAAATTACGAAAGAAAATAAAACTAAATTGGCATCCTTTCGAGCTAGGTATAAAAGAATTGATATAATTCGTGATAATTTCATGGAATGCAACGATCGTGTAAACCAGTTGCAACTTAAACTAAATCCTCAATTTGTTATCGATAATAATGCTTTGTTGTCATTTGACGAGTTATACTATTTTGTCATTGAGTTTGCTGATTCTCTCGACGTCAGTTCGCGCTCGGAACTGTGTCAAGGTCATGCGCATTCCAACTCTCAAGTAAAATTACCTAAATTGCAAATAGCTAAGTTTGATGGTAATATAGAGAACTGGCAGATGTTTAAAGACAGTTATACGTCGCTTGTGCATAATAATGTTTCGTTGTCGGACACAGAGAAATTTTACTATTTGTTGTCATGTCTGTCTGGATATGCCCTGACACTAGCTAAGGGTGTTCCTATAACATCAGCTAATTATTCTGTTGTTTATGCAGCGTTGCTAGACAGGTATGATAATAAACGTATTTTAGCTACCGCTTATTTAGAAAAAATAATAAAATTAAATCCGATCCAACGGCCATCATTATCAAACTTATCACAATTAACCAACACACTTTATGAATGTGTTAGTGCCTTGCGCGGGTTAAATATTGAAGATTTAAGTGAATTTCTTTTATTTTACATAGCATCTCGGCCGCTTGATACAGAAACTAGGAAAAGGTTTGAATTACAAAATACCGAAGAAATTCCTAAATTTAATAATTTGATTGTTTATTTACAGAATTATATAAAGGTATTAGAGGTTAGTCAACCTAGTAATTTACAGTCATTCAATTCTACAAATAAACAAAACCACAATAATACAAAGAAAGATAATTTTTCTCGGCAATCAAATTCTTCCTTAATTACTTCTTCGAACTCAAATAATAATAAACCTAATCAGGCTGTCTGTGCGTATTGTCATGAAAATCATTCAATGTATCGCTGTGGTAAAGTAACTACTAAACCGATCATCATGAAATTTTGCATACAAGTTCTCTGGAGTACGGAGAAGGACATAGGCTACCTTTTATCCCGGGATAAAGTACTATTCATGATAAAAGTACTATTCCCGAGGGATCGACATTGACGCGGGCGGAGCCGCGGGCGAAAGCTAGTTTTTTTTATAAAAATATAAATATGAAAATATTAAGACATCTTTTTACATAATCGCCTAATGGTTTTGCGCAGCCTAATGGCTTGCGCAGTCGCGACCTTTTTGGTTCACGCGGCACTTGCTTAAAGTTGAGGCTATGTCTATCCAGAGGATATAGACTTACTACGTATTTACCAAAAAGTATCGACGCCCAAACATTAATCAAATCGAGTCAACATTCGTATTGACGTGTGTGACAGAATTATCGGATATTTCTCTAACGTCACGCCGCGTGCTCGCGACGTGCTACAGATTTATGTTACGTGGATAATAAATCGCGGCTGACTGTTCACAACATCTTTGGCTTATTGTATCGCTTTGTTGTTATTGGAGTTTATTTACGAGATTGAATCTGCCTGATATTGTATTTGAAATACATATATATTATCACGCCTGTTTCCCATGAGGTAAGGCAGAGGCTATGAATCTCCACTTGCTACGATCCTGACATATGTATATCTCTAGCTTCGTCTACACTCATTACTATCCTCATACATGGTCTATATTGATTATTTTATATTTAAAAGTCAGAAATTATTGTGCTACGGCTGAAGATAGGGTTATTTCCTATTCTACACTCTATTTATGTCATGTGTGTATTTTTATGTTTTGTAAAATAGAGAATGTAACAGAAACGAAGTTAAATATTCAAAAAATATAATAACAGTAAAAGCCTTTTTTTTAATATACCTGAAGTCCTAAATTCAAACTATTTATAAGAAGCCTTATGGCTTCCTTCTTTTACGTCCTATACAAAATATATATTTACCTGTTGTGAAATTAAAAAATAACACACATACTACAGATAAAAAACACAAGCAGTTGTTGTATATTTTTGGCATGTCTATGTTATTAACGTTTTTCTCAACATGGCTGTTACACAAGATTTCTTTTTTGTAGAATTACACTTTTTATAAGCATTAACACTTATTGACATACCTGTAAAGAAGCCATTAGTATATGAAAAAAGAATAACGCATATTTTTCGTTACTATATTCAGAAAAAAGTCAACATAGGCCCTTTTAGTTGCATTCACATAAGTAGTATGTTGACAAGAAATAATTGATAGTCTGGTTGTGTGTACAAGAGTAAGATTATCGTGCTACAGATCACGATGCCGATAAAATATCGAAACTTTTCGTTTACTTTACTATCTACACTTTAGTATGTAGTATAGGACATAATCTATATTTATTTTATTTATTTTATTAACACACAAAACAGGTAACAACACATACAAGAATATACAAAAAATACACAAGATTGTGAATCTAGTTGCCATCCAAAACATGTGTGGCTAAAAGAAAATCACATAAGAAGTATCGGACGACATAGGCATAGGTAGACATCTATAGTTATATGTCCTACACTATAATATAAAACTATAAGATATTTGAGATCTCTTGACAAATTATGATATAAATATAAAGTTAAAAATGTGCAATAAAATCCTTCTTAACCTAGCTGCTACCCAAAGTAAAGGGACAAAGAGTCTATCAATATGGAAAAAAATCTCAACGGCTAAACATTTATCAACCCACATCAACACAGGTATTGACGTGTGACAGGATTATTGGATATTTCTCACGTCACGCCACGTGCAGATTTACGATTTGCCAGTAATATATCGTAACTGACTGTTCACAACATATTTGGATTACAGTTTTATTTTATTGTTATATGAGATAAGATGTATGAGACTTGAAACTGGTTTTGGAGGTGCCTTTTCATGTACTTGATAAAAACGTAGCGTTTGCTGTTTGCTTGTTAGTCAAGGACACCTTTCTGTTAAAACAGGCGCTAATTGAAAACTCCGGCAACGAAACACAGCCATTAGCTTATTTAAAGGACTTCTATGTTCGACTGTACATAAATTATTCTTTATGTATGTTCACCGATTTCTTCGTCAATTATGAACCTATTTTCAAAATTCTTTTTAATGAATAAAGACATTCAATCGGTTAAGCGGGTGCCTTGCGAACGAAAAACGTCGCTATTGCGCAAGCCATTATTTTTGATTTTGTAGATGTTTACAAAAATATGTCGTTAAATGCTTTTATTGACGCGTCCTTCCGTCACGGAGCGCGCGGCAGACTAGTTCGCGAAAAGATATATTTTTTAAGCCCCGCCCGTTTTGATCTACTTTGTGTGGTGTCAGTTTTTGAGCGCAATGCTGCTTCTATTGTTTTTCTTATTCATTGGACATACCTAAGCATTAGAAAATGTAACGTTTATAGATATATGTATTACTACATTGTCGATGTTATTTCATATGCGAGAGAATCGCGGCGCCCGCCCACCCGCGCACAGTGTTTAAAGGTAGCTCCCGTGATTTTAATTTCTTACGCGAGACATAAACGTTTTATCTTTTAAATACTAATGTAAACCTATGGTGAATACTTTGACTCAAAGAAATTGATAAATAGTGTCCAAAACTGTAAACAGCAACATCATTTAATAACAATTTTAAGTGTTACAAATACGAAAGTGGACGGTGATTGATTGGTGAATATGGCGTGAGGTGACTCATACTCAACGAACATCGGACAGTTGTCAGCTGTTACTACCTACAAGAGCAGGCGCTCGAATTGCATCCGAACATCAAGCGTAAATCCGGCATATGACTCTAACGCTCGCTGGCGCATTCGTAAACAGCGCGCCTGACATCCGTGGGACCAGAGTTCGAGTCCCGCACACAAGACGAATATTGTAATATATCCATTTTTACTTTTTTGTCGTAAAAATTGTTTTATACTGTTTTGACATAATTATAATCCATACAATTTAAGAATGAATGCAATGAATGATAACATTACTATAGGAAAAAAAAATATTATGACAAATTCATATGAATGCTTAGATACCATTGGGCATAATTCTTTGTCTTCAACAAAATCTGAGTTAGCAAGAAGTCTACCGGATTTATCAACATTAAATAGTAGTGAACTGCAAGAGCATAAAAACACAATTAAAAACCTAGAGACAAAGCTTGAGAGTGCAAATAATGAAGTAGACAAACTTACTTTGGAAAATTTAAAATTAAAACAGAAAATAGCAGAAAGGGACCTAAAATTAAAGAATTAATGCACATATGTACCTCAAGTGCTTATAAAGAAAGGTTATCTTTGAGAAAAAAAGCCCTTAGTTCAATTAAAAGAAAAATTAACTTCGAAAATAACCCTGAGACCCCTGTCAGCACAAGAAATAATGGCACCACCAGCACACCGCTTCCAAAATTGGAACTTCAAAAGAACATTGCGTCGCAGATAAACTTTAAGGATATTTTAGAGACTCAAAAAATAAATAGTTTGTCGCCACAAGCAAATCAACCTAAACGATTACAACGGAACAATATATGGTTATTCGGCGGACAACAATTTACAGGTTTAGGGTCTCTACTAACAGACTCGCGGGTAAACACTAAATACCAACAGTATTCAATATCATGTTACTCGAAACCACATGCGTCTACATATGAAATATTGAAAGGGTGCATCAAACCCAATCAAATGAAAGAGGGTGACAAAATAGTCATTTGCGTTGGTGAAAATGACAGTAACCCATTTGCAGTAACAAGTGAATTGTATAACGCGTTAAAATTAATTTCAAACTATGATGTATTAATTATTGGTGTAATAGAAAATAAACATTTAAATGAAAATTTGATAAATCAACAAATAAAATTGGTCTGCAAACAATTTCGTAGTCCTACGAAATTGTTTGCAGACAGAGAGAATGGATGAAGAATCTCTATTTCGAGATAAAATTTGTACAAAGAGAAATTATTTCATTGATTGTATAGATTATAATAATAAATTTTTAAATTTTAAGAAAAAAATGTCGCCAAAAAATAACAAAATGAACATCAATCACATTATTTCTCAAAATAATAAATATATAAATTGTAAGAAAGCGACAATACCCTATTATTTTAAGCGGATGGGTTCTAAAAGTTATTTGATTAAAAACCAGTCACAGTTACTTGACCGTGAGGATTCAATCATATTACACAAAAAGGGTACTATACCATATTATTTCACCAAAATGACTAACAAACATAACCAAATTAAATCGTCAAACATTAATGTAACTTGAGATGAAAATAAAGGCAGCGTCTCAGAAAAGCAGTTTTTTCTTTAGACTGCTTCACCAAAATACTGCAGGTATTTGTAGCAAAAAGGAAATATTCACATTGACTATTCAGGAACTTATTGAAAACTAGCTGTTGCCCGCGGCTCCGCCCACGTTAATGTCGTTCCCTTGAGAACAGTAGTAATGATAAAAATTCCATACTAACCCCTGCCCCTTTGCTTTTTTCCTTAAACACATTTTGACATAGCCAATGTTTTTAATGATAATTTTATTGATTTAACAGTGCATTCTAAAAGTAATATAAAACTGCCCAAAAACTCGGTTTCGCTCCAAAACTCAATTTATTTAAAACCTTTTGACGCTAAAGATATACGGTCAATAATATTGTCTCTTAAAAATACTAGATCTGAAGGCCACGACAACATCTCAACTTTTATACTTAAATCGTGTAGTGAGGAAATAAGTATCATCTTAGCATATTTGATTAACATGTCTTTTAAAAATGGTTGTTTTCCAGAAGCACTTAAAATTTCAATAATTAAACCCTTGTTCAAAAAAGGCAATAAAAGCGTTGTAAGTAATTTTCGACCCATCACAATATCCTCAATTTTATCGAAAATATTTGAAAAATGTATGCATAAACGTCTTACTGACTTTTTTGAAAAACATAATATCATTAAACATGAACAACATGGGTTTCAAAAAAACAAATCGACTTCTGGAGCTGCATTTGACTTAGTTAGTAATACTATTTACAATATTGACGTACAGTCAGCCAATGAGATATCTGACCCCCTACAACAGCGCCATTTTTCGCAAACTAAAGAAACATCCGTGGTTTAAACCCAAAGATAAAAATATACAAGTGTAATATCCTTTGCGACTAGTGCCATCTATTGAATTGTGAATGAACAAATAAGGTTAATAAGCAGAAATCTGATACCCTTGACGACTAATGCCATCTATTCGATTTTTGATAAATAAAACAAGCCCTAGCATACGATACGCTTATTTCAAAGATACTTCAATAGTTAGATGTGGCGCAAGTGGTAGGCACTATGGTTTAATAGTTAGTGTGATTATGAATGAACAGGTTCAAATCCTCCAAAGCTTTTTATTTTTTACAAATATCACCAACTTCGTATTGTGATGTTGGTGTAATTTTGGTTGTTTTAACATAATGTTACCGAGCTAATTACTGTGAATAAAAAGCATTTTAAATTTTTAATTACTTTATTACATCAAAAAAATGTAACAGTGAAATAAATACCTGCCTACTTAATTCAAACTATGATTAATCTTCTGTAGAGAGAACCAACATGTTACTTAATAAGTAACAATTTACATCTCTCAACTTCTTTTTAATCATAGTATTATATTTTTTTAAATGTGTCGGGTCAAATAGTGCTATGTGAATAACTTTGCTTCGATAATAGTATAAGAATGAATATAAACCTATGGCATTAAATGAATTTTAATATGGGAGAGGGTGACCCCCATTTTGAAGCTTTTGTTCAAGTCTATTTGTCATTTCACTTACCATGTTAGATCAGATCACATATCACTTATGCGCATATTTATGAATTTAGTATAACCTTTTTGTCTAAATTGATTTAAATCAAACTTTACTCGTGTCTCGTTAAGCACTATTTGACCCTACAATCTGGGATTTTAATTGGTCACTCAATAACAGTTAGATCACAGAACAATTGTCTTAAATAAAATATATTCTACATTGCAAACTGTTGGAATCACCACATCTCATAAATTTTCCAAGTATTTTTCTTTATTCATCCGGCCGCCGAATTCTACCAGCTCCCCTGGGCCCATTGAAGACATCTGTCCCCAATAACCTGCAAAACAATAATACGATCAGTTACCTATTATTCTACACTGCGTAATACACTAGGTATTAAATATTATTATTATTTTACTTCACTATTTAATGAATATTTTTACCTAATGTTATCCTGCCACTGTTCTCAAAGGCAAATTATTTTGATGGCTATATGCTGGCCATGTCTTCTCCGCAATATTTTTGTGCCATCATCATCAGACTTAAAACTTTTTTCATCAGAATAAAATACGATCTCGTTCTTGTTGAATGTTTCCTCACTGTTTCAATTGAAATATTGTAGTGAATATGTTACGCCAGTTGACTCCGAATCCACAAACGGACGGTGTTTCTCTGTAAGAGATATATTTATCTTAGACATTTATCACAAACCCTATGTTTTACGGAACAAAAAATAGTGTGACAATTAAGTAAGTATATTAAATACTTATAATTTCTACTTACCGCGATACCTAACTCTCTAGATATAGATACTTTAAATACTGTGGTTGTCTTCACAATACAATATTAGCTTTAACAAAATCTGCTATATAAGATGAAACGGGATGCCTAATAACTGGTGGGGTTTTGGATCACTACACAGTAATCGCAGTATCTTAATTGTGACGCGAGTGAACAATATTTTTGATTAGTTGGTATCAGGTATAAATAAATCTGATAGATTACCCTCAATTTATTTGTTAAAGCAATGCGTTGCAGTTGGTGACAATGATGTCATAGCAGTAGAAATAGATAGCCAATTTCGCCCGAGACGTCATATCGTCGGTTGGCGTATTGAGATGAGCGCTAGCTTCTCAAGTCGTGGGTCCATGGTTCAAATCGAACTTTACGTAGGATTGTTTTTGATTCTTTCTTGTTCTTACCATTGATGATTACTTGAATTATTAGCTGAGATTATTAGAAATACAAAATTTGCAACTGAGCAGGTTATCAGAAACAAGTTTATACCAGCAGTTGTCTGTCTACTTGCCAAAAATCACGGTAGGTGGCGCTTCACAGCAAAGTGTGAATTTACGTTTTAAAAGTCAGGGGGTCAGGTATCTGCTTGGCCGACTGTACATAAAAGTTTTACTGTTTTATTTTTCGATATGACGAAAGCGTTTGACATGGTTTCTCATGAACTACTGCTAGAAAATTTGGAAAACAGTGGCATAAGAGGACTGGCATTAGATTGGTTTCAGTCATACCTATTAAATAGACGTCAATGTGTAGAAATTGAAAAAATAAATGACGGAAACGAAATTAAAAAATATAGATCTGCATTCAGAATAAATAAATATGGAGTTCCTCAGGGAAGTGTTTTAGGCCCGCTTCTTTTTCTTGTTTATATTAACGAACTTCCGAACTTAGTAAAACATAAGACTGTTCTGTTTGCAGATGATATATCAATTATAGTAACAAGTGCAAAAATGACAACCACCGAAAAACACGCAGAAGAAGTAAATAAAACTATAGAAGTTGTTATAAAGTGGCTCAAGGAAAATAACCTGTCAGTTAATCTCTCTAAAACGAATTACATGCATTTTGGTAACAATTTAACCCGAAACTGTCAAATGAAACTAATTTATGAAGGGCAATTGTTAAGCAAGGCAAACTATGTGACATTTTTAGGTGTAACAATTGATGACAGGTTAGATTGGAAAAAACAAATTGAGACATTATGCTGTAAACTCAATAGATATGTTTATGTTTTAAATAGATTGCAGAAAATAGCCACACAAAAATCAGCCCTTTTTGCGTACTATGGCTACGTCGAGTCCTTGCTAAGATATGGTATTATTATTTGGGGAAATAGTGTTGACTCTTGTAAAGCTTTTATAGCCCAAAAGAAATGTGTCAGAGCAATTGCGGGAGTTGCGCCATACATTTCTTGTAAACCGCTCTTTTTAAAATTCAACATATTGCCTCTACCATGCATTTATATTTTGGAAATTTCAAAATTTGTTAAACTGAATTTAAATCTATTTTTAAAGGCAAATGAATTATATCCACGGAATACTAGACGTGGTGATAGATTATTTTTGACCACAAACCCCGCACGACAATGTATTTAAAAAATTGCTACGGAATGTGTGTAAAAATATACAATAAGATACCTGACAACGTAAAATGCTTACCATTTCCAAAATTTCATAACAGCCTGCGTAAATTGTTAATCGAAAAGCGATACTATAGTGTAAATGAATTTCTTAACTCAAATTTATGAATTTAATTATTGACATTACTTCAGATATATTATTTGGTACTAATTTATTATTTGACATTTTATTTATTTTGATATACTTAATTATGACAATGTAAAATTCCTACGCCAACTCTGGCAGAATATGTTTGACACACTTGCTACTGTAACATCTTTATAACTACCATGTTCTAAAGGAATAAATGATCTTTAATCTTGAATCTTGAATCAATTCAAAATCAGTTAGGTACAATTTTATTATCAACTATCGAATGTGATAAAATCACATTCGAGTTGTATTTGTCACCATATCATCAGATTATAACATTGAATGCCTTTTTTTAATATTTACTTTAATTAACTATTATATAAATATTTTTTTTTTACGAAGCATTAATTTTAATATTTTAATATAGATAGTATGATCTACCGCTCTTAAATTGTCGGACAATATATTATATATTTTGTTGTCATTACTACTCGTCAGAACTGAAAATTTCTAATTTTGACATTGGTGTAACTTATTTATTTTTCTTCTTTGTAGGATAGCTACTAGGATAGTGTCATGGCAAGTAAGATTTCTCCGGAAAAAATAACATGCCTCCAAAATATATATACACTAGCTTTCACCCGCGGCTCCACCCGCGTGCAATATCGGTCCCTCGGAAATAGTACTTTTTCCCGGGATAAAAGGTAGCCTATGTCCTACTCCGTACTCCAGAAAACTTGTATGCAAAATTTCATGATGATTGGTTTAGTAGTTACGGCGTGAGAGCGTAACAAATAAACTCACTTTCGCATTTATAATATTATAGTAAGGTGTAAGGATGGTAGGGATAATATTTTTAAAAGAATGGCTTACAACTCGCTGTTCTTCGGATTCATTATTTTGGAGCATCAGTATTATAACTACACCTAACATACACAACTAATGTTATATAAAGATGTTTTTAGGTAACAGTACCTATCTAGCTAGGTTTATCGGACAAAGGGAACATTAATCTTTTGAACGTTTAAGGTCCAGGTTTAATCTACTAAACCTGGGGACATTACGCTTAATTTGTGTTCTAAATAATACTGTCCTAGATTTCCAGCTGCTAAAATAGATGGACTAATGTAAGCCGAAAATATTGCTCCGTTGAGTTGGGTCTTTCCCTTAAGTAAATAAATAGTACTGCTTATATATTCTACTTGTAAACCTCTATTAAGAAGCCTCCGCCGTCCGTCTGTAGCCCGTATTCCTCATGGACCAATTGGTATGCTCAACTAGTTTTGCAATCCCAGATAAATGTTTCTAATGACACAACTACAGTCACAATAGGAAATAGATATGATTCGTAATACACATATTAGATAGCATCATCAATCATCAAGCAATCATCAGTATCTATATATCTAACTATAGGGCGGTACCATTAAAAAAATCATCATCATTTCGAGTAGGTGTCACGGTCAATCGACCATGCACACCCTGGTGTCAGAGTTCTTCGGAACCGCCTCTCGGCCTCTGACGTGGTTCCTTTAACGACTACCAGATGGCAGCCGGGACCACCGGCTTTACGTGCCTTCCGAAGCACGGAATCATCTTTATTATCAGACAATCAGGTGATTCAAGCCTGCAATGTCCTAACCAAACTAAAAAAATAAAGGGGTGTTGAAAGAATTCAGAATTCTAACGTACTTTAAACATAGTAAAATGTAATCTAACTCGGATTGAAGAATACTAAAGTAAAAAAAATAAGTATTAAGTAGGCAGATGCATAGAGAATCGCAAAAAGTGGGGCTTTTCTACTAATGATAGGTGTAGCTGTGGCGCTGTGCAGTCCATGGCACATCTGTTATCATGCCCCGGATGTCCCTCTGGTACGAGAGAGGATTTTTCGAAAGCCACGGATGCAGCTGTCAAGGTTACATCATTCTGGGCAAGACTCATTTAGTCGTTTGGACCATTGACACGATAGAAGAAGAACTATAAGATGAAACGAAAGATGTAATGTCGGTTGATCAACCCAACTAAAATAAAAATTTACTTAAATTGCAAATAAAAAAAAACAATTTGCCACTATTTTACATATTTTTTTGTATAAATGTCTTTATGTATTTGACTTGTTTTTGAACCATTAGAGGAGAAATTTTAAAGCAGAATATAAAATGGATAATAATAGTTTCCTGCATTTACAATTATGTTTCTGTCACTTAAAATTAATCAGATGAATTAATAAATTGTACATATTTATAAAAGTTTGTTGAAAAGAAGGGACGAACGCGAAATAGACCACAAAACAAATTTTGTGCTGTCTGGCTTTCGGCCTAGAATACAGAACCACTCCAGTCTGTCCTATGGATGTCGTAAGAAGCGACTTAAGGGAGATCCCGTGCAACGAAATTATAGAAGGGTACCCTAGGAGGGTTGACGTTAGACAGGCGGCCAGTCGTTAAAATAAACTGAAACTTTTTACACAATGGTCACTTCTGTGATTTGTCCGTATATCTTATACCTTTAAACGAGCAATACTTAAACTAAACTTAACTTATCATACAAGGGAAGATCCAAGGCAGAAGGAGGCCTGGACGAAGAAGAACATCGTGGCTGAAAAACCTACGCCAATGGTATAACAAGAGTACGCGATCCCTATTTCGAGCAGCCGTCTCAAAGGTGCAGATCGCAATGATGATTGTCGACCTTCGTTGAAGATGGCATTGGAAGAAGAATGATCTCGGAAACGGCTCTAACGATTTCGATTGAAACTTGGTATATGGGGGTCTTTGGGGGTAAACAATCGATCTAGATTAGTCTTATGTTTGGAAAAATGCGATCGAGTTTTCAAGCGTTTTTCTTTCCACGCAGAATAAGGTCGCAATTTTTTTTTTTTATATGTTCAAGATTAAAAATAGTTTTTGAATTTTTATTTTTTTAGACAAGTTTTTATAAAATGTAGTTTATGTTTGAGATAACAATATATATTTCTCATTAGGATCCAATGATCCTAATGAGAAATATATATTATTATCGATGTAATGTAGATTAGGTGTTTGATGTCAATGACATCAAACACCTAATCTACACAGAAATCGATTGTAAATAATAATAATTAACAGTTCACATTTTATATTTAAAGCTTATGTAGATTATGACCTGAACACAACCATATTACAATAAAAATAGTAATAACAGAGCGAAGCTCGGTCGCCCAGGTACTATTTGTTTATTTATGAACTACTTACTACACGAGCTTACGCCTAAGTCTCCGCTCGCTTTTCGCATTCATCGTAAACATTACTTTTTCCGGGATGTATGTATTTTTCCGTACCAGACGAGTTCGCAAAATTTCATGATTCATTAGTAAAGGCGTAAAAGCTTAAAAAAAAATAAACTGAAGAAACAAACAAAATGTAGCATTTCTATTCAGGAAAATACCGTAAAATAAGTAGTAGGTACTTAGTAGAAATGCGAAATATCACGAAAAGCCCGGTTTACGGCGTCAGAGAGTTATGGACGATGTTCGGGAGATAAGTAGACTCGTTACACGCCAGATATTACTTAGTAGCGATTTAATACATTTGGTAACTACTGCTCTTGGACAGCTGCCAAAGAAGGGGTATGTTTGACATTGTTGAACGAGAATTGATATTTTTACCTAACTGATCCGTCTAGAAGACGGGTAATGTTTTTGACGCTACGTATACACGGTGAAATTTTGATCGTTCTTGACCCTTAAAGGGGCGATTCAGCCCATCGATATGAACAACTTTTCCTATGGGACCAAGGCTGGGAACTCAAAAAAAAATTGGCAGTTCCATACAAAATATGTCGGCCGCCCGGTCACTTTTGAATGGGAACGTCAAAAAAATTTTTGAGTTTCCAGCATTGGTCCCATAGAAAAAGTTGTTTATATCAACGGGCTGAATCATCCCTTTAAGGGTCCAGAACGATCAAAATTTCACCGTGTATATGTATTTATGTAAGTATGACTGTTTCGTTGTGACCTCTTTAAACGTTTCGATCAAAAAAAAAAGGGAAGTTAAGTAATTTTTTTTAATGCTATTTGTCCTCTGAACGTTTTTACAGTTGCATCCTGCGTGCTTAGTAAGTATAACTTCATAGTATCAAAATAAGACTTGGCAAAGTTGTCACGCCTTGGTGAGCCGAAGGCGCCAAGTGCCAACTTTGCCAAGATTGTAAAGTCATACTAGTTTATCTACCATTAGAGATTTATACGCCAGATATATCTTAGTAGCGAAGTAATATTTTGTTGTTGCTGTCGACAACATAATTATAATATATTTCAAGTATGGCAACATTAGGCCATCCTCAGCTTCTTGGTCGGTGGTTGCGAGGTATGGCATCGGGTAGGCTTGACCTCCCGAGATGCTGCTTTCTTTTCCCCCAATCATCAGAGTTTCATAGTATCCCAATACCGTAATTCATTCCTTTCCCAGATCATTCAGTCCATCCTCACATCATTGACACTTGGGTCTCCAAAAATGTCAGAGCGTCACGTGGTTTTTTCCTCGTACAGCAGGATTGTGGAACGGACTCCCTCCCGAGGCTTTCCCTGTGTGCTATGACTTGGGATCCTTCGAAAGGTGTGTTTACAGGTATCTTAAGAGTCGGCAATGCTCCTCCTCTGGTGTTGCAGATGTCCATGGGCGACGGTGACCACTTTCCATCAGGTGGCTCGTCTGCTCGTTTGCCGTCAAATATACATAAAAAAACTAACAAATTTGTATCAGTGCGAATCGGGACGACTTTGTGTGCGCGCGTCTCGGTCCACACTGGCTCTGAGGAAGACCTCTGGATGATGTTGAAAAATGTCAGCCTATAGCTGACTTCGCACATTAATAACCCGTAATTCGCGTATGAAAAGTAAATTTGTATTCTTTCCCAGCTTACAAAGACTTCCATAACGGGCTGCTGCCCGTCGGAAGTACAAGAAGTCAAATAAACTGCGCTCACCAAGTCGCCTGCCAAGCGTTGTAAGTATGGCAATATACTCCCATGGGAGAGGCCTTTGTCCAGCAGTGGGATTTTTATGGCTGAAATGATGATAATGACAAGATTTTACTGGTAAATAGAATTAAATCTGCTATTTTTCTCTTACATGTTTTCGGCATGTGAAACATAATGGGTCTTGGGTCTTACTCAAATTAAAATGTAAATAAACAAGTCATAGTATCACGTCCTTTTCCCTTGCGGGGTAGACGGGGTAGAGCCTAGGTCTATAAGACCTTATGGCCAAATTTAGCATATTTAAGCGCGTGTACGTGGGGAACGGAATCAAAATAGTGATGAGTTGCTAGCCGCATTGCCTATTAGCATGATTTCGTAGATTTTCGCCCATTCCCTCGATGGGCTTTTACGATCTGCGCGGTAAGAGATGCAACTAGCACATTCTACTTTTTTCCTGACTAGCTCCGTGGCGCAGCGGTCAACACGCCAGCCTGCGACACGGAGTGACCGGGTTCGATCCCCGGCCAGGTCAAGATGGAAAATGATCTTTTTCAGATTGGCCTGGGTCTTGGATGTGTATCTATATATGTATTGGTTATAAAATATAGTATCGTTGAGTTAGTATCCCATAACACAAGTCTCGAACTTACTTTGGGGCTAGCTCAATCTGTGTGATTTGTCCGTATATATTTAATTATTTATTCCTTTTCTCTTAGACCAGCATGGAAGACCAATAAACAAGTTCTACTTATACGCGTTTTATTATTGTATTTTCCTTTCTTTTTTTTGTAATTACTATATAGTTCTACTTAAATCTACAGCATATATACTTTAGTTTGTAACAGCTGCTTGGTTTGGCGGCTGCCACGGAAGAAGTATGTTTGATATTATAGGACGGAAACTGATGTATTTTACGTCATTGATACTGTATATCTTCCAGGGCTTGGACTACTCGGATTTATACTTTACAGCAGCTTTTGATCTACAAATCCACATCATGTGAGTGTTTTTAGGTCACATCCTCAACTGTGATACAACACAGCCCACGATCTCGTAATATATCGTCATCATCATTAAAGGAACTACGTCAGAGGCCGAGAGGCGATTCCGAAGAACTCTGACACTAATGTCAGAGTTCTTCGGAATCGCCTCTCGGCCACACCCTAAGGTGTGCATGGTTGATTCTGACACCTACCCGAAATATTGATGATGAACGATAGAATAGGACCACTCCTAGTCTTCCCATTGAGCTCGTAAGAGGCGACTTAGGAAATACAAGCTAAGCAAAGCTCATAAACATCAATGAGACCTCTCCAACCCGTCTGGCCAGCGAGGAGAGTGTAGGCCAAATCCTCTGTCTGCTCTGGCCAAATATAGCTCCGGTAGTACAGAGAGGGTCATGCTCCTGCAGTGCAGACTAAAAAGACCTGATGATGCTATGGATTTATAGATATGAGCTTAATACCCGAAAGTTTTAAATAGTGATACCGACTTCAATTCAACCGTAAAAAGTTCACTGCTGGACAAAGGCCTCTCCCAAAGATTCTTCATTCCATGGGAGGCTCCATATATAATCACCATGCTATCTCGCCAACCCACCTGTTGGCGAGATAGCGAGATACCGACTTAAAAATACGGAAATGTCGTGTGTAGCCTTTAATAATATAAGCCTTTAATAATTAAAAAACTTTTTAATTAATTTCAGAAAATGTCTTTTTGCATTATTAAAATCCAAGTATACAGTTTTTCTTTTTACTCAAAAACTTACGACGATACTTTGATTTAAAATGTATGAGATCGCGGCCATTCGACAGAGTACTCTGTTGAATGGCGTGACATAATAAGCGTACGCTATGTCAAAGTACACACAGCGTGTAAATTGACCCTCGACCTTATCTTAACGGGGTGACTCAGCCCATCAATATGAACAACTTTTCCTATGGGAACAATGCTGGGAACTCAAAAAAAATTCGACATGCCCATACAAACTGGCAGGGCGGCAGAACTTTTTTGTATGGAAATGCCGTCTTTTTTGTGAGTTCTTAGCATTGGTCCAATAGGAAAGGTGGTCTGAGTCACCCCTATAAGAGAACGTTGAGGATAGATTGACACGCTGTATATTATATGTACTGACTGACATGGTTGTTTGACCTGTTCTCGACTGTATATGGTTGTGATTTAGGTGTCGTCTTATAGAGGGTGCTCCGGTGAGTACCAGCTCGAGCCGTTCAGGAGTAAGCATCATCTTCCCCTTCCTCCAAGTGAAACTTGGGTCCATGAGACTGATTTCCAAGGCGAGGGCGAAGCCTGAGCCGTTTAGAAGTCGTCACAACATATTGATCAAGCCCACAACTTACCGGATGGGGAGGTAAACGTTTAAATCGCCACCCACGTACTAGATTTTAAGTATAACTGACGTCCTATACACGGTGAAATTTTGATCTTTCTGAACCCTTAAAGGGGTGATTCAGCCCATCGATATGAACAACTTTATCCATGGGAACAATGCTAGGAAATCAAAAAAATTTTTTGACGTTCCCATACAAATTGACCGGGTGGCCGAATTTTTTTCGTATGGAAATGTCCATTTATTTTTGAGTACTCAGCATCGATCCCATAGGAAAAGTTGTTCATATCGATGGGCTGAATCACCCCTTTAAGGGTCCAGAACGATCAAAATTTCACCGTGTACAGATTTTCCCTTTCATACCTTGCCATCATCCGTATTTTCTGAATATGCTCACTTCAAAGTTGTTGTGTCTAGAGGTAACTAGAGGTTGTCTGAAAGACAACAATAATGTTATTTGTATAAAAACTCTATTAGCCTCACGTCTTGTAGCAGATTGTTATTCTTTCACGTACAGAAGCATTATTCATTACAGAGTGAGGAGTAGAGTAATATAAAGTAGGTAGTTCCTTTTCGTCCGCGGCTTTGTTCACGTTGAATAAGTTATACATATTCCATAAAGGCTCTTTTGCCTATTATTCAGTTCTGTAATTAAACTGAACGTTATATAAGTTTATATATCACTTTCTCAACAAGCGCCTCTTTTTTTGTTCGATTCTGTTGGAGAACATGATTTTTCCCTCCGAAGATTATGAAGAAATAAAATATATGAAAATCTTTTACCCCCCGCTGATGCACATGGAGATTTTTCCTGACAGTTTAATTTTTTTATAAATACTTATACATAAAGATGTTCTTAGTGGTTCTTTGTGGTTACTGATGATAGTACAAGTAGATGGAACTTGGTGGTACATGATGGTACCCAAATAGTACTCAGATGGTAACATATGGTAGGTACTAGATGTAAAAACTAAAGTAGCCTTAAGTGAGTATTGGTTATAACTGAAGGATTGGACTGTCAATTCCGTAAAAAATCCTCGTAGGTGTAATTTAAAGCACTCAGTGTAAAAGTTTGAATCCCAACTCGTGTGGTTTGTGACCCTCGCCTACGGATTCAGGTCACACGACTCGCCACGAGTGTGCATTTCACTCGAGGAAATCTTTTACTTTAAATTTTGCAATGCAGTGCAGCTCATGCTATTATCGACCACCACTAGCTTCTGAAGAAAGAAAAACATCGTAAGAAAAGTTACACAATAAATATATTCAGCCATGTGGTATCCGGCAGAAAGCCGTGTGGTATCCGGCAGAGTAGAATAGGACCACTCCAAGTCTTCCCGTGGAAGTCGTAAAAGGCGACTTAGGAAATACAAGCTAAGCAAAGCTTAACATCTGTGAGACCTCTCCAATCCGTCTGGCCAGCGTGAAGAGTGTAAGCCAAGTCCTCTGGCTACTCTGGCCACGTATGGCTCTAGTAGTACAGAGAGGGTCGTGCTCCTGTAGTGGAGACTAAAAAGGACCTGATGATGATGATGATGGTCTGAGTCATCCATCATGTGACCATCAAGTGACAATGAACTTTTCTTTTGAAGGCAAATTTAGTAGAAATTTCTTTTATGTCAACGGGTGAAACTTCCAACATTGTTATTTACATGACGTCATGTAAGAGTTGAGATGTTTTATGATTCAGCTAGTTATAGAATCGTTCGTCTAGCCAAACGCCATCAATCATTACGTCAAAATGTATTTTTACTTTCCAATTGTAATGGAATTTATGTTTAAAATTGTTTACACTAATGATACTGATATAGATATAGGCTTTAAATTTAGAGCGTAGAACATCACGGCCATAGATTTAAGAAAATGGCGCTATGATCTCGGCGTTTATCGAATGAAATAAAAGCATAGCTATATACATAGATTTAAAAAAAAAATTTCGTTTCTCGCTCTCTACGTCTGTAATCATATGTACATACGTTAATCATATGTACTCTGTCCATCTACTCTAAGGTTGACTGGAAGAAATCGCTAAAGCGACAAGTTCTTTGTACCAATTTTGTTACTTATTGTTCTCTTCTAATTTGTCTGTAATTTGGTGCAATAGAGAGGATTATATTCTATTCTGTTCTATGTACAATGCAAGGAAATGCGTCGAAAGATGCCATAACGCGTAAACATAATTATCACGTCTTTATCGCTTACGGGGTAGACAGAGCTCACGGGCACAAAATATATTCAGCTATAACCAATAATATAACCCAAGCTAGCCCGGAAACGGCTCTAACGATTTCGCAGAAATTTGGTACATGGGGGTTTTCGGGGGTAAAACTGGGTAAACAATCGATCTAGATTAGTCTTGTGTTTGGGAAAACGCGTGTTTTTGAGTTTTCATGCGTTTTTCTTTCCACGTAGAATATGGTCGCTAATTTCGTCCTGCCGGCCACTGTCCGTCTGGTCCAGGTTATCACCTAGACACCACCACACTACAATATTAGTACCTAATAACCGAGAGAAGCTCGGTCGCCCAGGTACGAGTACTGATACTATAGTATACATCATGTAAAATAACCTCCGACGACCCCATGAAGAGATTACTCAGCCTGTCAAAATGAACAACTTTTCCTATAGAACAAATGCTGGGAACATTTTATTGTAGAGTGAACATTATGCCTCTCTCTCTCTCAAATGGAATGAAATGACAGATCAACGCTATATGCCTCGTACTCGTATATGCAGCTCTATACAAGGCAGCGGAGCGCGTCGGACCATGACTTCATGCGCACTTGCTCAGCCCCGAGTGTTTTTTAATAGAGCATAACAAGAGTTTGAGTTTCACGTGCATATACTGTTCTTTATACTTTTGCCTGCGGTTCCGCCCGCGTTAGTATAGATCCCTCGGGAAAAGTAGATTTTCCCGGGCTCATCATCATTTCGTGTAGGTGACACGGTCAATCGACCATGCACACCCTGCTGTCAGATTTCTTCGGAACCGGCTCTCGGCCTCTGACGTGGTTCCTTTAACGACTACCAGATGGCAGCCGGGACCAACGGCTTTAAGTGCCTTTCGAAGCACGGAATCATCTTTATTATCAGACAATCAGATGATTGAAGCCTGAAAGGCTGCCCGGGCTGAAAGGTACCCTATATCCTTCCTGGGCTTCAAACTATTTCCATATAAAAATTTATCGCAATTGGTTTAATAGTTAAAGCGTGAAGTGTTAACAGAGAGACAGAGTGACTTCCGCATTTATTATATAGTGAGAATAAGCATTTTTTGAAGGTATGTACGGACCTGCAAAAGTCTATTCATAGCATTAACCTGAAAATCGATTGCAGTGATTAGGGAGGCATTATATATCTAACTATATCACGAACCTTATGCCATATGTCATCATCATCATCTCAGCCGCAAGAAGTCCACTGCTGGACATAGGCCTCTCCCAAGGATTTCCAATATGACCGGTTGGAAGCGGCCTGCATCCAGAGTCTTCCTGCGACCTTGGTTAGGTCGTCCGACCACCTAGTCGGTGGGTGTCCAACGCTGCGCTTGCCTGTACGTGGGTACGTGGTCGCCATTCGAGCACCTTTCTGCCCCATCGGTTCTTCGCACTAAGTGCCCCGCCCAGTGCCACTTCAAAGAGCTATTCCGCTGAGCTATGCCGGTGATCTTTGTTCTTCTACGGATCTCCTCGTTTCTGATTCGATCTCGCAGAGAAACACCGAGCATGCCATATGTATAAGGTTGGAATTGCTTTTTTTTTTTTAAATAGTATCTACACCCGACTTTTTACGCAACTTCTATATGCACTTTTGCAGGCGACCGTATGTTTGTGTGGGGTCTAAACTTGGACGCGTTAGAAATACATTCTGACGTTTCAGTGGCTTTTTTTTTTACTTATGTAAATCGAACGGCAATTAAATTTTTTAGAGTCGTGGAAATAATGATGATTAATGTATACTAACTAGCGGTAGGTCATGGAGTAACTAATATTCTAAACATGTAACTCCAGCTAGCACCACAATAAAATAATAATAAAATAATTTTTATTTACATAACTTTGATCCATTTTGTTAGTAACAATTTAAACTTCAAATACGTTGGTAGGTAATATTCACTATACTGGACCTATTACAACACTACTCCAGAACTAATGGAGTGTGCTCTCATATTTTGCACATAATGCCTGCAGGATGTTGTTGATGCTGCCCCGCAGTCTGTTTTGTAAAGAAGCGACTCGTTTGCGTCTGATAGCATAGAAGTTATCAGTAAGAGCTTCAGCAAACATCGCAGATGCGCTGCAGAAACGAGACGGCCGCAACAAAGTCCTGAATACATTGTTGTACTGTACGCGCAAGGCGCTGTATGTCTTTTGCGTGTAACTAACCCACAGGCTGCTCGTGTAAAACGATTGGCAAAAAGCCTTAAACAAAGTTATTTTGACATCAGTCGTACAGCGAGCAAACCTGCGGGCCAGCATATTACCTCGTACAGCCAGCGCCCTGCGATCGCGATATGATCCACAATGAAAATAATCTTTCTTATCATGGTTGAGGGGACGATATCTTTTTTGAGACGCAACTTGTGTAAGCACCTTATCGGCGTCTTATCTCGCAAATACTTCACGGCTGCCGAGGGTTGCTTCTAAAGCTGCAGCAGCTCAAAAAATGTCAAAATATTCAGTGCTGTCCTCCAATTAAGAATTCGTGCCGGTTGCTGTCGAGACAGCAGGCCCGCGGTGCCCGGAAGCCAAGACTTTCTTTGGGAAATCGGACGTTGCTTGAGGGACCGTGGGTATGACTACCGCTCTTGATGGTACCTGGTTCAAAGGATACCCCTATGGATATCCTTTGAACCAGGTACCACCCAGAGCAGTAGCTATCCAAAGGGGAAACGCAGCTAGCATTATGGGTACCTTTGAGTCACTAACAAATTCAAGGTGACATTTTTGATTAATTTAATTTAGTGTATAAAATTTGTTGATTTGTTCCTAATAAAAATCTTTCTTATAAAAAATTTACTTTCAAACAAACCACAGAACGGATTTTAATGAAATTTAAATAGGACTTATCTGTCAATGCATATCCTTTAACAATTTTTTTTTTCAAAACCGTTCTTACTTAACTGAGGTAAAAGGTTTTTTTTTTTTTTAATAAGGCAATAAATGACTTTATTTTATAATTAAAGTAACAAACATTAAAAAATAACATTCAACTGATATGATAAGCCCCGCCTTTCTTGAATTTAGTAAAAATAGAATGATTGATTGAGTTTCACAATGCCAACTTTTACAATACAAATTCGCTTATAACAGAAAGCTTGTTAAATAATTTTTATTTTTGAAATAAAAACCATAATAGTCGTTACAGTTCGTTTATCAATAAGTGTAGCACACATATCAACTACGTAAAGACGTAAAGTAACTGTTTTAACTTAAGCCTTCAGCCTTTCAGTATTCTGTTTATGAAACTCCCGAGGCACACTTAACGTAACTCGCATCAGTATCACTCCTGGAGTGCTATTTTTGTAACGATGGCGATCGTAAAGAGCGATTTTTCCTTACAAATATCGCTAGAAGATGAGTGTCACATTTCAAAAATAGTACCCCTGAACCAGTACTGTGCGTGGTTGATAATTATATCGTCTCCGCGGTTACAGCTGGTCTTTCCGCTTACATTTTAGCTCACCTCACAGCAGACTATCAGCTCAGAAAGGGATTGACACTATATCAATTCGAACCGTTCAGTATTCTTTGTATGAAACTCCCTACTACAACGCAAACTTATCGGAATCATAACGTAATCGCCTCGCTTCGGGACATGCTCATGAACCGCTTAGCGGCTCGGTTAACTTGCAGTTTCCACACTTGTTGTGGTAGAGCCACGCTACCGGCAAAATAAATTGCTAGTAGTCTGGGGAAGTACCACACTCTCACAGAAAATCGACGTGTGAGTAAAAGCTTTACCGCTTCTATGCTTTGTTCGGTGAGTGAGTGAGCCGGAGGCCCATCCTTCTCCCTCCCCTCCCCATTTCCGTCCCCCAAATCCTTGAAAGGCCGACAACGCACCTGTCACATCCTGGTGTTGCAGCTGTCCATGGGCAGCGGTGATCACTTGCCATCAGGTGACCCGCTTGCTCATTTGTCGTCCTATAACATAAAAAAAAAACTCACAACTTATCGTCGTAACATTTGTTATCAGTGAATTAACTATATCCAAAGACATTACACTAATGTAACACTGCCTTACATAGACACATCCTAACTAATATTATAAATGCGAAAGTGAGTTTGTTACGCTTTCACATTGTAACTACTGAACCGATCATTATGAAATTTTGCATAAAAGTTATCTATGGTACGAAGAAGGACACATACATTTATCCCGGGAAAAAGTGCTGTTGCCGAGGGATCGACACTGACGCGGGCGGAGCCACAGGCGAAAGTTAGTCACCTATAAATTAAAAGTCAAAAACTTTTTAATACAAACTTTTATGTTGTTTCATGTTATTTTTAGCGAGCTCTTTAATTTAATACCCATCGGAGTGCATCAAAAATAGCTAGTCCGCCATCTTGGGTGTTCCGCCATGTTGGATTGAGAATGACGTCACATAGCTAGCCATGCATCGTCATCCAAACTAAACGAGTATACAACATTTTAGCTCAATCGGTAGAAGATATCTGCTTCAATTGAGTAATAGAACAAACAAAGTTACATACATACATTGCAAGTAAATAAAAGCTTGTAAAAAAAGGTGCTCGTCTATAATGAAATAAATAACCACACCATTGACCAAAACCAATAGAGCTTAATATTCGAACTCATCCAATATATTCAGCTTATCCAGGTCTAGATTTTAAGTTATGCAAGTAGCAAATTTAATTTGAAATAATCAAACTGCCTTTATCGCTAAGCCAGCGCTCGATTTAAGTGATTCTATCTGAAATGGTCTGCCATTTTGGAAGTTTTACGAGCGTTGATAGAAAAGGATATTTTTAATGAATACCAATTTGTACTGTCGCTTTTAGAAATTTATTCATGCTAAAATTAAGAATGTATTATTTATCAAAGATGATAATTCATTTCTTTTCCAGTTTAAGTTAAAAGAGAGATTATGAACCACTGCCTACAGTTCAAAGTGACTACGTACAGTTAGCCAACGAGATACCTGACCCCGCCATCTATCTAAATCTTAAATTATCTCTAATATTAAGGCGATACCACTGTAAATAAGGTCGTTCTGAACCTTATTTATCTCGCAAAATACTTAAATTAGGAGTTTCAAATCTAAGTAATATAATTATTGACTATTACATCTCCAAAAGTGTAAGATGAAAACACGTTTTGATAAAATTTTCTCGATAGGAATATTTTTTGAAAAATTGTCTTCTTTCGCAGAGTTTTTGTTATTGTAGCTCAAATTCGACGAATGAAATAATGATTTTTAGACTAAAAGATAGGTTATTAGTAATTCATCAAAATGTAAATATGAAAATGCAATTAACCGGTCTGATTTTATATAAAATAGAAATAACGAATTTGGCGCTTACGTTTTTTTCTTTGAGCGACTCGAGACTATCTCCTATCTCATCATTCACGGGCTAAACCGCCAAGCGCTATCCCTTGCGCGCACTTTATCAGTCTGCGTACGCCTCTGCCGAGCGATGGTACCAAACATTTGAGGCCTCGTCTTAACATGAAAATGTATATTCAGAAAGTCATTATTAAAATCTTTCTGAATATATATTTTCATATTATTATTATTTTTAGTTTAAGAGAAAATTCAAGATATAGGTAGATGGCGGGGTCAGGTATCTTGTTGGCTGACTGTACAGAAGTTTTTCTTAGCAGTTTTGCTAAAAACGGCCCTATTTAGTTGAAACGCTAAGAAAAGCTTCACGTTCCGACTTTAAACCAGGGACTCAAAACACTATTACAAAGGATACATACATACATAGTATATATCCTTTGTAATATATTTATTTATCCTGATTTTAGAGAAATAAATATATTTTTATCTTTATCTTTTATGAAAATGAAAATGAAAATGAAAATGAAAATGAATAATTTTTATTCAAAGTAGGATACATGTATCGCTTTTTGAACGTCATATGTTTCTGTTGTTTATTTTTCTTTCTTTTGTTTGTAAAATCGAAAAACTACTAGCGTTTCGGAATGACCACTGCTGAGAAGAATACGCCGAAAGAAACTCAGTCCAGTCTTGGTCTCTATGTGCCTGAAGGGCTCGAATATAACAATATATTTTACAAAAATTAAATTTAACTACATTAAAATATACATTTAAATTATTACCAAGCATTTTTATCAAATAAATAATCTTTTATACAATAATAAGCCCTTTTAAGTAAATGATTTTTTACAGCCGTTTTAAATTGAATTAATGGCAGACCTAATATTTCTGCGGGAATTCTATTATAGAAGCGTACTCCAAGACCCAAAAAAGAATCCATAGTTTTCTGCAATCGCAATGCTGGTGTAAATAATTTATTTTTATTTCTAGTGTTTCTGCTATGTATATCACAGTTTTTTTTATATAAATGAATGTTATGGCGCACAAACATAATATTAGAAAAGATATACTGTGAAGGGAGTGTCAGAATATTAATATTTTTGAATAACTCTCTAAGAGATTCTCTGGCGCCTAATTTATATATTGATCTAATAGCGCGTTTCTGTAGAACAAATATGGTATTTACATCTGCAGCGTTTCCCCATAGTAATATTCCATACGACATAAGACTATGAAAGTAACTAAAATATACCAAACGCGCAGTATCAACATCAGTTAGTTGTCTTATCCTCCTAACCGCGTAAGCCGCAGAGCTAAGTTTCCCTGCCAATTTTTCAATATGGGCACCCCATTGAAGCCCAGCATCAACAGTTATTCCAAGAAAAGTTGCTTTGTCTACCAATCCTACTGTTTCATTATTGACGACTATACTTGTTGAAACTTTTGCAACATTTGGTAAGCAAAATTTAATACATTTAGTTTTACTAGCGTTCAACAAAAGATTGTTCGCAGTAAACCAGTCCAACACTTGAGCTAATGTACTATTAACCTCGTCAGAAGAGTCAGTATTCCTATCTACTCGGAAGATGAGAGATGTATCATCGGCAAATAGTACAGCCTTGCATGTGTTAATATAGTACGGTAAATCATTAATGTATATAAGGAACAAAAGAGGCCCTAGGATAGAGCCCTGAGGTACACCCATCCTAATACATGATCCGGAAGATTGAACCCCATCTAAACTAACTTTTTGAATTCGGCTACTCAAGTACGATTTGATTAAGTCGAGAGATTTACCTTTGATTCCATAGTGTTTCAGCTTAGATATAAGGGTATTGTGATCTACGCAGTCAAATGCTTTAGAAAGATCACAAAAAGCACCAATAGCATTCTGTTTTCCCTCCCAAGCTTCATAGATATGTTTTAAAAGAGCTACACCCGCGTCAGTTGTTGACCGACCCTTAGTAAATCCATACTGTTCACTATGAAAATGATCATTTTTATTAAAAAAAGACAATAATTGATTGAAAATCAATTTTTCAAATATTTTACTGAGAACTGGTAGAATGGAAATAGGCCGGTAGTTTGTGGGATTACTTTTATCCCCTGATTTATATAATGGTATAACTTTACTCAGCTTCATCAAGGCTGGAAAAGTACCGGTATCTAAACATTTATTAAAAATAGAAGCTAAGTAAGGTGCTATTACATTAATGATATTACTTATGACGGATACCGAGATGTCCCACAAATCTCCAGTTTTTTTATTATTTAAGCTTTTAAATGTATCAATGATTGTGAGCGGAGTCACATGTTGAAATATTAAATTATTTTTACATTCGGGTATACAACTTGTTAATAATTTTTTAGATTCATCTGTCGATGAACATAAGGAGGCAGTGGTGTTTATGGGAATGTTAGTGAAAAAGTCCTCAAAATATTGGGCAACGTCTGCCTTACTGCTGAGAACATTATTATTTATTTTTAATTCTACTTTATTGTCACGCTGTTTATTCTTACCAGTTTCTGTGTTAATAATTTTCCATGTTGTCTTTATTTTATCTTGAGAATTTAAGATAGTATTTCTAGTATATAATGATTTGGCATGCATACATACCTTTTTAAAAACTTTTGAATAATTTCTAACATAATTAATAAATTCAGGATCCTGGTTATATGCCTTCATAGCCAGTAATTCGTATATCCTATTTCTACTGATGTAGATACCTGTAGTAGCCCATTCACTAAATTTTTTACGATTACGTCTGGTACAAGTTTTAACTTGGAAGGCATTATTGAATTCAGTTTCTATGACATTAAACATTTTATTGTAAAGGGCATCCGGATCATCTCTCGTTTCTTCGATTAGGGGCATTTTTTCTGATATATTTTCCTTGAATACCTTGATTTTGCCTTTGGTTATAGGTCTATACGTTATCTTTGGTAAGTCTACCTCTACTTGATTTACTAATTTGACAAACTGACCAAAATGATCAGAAGTGAGATTTTTAATTATGTATTTATCAAGAGCACTACAATTGCAGAAAATATTATCTATACATGTTGCAGAATCACCATTAACTCTAGTTGGTTCTAAAAATAAATTAAATAAATTAAACGACTTAAATACATTCAACAAGCCAACACTTTCAGTTGTAGTTACTAATAAATCAACATTAAAGTCACCGCACACTATGATATTTTAGGGACTACAGGATAGTTTCCTCAAAATATCTTCAATTACTAATTCCAAAGTATTATAATTTGACTTAGGGGGTCTGTATACGCATACTATAATAGATTCCTCAAGTTCAATACATGACAATTCAACATTACATTCTACCGAAAGACTGACGATATCTTTGCGTTCTCTACATTTGACATTGTTTCGCGTTAAAATTAAACTGCCTCCTTTCTCTTTAGTCTTTCTGGTATATGAGCTTGCCACTGAATAATTATCTATATTAAATTGTTGCTGATGGGGCTGTAGAAAATGTTCAGTAAGGCATACTACATGTAAATCTATATGATTTATGAATAATTCTAATTGTAATAATTTGCTAGTCAAGCCTTGAATGTTCTGGTGAATGATATTTAATTCTTTGGCCTTGACTGTTGTCTTATCACTCAGTTTAAATCAGAGTGAGAGTTATATATTACAGGTATAATACTACCTTGAACGTTACTATTAGATTTACCTATGTCAAAAGACATAGCAGTTTTACTACTTTTTACAGGACTAAGTAAATTAAAAGCTACAAGTGAAGCTATTTTTCGCTTAAAATGTAATGGAAGATACATAGTATCTTGTGTCAACTTAAACCTAGATATAAACTTATTTAAATCTAAATAGAAAATAAAATCGCCATGACAACGGGCCATGTTGTACATATGTACATTTAAATTATGTATGTGTATATTTCTGTCTTTATCAAGTGATTCCGAATACGGAAAAGCACTTATCATAAACTTACACCTAGTTTTTAAATTCAAATTATTTAAAATGTCAATACTTTGCTTTATGTTCCTTTTTGTAACAGAGGAACTGTCACCAAACAATATTAATATTGTTGTGTTTTCATCTATATTACTACTGTCAATGCTATCAATTAAATTTGAAAAAGATACCCCGGGTGTACATGTGTTTAGTACAGTACAATCATGATTTATACATTTCGAAAAAATACTACTAAAGCCTTGACCCAGCTCGTCTGAATAAACTAATAATTTGTTAGAGGAAAATTTCTTATTAATACTGTTATCAATAGTACCTATCTTCATTTGCAAGTCGCATTTTGTACGTGTATCAAGTTCTTGAGCAATTTCAGATGACATTGTAATTGCCACCTGTGTACTATGTTGCTCATTATTACAGTGAGATGACTCAGTGTGTTTTTTAACCGCCATCATATTTTCATACAATTGTTTTTGGCATATTTCATAATTATTAGTCAATTTTTTTAAAGACTCATGTTGTTTTGATATTTGTGATTGCAACTCATGAATCTCCGTGTCATAAATTCGGCTAGCCATATAAAGGTCATCTTTGCATGATTTAAATTGGTTAAATAGATTTAATTTTTCTTTACGTAGCTGAGTCAGGCTTTTACAATTTTTTTGTTTTGAAATTAATTTCTTGGTGCGCTTTATCATCCTATTTATTTTTACATACTTTTTTATTTTATTATGTGTGTTTAATATGAAGTATTGAGACTGTGGAGTACTTGCAGGTATTTCCACGACCGGTCCCGAGCCACACTCCATGAGTTCACTGTACAAATGCAAGGTGTTGTTGCATAATTCAATCTCTTTTTGTTTTTCAATTTCTAAGGCAGATCTCTGTGCCTCATGTAGGCATTGTTCCAACTCAGTAATGCGACTAAGGGCTCGTTCGTGTACCATACTGCATTCAGTAGTTTGCGCTAAACAATCTTTCAATTTAATGTTTTCATCTAATAATTGAGTGTTTTGTACATGAAGGCTAGTGCATTCATTTTTTAAAATCATATTTTTATTATTGATTTTGTCAAATTCTTCCTCATTTTCCTCCCTTTCACATAACAGTTGGGAGTTTTCCTCTCTGCAGGTTTTGAGCTCGTTTAGCGCCAGCTTCAACTTCATGTTAAGGTCTTTTAGAGTGGCCTTCCGAGTCATCATAGTGCAGGAGGTGTTATCCGCAACTGAAAATATGTATTATAATTTAATATATATTTATATATATATATATATTTAATAATATTTTGGGTTCTGTGGGACTATTTTAATTATTACTGTTAATTGATAAAAACAAAAATGCCAAAATGGCAGGGGATCATAACAAATCAAAATGAGGTATCTTGTATTAATTTTTAAACAATAAAAGAAGAAGGAAATGAAACAATAATAGCTTATTAACTTAATCTTTATAAATATTATAGGTTGCAGGTATAACTAGGGTAGGGCATAGGAATATTGAATCAATACAATAGAATTATACTTTGGTCCTAAACTACCTATATTGTGCTCCTGTCACCGGCTTTTGTTTTCTAAACATCAACTAAGCTTGCCACCGGGTAAGCATAGCGATATCACAAAAATACAAAGCCAGATGTAGGTTAAAACTTTAGACAATCAATAAGAAATGAATAATCAATCTCATTTGTATTGCTAACTGTAATTTAAAAACATATATTTGTCAATTGAAGTAAAATCTGATCACTTATTGCAGATTATTTTTACAAGTAGGTAGTTTTTTCTTAACAAAATGGGACAAAGAAACAAAGTAAATACTTCGAAATTAATGTTGTGCTTTATAAAATTAACTTCTATGAAGGAATATTATGCCTGACGACTTAAGTTTTATTTCATCAACTCCGATTTCACTAGGTAAACGGAGCGAGATACAAACTGAGCCCGGTAGGTATAATACAGGTCAATATTCTGTGTAAACAAAATTAAAAGAGGAATACTCGTATTTGGACGTACACTGCCTATAGTGAAAGAATAAAACAGTATACTCTCCCGGTAAATGTGATGCAGATTCACAATTAAATCCTTTGTTGTTTGTTTGACAGCTAAACCACCATCCAACTGCCGGCACTGGTTATTTAGTTTTTAGCGTCGATATACGCCACAATTTCACTTAAATACCTTAATTATATAAACTTATGACTTAATTGTGCATTTAAAATTAGATTTATACAAAGAATCTGAACTAAATACAATTTTAATTATTTAAATTGCGGAACAGATGATTTTGACATGTCACCCGGGCGCGTTCCGTTTTACGTTATCTTATAGTATCACATCTTTTTCCCTTGCGGGGTAGACAGAGCCCAGATCTTTAAGACCTAAAAGCCACGTTTAGCATGTTAGTGGGCATTAGGTGGAAAATAGAATCAAAGAGTGATGGAACAGATGAGTTATATTACCCTTATAAAGGATGCCCGTTCTTAACGGGTAATATCAACTTAGACCATAATTTAACCACTTCGACGGCACGATTATTTGCCTCAATCAAGTCCTCTATAGTACAGGAAGTAGGAGAGCTAGGGCAATTCATTATATATAGCTATTTTGACTTGAAAAAAGAGAAGAAGTGGTAATATATTAAATCTGTTACATAATTATTCCTGTAACACATATTTGGATTTTTTTAAACATGTTTTGCTCTTGATTGTTATAAAAGTGTAACAGACATAATGTTTTCTGTGACTAACCTGTTATACAACTTCATTTATTTATGTACGTGTTTACACATTTCGTATCTACATAGTTCTCAGGCAACCGTGTTAGCTCATCATCATCATCATCATTTCGAGTAGGTGTCACGGTCAATCGACCATGCACACCCTGGTGTCAGACTTCTTCGGAATCGCCTCTCGACCTCTGACGTGGTTCCTTTAACGTCACCAGATGGCAGCCGGGACCACCGGCTTTACGTGCCTTCCTAAGCACGGAATCATCTTTATTATCAGACAATCAGGTGATTCAAGCCTGCAATGTCCTAACCAAACTGGAAACAACTTAACAAAGTATGCTTCCGGTGGGAATCGAACCCACGACCCCCGGGTCAACAGGCAAACGCCTTAACCACGGACCTCGGAGGTTGTTACCGTGTTAGCTGCTGCATTGTTGTGCCAATGTATACCTTATCGGCTGTAACAGTTATTAACATTTATGAACCAGTATTTTGAATACAGATTGAAAGTGTTACATTTTCTTTCTGTTTTACTTTTAAAACAGAAGTTGAAAATAGTGTTAAAACACTCTATTTGGATACCGGCAAAGTTCCTGCTTAAGAGCCCGCCATATGCCAGGCGGCGTGGCGGTACAAACGCGGATGGTCTAAACGCGTTGGCTACTTTGGATATTTTAGTTTTTTAGGAATAATCAAGGGTTATTCGAAAAAGAAAAACATATGATGGCTGCCTTATCTGTAATGCAATAATAATCAAAAGTTTCAAGGTTAATTTTAATGTATTTGGTGAATAATGTATACCGAGTAAATTAGACGTGATTTGGAGGCAACTTTGCAATTTTTTTCTATCGAGAAAATTTAACGCAATCGTGTTTTTGAGTCATATAGTTACCCGAGTTAGTCCTGAACTTTGCTGCATTTTTATTTCAACTTGAGTATTTAATTATTATTGATATAACAGTCAATCATGCAAAGCAGTGTGAGGTAGTACGGGCCCTTAAGTTAAACCGTATAACACCCGAATCGGTTTATTTTCAAAGAAATTGAAGCAAGCTATAGGTCAAGGATGTTATCCTCAACTGCCTTAAGTGTGTCTAGATAATCTTACAAAATATTTTATGAAACTATATTGTAGGGCCATACGATATTACATAATACAACATTTTAAATATATCTCGTGTTATCACGTAAAATTATCGTACGTAAACCGACTTTATAGACAACCATTTTTTACACATACAGATGTAGGTTTGATTTACTATTTACCCAAATCCATTTTCCTTTTCTTACATTTCCTGCAAAAACTTTCGTAATAATAGAAAAACTTGGGATTATCCCACAGGAAGTCTCGCGACCAAGGTTGCAAGGAAACAAAGCGTCCAACGTTATTTACATACATTTGCATTCCTTTAAACCCTTCCATTTGTTACAAGTAACAGGAATACAATGTACCTATCAAGCTAGTGGTGTTCGCAAATATACTAATTCGTTGCAAATATTATAAAGGTCACCGACATAGCTCAGCGGATTAGCTCTTTGAAGTGGCAGTGGGCGGGGCACATAGCGCGTAGAACCGATGGCCGATGGGGCAGAAGGGTTCTTGAATGGCGACCAGGTATCGGCAAGCGCAGCGTCGAACATCCACCGACCAAATAGTCGGATGACCTGACTAAGGTCGCAGGAAGACGCTGGATGCAGGCCGCTTCCAACCGGTCGTATTGGAAATCCTTGGGGGAGGCCTATGTCCAGCAGTGGACTTCTTGCGGCTGATGTGATGATGATGATGATGTTGCAAATGTTCTCGTGTGGTCTGAGTTCTTTTTTTTTATTTTAGCCTTTGTAGCCCGTTATTATGTCCCACTGCTGGGCAAAGGCCTCCCCTTCCTTTCTCCACTGATACCTATCTAAGGCAGCCTGCTGCCAATTCACCAATAACTTTTCTATCATCATCATTTCGAGTAGGTGACACGGTCAATCGACCATGCACACCCTGGTGTCAGAGTTCTTGGGATCCGCCTCTCGGCCTCTAACGTGGTAGGGACCACGTCAGTAGCCGAGTTAATGACTACCAGATGGCAGCCGAGACCAACGGCTTAACGTGCCTACCGAAGCACGGAATCGTCTTTATTATGATGGATTATGATGGATGTTACATGCCTATTCAAAAGATACCCATTTATTCTACTTTTGAATGTCCTATAGTAGTATTCTAGTACCTTCATTCCCATCCAAAATCCCACAAATTACTATTCTTCCCCAGCTTAAAATGTGTCCAGTAGGCATTAGAGTCGAAAGCACTAGAAACCAAAGAAACCGCACTCGCCAACCCGTCTGTCAAGTGTGAGTAGGACAATAATTATACTTTCAGAAAACGAAAAATCCTTGGGAGCGGCCTTATATTTATTTATTTACTAGCTTTCGCCCGCGGCTCCGCCCGCGTCAATGTCAATCCCTCGGAAACTTTTTCCCGGGATAAAATGTACCCTGTGTCCTTCTCCGTACCCCAGATAACGTGTATGCAAAATTTCATGATGATCGGTTCAGTAGTTACAACGTGAAAGCGTAACAAATAAACAAACTCACTTTCGCATTTATAATATTAGTTAGGATAAAAATAGTGGACTTCTTTCGGCTGAAATGATGATGATGATGAACATTGAAGCTTGATAAATAAATAAATAATAAATAAATATAAACGGACAAATCACACAGATTGAGCTAGCCCCAAAGTAAGTTCGAGACTTGTGTTATGGGATACTAACTCAACGATACTATATTTTATAACAAATACATATATAGATACACATCCAAGACCCAGGCCAATCTGAAAAAGATCATTTTCATCTTGACCTGGCCGGGGATCGAACCCGGTCACTCCGTGTCGCGTCGCAGGCTAGCGTGTTGACCGCTGCGCCACGGAGCTAGTCAATTTGAATTGATGTAAGAAGAAACGTTGCATTTCCAAAAAGTTGTGAGCGTAAACTTCCTTGTACTGCTGCGACTACTAATATTGAGTTGCAAGAATGTTTTTTACTAACGGATACCGAGCCCAGTTTATTTATTTTTCTACAACGTTTCAATGTAGTCTGTATGGCCAGCAATACAGTAACGATGTTTATGTTGACGGCAGCGCGGTATTTTCGGCCATTCGATTGGTGGCATAAAAGTATTATGTGATTTATGTGCCGATTTATTAGACTTTGTTCAATTTACGCCCGATATCGTACTAGAGATTCTGGCAGTAATACAAGGTTGGGATTTGTGGGGTATACAAATATATTTTTTACAAAAAGTATCTATTTTTATGACAATACGGTAATATCACGCCGTTCATAAGGAACGAATTCCGATTATAAAGTGGGGTGATCTTTACAATAGCTAAGCACGAATTTGTAATTTCTGTTGATTGGATCTAATAGATATCGCTTTGCTCTTCTTCAGTGCGAAGACGTAAGTTATATTTTCATACATAATTAGTAAAAAGCATGCTGTAGGATTTCCTTCAATACTCTTCCCCGTACCCGTATCTCGCTGTATCTCAATAATGCTTGTATGCTAAATATGGACTCGCGTAGACAACTACATTTGACAACATTATTGTTCGGAGTTATGAAAAGCAAAATACCAGAGTATTTACACTCAAAACTTATATTTTGACCTTAGACTAAATACCAGATTATGCCGTCCCCCACTACTTATGCATCGTCACAGAACAGCTGTTTGCAGGGGCAGCTTCAAATACCAGGCCACAAAATTTTAGAACAAAATACGACCTCCAATAAGGCTTACTCTGTTAATTTCGAATTTTAAGAAACTTTTCATTGCTAGTATCAGTGCGGATCGGGACATCGGACGCGCGTCTCGATCCACATTCGCCCTGAGGAAGACCTCCGGATGAGGTCGAAACATGTCGGCCAGTAGCTGACTTCGTACGTGAGTAACCCGTTGTTCTATATCTCCCGTTAGTTTTAATCAAAGAAAAATATTAAATGCATTATTAAACCACACGAATCGCATCCTTATCCTTACTAATATTATAAATGCGAAAGTGAGTTTGTTTGTTACGCTTTAACGCCGTAACTACTAAACCGATCATCATGAAATTTTGCATACAAGTTTTCTGGAGTGCGGAGAAGGACATAGGCTACCTTTTATCCCGGGAAAAAGTACTATTCCCGAGGGATCAACATTGACGCGGGCGGAGCCGCGGGCGAAAGCTAGTGTTAACATGATTAACTTATATTAATAGTATATATCCTAATTGTATAAGTTACTACGACAAAGCTACTGTTCTAGCTTCGTCTGTACCAACTGTCCAAACTCAATGTGGGATCCAAACTTGGTTAAATAAGATAGACGATTTAGCACTAACTAGAACAGAGTTAGTGTTTCTGTTTCGGCTCCTTGCTAACCAGTATATCGCATTAAGTAGAATTATTTGAAACTAGCTTTCGATAATAATTCTGCTTGCATTTATCGGCTATCTCGTTTTGCGTTAAAAAGCATTTAGCCACCTATGTTGTCAGAATATACTGTACTACAAGAGACTAGCTTTTAAATATCACATTAGAGTCATCCTCCAACATGCTAAATGTGGCCATAAGGTCTTTCTAGACCTAGGCTCTGCCTACCCCACAAGGGAAAAAGATGTGATACTATGTATGTAGAGTTAAAAACATGTACTCGATAGTTTAGTTTTAAGTTCATATAATGGATCATTCTATCACCGAATAGTGAGAGGCATCTTGAATATAGATCTCAAGCGTGAGAGGAGCCGACTGATGAAGTCTACGCTCCGACCATCTCGGGCCCATATCCAAAACCACGAAATCTTCCGGCTTGAACTCTCCAATCGTTTCGAATGCCTAGACGATTGCGTCTCTGTGGACGAGTTAAACAACGGGTTCGTAGAAGCTGTCCAGGCGGTGGGATCTAAGATTTTTAAGTCCCGTCCCAATCAAAAACCTCAAAAAATCTCTCCTCAGACCCTAGAAATGATGGCTGAGCGGCGATCCATGGCGCTGCAGACCTCCGAAGATGCTGACGCACATCGGCGGCTCAATAGACGAATCCAGAAGTCTCTGCGGCACGACATTCGCTCCTTTAATACCGAGCGTATAAAGGAGGCGATTGAGCAGAACAAAGGCTCCAAAGTCTTTGCAAGAGTGGCGTCTATTGGGCAGAGCCGATTGTCTAAGCTAAAGACGGAGGACGGCAAAGTGGTGTCGACGAAGACCGAGGTACTGAGAGAGATCGAGAGGTTTTACGGGCAGCTCTACACCTCAGTTGTCAAACCCAACGAAGGCCTGGCTAAAGACCCTAGAGCCAAGCTAACCCGACACTATACCGAAGTCATCCCGGACATCAGCCTGTACGAGATTAGGATTGCCCTCAAACAGCTCAAAAGCAACAAGGCACCGGGCGAGGATGGAATCACAACAGAGCTTCTGAAAGCGGGCGGAACGCCGGTACTGAAAGTCCTTCAGAGGCTCTTTAATTCCGTTCTGCTCGAGGGCGTGACACCAGAGGCGTGGAATAGGGGCGTGGTAGTCTTGTTTTTCAAAAAGGGTGACGTTTGTGGACTATGAGAAAGCCTTTGATCCGATCGAAACATGGGCCGTGCTTCAGTCTCTCCAGCGATGTTGCATTGACCACCGGTATATCGAAGTGTTGAAGTGTTTATACAAGAATGTCATAACAAGAATGTCATGTTTATACACTATGTCAGTCCGAGTACAGGAGCAGAGCACGAGGGCTATTCCACTGCAGAGAGGGGTGAGACAGGGAGACGTTATTTCTCCGAAACTGTTCACCACTGCTCTGGAAGATGCCTTCAAACTCGTAGAATGGAAAGGATTTGGCATCAACGTCAATGGGGAGTATATCACTCACCTTTGATTTGCCGATGACATCGTTGTCATGGCGGAATCGCTGGAGGATTTAAGCACCATGCTCAATGACCTCAATGGAGTTTCACAGCAAGTGGGCCTTAAAATGAATATGGACAAAACAAAGGTCTTGTCAAATGTCCATGTTGCGCCGTTACCGGTCGATGTTGGAAACTCCACCCTTGAAGTTGTAGACCAATATGTCTACCTGGGACAGTTGATCCAGGCAGGCAGTTCCAGCTTCAAAGATGAGGTCTTTCGGCGAATCAGACTCGGCTGGGCAGCGTTCGGGAAGCTACGCACTGTCTTTTCGTCTAAGATACCTCAGTGCCTACAGACAAAAGTCTTCAATCAATGTGTGTTACCAGTGATGATATACGGCTCAGAAACGTGGTCCCTTACTATGGGTCTCATAAGAAGGCTCAAGGTCGCTCAAAGAGCAATGGAGAGGGCTATGCTCGGTGTTTTTCTGCGAGACCAAATCAGAAATGAGGAGATCCGTAGAAGAACGAAAGTTACCGACATAGCTCAGCGGATTAGCGAAGCGTCGGACACCCACCTACCAGGTGGTCGGACGACCTGTGCAAGGTCGCAGGGAAACGCTGGATGCAGGCAGCTTCCAACCGGTCATTTTGGAAATCATTGGGAGAGGCCTATGTCCAGCAGTGGACTTCTTGCGGCTGATATGATGATGATGAATAAATATATAAAATAAAATAGCCCAAGTCATCAGAGGACACTTGTTATTTCAGTCGTTCAAATGTGAAATGAAAACTTTCGCCAATTAATATCACAGAATACTAATATTACTGAACCTCGGGACGCAAAAAGGCTGAGGATGCAACCGGGATAGCGCTTATTATGATGATTATGATTAAAATCAGTATTCTTACTTGTCAAATCATCCCTCCATTTACGACATTTCCTTAATCAAGGTAAGATATGAACTGTCTGCTTCAGGTCCTGAAGCAGACTCTAGCTCAATCTGTGTGATTTGTCCGTGTATATTTATTTAACGATTTTGTTTATTTTTAACGTTCACTGTTACCGCAGAGGACTTACCAAAAAGCGATTGAATTTTTTATTTTTATTTTTAGATAAATAGATGGCTATGGAGTTCTTAGCGGAAATTGCGGACTGTATGGTTTTTGTTTTACGATTTACTTCTAGTGATAATGTGAAATCGATGTAATTTTGTGTTGTAAATGCCAATTTTTATGAATAATATGTGGAATAACAAAAAAATTGGTTGTCCATAAAGTCGGTTTACTAATGATAATCTTACGTGATAACGAGGAAAAGAGATAGATGCGTCACAAACCGATCGCTTAGGCCGATCGTGCCTCTCTATCGCTTGTTCTGCGTTCTTGCTTGCACACGGAACGTGACTCTTTTTCGTGCGTGCAGCCGGCGTTCACCGATTAATAAGACGTTATCTTATCAAAAATATATTGTCATGGAGCGGCTGTACAGGGCTCTATGAGATTTACTTATAAGACTGGCAGTTGTCCGCCTTGCTGCATCGTCTATGATCAAACCAGTGGATCCGTGAGAAAATGTTGCCATTCCGTAATTAACAAGAATAAAAAAAATGCAAATTGGCTAAATAAATGAAGCAAAGCGCTAAAGAATTCGCATCCAGGGGCAGTAAAAACATTATAAAAAAATATATATCCATAAAAAGCAAGATCAATGTCAAGTTAGGTCAAGTATGATAAAATTGTATAGTGACTTTTTAAACTAATGCCGTATTTGACCGTTTCTTGCATGCCAACTAGCCAGTAAGCAAAATAGATATTATTTTTTATTTGATATCACCGAAACCCTTTATTATCCTGTTACATACCATTTACTTAGATACATTAATTTTATTATGCTACACGTGAAATTCCCACATAATTCAAGGAATGACATCTGAATAGCAAAATCAACCTTTTGGAGCATCAGATACTCAATACCGGCTATCAATATCCCTTATCGCTAAAGGCATAAAGTTCAGAATGGAATAAATAGCCAATGACGAGGGACATAAAGCAGGGTTGCCAGTTGTCACTTTATATGGCCTCTAAAACCGAGTGACCCTAAATTATCATAAGACCGAAAGTTATAAACCGAGCTCGATCGGGACACCCTTGAGATGGATTTGGTTACGCTGTTATAGGTATATATCGAAATGATGGGTTTTTAATAGGCATTACCTATAAAATTGGCGTCTTTTTTTCGCTTGCGAAGAAGCGTAACTCTCATACAACTAATGATTAAATATCAGTACCATTTACGCAAACAAACTTAAATCACAACGAAAAACTTACCCACTCAAAGACGAAGCTAGTTTGCATGAATGGCCGCGTCAAGGTCATGGGGCGGTGTCAACATATCTATGAACGCTATGGTGTCAACATAGCATAGATAGGCAGGCTAGCAGTCGCAAAAAATATTTTACTCACCAATGATAACTTTCCTGCACCACTTTACTACCCAAGAAGTCATTTTTTTCTTAATTCTTTAAGATTTCATACGTGCAACCAGCGTTCATCGATTTATAAAACGTTATCACGTCATAAATCACAAATTTATGATGTAACGCACATAAAAATAGATTGTGATGAATTGCATTCGGTTAAAAATAAAGAGCCGCAAATTAAATTGATATGTTTGTACATTTCACGTCACCCACGCGTTTGTTCTATATTTAGATAAGTAAATATTTATAAAACTAATGATAAACTTGTTCGTCGCTGAAGGCCAACATTTCTTCGTAGTTATTTTAGTTACGGGACAAAAGCGGGACGCTGTTGGTCCCCGATAAGAAACTCTTTGAGAAACAAGTAAATAATAGAATTTTCGTGATCTACTTATACGGACCTAATTAGCTACTGTCGAAGTGGACTTGTCATAATCTATACATACATGATACTATCACTTCTTTTTCTATGCGGAGGGGGGAGAGGGTATGAAGGGCCTAGATTTTTAAGATTTTTCTTGTCTCCTAGACTGGTCTAGGAGTCAAGAAAAATGGAAGAAATAATCTACCATACTAATATTAAAAGACGAAAGATTTGATTTGTTCATAATAGATAAATTCACACAAATATGATCCGATTGTTAAAATTATTTCACCTATTAGAAGCTAAGCTACATTACCAGTGAGTATAAGAGATAATTTTGTACATCTCTGTTCGTCCACGCGTTCGCTCTATATTTTGATAAGTAAATATTTATAAAACTAATGATAAACTTGTTCGTCGCTGAAGGCCAACATTTCTTCGTAGTTATTCTGGTTACGGGACAAAAGCGGGACGCTGTCGGCCCCCGATAAGAAACTCAATTTACCATGGAATACTCAAGAGACAAGTAAATAATTGAATTTTCGTGATCTATTTTATATGGACCTAGTTAGCTTCTGTCTAAGTGCATTTTGTTAATCATCAAACATACATACATGATATTTTATATATTTTTTTCATGACTATACATTTTTATTTTTAATCAATATACCTACAAAGTGTATCGAATTGTGTATGACTGATGGCGCGGCATGGCGCACATGTAACACCGAAAGGCAGTTCCGAAGAACTCGACAGCTCCGTGGCGCAGTGGTTAACACGCCAGCCTGCGACTTGGAGTGTTCGATCCCCGGCCAGGTCAAGATGGAAAATGATCTTTTTCAGATTGGCCTGGGTCTTGGATGTTTATCTATATATGTATTTGTTATAAAATATAGTATCGTTGAGTTAGTATCCCATAACACAAGTCTCGAACTTACCTTGGGGCTAGCTCAATCTGTGTGATTTGTCCGTATATATTTATTTATATATATATTTAACTCTGATACCAGGGTGTGCATGGTCGATTGACCGTGACACCTACACGAAATGATGATGCTGCCATTAGTCTGGAACAAACATACACTATCCGTGCCTCCATTGTACATCAATGACAATAACCGTGTTTCTAGAATGGGGGCCACTTATATTTTAAAGTACGAGTACGCAAGTATAGTGAAGGCACTCCCGAAGGTTTCTTCGGAACCGCCTCTTGGCCTCTGACGTGGTTCCTTTAACGACTATCAGGTGTTAGCCGGGACCAATGGCTTAACATGCCTTCCGAAGCACGGAATCATATTCATTATCAGACAATCAGGTGATTCAAGCCTTCTTCTTCTTCATCAGGTCTTTTTTAGTCTCCACTGCAGGAACATGACCCTCTCTGTACAACTGGAGCCATACTTGGCCAGAGCTGTCAGAGGGCTTGGCCTACACTCTCCATGCTGGCCAGACAGTTGGAGAGGTCTCATAGATTCAAGCCTGCAATATCCTAACCAAATTGGAAACAACTAAACAAAGTATGCTTCCCGTGGGAATCGAACCCACGACCCCTGGGTCTATAGGCAAACGCCTTAACCACTGGACCACGGAGGCAGTTACCATATATCATACATACTAATGGTAGCTACTAACAAAGACGCAAAAAAACGATAAAGGTGTCAATTACAGTTCGCAGCTTGCGGGTCAGTTGAAAGGGCTTAAACCGTCCCATTATTTGTGATGTGGAGTCTCCTAAACTAGATCTTCATTGGAAATTCCTACGAGGGTTCACCTCAGATTTATTGTGTTCCCAGACCCAGCGGTTCGTTTTTAATAGACGCCCAATTTACTAAAGGGTTAGTAAACTTTAGCTTTGTTTTTATGTTCATACTAGCAGCCCGGCCCGGCTTTGCACGGGTAAATTTAGATATTTCACAAAAAAATTAAAAGCGCTTTCGATGTTTTCATATGGATCCCTCACGTTTTTTGTATTTTTTTGCTCATTTTTTAAATGATAATTGAGGGCAAACAAGCGAGTGGGTCACCCGATGGTAAGTAATTACCGCTGCCCATTGACAACTGCAACCAGGGTGTGACAGGAGCGTTACCGGCTTTTTAAGGAGTTGGGGGAAAGACAGTCTCTCCCCACATCCACAAATTCCTATCCTTCCTTAGCCTAAAAATGCTTCTGATGGGTAGCAGCGCCAGAAGCACTAGAACCCAAAGAAACTGCACTGGTTGGCCAGCCAAGCAGCAAGCCCCTGCCAAGCATGGTGAGTATGGCAATATCCTCCCATGGAACGAAGAATCTTTGGAAGAGGCCTTTGTCCAGCAGTGGACTTCTTATGCCTGAAATGATTATGACGATGAAAATTTGACCTAAAAACATACACTGCACGTTGATTAGAAAGTAATTACTTCGGTTTGTTTGTTTTTCGTTCGTGTAAGTGGCCAACACTGGTGTCAGATTATTCATGCTGCCTAAAGGCATCTGACATAGCTTCACGACTGCTATCAACGATGACAGCCAATGGCTTAACGTGCCTTCCGAAGCACGGAGGAGCTCGAGACCCATCCCAGTCTGGGAATGATAGTTTTCAATGATATAGAGAACTGTAAGAAAAAAAGGTAAAAAACGAAAAAAAACATTTGACCTACCATATATATTCATCCAGCTGATCGACGACTATGTATGGGAAACAATTTTTGCAATCAGTTTTTTTATTGCAATTCTGTATTCCATTAGGGATTCTGATTCTGAGATTCCAATATAGCTAGGAGGTTCAAAATCACGTTGATTTATGTATTTTTAACATGTACTATACAGGAAATTGAAATTGACTTCATTAGCAAACTTGAACTTCATTAGAAACAGGATAATGAAATTGAATTCATTAGCAAACTTTTAAGGAGTGATCCAGACCACGAATCTGAACAACTTTCACTATCCAACTCCAAAATTGCAAAAAAAAATCAGCTGTACCATAGATTTTGGCCAAGTAAATATTCCACTTTTGTATAAAAGAGCCGATAATTTTTTCACGATGTCGAAGTTGGTCCTATACTGAAAGTTGTTCAGATTCGTGGTCTAAGTCACCCCTTAAACGTATGCTAATGAATTAAATTTCACCCTGTATTTTATGAAAACCTGTTTCTTCTAATATTATCTGCTTTCACGGGTCTGGAAGAGATTTCGTATGAAATAAGCATCTTTGTCCTTGTTATTTCTAGTTTCAGATTTTCCTGTATATTTTTCCGTGTACATAAACTGTTAAGTACATAAAATGTCTTGTTTGCACAACTTTTTATTTCCGATACTGGTTATGTTTATACAAAGATGTTTATAAAACAAATTCTGTTCTTTCGAGCTCTTATTTATAATTTACACAAGGTAAGAATAAACAAAAAGGGAATAAATAACTCTGGTTCGATAGTGTACCGACTTTTATGATCTTGCTGTTGTGGTGTAGTAATAACTAAACCCAGAATAAAATGTCTACAAATATTTTTTTATATAAAAAACCGACTTTAATCACACTACTGAGCCGATTGTGATGAAATTTAAATGGGACAATTTTAAAAGCATACGTTTGTAAAATAAAAGAATTTTCAAAATCATTTCTTAAATGACGGAGCTCTGTAGTAACAAACATTAAAGAATACATACAAACACCGAATTGATAACCTCTTTTTTCAAAGTCGGTTAAGTGGTCTTGTAAATAAAGTTTATGAAATAGACGAGTTAGACTAAACTATACCTAAAGTTTAATGTTTAATTAATTTGACTATTTGGCGACATTTATCGTAACGGTTACAATTACAATTTAAAAAAACCTTAAATATAAAAAAATTAAAACTAAAGTGAATGTTTAATTTTACTAATTAATTTACAACAAAAATAGAAAAAAAACAATCGCTAAAACTAAACCTACTAAAAAAGACCTAAATTAGTGACAAAGTAATCATAAACATATATCGTGACTAAAACTACGTAGAAAGAAAAAATAAAAAGAGAATAAAAGTATAAAGCTAATCGAATAGCCCGCCGTACCTAGAGAGCCAGGCTTGAAATGTGCCCATCACAGCAACCGCGTTGCCACGCTGAATGGCCAGTGAAATGTGTTGAGACAGGTACGCTCCAGAGCGGGGGTCACAACCATTGTCTCGGAAGCATCGTCCTAGCTCTCTGACAAAGTAAAATTTATTAGATTAAATCAACATCTCGTCTACACAGTCAGAAATTAATTAGATTAAATCAACATCTCGTCTACACATACAGGTGTCTCATTGAACTGGGTCAGTGGATGTTTAAACTATAAGAAATCGAAAAAATGATCAAAGAAACCAAAACACAAATTTTTGAAACTAATATTTTTGATATTATGACGCCTCATAAATTGATGAACGCCAGCTGTACGCACGCAAAAGTGTTATGTGACACTGACTGCACGTTGAAAGTATTTAAGTCGGTTTGTTCAAGCTGCGTAAAGGCATCTGACATAGCTTCACGACTGCCATCAACGATGACAGCCGGGACCAACAGCTTCAGCCTTCCGGAGCACGAAGGACCTCGAGATATTTTTTCTTTAACATTAATTTTATTTATGATTTCAAACAGTTATTTCATACCTTGAAGCATATGCATATAAAAAGCGATAAAAAGTCTCAAATTCTCATATGTTTACACCAAGACACATCCCACCTCGTTTGAAAAGTATAATAATGATCAAAATTTTAAAATAAGCCAAATGCAAAAAAAAAAACTTATAATTTAAGGTAACCAAACACAGCTAAGAACCATCGCAAGAAAACTGGCTTTCAAATGAAAAAAACGCATTGAAATAGGTCCATCGGTTTGAGAGCTACGATGCCACAGACAGACACACATACACAGAGAGTACTGTCAAACTTATGACACCCTTCTTTTTGCGGGGTTTAAAAACTTGTTATCAATCATTTCTATTGTAATATTGCGCTCTATATTTTATCTATGGTTTATCTCATACACATGAGAAATAAATAGGTGAGGATAGTAATGTGCCGGAGAGAAGTTCTCTGTTCTCATGAATACCTTTTCATGGAAATTTGCGGGAAGTTTCCAATAATTCTCGAGCATTTCTCAGTAATTCCCGCACTTGAGAGAAAGAAGAAGAAATTCTCGGGATAAATTTCCGACTCGTTCTCACCGTTTTCGAAAATTTCGAGCATGGTACAACACTATGACGAACATCACATGAAAACAATAAAAGTGGAAACAAAACAGTAAGCTCCTTGAAAAAGTTTACAAGAGATATGCCTCGTTTACACCGTGCGAGTCCGTGCGTCATAGTCTGCAATTAGGAAAGTAACTTGGCCGTTTGCCTAGTGAAGTTTCTTAGCCTATAATAATAAAATTCGATTATTTACCTCGCGACGTGACATGTAGTATTTTTGTAAGTGTGTATATTGAGTTTTTATTTTCCTTGTTTTTTTTTAAATTGGTTTTCTGTAAAGTCGATTTACTGGCGATAATTTTACGTTATAACGGCGGAATAGTATTATAACTTTATTTATTTAACTACATACAGCGTGTTATTGTCTCGGCCCATAAGGCAAAATATGAGATTTGCTGCTCTCTAAAGGCTTTTGCCATTGATTCTCAGATTGGCCCTTCAGGCTTGCATGCACGTGTTAGAAATGAAACCAATGAAAGAATAGGAATATCATTTATTTTATATTTCTCTATTCAAAACTTCTCTTATTATTTCTTTTAAATCAAAGCTAAATTTACCAGAGTTTCAAAACAACCACTGTCCAGGAAGAAACTCCCAAGAAACCTGTTAAACAGTGTCGGTTGCCTACTCGCCGTAAGGGCTTTTATTTGTACAATCACATTTTAATTATTACCTTTGAATACACAAGAAATTATTACAAAAGTTATTATGTACACACAAATTAGTCACCATTACACATCCAATAAATACCATCTAAGATTTTTCGATAATAGAATATTTTGATATTTCTGTTACTATGTTGTAGTAATAACTGTGGAGTTATTACTACAACATAGTAACAGAAATATCAAAATATTCTATTATCGAAATGAATTAAAACAAAGACAAATAAAATACTTAACTCAACTGTTCTCAGTCACTGCACCATCAAGACTGACTTACAATTGCGAATCACTGCTTATATAAGCTGCTTCACCCGCCATCTTGGGTGTTGTCGTCGTCATCGTAAATCGATTCAGTAACCAACATTTAATTAATCAATTACAATAAGTTAAAAGTATTGCCACAAATGTTTTAAGGTAAGTATTAATTATGTTTACAAGAAATATTAGATGATATTCATAAATAGAATAGATTAAGTAAACCGGAAGTGATACCAGATTTAAAAGGTAACTGATCGAAATGATCAGTAAATATTATAATCTATCACACGCATACGCGGCCCATCAGGCAATATGAGAGTTTGCTGTCTCTCCAAGCCTTGCGCACACAGGCAACGCCCAAAGCCGAGGTCCGTCCCTCCTAGGGGCCCTTTGGTGATGTTGCCTATAAAGGTTGAGGGCACTCTGCCCTCGCCTCAAACGCCCGGTGAAGTAGCGAAAGCTCACTTGGAGCTAGCTACATAGTCATTTAAAAAAAAAAAAGAAAAAAAAAGCGTGTTATTACAGACTAAACCTAATGCAACTACGCTGCAACATAATAGATAGTTAGATTATATAAGAGATAGTTGCGTCACAAATCGAACGCTTAGGCCAATCGTACCTCTCTACCGCTTTTTCCGCGGTCAAGCGAGAACCCGGAACGTGACACTTTTTCATGCGTGCAGACGGCGTTCATCTATTTATAAGACGCTATCAGGTCAAAAAATTACACTAGAGTAAGCTTCTATCGTACTGAGAAACAAATAATAGTTTTTTAAGTCACTCGCACCGTGAGAAATAGACTCGAGTATTGCGTATTCGAACCACGACTGCAAAGTCTGTTACTGGCTTGTAACTTTGCGTAAACAATGATAAGTAACGTAAGTATTATTTCCTTGTAACTTACTTGATTCCTACAGTTTCCAATACTCTTATCGACTTTTCGAGGAGTGAGGAAATAACAAGAAGATATCGTCCTAACTCAGATGTTGCTTATGTTTTGTGCAATGAAATGAAAATGAAATTAGTGAAAAGGTAATGTTTTGTACACATTACGGCGTATATGTGACACGCGCATCCTGGGAGGCTAGCGAGATTGCTGAAAAAGATTTAATCTTGGACCCGACCCAGAAAGCAGGTTTTGATGCTTAACGAGCACTAGACTTATATAGACTTATAGACTTATTTATTTATTTAGGTACTCCAACATTGATTACAAAGACATTATTAATGACAGTGAAATCCTAGTTCTAATGTAAGCACTAATTACAGGTATACACAACATTCTTAACTAAAAAGATACTACCAGTCCAACTATCCCTTAACAAATTTCAGCACTTTATTTTTAAAAGAGTGGATACTATCTGAAAATATGTCCAAGTCTGGAATGTTTCGGTTCAAAAGATTATATTAGTTACACATTCTGTTTATGACTTACTACAATTAGCAAATTTGCAAGATGCAAACTGTGAGTAAACATACCCAGGCGCATCTTTTTAATATTTTTTATACTTATTGTCTTTAATAAGTACAACAATTAATAAAAAATTACATGTGTTTCTCTTAATAAATTAAGAAATAAAATATGGTGAAATTTTTTCATGCGGGCGGGACTGTGGTTTAATTAAATCGATTCCGGATGGGATACAGACGGTCCAACCACCATGTCCGTAAATGGGGTTAAGGACTCCAAAGTGTGCCTGTTAGACAGCAGACCGAACTTTGTGGCATATTGCCGAAGAGTGCCCACCACTTCGTCGTTTCCCTAACTGCCTCCGTGGTCCAGTGGTTAAGGCGTGTGCCTGTAGACTCGGGGGTTCGATTCTCACGGGAAGCATACTTAGTTTAGTTGTTTCCAGTTTGGTAAGAACATTGCAGGCTTGAATCACCTGATTGTCTGATAATAAAAGATGATTCCGTGCTTCGGTAAGCAGGTTAAGCCGTTGGTCCCGGCTATCATCTGATAGTCGTTAAAGGACGTCAGAGGCCGAGAGTCGGTTCCGAATAACTCTAACACCAGGTTGTGCATGGTCGATTGACTGTGTCACCTGCAATAAAGACGAAAAGACTACTTAATTCATACTAGATAAATTAACAAGCCATGAATCTTTATTATCTTATATCTCTGCCAAAATGAAAATCTCTTGCCCGAGATCTTTGTTCCTTAATAAGATATTTTCCAGTTCATTGGCCAGTGACAGAGCTTTACTCGTAACTACATGTTTAATATACTTTGGTCCTTATTAGAACCGGTGTAGACTTTCTCTCTTAGCCTTAGATAGATTAAATCAGTCAGTGGATTTTTCATACATACATATGCATGTATGTATGAAAAATCACGTATCACGTCTTTTTCCCCTACAGGGTAGACAAAACCCGGATCTTTAAGTCCTAAAAGCCGCGTTTAGCATGTTGGTGGGCGTGAGGCGGAATACGGAATCAAAATTGTGATGGGTTGTTAGCTGCATCGCCTAGTTACATGGTATCTCAGACTTTCACCTATTCCCTCGATCGGCTTTTACGATCTGCGAAGAGTAGAAGCTGGTTACGTTTTTTCTTTTCTACCAGACCATAGGCATAGATATTTTAGAAGGATTTTTCATACCCTGGCCTGATATACATTATGGAAAGAACCCTATCCGATCCTTGAAAGGGTGATTATGCGAATTTAGCCGCATGCCAATAAAACAATTATGCCTAAAAACTATTATGCTGAAACCTGTATACCTTACTAGCTTTCGACCGCGGCTCCGCCCGCGTCAATGTCGATCCCTCGGGAATAGTACTTTTTCCCGGGATAAAAGGTAGCCTATGTCCTTCTCCGTACTCCAGAGAACTTGTATGCAAAATTTCATGATGATCGGTTCAGTAGTTACGGCGTGAAAGCGTAACAAACAAACAAACAAACAAACAAACAAACAAACAAACAAACAAACAAACAAACTCACTTTCGCATTTATAATATTAGTAAGGATGAGTAAGGCATACGACAAAACAAATTAAGCAAAAAAAGGAGTCCATACAAGAAGTGGGGCAGCTAGGGCAATCCATAAGATGGGCATCGTTAAATCGTTTCATACATATATAGTATATATATATGCAAAATCGAAATATGTACTACTAGCGTTTCGGAACGACTACTGGTGAGAAGCATACGCCGAAAGAAACTCAATCCAAACTTTGTCCCTACGTGCCTGAAGGGCTCTGACTACATTACTTAAATGAAAAATGGTATCTAATGTAAACCATTTTTCATAGTATTAATTAATTTGTTTCAATTAATCAATCAATTAGCCTATTGCAGTCCACTGCTGGACCTAGGCCTCCCCAAGGGTACGCCATTAATTTGTTATATATGAAATAAATTTATATACTTCCACGCATTTTTTCAATTTTATAATCATCAATTCAATAACTTTATTGCATATTCTATGCATTTTTCTTTTACATGTTATTGAGAAACGATCACACGTTAGGTTTAGGAGCTCTTACAAATACCGCTTTAGGCTAGTCTCGGTCAATATTACGCCGATTTGTTAATGATAAGGACGGCAAACGAGCAAGCAGTTCACCTGACGGTAAGTTATCTCCGCTGTCCATAGACAACTGCAACACCAGGGCGTGACAGAAGCGTTGCCGGCCTTACAAGGAGTTGGGGGGAAGGAAATGGGGAGGAAGGTGGATGGATGGGCCTCCAGCTCTCTCACTCACCGAAGGATAAAAGCGATAAAGAGTGTGGTACTTCTCTGGACGAGCCGGCCTATTCATGATATTAGCAGAAATAAATTTTGCCGGTAGCATGGCTCTACCATGATAAGGTATTAACATTTAAGCTACCAAACCATATTCCCCTAAACATTTTCCCACTCGCGTGACAAGGTAACCGCACGCCCAATCAAATAAACGTGGCTTTATATCATGTCAAAATAAACTTACACAAATTAAGGAAAGGCACAAATGCGACATAACTATTCCGGAACCATTTTCGTGCTAATGTTTATTTAAAAAACAGCCTCCTTGGCGCAGTGGTTAACACGCCAGACTGCAACAGGATGAATTCCGGTTTCAATTTCCAGTGCTGGAAAACGTGTACTTCATTTTGACAGGTTATTTGCATTTCCGGTGATACCCTAGAAGAGTTGGCATCACAAACAAATAAACAAATTAAATACCTATTTGGCTTATTTTAACGAATAGGCTACTTTTGATGTTATACAATTTGGAATGGACTCCCTCCCGAGGTTTTCCCTGTGTGATATAACTTGGAGTCCTTCAAAGGCGTGTTTACAGGTATCTTAAGAGTCGGCAACGCATCAGCACCGCCTCTGGTGTTGCAGATGTCCATGGGCGACGGTGACTACTTTCGATCAGGTGGCTCGTCTGCTCGTTTGCCGTCAAATATACATAAAAAAAAGTAAAACAAGTGTTATGAGTACATTCTTAATATGAGATAGCATAAAATTTGCCATCGCACATTGTATCCAAAGGTATGTTTTATCATATTTTCTAGTAACTTTGTTCAGATACAGAAAAACAAATCATGTTGACGGGTTATAGTTAGATTTTTGGGACTATCATATTTTGTACCAATGCTGAGATTACTGACATGTTTATCACCTATTTTGTCATAGTGTAGTCATGTTTTTAGCTGGGAACATTAGGAATAATACAAGTTATTCTTCTGTACATGCGTTTATGTTGTAAATCGACCCGTTTTCGAGCTGACTGTACTCGCTCATGTGCATATCGTGTCAAGTCGAATTGCGCTGGTACTCTCGACTGTAGTGGCACGACAGTGATGTACCGGTATATCGATACAAAAAACGCTTAATACACATAACATAATACATAAAACACCTCAGCACTTCGCACCTTCGTCTTTCACACCTAAAATAAACACTCGATCTGACCGGGGATCGAACCCAAAAAAGGCTAACTTTTAGAATGATATTACTTTTTCCAAAGTAAAGAAGGCTAATAAAGCGGTTAAAACGCTTACACGAGGGAATTAAGATAAAAGATTGTTGAGGGGCAGCACTTATTTTGATGGCACATCGTTTTGGATTACAGCGTTCCACTCACTTGAAGATTAATCGAACCGTGAAAATATTGTGTAAACGAGCGATTTTCATATCTCTGATGGGCTGTCTCTATATTTTAGTGCGGGTTTAGTATTAAACTGTCTATCTTCGTATACTTGGTTGATTATTTGTTTCTGTATGCTTTGTTAATCCTAATCTTAAGTAATACTAGCTGTTGCCCGCGGCTCCGCCCGCGTTAATGTCGTTCCCTTGGGAACAGTAGAAATGATAAAAATTCCATACTAACCCCTCCCCCTCTGCTTTTTCCCCTTAAGGGGGAATTTAATACATTTCACCTGCATAGATCTTTAGCCCTTAAGGAGGGGATTGTGCCCATTTCACCTACACAGATATTTTTTTATTGTAATGGAGAACTTCTTATTGCCATATTTCTAAGTAAATAAAAAAATCCATACAAACTTTACCCCACCTATTTTACCCCTTCAAGGAAAAATTTCGTCCATTTTAACTACACAGATCTTTTTAATTGTAATGTAAACATATATACTTATTTTTTACTTCTATGTCCAGAAATGAGAAAAATTCCATACTAACTTTACTCCCCTATTTTATCACTTCAGACGAAAATTTCGTCGGTTTTACCTACATACATCTTTTTAATTGTAATCCAGATCGTCCAGACATGAGAAAATGTCCATACAAACTTAAAAGTTTCATACTAACTTTGCATCCTCGTTATAAGGGATGATTTTTGAGAAAAATATTTTATTCGTGTTTCATACCTTTCAGTAAAGAACCTTCATGCTGAATTTCATTCGAATTACTTCAAAAACGACAAAGTATCATACTAACTTTGCAACCCGTTTTACCCCCTTAGGAGAAGAATTTCCAAAAATCCTTTCTTAGCGCTCCCCTACGTTATAAAAGGAACCCCTGTGGAAAATTTCAAGTTCCTAACCCTTAAAGTTTACGCCCTGTGTTGATATGTCAGTCAGTCAGTCAGCTTCTCCTTTTTTTTAGTATGGATTACTATGGATAGGTATAATGCTGTCGTAAAATGATGATGAATTGACTTTGGATTTTAAGTTTCTTATGTCACTTATTATTTTATTTTATTTTTGCTATATGTTTGCAGGCAAACTCATGCCTTGAGTTCATTCAAATGACGATAACTTTTTTTTAATGAACTGATTTTGATGAAACAAACTTTAAATGTTTTGCTGAGTTAAAACAAAGCAATTGGTGAAAGTTTGAAGTAAATCGGTTCAGTATTTTCGGAGATAATCGTGATCATACATACAGACAGACAGACAGACCGACAGACAGACAGACAGACAGACAGACAAGAGAATCGAAAAAAATTTTTTTGCTTTCTATTATTCTTTTTAAGTGTCCCTCTATCCATTTCAGTCAAAAATTCTAAATGTACAGACAAAATATTTTTACTGTTTTATTATATGTATAGAAGATTATAAATTGCGAAAGTGAGTTTTTTTGTTAGTTTGTTACGCTTTCACGCTGTAACTGTTGAACCGATCATCATTAAATTTTGCATACACCTTATCTGGGGTACTAAGAAGGACATAGGGTATACCCTATGTCGTTCTCCGTACCGGGAAAACGTACCGTTCCCGAGGGTCCCCCGCCTCAATGTCGATACATTGACGCAGGCGGAGCCGCGGGCGAAAGCTAGTTAAATATATACAAAGGTAGGCGGAGTGGAATAGGACCACTCCTAGTCTTCCCATGGATGTCGTAAGATGCGACTTAGGAAATACAAGCTAAACAAAGCTCATAAACATCAATAAGACCTCTCCGCCCCGTCTGGTCAGCGTGGAGAGTGTAGGCCAAGTCCTCTGGCTGCTCTGGCCAATTATGGGTCTAGTAGTACAGAAAGGATCGTGCTCCTGTAGTGGAGACTAAAAATGACCTGATGATGATGAAACATCAAAAAGATCTCTTCAACCCGTCTGGCCAGCGAGGAGAGTGTAGGCCAAATCCTCTGTCTGCTTCTGCTCTGGTCAAATATATCTCAGGTAGTACAGAGAGAGTCATGCTCCTGCAGTGAAGACCTGATGATGATGATGATGAAATAAAGCTGTGTCTGAAGTAAATGTAAATGAAATTTTTTCAAGTTACAAGTAACTCTGCACGCTTGTTCAACTCAAGAGAGTTCGATAGTAATGCATTGTAAATCCACATCACTAGCGCCCATTTGCTTTGGATTCAATTCGCTCGGACAACATTGATCGCACTTCAAACAATATGTCGACGGCTATAACCATATTCTTAGAATATGGTAAATTAGTTTTCGTACAAAAATTCATAGTTCATATTTGATCAATGCATTAGTTTTTACAAAATATATCGAAATTAGGCTAAGAGATAATATTACACGAAAAATATTTCACATATGAAGTGGACCGTATGTATGTGGATATAAGGTGGATTCCATACAAGATATGGATAACGTATATACTAAATTTGATCTAAAACATTATCTACATCTAAAAACTGGCCAAGTGCGAGTCGGACTCGCACATGAAGGGTTCCGTACCGTTATCTATAAAAACGGCAAAAAATGTCTGTTGTATGTAAGCCCAGCCTTTAAGGGCCCGTACTACCTCACACTGCTTTGCATGATTGACTGTTATATCAATAATAATTAAATACTCAAGTTGAAATAAAAATGCAGCAAAGTTCAGGACTAACTCTGGTAACTATATGACTCAAAAACACGATTGTGTAAAATTTTCTCGATAGAAAAAAATTGCAAAGTTGCCTCCAAATCACGTCTAATTTACTCGGTATATAGCATTATTCACCAAATACATTAAAATTAACCTTGAAACTTTTGATTATTATTCCATTACAGATAAGGCAGCCATCATATGTTTTTCTTTTTCGAATAACCCTTGAATATTCCTAAAAAACGAAAATATCCAAAGTAGCTAACGCGTTTAGACCATCCGCGTTTGTATCGCCACGCCGCCTGGCATATGGCGGGCTCTTAATATTAATTTAATTTTCATTTAATTATTTATTTTTAAAGTGAATTATATAACTAAATCTTCTGTGACTATTTTAAGCGTCTACCTGTTGCCGTTATCAATATCGAACAAAAACAAGCAAAAAAAATCTCGTTTGTTGTATCGGAGCTCCCTCAAATTTTACAATTTATTTTATTCTACTTTTTAGTATTTGTTGTTATAGCGGCAACAGAAATACATTATTTGTGAAAATTTCAACTGTCTAACTATCACGGTTCATGAGATACAGCCTGATGACAGACCTGACACACGTACTGACAGACAGAAGGACAGCGGAGCGATATTAGTAGGGTCCCTTTTTACCCTTTGGGTACGGAGCCCTAAAAATGAGTTACTTACAATTTGAACAAAAATATATGTGCTGGAATAGTCAGTATCAAGCTTATCTCAAGTGATTGCTAAAACACATGAAATGAATTATTGTATACCTAATTCATTTCATGCGTGTTTTATTAAGGTATCTTAATAGTAACAATTGACCATACTTAAAATTTCAAAGAAATTGAGCAGTATTCTTTCCGTATTGATCCGACTGCTCTTTTTTTTTAACTTGGGTTTTTGAGACGAACCTTAACTGTCGAAATACGTCCAGTCGTTTAGAAGATACGAGGTAATATATACTTTACAAACATACAAGATACGCGCGAAACGTATTACCTTCTTGGCAGTCTAGTAAAAAGAAAATTGAATAAGAAAGAGCAAATAAAATTTATTGGTTACTGTCTCTCGAAAAGGTAATTTAGATACTGAAACAACCAAAAGTTGAACTTTATTACGTAACAGTTGATATTTATTACTTATCTAACAGTTACCAATCTTCACTTGGGCAAGCCTGTCTCTCTCCCCGTGTAGGTAACTAGGTATCAAAAACATACCTATGCGCGGCGACAGGCCAAATGGCCTATGTACTGACTTCAACGAATTTTGAATCGTATGTTCAGGGCTTTAACTTTAAATTTGACTAGCTCCGTGGCGCAGCGGTCAACACGCCTGCCTGCGACACGGAGTGACCGGGTTCGATCCCCGGCCAGGTCAAGATGGAAAATGATCTTTTTCAGATTGGCCTGGGTCTTGGATGTTTATCTATATATGTAATTTGTTATAAAATATAGTATCGTTGAGTTAGTATCCCATAACACAAGTCTTGAACTTACTTTGGGGCTAGCTCAATCTGTGTGATTTGTCCGTATATATTTATTTATTAAAAAAAAAAAAAAAAAAAAAAAAAAAACTATAAAATTGGCTTGCTGTAGGTATCTAAAATAAAAGGTGCTTCGTTCTGACGCAAGCTAAATTTCACCGTATCTCTAACTACATTGAGTTGATATTACTTTGAATATTTTTATAAGTGTTTTATTTTGCGTGAATGCTATTTTGATATACTATTTCTTAATTATTTTATTTCTTCGTTTAATTAGAGTATATCAAAATAGCACTGTGAATGCAAAAAACACTTTAAAAATATTGCATGGCTTCCTCCATATTAGTTGATTTTCAAATTCATTGTAAAATGAGTTGAATCAAATACCTCACTTGTAAAAGTTGGGTAGTTGTGTTAGGTGACGTAAGCCTTAATACGTATAAGGAGAATGGGTTATGGTGGAGAATTCGGCGCCGAGATTGAATAATGTGGTAGCTCAGGTGGCAGAGCGTAGGTCGTACATAGACCTAGGTCGATGGTTCTAGGCCCGCCCGCATGAAATTTTTCACCATATTTTATTTCATAATTTATTAGGAGTATTTCTTTAAATACCTTTTCAGAGTGCGTCTTCTGCACGTAAGTCATCATCATCATCATTTCGAGTAGGTGACACGGTCAATCGACCATGCACACCCTGGTGTCAGAGATTTTCGGAATCGCCTCTCGGCCTCTGACGTGGTTCCGTTAACGACTACCAGATGGCAGCCGGGACCAACGGCTTGACGTGCCTTCCGAAGCACGGAATCATCTTTATTATCAGACAATCAGGTGATTCAAGCCTGCAATGTCTTAACCAAACTGGAAACAACTAAACAAAGTAACATTTGTACGTAAGTACGTTGGCACCTTAAAAAAACGAATCTATGTTTTCTTAAAAAAGCCGGCAATTCTCTTGTCACATACCGGGTGTTGCAGTTATCTATGGGCATCGGTGATCGCTTGCTTACCATCAGGTGACCCACTTGCTCATTTGCCGTCCTACGTCATAAAAAAAGTACTCGTACTTATTCTGTGGTCTCTTTACGACATTTCCATCTTGGCACGATTCCACCCCTAGTATTTTTATGGCGTTAGACTATAGGAATTGCGATTTATGTATTTTTTGTTTCTCGTAACTTATGTGTTAGGGTTTTGTCGATGTTATGATGTGGAAAGAAACGCTAACAGTTACTTTATTTGTCAGGAATGATGGTATGGTTTGCCATTGCCTCCTCTATTTCATGTTATAGGATACTAGCTCAACTATACTATATTCTATAACAAATTCATAGAATCTTTTTTTCGCGTCGTTTTTCGTATATTTGTCTAGGTTTTTTTGGATTTGGTATTAGGATAATTAATGTATTGGGATACTACTCGCTTGGATGAAATGGTTAAAAGAAAGTAACAGCTCGGGAGGCCAGGCGCACGTACCCGATGCCGACCGACCTGCAACTGCATTACACCGCTGATCATTATTCGCTGTTTTTTTTTTTTAATAACCTGTTCTGTCCCACTGCTGGGCAAAGGTCTCTCCCATCTCCTTCCATTTATCTCGATCCTGAGCCATATCTGCCCAGTCATGCCGAAAGGCGTCGAGATCATCCCGCCATCTTTTCCTTGGCCTGCCCCTTCGACGACGACCATCCTCAGGTATCCAAGAACCAGAACTTTATTAGCCCATTTGTCTAGCAACATTCTACTGACATGACCCGCCCATCAAATCATCTTAACATCTTAGCAGCTTTGTGTCCCACATCGGCGATACCTGTCATTGAGCGAAGTGTACCATTCGGGACTCCATAATATCAAAAATATATATTTGATAGCAGAAAGAAGGAACCCTTCAAAATATCTAAAGAATGAATCACCTAAAGAAGTTGTACACGTCTTGAACTTAAACTTGACCCGGATATGTTTTTGTTTACGCTACAGTACAATGACTGGAGAAATATTTCAGAGCAACCAGATCGTAGTTTATATAAGTATAAGACTTTCTTTAGCACCGTGTATTTCTGTAATTGTTATTCTCTCAGTGATTTACAGTACTAGGAATAGGATGGATGGATTAGACTGATTTTACAGTGACGCGTTTGAACAGCGCCGTCTAGACGCGCACGCTTGCAATTACCACTAAATAGTAGTCTCCTTTCATAGTCACGCGATTGAAACGCCGCTCGAAAAACGCGCGTCACCGCCGGGCAGCGCTGCCGAAGCGTGCGCTCAATAATCAAATTGTAATGTCTTACGACGTTGCTGTTGCACTATTTTCATAGAAAATAAACAACAAATTCTGTTATTATTATGTGTCACAACTGTACTGTACGAGCTTACCTCGCACATTTGGGCGACCCATGGCCTACATCATGTAGGTCACGAGTCGGCTCTTTTTATACTATAATAAGAATCAAATCTAATAACAAATTGAGATACTATCGAACAGTAGCCAAGTTACTATCGCTGGATAGTAACTTGGATTGGCTTTCTCTCGATGGCAGCCCAGCAGCGACTGCCGCTGGGCAGTCGCTGCTGGGCTGCCATCGAGAGAGGATCCGTCACACCCTGTTATCAACATGTAACATCGAGAGAAATAAACTACTTTCTAAGTGACGACGGGATCTTGTGTCTCCAAACCAACATCTACAACCTACAATCAATATCCCGTCATGTACGGTGTATAGCTAACCCATGGCCTGCACTATACATATACATTACAACGAAATGCACGATACTAAAACTCGTTTCACAGCGCACGCCAGTCAACGCGCGCTGTTGAAACGCGCTAATCAACGGCGCGTCTCGCCGGCGCCACTTTGAAATCAGCCTTATCGAATATATGTTTTTGGCAACGACCATTCAGTAATTTAAAGATATTTCTCGACAGATTAAAAAAGAAGGGGTTCTTAATTCGACCTGATGTTTTATTTTTTACTAGCTGTTGCCCACGGCTCCGCCCGCGTTAGTGTCGATCCCTCGGGAACAGGAGAATTTCCCGGAATCAAACATACCCTATGTCCTTTCCGGGGCCTCAAACTACCTCCGTACCAAATTTAATCCTAATCAGTTCAATGGTTGAAGCGTAAAAAGAAGACTATACATACATTCATAGTATCACGTCTTTTTTCCTTACGGGGTAGACAGAGCCTAGGTCTATAAGACCTGAAGGCCACGTTTAGCATGTAATTTTCCTATGTCACTTATAATATATAAGTAAGTGCTATATATTTGCAGGCAAGGCAAACTCATGGCTTAAATTCATTCAAATGACGATAACTTTTTTTTTAACTAACCGATTTTTATGAAACAAACTTTAAATGTTAATCTGAGTTAAAATAAAGCAATTGGTGAAAGTTTGAAGTAAATCGGTTCAGTATTTTCGGAGATAATCGTGATCATACATACAGACAGACAGACAGACAGACAGACAGACAAAAAATTCTAAAAAAAATTTTTTGCTTTCTATTATTCTTTGTAAGTGTCCCTCTATCCATTTGAGTCAAAAATTCTAAATGTACAGACAAAATATTTTTACTGTTTTATTATATGTATAGATTGTATGTTTGTTACGCTATAATTCCATCATTTAAGAGAGTACCTATTCTCCTAAATTGTTTCACATTAAGTTTAATCACAATTAATAAATAAATAATAAATATATAGGGACAAATCACACAGATTGTTAGCGACGTGTCAAAAATTGATAACAATTAATTTTAGATTAGAACTAGGTTTCCTATTCGATTGAATTAGTAATAAGTACTTATATTAGGGCTAAATTTCCTATTAGTTTAAATTAGTGCTTGTATAAATGCTAGGTTTCCTAAGTTAGTGCTTGTAAGAAAGACTTAAGTCTTCTATTTTGTCTAAATTAATAGTTATAGAGCTTATTGTATTAGAGAAGTAGCGAATAATAGGGTAGGGTATCGAAGCAATACCTTAACGAAAACCTATGAAGGTTTTTTGTAAATAACTTTATTATTTATTGGTCTTTTTTGATGAAACAAATTGTAAAATGTAAAGAAATTGTTACTCTATGAGTAAAAAATAAGTCTCATGTTAAAACTAAATGCCAACATACTGAAAAAGGGAAAAAACAGTTACTTTTTCTTAGAAAGAGATAGAGCTATAAGATAAAAAGAGATGTATAGAAAACAGTAACGTGTGCAAAAGTCCAAAGTCCAATTAGTGCCGTGTGCCATTTCTCGGCTTTCTTATTGGAAGAAATTCCCAGTCAAAATCATATAAATAAAACGATGCTCAGTATGACGGCATTCAGTTCACTACCAGCAGTCCAGCAGTATTAGTAAGAAGAATAAAGGAACAATCAAGAAGTAATAGTGCTTTTAATATCAAGAAGTCTTGAAGCAAGAAATCCCTGCTGGGAAAAGGCCTCCAGTACTAGGCATCCCTCGTCTAGCCTGCTGGCCCGACCCCTCTCTTCATACAGTCCTACTAGGCAGTACGGACGCTTCCAGGCAGAAATTCTGCTCCACCGACGCCGCTACCGCCAACGCCGCCGACGCCGCCGACGCCACTACCTACCAAGCTGCTACCCGGCGGCCGACGCTCCGCTACCTAGCCGCTACCCGGTGACCGCTGCACTCTGCTGTAACGTTACCTACTGCCAGCCCCCGAGAAACATTATCAGTGGTCCTTCGAGCCGGATCCAGGAAAAGAGGGATGCCAACCACCAGGTCAACCTCCGCCACAGCAGGGAAATCAAAATCAACTGAATGGAGCACCACTACGCCGGCAAATACTGAGACTACTGAGACAGAAATCTCTACAAGGTCGACGCTAACGAGAAGAACGCCGCCACCCTCCGGTGCCACCATGGAAGATCGCCCTGCCGCCCAAGCTGAGAAGGGGGTTGCCACACATACTATACCCCCTGCGCTCTCCGCGTTCCTAGAGAGGGAGCAAATGGCGCCGCAAACTAGTACTGCTGGACTCGAAGGCGAACCGCACACGCCTCAAACGACAACACGGATGATACAGCAACACGACGAGTTGCTGTCACGCATCACCGAGACACAGAAGCGTCGCAGTCAAGAAAAGTTACAGTCTGCTGTTCCACCCTCAACGGAACCCAGACAAAGCGTGAGGCCTGCGGAAATGAAGACAAGGAAACTGAATCCCGACACACGGTCGGTACGCTCTTCGAAGAGGGTTACATTAGAAGCCAAGATGCAACTCGCAAGAAGAGAATTAGAAGTAGCCGAAGCTAAATCGAAAATTGCACAAGCAGAATTAGAATTGCTACAGTTGGATTCCGACGATGAAGACTTCTGTCATGAAGAACAAACCCAAGCACACGTCGAGCAATGGTTGGATCAATCAAATATCATGCAAGAAAGAAGACTTCCATATCAAGAAGAAAAGAAAAGCGACATCCAAGAATTGGCTCGCGTCATCACGAAGCTATCAGAAAAATCCTCTGAACATAGCCTATCAAAACACATGATAGAGCTACCTAACTTCAACGGTGCCAGCGACGAATGGTTAGCCTTCAAGAGGTCATTTGAAGACACTGCACACGCCTTCACAGACACGCAGAATTTAGCGCGTCTAAGAAGATCACTTCAAGGGAAAGCAAGAGAAGCAGTCAAAAGTCTTCTATTTACTGCTGCAACACCACAAGAAGTTATGAAGGGATTAGAAGCACGCTTCGGTAGACCTGGAGCCATAGCCTTGGCCGAATTAGAGAAGCTGAAGAATATGTCGAAAATACAAGAAACACCAAACGATATTTGCACGTTCGCCAGCCACGTCAAGAATTCTGTAGCAACAATCAAGGCGCTTGGGAAGGATCAATACCTGAGCTCGCCAGAAACAATGAAGGTGCTGATAGAAAAGATGCCAGCAAACATGAGATATAGGTGGTTTATGTATCATCACAGCCACCAAGAAGAGAAGAAACCAGAACTTCTACTCATCAAAGACTTTTTGGAAATAGAAGCTGAAATATGCGGTGACTTCGCTCCACCTGAAGTGTCTTGGGAGAACAAACGAAGCACACCAAAGGGAGTCCATACAATAAGAGAAAAGGGACATGCTCAGCAACAAGCCAAGAAGTGTCCAGAATGTCAAGAAGAACATTGGGTCTACGAATGCAAGAAGTTCAAAGATGCAAGTATTGACGAGAAATGGGAAATAGCAAAGAAATCAAGACTTTGTTTCAAGTGTCTTCGTTTCCGACACTCGAGACAGGTATGCAGAGCTCCAGCATGCAAGAAGTGTTCGAGGTGGCATCATACAAACCTCCACTCCGATACACCTCCATTGACAACGAAGCCACAAGAGAAAACATCAAGTTGCAATGTACTACACGATGAGAAACCAACGGAAGAAATAATCACTTCAGTACATACAACAAGTGATGGAAGAGCTTACTTAAAGATGATTCCCGTAAACCTGTACGGGCCAAAAGGATCAAACCGAGTGCTAGCATTATTAGATGAAGGATCCACAATATCACTACTAGACTCTTCTGTGGCAAAGAAAATTGGAGCAGAAGGAGCGATCGAGCCTATCACCATAGAAACTGTTGGTGGAAAGGGATTCAAAAATACAGACTCCCAGAAGATTGAAATAAAGATTAAAGGGGTTCACAGCAGAAACAAGCAAGCAATAGAAGTCAGAACAATCGACAACTTGAAGTTATCAAAGCAAGAAGTCGACGATGAACTCTTAAAAAGATGTGATCACCTCCAGAAATTGAAAAATCAGCTCATCTATCAGAAAGAAGAACCACGGCTATTAATTGGACAAGACAATTGGGCTCTCATCGTCACAAGAAGACTCAAGAAAGGGAAGAAATCCGAACCTGTGGCTTCACTCACTAGCCTAGGTTGGGTTCTTCATGGATGTGACACCAGTTCAAATACACCAATCAAGTTTGTCAACCACAGCCGCTTGATAGAAGATAATACAGAAGCAATGGTACGACAATACTTCGATATAGAATCAATCGGAGTAAAACCAAACCGCCCGAGTAACGATGCTGACAAAAAGGCAATAGAAATCCTGGAGAAAACAACAAGAAGATTGCCTGACGGAAAATTTGAATCAGGCTTATTATGGAGAAACGAGCGAGAAACACTCCCAAACAATTACGGTCAAGCCTTTCGACGCTTGGTAAACATAGAGAAGAAATTAGATAAAGATGAGAACCTGAAGATAGCCTACGAAGAGCAAATAAACAATTTGATAAAAAACAGCTACGCAGAAAAGGCTCCATCCACTATCACACCTGGCAAGACATTCTACTTACCTCATTTTGCTGTAATACATCCGGTCAAGAAGAAGGCAAGAATAGTACTTGATGCAGCTGCGAAGTATGAAGGAAAAAGCCTCAACGATGCCTTGTTACCAGGACCAGACCTACTCCAATCTCTATTCGGAGTACTGATAAGATTCAGAGAAGGACCTATTGCTGTAGTAGCAGACATCAAGGAAATGTTTCTCCGTATCCAAATCCGAGAAACTGACAGAGACTGTCTACGATTTTTATGGCGAGGAAGCGAACGAAAGGGAAAACCACAAGAATACCGTATGAAGTCAGTTATATTTGGAGCGACGTCATCACCATCAACTGCAATCTATGTTATGAACAAAAATGCTGAAGACTTCAAAGAAGAATATCCAGCTGCAGTAAAAGCCATCAAGAAGAACCATTATATGGACGATTATTTGCAGAGCTTCACCACTATAGGAGAAGCCCGAGAAACATCAAGTGAAGTACAGTATATTCACTCTAAAGCTGGATTTCATTTGAGAGGATGGGGAAGCAACAAACCTGAAATATTAGAAAGCTTGCAGAATCAACCACAAGAAGATATAAAAGATTTCTCGCCAGAAGAGAAAACTCTCGGTCTCAGATGGCTCATCAAAGAAGATGCACTGGCGTTCAACGTTGGTTTTCGCAACACATCGCCAGAACTTCTCAGTGGAGAAACCACACCTACCAAGCGAGAAATAGCTAGTGCTGTTATGTCTACGTTTGATCCAATGGGTTTCGCCACACCTATTCTCATTCAAGGAAAGAAACTTATTCAAGATATATGGCGAACGAAGATTGATTGGGATGAGAAAATTCTACCCGAACAAGAAACTTTGTGGCTTAAGTATGTGAAAGAAGTGTCTACATTGGCAGATTTGAAGATTCCAAGATGCTTATCTCCATATCAAAAGAAAGGACAGCTTCACACCTTCACAGATGCAAGTGAAGAAGCTTATGCCGCTGTAGTCTACTGGAGAACTGAAGAACCTCACATTCACATATCATTGGTTGCCGGTAAAGCACAAGTATCTCCAACGAAACCAATTTCGATTCCAAGGTTGGAACTTCAAGCTGCATTATTGGGAAGCAGATTAGCAACTTCAGTAGAAAAGGAATTTGATTTAGAAGTGACTAATAAGACGTTCTGGACAGACTCAAGCACCGTGCTTCAATGGCTAAAGGCAGATCCTCGGAAATTCAAAACCTTTGTGGCTCATCGTCTTGCAGAAATTGAAGAACTGACAAATCAACAAGATTGGCGTTGGGTTCCCACCAAAGACAACCCAGCCGATGATGCTACTCGAGGAACACCTAAAGAATTCAGCAAAAATGCGAGATGGTTTAAAGGTCCTACCTTTTTATACGAAGATGAACAGAAATGGCCTACTAAACGTTTCGATACCAGAGCTATTGAAAGAGGAGAAGAAAAGAACATTCAAATTGTCACTTCAATCTCAAAAACTTCACTGAATACACCAGATCCGGAACGTTTCTCAAGCTGGTCACGATTACTCAGGAGCTCAGCTCGTGTGTTCCAATTCATCGACTTGTTAAAAGAAGGATTACAAAGAAAACAAGTCCATGCAATCAAAGAAAAGGATTGGAAACCACATAAGCCTACTGCCATAAAGAAGCTTAACATTGCGCTTCCTCCTACTAAACCCGAGAAACCGTTCAAGCTACTTAGAGAAGAACACATCAACAAAGCGAAGAAAGAATTATTTAAGTTGAGTCAATTAGAAAGTTTCCCAAGAGATATATATTGTTTGAAGAACAATAAGCAGTTAGAAAATACGAGCAAACTCAAAAAGATCGACGTCTATATCGATGAAAACGATATTTTAAAACTAAGAACAAGAACTAAGAAGATTTGTATTGAAGAACAAAATCAAAATCCAATAATATTAGATGGGAAACAAAAAGTCAGTCGACTCATCATCGAGTATTATCACAAGAAATTTTTTCATGGCAATACAGAAACTGTGATAAATGAGATTAGACAGAAATATTGGATTTTGAGTCTTAGAACTACAACTCGAGGAATAATACATCGTTGCCAGTGGTGTAGGGTACATAAAAACGTACCTCAAATACCACCTATAGGAGATCATCCAGTGGAACGTCTGCAGCATCATCAACACCCCTTCACCTGCTCAGCTGTCGATTACTTCGGTCCAATGCAAGTAACTATTGGACGCAGAACAGAAAAGCGTTGGGGAGCACTCTTCACCTGCCTTACAACAAGAGCAGTTCATCTCGAATTGTCCAATTCTCTCAGTACTAGCTCTATGATCATGGCCTTGCGTCGAATGGCAGCCAGAAGAGGAACACCCAAAGTCATCTATAGTGACAATGGAACGAATTTCGTTGGAGCCCACCGAGAATTGGAAGAAGCGGCAGCTCAAGAAGGCATCAAATGGAAGTTCATACCAGCTGGAAGCCCAAGTATGGGGGGAGCCTGGGAGCGGATGGTGAGGACTGTTAAAACAGCATTAATGGTCGTATTACAATCACGTTCACCGCCCGAAGAAGTTCTTCACACGCTACTAGTGGAAGTGGAACATATAGTGAATTCTCGTCCACTCACACATATCAGTATGGACCCCAACGACGAAGAAAGTCTAACTCCAAATCACTTTCTTCTTGGGAGATCTTGTGGAGCCGCTATACCAGGAGAATTTGTAGACAGAGATCTCATCGGCAAGGCGAATTGGAGGACAGCGCAACGACTAACGGACCATTTCTGGCAAAGATGGATTAAAGAATATTTACCCATCTTAAAACCCAGAAATATGCATGGAAAACCAACCACGGACCCTCGAGTTGGAGACATCGTCCTTATTATGGATGCATCATTACCTCGTAACACATGGCCACGAGGAGAAGTACAGCAGGTGTATCCAGGACCAGATGGACGAGTAAGGATATTGGACGTGAGGACACCAGGAGGGATACTACGCCGATCGACTCGCAGAATCATCACCCTGGTACTAGCAGCCACGCCGCAACCTCAAGATGGAGAGCTTCGCACTGCGGGGGAGACTGTTAGCGACGTGTCAAAAATTGATAACAATTAATTTTAGATTAGAACTAGGTTTCCTATTCGATTGAATTAGTAATAAGTACTTATATTAGGGCTAAATTTCCTATTAGTTTAAATTAGTGCTTGTATAAATGCTAGGTTTCCTAAGTTAGTGCTTGTAAGAAAGACTTAAGTCTTCTATTTTGTCTAAATTAATAGTTATAGAGCTTATTGTATTAGAGAAGTAGCGAATAATAGGGTAGGGTATCGAAGCAATACCTTAACGAAAACCTATGAAGGTTTTTTGTAAATAACTTTATTATTTATTGGTCTTTTTTGATGAAACAAATTGTAAAATGTAAAGAAATTGTTACTCTATGAGTAAAAAATAAGTCTCATGTTAAAACTAAATGCCAACATACTGAAAAAGGGAAAAAACAGTTACTTTTTCTTAGAAAGAGATAGAGCTATAAGATAAAAAGAGATGTATAGAAAACAGTAACGTGTGCAAAAGTCCAAAGTCCAATTAGTGCCGTGTGCCATTTCTCGGCTTTCTTATTGGAAGAAATTCCCAGTCAAAATCATATAAATAAAACGATGCTCAGTATGACGGCATTCAGTTCACTACCAGCAGTCCAGCAGTATTAGTAAGAAGAATAAAGGAACAATCAAGAAGTAATAGTGCTTTTAATATCAAGAAGTCTTGAAGCAAGAAATCCCTGCTGGGAAAAGGCCTCCAGTACTAGGCATCCCTCGTCTAGCCTGCTGGCCCGACCCCTCTCTTCATACAGTCCTACTAGGCAGTACGGACGCTTCCAGGCAGAAATTCTGCTCCACCGACGCCGCTACCGCCAACGCCGCCGACGCCGCCGACGCCACTACCTACCAAGCTGCTACCCGGCGGCCGACGCTCCGCTACCTAGCCGCTACCCGGTGACCGCTGCACTCTGCTGTAACGTTACCTACTGCCAGCCCCCGAGAAACATTATCACAGATTGAGCTAGCCCCAAGGTAAGTTCGAGACTTGTGTTATGGGATACTAACTCAACGATACTATATTTTATAATAAATACATATATAGATAAACATCCAAGACCCAGGCCAATCTGAAAAAGATCATTTTCCATCTTGACCTGGCCGGGGATCGAACCCGGGCACTCCGTGTCGCAGGCTGGCGTGTTGACCGCTGCGCCACGGAGCTGTCAAATTGGTTCAGAAGTTTGATTGCGATCGGTTTTTTCATCTAAAATATTAACAATTATATAATACACACTCACACACACACACAGCAAAATAAATTTAATTTGCTGTGTGTGTGTGAGTCCAATCTTAAAACGTAGATTACTTAGCACTAATTTCTAATGTTCGATATTGTTTTGGTTTTCTTGTGTGATCAACAATGGTGTCAGATTTACCAAGCTACCTAAAGGCATCTTGCTGCATCACATAGCCTGAACGACTGCAATCAATAATGACATCAGCCAATAACAGCTTAACGTGCCTTCCGACGCACGAAGAAGCTCGAGCCATCACTGTGGGCACTGTGCCCAGGGTTGTTTATCTCATTCATGGACACTGGGCCAGACACAATAGATATAATAATAGAAGTCTACAGTCGGGATGTCCCGGGTAGTTTTAACATGTGTTAGCGCTCATTATGCTCATGATGTCTGGGCTACCGGCCCCTCAAATCGAAACTAAGTGATAATAACGTTTTTTTTCATGCGTGAGCATATAATCATCATCATCAGGTCTTTTTAGTCTCCACTGCAGGAGCATGACCCTCTCTGTACTACCGGAGATACCATACTTGGCCAGAGCAGACAGATAATTTGGCCTACACTCTCCTCGCTGGCCAGACGGGTTGGAGAGGTCTCATTGATGTTTATGAGCTTTGTTTAGCTTGTATTTTCTAAGTCGCCTATTACGACCTCCATGGGAAGACTAGGAGTGGTCATATTCTACTCTGCCGGAAACCACACGGCTACGTGAGCATATATAATATGTAAATCCAAAAGCAAATGAAGATTTTACGAGGGATTTGATAAAATGTATCGCATGCACTTTGATAAAAAGTTTACACAGTTTTATTTCCATTTGTTATCAGCGTTACTACTATATTGTACACTTATCACTAATCCAGGAGTTATATGAATATCCTTATCGCCTAAATGCATGACCGTATTAAAAAGTGGTGATAAAAATAATGCATCATATAAATAAAATAACTATTAATATAAATAAAATAAGAGTAAGAAATTGGATATTTATATATGTTCACTAATGAGGGCACTTCATTAGTGAACATAAATATCCAATTTCTTACTCCATATAATATAGTCCCCAAATACAATCTAATACATTGCATGACCGTATTAAAAAGTTGTGATAAAAATAATGCATCATATAAATAAAATACCTATAAATATAAGTAGTTACATATAGACAAAATATACATAGTGAAATTTTGATCGTCTTGGACCCTTAGCGGGATGACTAAGACCATCAATATGAACAACTTTTTCTATTGGATCAATGCTAAGAAATAAAAAAAAATTCGTCATTTTCATACAAAAGAGTTCCGCCGCCCGGCCAGTTTGTATGAGAATGTCGATTTTTTTTTACTTTCCAGCATTGTTCCCATTGGAAAAGTTATTCATATTGATGGTCTGAGTCACCCTTTTAAGGGTCCAAAACGATCAAAATTTCACCATGTATATTTTGTCTATATGTAACTACTTATATTTATAGGTATTTTATTTATATGATGCATTATTTTTATCACAACTTTTTAATACGGTCATGCAATGTATTAGATTGTATTTGGGGACTATATTATATGGAGTAAGAAATTGGATATTTATGTTCACTAATGAAGTGCCCTCATTAGTGAACATAAATAAATATCCAATTTCTTACATCCGGTGGGGAAGCGTACAGGAATAATATGGAATATAAATTTGAAAAGTTCAAAATTTGCTAACAAAAGATTGTGTGATTGTTTAAAAAAAATTAAAGCACGATCGTTGTTCTGAGCACTTTATATCTATTTCTATCACGGTTCTAGCAATAATAATGTTTTAAATCAATATGACAGTCGATATTGATTTAAAACATTACTATTGCATCTAGAACCAGGGTCACAGTCAAACAGAGTTTATGCGAACTTCAGCTTATACACGGTGAAATTTTGATCGTTCTGGACCCTTAAAGGGATGATTCAGCCCGTTGATATAAACAACTTTTCCTATGGTACCAATGCTAGGAACTCAAATTTTTTTTTGACGTTCCCATGCAAATAGACCGGGCGGCCGAAATTTTTTGTATGGAACTGCCCACTTTTTTTTTGAGTTCCCAGAATTGGTCCCATAGGAAAAGTTATTCATATCGATGGGCTGAATCACCCCTTTAAGGGTCCAGAACGATCAAAATTTCACCGTATATATGAAAATTCATCAGTAAAAACGAGTTCACTCATATAATTTCACACACAAGCACACACGAGGCATTCTGATGCCAGGCTCTACCACATGATGAGATGACATATCATCAATCACTGCACGGAGAACAATAAGGAACTTGAAAAGCCGAATGAAACTGCTTCTATTCAGTCTAAAATTGATGTCAAGGGAAAAATTTGATAAAAGAATTAGATCCTAACTAATAATATTCAGATATAGACAATTATATTCAGATGTCATAAACAGAGTGATGTTATGGAGTGAAACTAATAATCTACATTTTAATGCTTCAAAATGTGTTACCATTACGTTCACCCGAGCGCATAAACCCATTTCCCACGAGTATCAAATTGGAGAAATGAAGTTGAAAAGGGTGTCCGAAGTAAAAGACTTGGGGGTTAAATTCAACACACATTTGCAGTTTCGAGATCACATCGTCAGTGTTTGTAAGAAAGCATTCAGGAATCTAGGGTTTATACTTCGCAGGTCCCATGGTTTTAGTAATGAGAAAGCCATCATTGCTCTTTACAATGCGTTGGTCAGAAGCAACCTTGAAAGCAATGCAGTCATTTGGGCTCCACATGAAACTAAATATAGCCTCATGTTGGAGCGCATTCAAAACAAGTTCATTAGGCACTTATATTATAAGAAATATGCGGTATTCCCTTTTTACCCGTTAATGTACCCTACTTTATTTATATTGGGTATGGTGGGGTACAATAAGTTGCAGGTTCGTAGGGAATTGAATCTTGTGTCCTACATATTTAAGCTGCTTAGAGGAAAGCTTCACAACAGTGAGGTGTTACGGTACGTGAGCCTAAATGTCCCTGATCGATACATGTGGCGCCGCCGCCGGCCTCCGCTGCTGGCCGCGCCGCGCGGGCGCACCAACTTGCTCAACAAGGCGCCGCTGGCGCGAGCACTGCACGTTCTCAATCAAGTAGCTGAAAGAATTGATCTATTTTCCTGTTCTCTGAGTGAATTCACTAGGATGGCCTTATTTATTAAAAGTTATCCTTACTAATATTATAAATGCGAAAGTGAGTTTGTTTGTTTGTTACACTTTCACGCCGTAACTACTGAACCGATCATCATGAAATTTTGCATAGAAGTTCTCTGGAGTACGGAGATGGACATAGGCTACCTTTTATCCCGGGAAAAAGTACTATTCCCGAGGGATTGACATTGACGCGGGCGGAGCCGCGGGCGAAAGCTAGTAATTAATAGTTAGATAATAGTTACATTACTGTATTAGGTTAAGACCTGTACAAATAATGTAAAAGCAGTAAATAAATAAATAAAAATATAAAAATAAAATATAAATGCGAAAGTAAGTTTGTTTTCTTTGTTACGCTTTCACGCCGTAACTACTAAACCGAACATCATGAAATTTTGCATACAAGTTTTCTGGAGTACGGAGAAGGACATAGGCTACCTTTTACCCCGGATTTTTTTTTTTTTCAAATAATATTATTACACCTAACGTTTCGGAAACTTAACAGTTCTTTGTTCATGTTCGCAGGAAGACTAATATGACATTTGTCTATTATGGTAGGTACTAATGTCAATTTAGTCTCAAGAAAGGGTTTTATAGACCTTTTCTTGAGAAGGACACTGGGTTCTAGCACCCGCGCTGACTTAGCACTGGCAGGCAATGAAAAATAATGTGGACTTCGATGTAGTGTTATTTGTACATGGTAAACAATAAACGTAGTCTTTGTGGCGATTTTAATAATATTTATGTATTCACTACCTTTCGACCGCAGCTCCGCCAGCGTCAATGTCGATCTCTTGGGAATAGTACTTTTTCCCGGGATAAAAGGTTATGTCCTTCTCCGTACTCCAGAGAACATGTATGCAAAATTATATGATGATCGGTTCAGTAGTTACGGCATGAAAGCGTAACAAACAAACAAACAAACAAACTCACTTTCGCATTTATAATATTAGTAAGGATAAAGATATTGTGCCTTGGTACGGAACCCCTTATCGAATCCAACTCGCTCTTATCTGGTGTTATTTCTCTGCGATGGCAAGGTACAGTCAGCCAACGAGATACCTGACTCCGCCATCTACTTATATCTTGAATTTTCTCTTAAATTAAAAATAATATAAACACAAAAATGTAAGTTCAGAAAGTTTTACTTAAAATCTTTCTGAAAATATATTTTCATATTAATATTCTTTTTATGGCGGGGTCAGGTATCGTTGGCTGACTGTACAATCAACTTACCTCACATTTTTTTAGTAAGCCACTTTCACCCAGTTTTTCAGTGCTGAAATGACTTCATAACTGTAAAATAAATATTTACGTTCATATTTTATTCACTGCCCGCCTCGGAACGGGCTTTTGTTTACTCGTTATTATTGGCGCGGAGCGGATAATGACGGAACCATTCCTGCTTCTGACGGGATGACGTGATCTTGCTTCTTTCATGCACAATTTTAGTTGCTTCATAAAAAGTACATATTGACGTCTATTGACCTATGTTAAACTAACTGTACCTTAACTAACTAACGCGCTGTGGTATCCGGCAGAGTAGAATAGGACCACTCCAAGTCTTCTCGTGGATGTTGTAGAAGGCGACTAGGGAAATACAAGCTAATCAAAGCTTATAAACATCTGAGAGACCTCTCCACCCTGTCTGGCCAGTGTGGAGAGTGTAGGCAAAGTCTTCTGGCTGCTCTAGCCAAGTATGGCTCTAGTAGTACAGAGAGGGTCGTGCTCCTACAGTGGAGACTAAATAGACCTGATGATGATACTGTCTGTGCCGCGCGTACATTTGTATGGGGGCCACGTATATGATAGCTGGAGAAAAAAATTAAATAGCCTATCCTGTGTTTTGTATGTCTTAATGTTTATCTACTAATTTTCATGAAATTCAGTTAATTTGTTTAAGAGTTATGGAGTAACATACCTACATATACACATACATACAGAAAAACATCAAAAATTCGTCAATTTAGTTTCTATATCATGTATAGAGCTTATAAACACGATATCTCTGTAATCAAAGTAACTTACTCCATAAACAACTGTTCAGGGTAGGGGTTCGGTTATCGATGAAAACACCGCCTGGGGTAAACGTATACGTATATTTAATTGTCCAAAACACACAGATTTTAGGTGGCCTTAGTCTAGCACGTTTATATAAAAAATCGCGGCGCAGTATGGTGTCACTTCCAAGGACATTAACGACAGACTGATTGGGCGCGGCCCGTTGGTCGCGCGGCGGTTGGTCAGTGACAACACACTACCTCACAATATTGAAAAATAAAAATATCAAATTAACAAAGGAATTAGGGGTCAGTGAGCGCGTCGCCTACATTCCCCACCCCAGTGCGAAACTAGCACTCCTACTCCAGCGGGATACGAGCGACGCGCGCCGCGGATCGCTTCAGCGTGCCCGACTTGGTGCGCACTTCGACCACTCTTACACGACCGTCTGCTCCTGGAAAGACTTCCTGGATAATACCCTTTGGCCAGACGTTACGAGCTGCTCCTGGGTCCACAAGTAACACCAAATCACCAACCTTCAGTGGCACCTGCTCTTCGTTCCATTTTCGACGGGGAATAAGATCTGGTAGTACTTCTTTCAGCCATCGCTTCCAGAACATATCTGCTAACTGCTGTGACTTCCGCCATTGTTTCCGCAGGTACAAGTCGCTGTCATCAAACTTGCCTAATGTTGGCATGCTAGAAGCAGTTCCTAGGAGGAAATGATTTGGCGTTAGTGCCTCTTCACTATTTGGTTCCACAGAAACATGAGATAGCGGGCGGCTATTGATGATGTTCTCAACTTCTGCCAGAAGTGTACTCAGAACTTCATCTTTTGGGGCACGTTCCTTCAGGATTACTCGAAGGGAGGTCTTGATGCTTCTGATGAGCCGTTCCCAAGCCCCACCCCAGTGAGGGCTTACCGGTGGAATGAAAGTCCATTCAGCGGCGTTGTTAGCAGCCTCATTCCTTAGTGCCTCACTGTCGAGTTCAAGCAACGACCTCTTGAGCTCAGTGTCAGCTCCCCTTAAGTTGGTGCCGTTGTCTGACATAATGTGGCGTGGCCAGCCACGCCGCGATGCCATACGACGAAGCGCCATGATCATTGCATCAGTGGTTATAGAATGTACTAATTCTATATGAACTGCTCGTACAGTGAGGCAGGTGAATATCACGCCATATCGTTTTTCACGCCTACGTCCAACTGTGACCTCCATAGGACCGAAAAGATCCACGCCACAAAAAGTATAAGGACGCTGGTGATGCGCCATCCTTGCTGCAGGTAAGTCTCCCATCCTGGGTATCTGTGGTTTAGCCTTTCTTATCCTACAGAACATACACCGTGACACTACGTACTTAACTGTAGGTCTAATTTTTATTAACCAATATTTTGTTTTCAGGTAGTTGACGACGGTCTCAAGGTTCCCGTGTGCAGCCTTCTCGTGATGGTGCTTCGCTATCAGCCGGGCGACCTGATGCTTGCCATCTAATATGATTGGCGTTTTAGTTTCAGATGCCACCTCGCGCACTGCACCGATGCGGCCACTACATCGCAGGACTCCGTGTTCGTCGAGCATAGGCGATAAGGTAAGTAGCTTACTGGAGCGTTCTATGCTTTTACCTGTTTTTATTGCTGATATTTCCGCAGCAAAACTCTCCATTTGAGCTTGTTTTATTAATAACATTTCAGCTGACGCCATCTCCATCAAAATAGTGCGAGTCTTCTTTCTACATCTGTCTATAAACCGTAGTACCAATGCTGTTGATCTGACTAGCCTCAACCAGGAAGAAAATCGACTGGTATCCGGCACAGGTAAGCTCGGTAAGTCCATTTCCTTTTGAATAATGTTGACGCATTCCATATCGCTGCCATTTTTATAAGTAATGACGTCTGTTGGCCAACTCGCCAGTGGTTCAAAAAGAAATGATGGGCCCAATAACCATTCTTGGTTAAACACTGTGACGTCATAATTTTCCCTAGTGCCGACATCAGCAATATTTAATTTGGTAGGCACGTACCTCCACTCCGCAGGCTTCGTCAAATCGTCTATTTCGCCTAGCCGGGTCGCTACGAACGTCTTATAATTGCGCGCGTCATTTTTAATCCAGTGCAATACCGTAGTCGAGTCGCACCAGAAGTATCTCTGGTTGATTTTTAATTTGTGTTCTCGACATATAGTATCCGCCAACCTAGCTGCATAAAGTGCCCCTTGAAGCTCCAACTTAGGAATGGTAGCAGTACTGGTAGCAGTATCTGAAACGCATAACTTTACGGGCGCGACACGGCCTTTGCTCGCTACAAATGCAATACGTACGATACCGTTATTTATCCAGCGAAAATAAGCAACCGCGCACATCGCCTTCGATGATGCATCGCAAAATACATGTAAATCTAAGTTGCTATAATAGAACTTATTGAACAAGACCGGCGTCGTAGCAAAGGGCAACGTCGTAGCGCTCGTAGGCGCCGTAGGCGGCTCACTGGGTATGTGCGCGCGTAGCTGTTTCGTAGCAGACTCGTAGGTTGTCCCTGTCTCGCTCGCAGCTACCGCCGTATTCGCTGTCCTTGTCGCACCCGTGCAGTGCAGGTAACATCGCGGCATACGCACCTTTGCTATTTCATCTAGTCGCGCGATCCAGTTACACCATTTCTCGTAAACAACATCTGGTATTGCGTCATCCCAGCTGATTTTTTCCTTCCAAACATCTTGTAGCATGATTTTGCCCTGTATGGTAAACGGGGTTAGCAAGCCGAAAACATCAAATATAGACATAACTACAGCGAGCATTAATCTTTTAGTAGGCTTAGATTTACCTTGTCTTATGTTTTCAGGAATCCGTTTTAGGGAGACATCGAAGCCTAGTTCGTCTTGCGCTGGATACCAAATCATTCCAAGTGTACGCTCACCACTATACTGCTGATCAATTTTGAACCTTACGGCTGCTTCACCTAAGGTCTCTTTTGGCAGGCTACTTAATACAGATAGGCTGTTACTTGTCCAGTTTCTCATCTCGAATCCCCCTTGCTTATGTATATCGGTTACCTTCTTTACCATCTGTATAGCGTAAGTTTCCTCCGGCAAGCTATGTATATAATCGTCCATATAGGTTTGCTCGAGTATAGCTGCGACAGCGGCCGGCTCCGATGACTCATGCAGTAATGCATTTTTATTTTTGATATATTGAGCTATAAACGGCGAACAGTTCGCGCCAAAGATAAGTGAAGTCATTGCATACGTTTTTATGTCGCCGTCAGGGCGATCTTTCCATAGAAAACGTAAGGCATTTTGGTCTTCAGAATTTATCTTTATGCGCAAGAACATATCTTTTAGGTCACCGGCTACCCCTACTTTATGTTCCCGAAAACGCAACATTATGCCAAACAATGAATTGAGCAAGTCGGGGCCGGTAAGTAAATAATCGTTTAATGAATTCCCTTGTACCTTTGCAGCGGCGTCGAATACCAATCTCAGCTTTTTCTTATTGGGGTTATCGACCCCAAAATGAGGTAGATACCAGGTCTTAGGGTTCGCTGAATCATTGCTGGGCAGCTGCTTGGCGAAATCATTATCAAGAAGGTGTTCAATACGTTCACGGTACCTACTTGCATAATCCTGATTGGCGGCAAATTTCCTATTTAAATTATTTAAGCGAGACAGAGCACAGGGGTAGCTGTCGGGCAACTTGCAGTTAGGGTCCTTCCAGGGCAAGCCGACGTGCCACCTGCCATCGATGAGTTGCGCGCTGTTCTCTAGAGCAGCCACCGCAAGCGCCTCCTCCCTGTTCTGTCGGGGCTTACCTGACACTCCCAGGGCGTCGATGGAGAAGAAGCGGCGTACCTCTTCATGCAGGTCGTGCAGAGCGCGGTCGGGCGAGCTCGCCGGCGGCGCCTGCGCCAGCAGTAGGCTGGAGTGCGCGGCGGCCCGCGACGGCGGCGCGCGCATCACGCCGTGAATGCACCACCCCAAGGGAATACGAGTAGCCGACGGCTCACTGACCTTTCCTACACTAATTTCTAAAGGTACCAACAAGTGATAATTATCTTGTCCGATCAATATTTCGGGTTTATTTATATATTTGTAATCAATGTTTACATTCTGTAAGTGACTATATTTACTACATTCCGACACAGAAATATCTTGTAAAGGTAAATTTAATTCTTTAACGCTACGTTCTTTAATTGGAAATAATTCATCAGTATGCAAACTCGATACACTCAAAGTAACTACAGTAGAATCGCAAATATAAGTATCTTCGTTCCAGGCGCCGCGTACACGCAAAGTCTCGGCGCGGCCGCGCAGGCCGGCGCGGGCGGCTAGCTGATCGCTTATGAGGGTCACGCTTGAACCGTCATCACATAACGCGGTTGCACTTATTACACCATTAGGACCATGCACTTTGACCGGCACCACTTTTAACAAAACCTTTTTGTCCGTCACACTTAAATGCGCGATAGTTTCCGCCGACGGGGTGCTGCTCGAAGTGGACGCCTCTGCCTCAGCCCTAGGGACATCACGGTCGGGGCGCACGGGGTTGTGTAGAAGTCGGTGATGCGCGCCGCTGCAGTTATCCTTATCACAAGCGGGCGCGGGACAAGTTTCTCTCTCGTGTCGCGAGACCAAACACTTATAGCATATTCCATTGCGTTTTACAAATAACCACCGATCCTTACGTAATGCTTTAAGGAACAGTTTGCACTTCGTTAATTCATGGCTATTTTTCTTACAAAAGTTGCATATCTCTTCTTTCTCTTTAGTCGATTGAACTAATATTGTGTGGGAACCCTTAGCTTGGCTTTCTCGCGGCGTGACCTTATATTGACTGTAGCTGCGCGTGCCCATAATGTTTACATTAGCGGTGGTAGATATTTTAATAGCCTCTTGGCGTAAAAACTCAGACAATATATCAATCCTCGAATTATTGTTTCCATCTTTGAGCTGAGGAAAGCTATAATCAGACCACTTTGAAATAAGTATCGTGGGCAGCTTAGATAAAATAATATTAGTCAGGTGGACACCGCGGAGATACTCGTCTCGCCCCACTGCTCGTACAGCTGTTACATAATTCAGTATCTTTACGGAAAAAGGCACGATTTCACTTTGATAATCTAGCGGTAACGGGTGCAACTTTTGTAAATCTTGGGTTATTTTAAATAATATACAATCGGGGTTTCCAAACCTCAGCTCCAGCGTAGATATCAGCTGATCTGGTGATGTGGCACATATGAGGAGGGCAGACACAGCTTCTTTTGCAGCTCCTCGTAGACACTTACGTAATCTCCAGACATTTTCCACGTCACTGAAGCCACATATTTTGGTGGATTCCTCGTATGCCCGCTTGAATTGTAGCCATTCAAGGGGGTCTCCGTGAAACTCAGGTAAGTCTTTAGACACACTCAAGCGACTCAACAATTTAGGGTTTGTTCCATTATGGGTTACAGAAGTGGTAATATGCTTCAATGCGTTCGCCAACTGTTCGATGGGTCCATGCAGCGGTTCCAGCGAGCCCGAGGGTGCACCATTAGCGGGGGCACGCGATACCTTATCCATCTCGTGTTGACTGTGTTCGAGCCACTTCTCAACCTCAGTGCGAGTATGCTCACTCGCGCGATCACCTTCGATTGGACTGTATTCGTCTTCTAGGTCGGCTAGGTCGGCTTCCAGGCGTTTGTCGATGAGTTCCATCTGTATCCTAGCCTTTTGTTCTGCTGCTTCCAGTTGCAGCCTCTTGCGTCTTGCTTTGGTGGAAGATGACGTAGACATCTGCGATTTTTTAACATCCCGTCGCATTGAGCATTGTGATGTTTCATCCTGCAGCTTGCAGGGTACTAGCTGCTGCGGTGCGTCGTTGCTCGGTAGAGGATGCAGCGGCCGAGCCGGCTGCGAAGCTGACTCATGCTGAGTGGACACACCCAACGCGGACCCCGACGGTTGCTGTAGATGCTGATTCACTACGAGTGAACACTTCACAGGTTCAGATTTTACACTGTCTTTGGGATTTAAGTTCGCAGACACCACATTTTTACTACCACTGCGCGTAAGTACCATTTTCGGCGGCGGCGTATGGTACATCGATAAGATCCGACTCGAATGGCCACTTTGTTCAGGGTAGGGGTTCGGTTATCGATGAAAACACCGCCTGGGGTAAACGTATACGTATATTGTCCAAAACACACAGATTTTAGGTGGCCTTAGTCTAGCACGTTTATATAAAAAATCGCGGCGCAGTATGGTGTCACTTCCAAGGACATTAACGACAGACTGATTGGGCGCGGCCCGTTGGTCGCGCGGCGGTTGGTCAGTGACAACACACTACCTCACAATATTGAAAAATAAAAATATCAAATTAACAAAGGAATTAGGGGTCAGTGAGCGCGTCGCCTACAACAACCCTTACAGATTTATTATTAGTACTAGCACTGCCCGCGGCTTCGTTCGCGTACATTTTATGTTATTTTTGTATGGAGGCCACGTTTTATCATGTCAGGAGAAAAATATAAGTAGCCTATCCTGTGTCCTGTACGCCTAAATGTATATCTAACAAGTTTCATAAAACATACAAACATATATACACCGTGAAATTTTGATTGTTCTGGACCCTTAAAGGTGTGATTCAGTCCGTCGATATAAACAACTTTTCCTATGGGACCAATGCTAGGAACTCAACATTTTTTGTATGGAACTGCCCACTTTTTTTTTGAGTTCCCAGAATTGGTCCCATAGGAAAAGTTGTTCATATCGATGGGCTGAATCACCCCTTTAAGGGTCCAGAACGATCAAAATTTCACCGTATATATGAAAATTCACCATTAAAAACGAGTTTACTCATATAATTTCACACACAAGCACACACGAGGCATTCTGATGCCAGGCTCTACCGCATGATGAGATGACATATCATCAATCACTGCACGGAGAACAATAAGGAACTTGAAAAGCCGAATGAAACTGCTTCTATTCAGTCTAAAATTGATGTCAAGGGAAAAATTAGATAAAAGAATTAGATCCTAACTAATAATATTCAGATATAGACAATTATATTCAGATGTCATAAACAGAGTGATGTTATGGAGTGAAACTAATAATCTACATTTTAATGCTTCAAAATGTGTTACCATTACGTTCACCCGAGCGCATAAACCCATTTCCCACGAGTATCAAATTGGAGAAATGAAGTTGAAAAGGGTGTCCGAAGTAAAAGACTTGGGGGTTAAATTCAACACACATTTGCAGTTTCGAGATCACATCGTCAGTGTTTGTAAGAAAGCATTCAGGAATCTAGGGTTTATACTTCGCAGGTCCCATGGTTTTAGTAATGAGAAAGCCATCATTGCTCTTTACAATGCGTTGGTCAGAAGCAACCTTGAAAGCAATGCAGTCATTTGGGCTCCACATGAAACTAAATATAGCCTCATGTTGGAGCGCATTCAAAACAAGTTCATTAGGCACTTATATTATAAGAAATATGCGGTATTCCCTTTTTACCCGTTAATGTACCCTACTTTATTTATATTGGGTATGGTGGGGTACAATAAGTTGCAGGTTCGTAGGGAATTGAATCTCGTGTCCTACATATTTAAGCTGCTTAGAGGAAAGCTTCACAACAGTGAGGTGTTACGGTACGTGAGCCTTAATGTCCCTGATCGATACATGTGGCGCCGCCGCCGGCCTCCGCTGCTGGCCGCGCCGCGCGGGCGCACCAACTTGCTCAACAAGGCGCCGCTGGCGCGAGCACTGCACGTTCTCAATCAAGTAGCTGAAAGAATTGATCTATTTTCCTGTTCTCTGAGTGAATTCACTAGGATGGCCTTATTTATTATAAGTTATCCTTACTAATATTATAAATGCGAAAGTGAGTTTGTTTGTTTGTTACACTTTCACGCCGTAACTACTGAACCGATCATCATGAAATTTTGCAAGCGTAACAAAGAAAACAAACTTACTTTCGCATTTATATTTTATTTTTATATTTTTATTTATTTATTTACTGCTTTTACATTATTTGTACAGGTCTTAACCTAATACAGTAATGTAACTATTATCTAACTATTAATTACTAGCTTTCGCCCGCGGCTCCGCCCGCGTCAATGTCAATCCCTCGGGAATAGTACTTTTTCCCGGGATAAAAGGTTATGTCCTTCTCCGTACTCCAGAGAACATGTATGCAAAATTATATGATGATCGGTTCAGTAGTTACGGCGTGAAAGCGTAACAAACAAACAAACAAACAAATAAACAAACAAACTCACTTTCGCATTTATAATATTAGTAAGGTTAAGGATATTGTGCCTTGGTGCGGAACCCCTTATCGAATCCAACTCGCTCTTATCCGGTTTTATTTCTCTGTGATGGCGAGGTACAGTCAGCCAACGATACCTGACCCCGCCATTTACTTATATCTTGAATTTTCTCCTAAATTAAAAATAATGTAAACACAAAAATGTAAGTTCAGAAAGTTTTACTTAAAATCTTTCTGAAAATATATTTTCATATTAATATTATTTTTATGGAGGGGTCAGGTATCTCGTTGGCTGCCTGTACAATCAACTTACCTCACCTTTTTTTAGTAAGCCACTTTCACCCAGTTTTTCACTGCTGAAATTACTTCATAACTGTAAAATAAATATTTACGTTCATATTTTATCCACTGTCCGCCTCGGAACGGGCTTTTGTTTACTCGTTATTATTGGCGAGGAGCGGATAATGACGGAACCATTCCTGCTTCTGACGGGATGACGGGATCTTGCTTCTTTCATGCACAATTTTAGTTGCTTAATAAAAAGTACATATTGACGTCTATTGACCTATGTTAAACTAACTGTACCTAAACTAACTAACGCGCTGTGGTATCCGGCAGAGTAGAATAGGACCACTCCAAGTCTTCTCGTGGATGTTGTAGAAGGCGACTAAGGAAATACATGCTAATCAAAGCTTATAAACATCTAAGAGACCTCTCCAACCTGTCTGGCCAGTGTGGAGAGTGTAGGCCAAATCCTCTGGCTGCTCTAGCCAAGTATGGCTCTAGTAGTACAGAGAGGGTCATGCTCCTGCAGTGGAGACTAAATAGACCTGATGATGTGCCTCGCGTACATTTGTATGGGGGCCACGTCTTATGATAGCTGGAGAAAAAAAATTAAATAGCCTATCCTGTGTCTTGTGTGTCTTAATGTTTATCTACTAATTTTCATGAAATTCAGTTAATTTGGTTAAAAGTTATGGAGTAACATACCTACATATACACAGACATACATAAAAACATCAAACATTTGTCAATTTAGTTTCTATATCATGTATAGAGCTTATGAACACGATATTGCTGGAAACAAAGTAACTTACTCCATCAACAACCCTTACAGATTTATTATTAGTACTAGCACTGCCCGCGACTTCGTTCGCGTACATTTTATGTTATGTTTGTATGGGGTTTGTATAGAAAAAAATAAGTAGCCTATCCTGTGTCCTGTACGCCTAAATGTATATCTACCAAGCTTCATAAAACATACATACAAAATTTAAAAAAAAAACAAAAATTCAAAAGTGCTGTATTTTTCTCTCCAATTTTCATCAATAACCAGACATACAAGTTGTGGTAGAATACTTATGATAAGATTGTGAGAGACTGGTGTCTGAACTAAGCTACAACAGACAGAAAAAAAATTCAAAAAATCCTCAATTTAGTTTCAGTATCATGTATAAAGCTTATAAACACGATATCTCTGAAAACAAAGGAACTTACTCCATGACCGACCCTTACAAATTTAATATTAGTATTCATATTGATTGATGATGAAGGCGCCATTGAACTTTGTCAGCTTCAGTGCCGCAGTTAATTACTCCAGTCTACACGAGAGGTTCCGGGTTTGATTAATACAGGCAAAAACTTGTATTTAGCTTTCACAGGGTAAACTTTCAAGGCCATATGGCCATAAAAACTTTCAAGTTATATTACGGCGCGAACGATCACCGAGTCGTAACTACTGATTACCGGCATAAATGGGCGTTCTCCGTGGCGCAGTGGTTAACACGCCAGCCTGCGACATTGCCGGGGTTCGATCCCTGGTCAGGTCAAGATGGAAAACGATCTTTTTCAAGTTGACCTGGGTGTTGGATGTTTATCTATTTAAATATCTATTATAAAATATAGTATCGTTGAGTTAGTATCCTACAATATATTACACAAGTTCATAACTTACTGTGGGGCTAACTCAATTTGTGTGATATGTCCCTGTATATTTATTTATATATAATTATTTATTTATTTTGGCAGTAATAGACAATTATCCTACTATAAAAATATATATCAAACTGTTTTTAGCTTATCATTAAACATTTTTAAACCAACTAACACTTTATTTTAAAATATGTTTGATTATTGTAAGAAATCATAAATAAAATAATTATATTTTTACGTTTGACCACATTAGCCGCGTGGTTTTCGGCAGAGTAGAATAGGACCACTCCAAGTCTTCCCGTGGATGTCGTAAGAGGCAACTTAGGAAATAGAAGCTAAACAAAGCTGAAAAATATCAATGAGACATCTCCAACCAGTCTGGCCTGCGAGCAGAGTGTAGGCCAAATCCTCTGTCTGCTCTGGCCAAGTATGGCTCCGGTAGTACAGAGAAGGTCATGCTCTTGCAGTGGAGACTAAAAAGACCTGATGATGATGTTTAACAACATGATTGAAAACGCACGGGATTGGCTGAAGCAAATGTGGCGTCACCTGCTTGTAAACAGTAAGGTAGTCGATGTTTAATTTGACAGCTCCAACAGGTATTTACAAGCAAGTGACGTCATGACAACACGTGACCACGGTAAATGACGTGACGGTCTGTAGCGTTTTGGCGCCTATATTATATATATTTAAATATCAGTTTTTTTTTTTAATTTAAATATCAGCCCTAATAGCAAATGTATTAATTATGCTTTTATAAACAATTTGACATATTTTTCAACAACTTGGAAAATACCCTATTAGTAGACTAACACAATATTTAATACAATAATGAAATGTAAAATCAAAAATACTACAAGTCATTTACTACCCCAATACAATTAGATTTTTTGATTCGATTGACTTCGGGAGTAGACGAATAAAATTATGGGTGGCGCTAATTTCGCTGATCTAAGCTTCTTAAGCCACAATATAACGTCGCCCAAGAACGCCAAAAGTTACATGTGTCATAAAGTGCAGTCTATTGCGAGAAGTCGCCTAGAGAGCAATGTCGCTCGTGCGATTGTCAAGGCTGCTATGATTATTGCATATCCAGAGGTTGGGTCACAATGTCAGCGAGGAAGCGGATTGAAGTGAAGACGGATGCTTCTAGCTGCAAAGTTCCTTTAAAATTATTTATAGTAGCTCAAGCATATTCATCATCATCATTTCGAGTAGGTGTCACGGTCAATCGATCATGCACACCCTGGCTGTTCAAGCATACTGAAGCTGAACCAATGTAATATTTGTTGACGGAAACACGATATTTTTTCTTGTATGGTAGAGAGGGAGGCATCCTTTTATTGAGGAGTTGTTTTACCATTTGGTTGGTTGTCTTGCTCGCACATACAAAATTTTTTAAAAGATTATAAAAAAATGTGTCTAATTTTTACAAAAGTGTCTCATTATTACCCTACATAACTATATAGTAGATATTTTAGACATGTTTTTGTATTGTGTAGATATGACTACATCGTAAATTAGTTGATCAAAGTCTTAAAAGTTTTGATCAACTAATATACGATGTAGTCAATGTCTAATCAGTATAACATGACTAAAATATCCACGGTATAGTTATCTAAGATAATAATGAAACACTTTTGTAAAAATAAGACATAAATATATTTTAAACCCTTCAGATGGCCAAAAATTTGCATTAAGATAAAAAAGCTATTTAACCACATTGTTACACCAACTATGGTGGCACCAACAAAATGTATATGCCACCTCACCTGGTTACCCCTCACTTGGCTACGTCACTGTTTTGGTGATGGCCAATAACACCCAACGATAGTTTAAGTTTTAATGTTACCATGAATTTCATGTGTGTGACGTACGAGTACCTAGCTAGATAATTTTAAGTCGGTGTTCCCAACAAAAACAAAGAGTAATCGAAACTGCGAAAGTTTAATCGTAACATAACCAACACACATCTATGACCCAATGATAGCCTTACTTTCTTTGACATGAATATCGTCAATTTCATATGACGTACATACCTAGATATTTCTAGTGGGTGTACACAACAAAAACGTGTTCGAAAACACGAAATCTTAATCGTAACTTTACTGACACACACATACTATTATTATACTTGTAACTTCGCATTAATTTAATTTAATTAAATGCCTCTATTAATTATCTTTTACTCCACATATTTCAGGCGTCAAATGCACTTTTCATGGTAAGTTACATGTTTAAAATTAGTTAATGTAATCAAATTATTCCGATATTGGCTTAGCTAAGTGCGATAGGCATCTTTTTGAAACAAATTTTGTCTCTTCTGGGCAGGTCTAAGACCAGCTGCTATTCTTCTCGCGCAGATTCAAAAAACTGATCTAGGGAATGGGCAAAAAGCTAAGAAATCATTTTTATACATCGCTATTTTGATTCCGTTTCCACCTTTACCAATGTGGCTTTTAGGACTCATAAACTTGAACTCTGTCTACCCCGTAAAGGAAAACTACGAGATCATATATTGTAATAAAAATATGACACAAAAACTATTTATTATTTACTTAAATAACTAACAAGATAACTGTCAACAACACTAACGCCACACCCTTATGATGTAAGCATTCCGTTTCCTTGACAGCATGGTGACATGCCTCAGCCGCATGCAAACACATAAAACACGCAAATTAAACAGTTCATCTAGTTGCATGTGCATCGTATGGATCTATGTCACATGGTTGTGTATATAATTTGCTATAGTTAGTGAAATAGGTACTCATAGAATAAAATTACATGTATGAATGAAACCTATTAGGTATATACTATAAGAATATTTCACTTTTCGATTTCATTTTTTCCCAACATATCTACTTAAAGATTTATTCAGAAAATAGGCCTTTTTCACGTCAATTCACATTTTAAATAAAACTTATTAAATTATAAATTATTGTTCAAAAGGCACAAATAAACTACTATTGTTTCGGAACCGACCACTGCAGAGAAGAAGACGCCGAAAGAATCTCTTTTGAACAGTATTGGTTGCATACTTGCCTGAAAGGCTTTGTATGATATTTTATATTTCTATTTTTTCTTTTTTTCTGATTTCATGTTATATACAATTTCAATTTACATAATTTTGTTAAACACGTTATGTTAGCGACAACAAAACAGATAAGATAAAAGATAGAAGTCTCAAAGAGGCCGAGCAGACCTCCTGTCGTCCACCAAATATACAAAATCCTTTTTAACCGACTTCAAAAAAAAGGTTATCAATTCGGTTGTATTTTTTTAAAATGTTTGTTACTTCATACCTTGCGTCATTTATGAACCCATTAGAAAAATCTTTTTTAACTTGAAAGGATATACATTTAGATTGGTCTCGCTTAAAGTTAATTAAAATCGGTTCTGTACCTGATTTGTTTGAAGTCTACGTACGTATTATACTCGTATATGCTTTTATTCAACCACAAAGTTAAGGGTTGTACGCGTGCATAGTTTCAAAGCTAGTCGTAAGTAAGGGAGCACTTAATTTTGCATATTAATTTGGAGGGCAAGGTGACAGACTGAAGGATGGCAAGGGTGAGATAAGAGGTTGAGTATGGGGCTATTCACACAGAACAGATCAGAAAGTATTTTGTAAAATTATTATTGACTAGCTGTTGCCCGCGACTTCGTCCGCAGCAATTTCTGTTATTATGATTATTTAGTATATTATTTAGTATATATGAATAATTTTCCTCCGTTTTCAAAACATTTTTTATTAATGCTTTGCTCCTATTTGTCGCAGCGTGATGTTTTATAGCCTAAAGCCTTCCTCAATACATGGACTACCCAACACAAAAAGATTTTTCCAATTTGAATCAGTAGTTCCTGAGATTAGCGCTTTCAAACAAAAAAACAAACTCTTCAGCTTTATAATATTAGCATAGATTCTGACAATAAGTGGAAGTACTCAATTTGAAGATAATTTTTCGTGTTTTAATTTAAATTTAGAGGACTGAAGAATAACAAGTAAACAAGGGTGATAAAAGAAGTTGATTTTGGAGCTGTTTACATAGACTGGGTTAGAAAGTATTTGATTTTTTTTGCTGAATTTTAATTGATTCCAACTGAAGAAGGTTCTCAATTTGCAGATTATTCAATATTCATTTTACATTAATCTTAAGGGCTAGATGACAGACTGGAGGATGACACAGGTGACAAAAGAGGTCGAATATGGAGCTGTTCACACAGACCGGATTAGAAAGTATTAAGTTTTTAACAATAATTAATAACCTTACTTCCTTATTCTTACTAATATTATAAATGCGAAAGTGAGTTTGTTTGTTAGGTTTTAACGCCGTAACTACTAAACCAATCATCATGAAATTTTGCATACAAGTTCTCTGCAGTACGGAGAAGAACATAGGCTACTTTTTATCCCGGGAACAAGGCTATTCCCGAAGGATCGAATTTGACGTGGTCGGAGCTACGGGCGAAAGCTAGTTTGAATATAATTTACCGATTATTATTTAAAATGTGAATTGACGTGAAAAAGTGCCTGGAATGGCCTATTGTCTGAATAAATCTTTAAATCCTTACTTATCCTTACTATAATATAAAATATATATAATATTATAATATAATATAATATTATAAATGCGAAAGTGAGTTTGTTTGTTTGTTTATTTGTTTCTTTGTTACGCTTTCACGCCGTAACTACTGAACCGATCATCATGAAATTCTGCATACAAGTTCTCTGGAGTGCGGAGAAGGACATAGGCTACCTTTTATCCCGGGAAAAAGTACTATTCCCGAGGGATCGACATTGACGCGCGCGGAGCCGCGGGCGAAAGCTAGTATAATATTATAATTGCGCAAGTGAGTTTATTTGTTTGTTTGTTTGTTACGCTTTCACGCCGTAACTACTGAACCGATCATCATGAAATTTTGCATACAAGTTCTCTGGAGTGCGGAGAAGGACATAGGCTACCTTTTATCCCGGGGAAAAGTACTATTCCCGAGGGATCGACATAGACGCGCGCGGAGCCGCGGGCGAAAGCTAGTTAAAAGATATTTATGCTAAATTTTGACCAACTTTGACAACAAAAGGAGGTTGTCAATTTGTAAATTATTAAATATACATTTTACATTAATCCGGAGGGCAAGGTGACAGACTCAAAGACAACTAGGGTGACAAAAGAGGTCGAGTATGAAGCTGTTCACGCAGACCAAATCAGAAAATTTAAAAAAAAAAAATTACTCAATTTTAACCGATTCCGACATTAAATGGAAGTTCTCAATTTGCAGATTATTAAATATATATTTTATATTAATCCAGAGGGCAAGGCGAGTGTCTGAAACACACCAAGGGTGACAAAAGAGGTCGAGTATGGAGCTGTTCACATAGGCTGTTTTAGAAAGTATTTAAAAAGATTTTTGTACCTATATTTTTTGCCGACTCTGACAATAAATGAGGTTCTTATTTTGCAGATTATTTTACATGTGCTGTCAGATGCTGATATACTAGAACCTAAACTAAAATAATATCAAAATGAAAATGTATATTCTGAAAGTATTAATTAAAATCGTTCGGAATTATTTTTATTTTAATATTATTTTAGTGAGATAATTTAAGATATAGGTCTCTTGAATTTTCTGCTGTACATATCGTATTAATTCAGAGGGTATGGCGACAGTCTGAAGGACAAAAAAGGTAAGATAAGAAATTAAGTATAGGGCTGTTCTAAAATATTACTAACCAAAGCTGTATAGCTCTGGTAGTGGTTCAAAATATATCAGGAAATATACTAAGTATTATCAAAGAAAAGATGTTCCCAATAATAATGTTATATTTTCACTGAGAAAACACGCTTTTTCTTAAACGTAAATAGCTTCGCATGGGATACGGTTTATTATCATGTGCAAAGCCTTTTTTAAACTGTATACCATGACCCGTGTTTCAAAAATTTTCCCTGAGGTTGCCTCCAGCCACTTAAGTGACACATAAGTGATTTTTTGGACGAAGCGGAATATGTTCGTTTATTTGGTTCGAGAAACCATAGAATTAGTAAAATTCTCTGTGAAAACTTGTCCATGGCTCTTTTGGTAATCTAGTTTTTATTTGTTTGCTGAAATTGATAGCTATAAGCTTAACTATATAAAATAAATAAACAGACAGATGTTCCACCTCTGTGTCCTCTGCTTCATTCTTGAATTTTTGATGGTCGAGTCTTCGTGAAAAAGTAATCCCAAACATAACTTTAGAAATAGAATGCCTGCGAGACGTTTTAAACTTTTGTATAAAACATATTTTTGAATAAATTAATACGGTAATATTTATTAATTCAGTCTATATGTATAAATCTCTTACGTTATAACACTCATTGTTATCTTGCACCTTGTCTATAAATTTTTCACCACATTCTTTAGGTGAAACTGGTAGACAATGCTTAGCAGTAAGTTATTGCCTTTTGTACAAAATCGTTAAGATTGTTAGTGCAATAAATTTAAAAAAAAAGTATGACATGGTTGTAGCTATTCGGCTTCTTTTGTATTCTTCTATATGCCATTTAGTTCAATTAGATATTTTAAAAGCAGATACGCTTGGTACCACTACATCAGCAGCTTTTAGCGTGAAAGATTTTCTTTTGTGTAAATTTCGCAAGCGCGAAGATTGATGGATTGAAAGAACGCAGGTGCGAAATATGATAAATCGTGAAACTCAGGTGCTATGACGTGTGATGCAGCTTCGTGACAGATTATGTAAAAATAACATTCTAAACCTTCTTTGCTGTGATGGGATAAAAAATAAATTGAAGAACTGACTAATAAGGACTATCACGTATGAATTTTCAGCTAGAGGTGCTACAATAGCGTGTGGTTTCCAAAATGACATTAAATACGACTAATATGTGGGCAACGGGGAATTAGACGGAAAAACGTATTTTCCCAAGTGAAACCTACATCGAATTTTATCCCCAAAAACACTCTATACAGCGTGTAAATGTACCCTCGACGTTCCCTTAAAGGGGTGACTCAGACCATCAATATGAACAACTTTTCCTATCGGACCAATACTGGGAACTCAAAAAAAAATTTCGGCATTTCCAAACCTAATAATTTTGCCGCCCGGCCAGTCTGTATGGGAATGTCGAATGTTTTATTTCCCAGCATTATTCCCATAGGAAAAGTTGTTCATATTGATGGGCTGAGTCACCCCTTAGGCGACCGTCGAGGGTCAATTTACGCTCTGTATAGTTAATTTCATAGAAATCGTTGAATCAATTTCGATTCTAGTTTTTTCTATGTATTCAAGAATCGCTTGTTTAAGGAAAAAATGTTTTTTCTTAAATTTTACTTAGAAAAATTCTTGCCAGGATGGCAAAAGATAACCGTGGATAGAGACGAGTGCAGAAGTTAGAGGAGATACAACACCTACCAGGCAATTAAAAAAAGTTTATGTAGACATGTCTTTGTCTCCCTTATTAATATTATAAATGCGAAAGTGTGTTTGTTACGCTTTCACGCCGTAACTACTGAACCGATCATCATGAAATTTGGCATATAAGTTCTCTGGAGTACGGAGCTACCTTTTATCCCGGGAAAAAGTACTATGCCCGAGGGATCGACGTTAACGCGGGCGGAGCCGCAGGCGAACGCTAATTAAATATAATTCAAATGTTAAGTTGGTTTACACTAGTGTATTAAAAAGACGTGTGTCACTCGGGGACTGCCGCGGTAAAGCTATCGCATAGCACTTTTTTTTAACTTATGCAATTATAATTATTTATTTATTTTATTTATGCAGTAACTCCGTTACTGTAACTCACTGTTAAAATACTGTAACAGTAACTGTAACTTACTGTAACTTAAGTTAACTTAACTTACTGTTACTAAGTTAACTCACTGTAACAGTAACTCCGTTACTGTAACACTCTAACAGTAACACCGTCGAGCCTGTCGCGACACCCATGTCAAAGCATCACCGCTGTGCCGGTCGGAGTAGGGGTGTTAGGTTTTTTCGTTACGGAATTTCTGAATTCGGTCTCCACGCTCAAGGCCCGCGATAGAAGCTATGCAATAGCTTAAAAGCTTTTTCGGGACATTACTCAATAGTGGCACCAACTCGGGAGCACAAAAACGATAGCTCATTGCTTCTCTTCCCATGCACTGTAAAAGCCGGTCGATCTAATAGGGAGACTTACAATAATATGATTATGCGCCATGTCAATAGGCGATGCGATTAGCTACCCATCACTATTTTTTATTACCTTTTCGACGTACACGTCCTTCACACTTAATGTGACTATTGGGTCTTATCTAGCCTAGAGCTCTCAGGCACTAATGATGATGCGTCATGTCAATAGGCGATGCGATTAGCTACCCATCACTATTTTTATTCCCTTTTCCACGTACACGTCCTACACACTAAATGTGACTATTGGGTCGTATCTAGCCTAGAGCTCTAAGGCACTAATGTCACATTTAGCGTGATCGTATCCCATTTTGCTTCCCTAATGGTATTCGAGATAAATATGTATGTAACATACTAAGAGTACAGAAGTTAAACTGTCCCCCAGTCTGTCTGTGTGAACGTATCCTAACTAGAACAAAGGCAATCATGGAACCTTGAATTTTGTTTAGTAGGGTTCTCAAAGGAATGTGCTCATTGCAAAATTCAGAGATAAGAAAGGTCGAATAAATACTTGCTTCGTCAGTAGCTACATTGTATTCAACAATTCAGAATTAGAATTATAAAGAAAGGGGTAGACAGGTATACTTGTAGCGCGTTTGTTAGGGTTTCGTACCCAAAGGGTAAAAACGGAAACCGTTATTTTCCAAAAATCGCTTTATCACTTCGATCTAGGTCTATATTAACCGTCCTGTATTTATACTGAGTCTGTCCATATCTAGTACCTGTATTTCAAACACGTGGTATCTAAAATCAAGCCATTGTTCTGAAAATTTATGGACTATAAAATTCTTATTTGGACAGAACTGCACTCATCGTAACGAACATAAGGGTGGCGATTTCTGAATCATTCGAATTTGAACCCTTCACTTTTTCAATGGCATATTTTTAATGAATTATTTCACTTGTATGTCTAGAAAATTAACGGATAATTAATTATTAATACCAACCATAAAACAATTTCAATCTAAACGGAATGCAATCTTTCAGATTTATTGTATGGCAACACATCATTCTAAAGTCTAAATAAAAAAGCACAGGACTTAAAATCATAGATTTAAAAAAAAAAGTTTCAACATACTTTAAAGCCTTTCTTGACATTTTGCAAAATGACAAAGGTCAAAGTCAAATCGTAGAGATGAAAAAAAAGAAATTAAACTCCTACTAATAGAAATTCCTTATAAACAAAATGTGATGTAAATTTTACACGACTGCCAAAAAGAAGTAGTGTAATTTTTTAAGAGTTCATGTTATATGTAAATATGTATGTATGTGAGTTTCTTTATTTCGAGCCTGAACAGACTTTGATGTATGGGATATCGTTGGAACCCTAAAGTTACTCCGATCTAGTAATATATAAGTCAATGACTCCGAGTAACACTGGCCATAAATTATTTCGCAAGGCAGTCGTGTTTTTTATTTTTATTTCTTGGAAAAATTGCTTTAAAGACGTAGTTATTCCAATATATAGGGATAAAAGATCATATCATGAAAATAAATCATAATTCGAGTGCTGATATCATTCAAGTATCGTAACTCATACGAATGATTTAAAAATTGAGTTCCGTAGCTCCCGGCGACGACACGTGCACCGAGCCGGAAATGACGCCAGTGCATATGCATAATGAATAGCGTAGGTTTGTTCGCTAAGGCTTGCCTTCCAGGGAGGCTATTTTTGCAATGACGTGTCGTTAAACGAATGATTTTTGTGTTCATTTGGGCGTCCACTTGCGAGTACTGCCCCTTTTTGTGCGCAAGTTACCAAGATTGTCACAAGGTCTTAAGAAACTTATTTTTAACCCTGACCAAAAAAAAACAGGTGACCGGTACATTACCTACTTACTTCTGTGACACCATAGCTCGATAGAGTAAATCGAATTGGATGCTGTTTTTATTTATTGAAATTCGGTTTTCTAGCGAAGGTTCTTAGACATGTGTACAAAATCGATTCAGCCATTTACAAAATACAGGATCTTCGAGTCGGGTGTTGTTTAATATATTTAATCCTAATCCTAACTAATATTATAAATGCGAAAGTGAGTTTGTTTGTTTGTTACACTATCACGCTGTAACTACTGAACCGATCATCATGAAATTTTGCATACAAGTTCTCTGGAGTACGGAGAAGGACATAGGACCTTTTACCCCGGGAAAAAGTACTATTCCTGAGGGATCGACATTAACGTGGGCGGAGCCGCGGGAGCTAGTATTACATAAATTGTTATAACAAGTTATTATTTAACTTGCAATGAAACTAAATGAAATAAAATTTTGTGTTTGATCGGGTAAATTTTTACACAAATTTTCAAGCAGTTATCCTTAACAGGAAATTTACCTTTTTATGTATATAAACGGGACTTAGCACAAACCTTCTTATTATTTGTTTCCGTTGACGTTTCAATGGAGTTACATCCATCGTGGTCGCAACGAGAACGAGATGGATGTAACTCCATTAAAAGGTCAACGGAAACAAATAATAAAAAGGTTCCTACTAAGTCCTGTTTATATACATAATTACGTGTTTAAAGCGCGAAAGTTAAAAAAGAAAATTGCCTTTTGTTTTAGCGATTGCTACACATTTGAATCATTCATTTCGAGTAGGTGTCACGGTCAATCAACCATGCACACCCTGGTGTCAGAGTTCTTCGGGACCGCCTCTCGGCCTCTGACGTGGTTCCTTTCACGACTACCAGATAGCAGCCGGCACCACCGGCTTAACGTGCCTTCCGAAGCACGGAATCATCTTTATTATCAGACAATCAGGTGATTTAAGCCTGCAATGTCCTAACCAAACTGGAAACAACTAAACAAAGTATGCTTTCCGTGGGAATCGAACCCACGACCCCCGGGTCTACAGGCAAACGCCTTAACCACTGGACCACGGAGGTAGTTAAAACCAGACATTTAATTAAATCACCTAATACGATTTTATTGTGTATATTACATTATTTTTACACCTAACGCTACCATAGCTTTACAGTTTTCATCGAAAGTCTAATGTTTCTTTTTTTTAATAATATACGACGGTAAACGAGTCATGGTAAGTTACAGGAGTGTTGCCGGCCTTTTAAGGAGTTGAGGACATGGGGAAGAGGAAATAAGGCTTCTACTCAAACGTCGATATTCTGTGAGAGTGTGGTACTTCCCCGGACAAGCCGGCCCATGCATGCTACTAGCAAAAATGATTTTTACCGGTAACGTGTCTCTACCACAAATGTTCGTAGGTAAACGAAGTTAACATTTGTTTATTGTGTTCAAATGAACATGAAAACAGTTACTTTTCAGTTTTCATGTTCGCAGGTAGACTAATTCGACATTTGTCTTCAACTTGTGTGTCAACTTAGTCTACGTGCGAACCTCGAACATTGTAACTGTACAATTTTCGAAACGGTAGATATAAAAATAATAATAATAATAAATATAAATATATACGGAAAAATCACACAGATTGAGCTAGCCCCAAGGTAAGTTCGAGACTTTTGTTAAGGGATACTAACTCAACGATACTATATTTTATAACAAATACATATATAGATAAACATCCAAGACCCAGGCTAATCTGACAAAAATCATTTTCCATCTTGACCTGGCCGGGGATCGAACCCGGGCACTCCGTGTCGCAGGCTGGCGTGTTATGTTAATCACTGCGCCACGGAGCTGTCATTATTAACACGATATATTATTTAAAGAAAATTTGCCTTTTTCGGTAGTCGGATTACAGATAACAACAGAAATGTAGAATCAACTCAAAGGAAATACGATCAAATAAAAAGTTTTCTGTTAAGTCGGTTTACGGACGATAATATTACGTGATAATGGTGGAACGCATCTATCTCTCTTAGATGCGTCACAAGCCGAACGCTTAGGCCGATCGTGCATCTCTATCGCTTGCTCCACGCTCTCGCTTGCACACGAAACGTGACACTTTTTCATGCGTACAGCTGACGTTCAACAATTTATAAGAAGTTATTACGTCAAAAAAGTACGGTATGAATGCGCTCGTAGGACTTATCACTAACATGTGCTTTTGTGAAAAAAAAACACGCTAAGTGTGATTCAAACTCGAGTGTCTATTAAAATACAGATTTTTTTGACATCGATTTTCATTTCCCACAAAATTATTCCACGTTTTTTAGTATATTTAACTTATCATCGCAGTTTCATATTATCGAACACCATTTGTTAACTAAAAAGCATGCGGCAACAGATTTTAGGATTTGTTAAATATTTTATTAAAAATATCTGCGAATAGTTTTAAAAATGAAAATCGTTGAAGTAAATTGCGATAAAGTGGTATTTTCCCGTCGAACTCGCATGTAGGCATTCATTTCGCATTTCATACTAAAACATTTTTTCTTTCAATAGTTCCTCCCATAATTTAACCATACTTTTCTATAGGTTTCCCTGTAATCTATATGTAAAAACTTATATCATGTGTCTTTTTATGTTTTTTGGATTGGTGGTTTCGGAGATAAGGTAGTGAAAATGGTAAATTCGTATTTTTTTTTAAATAGCTTTAAAATTGTACAGGTATTCCTAAATTAAAAAGCATCCTTCAACTAAAAATATACCTATTGACGTAAGATATAAGTTTTGGGTCATTACAGGTGCGAAATTTAATCTTAATCGTTCCAGTAGATTTGTGACGGCAGACAAATCGTTTGTGACAGCCGGAAAGACAGACATACCAGAGATCATATAATGTTCTTTTTTAATCTTGATCAGTCTTATTATAAAATGAGGACTAACTTTAGTCCCTGGTTAAAACCATTATCCGTCTAAAACAAATTGACAATGACAGTTGATCAAATGTCAAAGTGATAAGTGTCGACTTATTTTGTTTGGATAATGGTTTAAACCAGGTACTAAAGTTAGTCCTCATTTTATAATAAGACAGTACGTACATAAACGGGACTTAGCACGACCCTTTTTATTAATTATTGCCGTTGACGTTTCAATGAAGTTACATCCATCATGGTCGCTACGAATTATGGTCCTAAGAGTATACTCTTACATATCTATACTGGTATAGATCACTCGGTCGTTTGAAACCCTAAAAAAATGAGTCCTCAACCTACTATCACCACAGTACATAGCGAAATAGCTTTGGAATTGGAATCTTTCAATCCTGAAGAAGTGTCTATATCGATATTGGATGGCCGCACAATGCTGCGGTATCGGTTATGAGCGGTCAGTCCCTTGGGACAACTCGAATGGAAAAATATTGCAATATATAACATTTGGTAAAAAAACTAAAGATATTTCATTATAGTTCTTCATTTGGATTATTCTCAAAGTACTTCGCAAAAAGTTCCCAAACTGATGAAAGAAATATATTTGAAATTAAGTTTCATTCTACTCCGCGATAATATTATAATGTTTTAAAAGTACTCTACCATATTTTAATCAAAAAGCAATTAATTTAAATAATTATTTGTTTTTATGTTTTATTTTACTCCAAAAGCTTGCATGTGTACATGACTGTACACAGTTTATACATTTTAATGGAGCAGTTTGAGAATTGATAGGTATCAAATAGTCTATGGAGTATTTTGAGAATAATTCGAAATACATATGAAGCAGAATGCAAAGAAAATAATCAGGATTTTTAAATAATAATAATTCCGTGGAGTAAATTGAGTGTTAATGAATGATTTTTTGAGAACAATGGAATGGAGTACTTGGGAATAACCCATTCATTCAATAACAATATAAATTATGTTTGAAATAACTTTTTACATAATTAAAATCTAATTCTTAATTACAGCTTATCATATTTAACATACTCATCATTTTAATCTTAACAATAAATTTAACAGACAATTTTATTCTTTGATTCTTTTATCACAAACTGTTTTTATACCAATAACTAATTTCTCAATTTTAAATTTTGACATGTAGCGCCATCGAACATTTCTCAATTGTATGACATTATATTTGTAAATTATTATTCTGTATTTTTTATAATATTTAATTTTTACTGATATCACGTATTTTATTTAAGAATTTTGACTGTATTACTAATTCTAGAAATCTTGACCATATGTAAGGTTAATTTCTTAACTCACGTTGTGGTACCATCGACACGAAAAGAAGAAGTCAAGCTGTATCAGATGCCTTTAGGCAGCTTGAAAAATCTGACACAAGCGTTGGCCACATACACACACGAAAATCAAACAAACAAATTCATACCACTTCCATTAATAATGACAGCTCAGACCAATGGCTTAACGTGCCTTTCGAAGCACGGAGGAGCTCGAGAAATGTTTATTGACACTTATGGTCACCCATCTCTGTGGGGACCGTGGCAGGGATTGCTTTACATGCGTAAGCGCTAATAGTGCTTACGTCCACTGGGCCATGGAGCTGTATGAATAAACGGATATCATAACATAAAAATTAATTAACAGAAGGAGACTACTCGCTGATGCTTAGTGTCCGGGCATTGTCTGGATGATAAATATCCGTCATTCTCGTATTTGTAAAGATAAATTAACGCGGGCAGGTTTTAAGCTCATTGTACTGATATTGAATAACGCAGGTGTCTGTGAAAGTTGAAAAGGTAAATAACATAAAAATAAGGCTGTTTAACCTTTTTTGAAGTCGGTTCAAAATTAATGTGAAATAAAAGCGTATTGACAAATATGTTATTTTTAGTATTTGAATGTTAAAGTAAACATAGTTATTACATTTTACTAACAATGATCATAAAATATACATTTTTATGATCATTGTTAGTACATTTTTTATCAAATATACCACCCCGGACTGTACCCGGCTCAAAGGTACCCATAACACAAGCGGCGTTAAGAGCCCGCCATATGCCAGGCGGCGTGGCGATACAAACGCGGATGGTCTAAACGCGTTGGCTACTTTGGATATTTTCGTTTTTTAGGGATATTCAAGGGTTATTCGAAAAAGAAAAACATATGATGGCTGCCTTATCTGTAATGCAAGAATAATCAAAAGTTTCAAGGTTCATTTTAATGTATTTGGTGAATAATGCTATATACCGAGTTAAATTAGACGTGATTTGGAGGCAACTTTGCAATTTTTTTCTATCGAGAAAATTTAACGTAATCGTGTTTTTGAGTCAGATAGTTACCAGAGTTAGTCCTGAACTTTGCTGCATTTTTATTTCAACTAGAGTATTTAATTATTATTGATATTACAGTCAATCATGCAAAGCAGTGTGAGGTAGTACGGGCCCTTAAAATTATGTCACGCCACAGATTTTTTAAACCACGGTAACCAACCTCTGATACAATCAAGACACGGGATGATGAGAAGGCTTCTAACAAAGTAATTCGTCTTATTTTAAATACCACGCGTCATCAACTAAGGGCGAAACCCCCATTATATTTCAGATTAGCCCTTCAGGCTTGCATGCACGAATACGCGGCCCATCAGGCAATATGAGAGTTTGCTGTCTCTCCAAGCCTTGCGCACACAGGCAACGCCCAAAGCTGAGGTCCGTCCCTCCTGGATGCCCTTTGGTGATGTTGTCTAAAAGGTTGAAGGCACTCTGCCCTCGCCTCAAACGCCCGGTGAAGTAGCGAAAGCTCACTTGGAGCTAGCTACATAATCCTTCAAAAAAAACCCATTATAACAAAAACAACATGGCTAGACAACGTAGGTTGAGTTTGTTAGGTTTCCTTGTGACCAAAACAGAAGCGAATGAGCGTTCCGTAGGTCTGCGCGGCCTCTTTGAGACTACTGTGAATGTTTATTATCATTGCACACTTGATCGCTAACGTAATATGTTCCAAAAATCATCATGTATAAATTGTAATAATTACTAGAAATAAAAAAAAATGGTCATAAAATTAAAAAGCCCTTCAGGCGAGTAGGTCACCAACTCGCCTGAAGTTGGTGACCTACCTCTTTTCAAACATACTGTTGAAAAGAGTTTCTTTTGGCGTTTCTTCTATGCAGTGGGCGGTTTCGAAACGCTAGTAGTATGTAGCTTTTGCACATCAAATAATAATATAATTAATATTACTAAATTAGTTCCTTTAAAATGTAATTTGACGTGAAAAGCCTGCAAAGGCTTATTTCCAGAATTAAAGTTTTGATTTTTGATTTTTTTATTTTTCCCAACTTACAAGTCGGAACGGACAGTTTCGTTCGTTTTATACTATGCAAACAAGAAGAGCCAGACCATTTTGTTTTTTTTTTTATATAGTATAGGACAGCAAACGAGTAGGCAAATCACCTGATGGTAAGCGATCAGCACTGCCCAGGGACAACTGCAACACCAGGGTGTAACAGAAGCGTAGCTGGTCTTTCAAGGAGTTGGGGAAAGGACATGGGGAGAGGACATGGGGGAAACATGGGCCACCGGCTCGCTTACTCACCGAACAAAACATAGAAGCGGTAAACGTTCTACTCAAACGTGGACTTTTTGTGAGAGTTTGGTACTTCCCAGGATGAGCCAGCCCGTTCATGCTACTAGCAAAAATGAATTTTGCCGGTAGCGACGTGGCTCTACAACTCGGCCCAGAGGGAAACCTCGACCCAATTTCGTTATTTTATTATTTCAATTTTGTCTCCTATGTCCATTTAGGATAATTAAACGTAAACAAGAGATTGTTTTTAATAGGAAGGAACATAGATATCAGAATATTATTGGAAGGACAATTTGAGAGACAATTGAAACAAACATTTGTTCGTCGTTTTTAAATAAAATGGGACATTTTGCAAAACAACAATTACTTTTTTCTAACACCTGTAAAATAGGGATAGCTTTTTTTTTAATAACCTAAGCGGCTGGCGAGTATGACCTAACTAGGTATAACCTCAAAGTTCTTAGTTCAGATCATCTGGCAAAGAAAGAAAAATCAAAAGTGTAATTTCCTTTAAAACTACACTGTTATTTTTTTAAGCAATAAATCTTTATTTTTACTGAAAAATTGGCGACGTCAGATCCTTTTTATTAAAAAGAGGTTGTCTGCCTACCTCTGTAATAAAAAAATTAGTAGATATGTAAGACAATTTGTCTAGTATCTATACTAGACAAATTTACTTACTTACCATTACAGTTAATCAAGTAAAAAAAAAGAATCAATATTAAGCAGATTTCTCTATTGTTTCAGATGCCAGACTTGCAATGAAAGCTGCGTAATGTCAATCAAGGATGCCTGCAGATGTCACCTAGGCTCGTCCAGACAAACAGGACCTGGACATGACGAATTATACCTTCTTATACACGAGCTTACCCGACCTCACCTGCCAACTCACCACCAACCCTGGATGCGGGAACATCACCTCAGGAATCGATTGTGATCCAAGCCCAAACTCCATATTCTTCAACTGTAAATTAAATATAGACATCCAAAATGAGACGTCTTATAGTTGCAACGCTTGTCTCAATGATACAATGGATTCTTATAACAGTTCTCTATGTAACACTGGATTTAAGCTGAATATGTTTACAGTGATCTTCGAAAGTGCACTAAAAACTTTGTGGCTACGACTACCAACTTTAGACTTCTGTGAGTGGAACGAATTGTTATGTACGAGTGATTTTAACAGGACGTTGTACATCGACGTCTCGAATAACAGTGTTGTGAATAATACGGTGGAGAGTTTTCAGTGTAGTTGGAATTATAGGAATGGTACGGAGAGTGTTAGTGATAAGTCGGAGTATGATTGGAGTTTTCTATTTGTGATATTGTTCATAGTGGCGGGTGGTGTTGGAAACATATTGGTGTGTTTGGCAGTGTGTCTAGATAAACGGCTGCAGAACGTGACGAACTACTTCCTGCTGTCGCTGGCGATAGCTGATTTGCTTGTCAGTTTGTTCGTGATGCCTATGGGGGCGATACCAGGATTTTTAGGTAAGCATTGATAATTGAATATGAAGTTAAGGATTTTAGCTTTTAAAACATATATCTATACAGCAACAAGTTAAATTGTAGTTGTCTTGATCTATGATCAGTTGGCCAATATTTGAAACTACGTTATTTATGTCCATTCTATTGCCACATTTTTCTAGTAGGTTTGAACTCCTAATAAGTTTGTGGTAATTATTTATGCGACTATTTACAAAATGTATATCATTGCTAGCTACACATATGAAAAAACACTGTATACTTCAAGATTGGAAGAAACTATTCGTTTTAAAAAAGCATAACCAAATATTGGCCCTCTGGAGTTTAAGTTCGCAACTAGCGTAATGATCATTTCGTCGCCACAGTTTTTGTTTATTGGCTTAACTACATAGTTTCTAGTAATTATGTAAATGAATGAGGACTCCTAATAAGTTTGTGGTAATTATTTATGCGACTTTACAAACTGTATATCATTGCTAGCTACACATATGAAAAAACACTGTATACTTTAAGATTGGAAGAAACTATTCGTTTTAAAAAAGCATAACCAAATATTGGCCCTCTGGAGTTCAAGTTCGCAACTAGCGTAATGATCATTCCGTCGCCACAGTTTTTGTTTATTGGCTTAACTACATAGTTTCTAGTAATTATGTAATTGAATGAGGACTCCTAATAAGTTTGTGGTAATTATTTATGCGACTTTACAAACTGTATATCATTGCTAGCTACACATATGAAAAAACACTGTATACTTTAAGATTGGAAGAAACTATTCGTTTTAAAAAAGAATAACCAAATATTGGCCCTCTGGAGTGCAAGTTTGCAACTAGCGTTATGATCATTCCGTCGCCACAGTTTTTGTTTATTGGCTTAACTACATAGTTTCCAGTAATTATGTAAATGAATGAGGAAGCTCGTTAACTTTGATACCAGCGTACACATATACACATACAATAAAGAAATAAAAAATATATGATCCAATAACGAGAATCCTACCATTTGAGCAGATAAACCTACGCAAATTAAAGAGCTTAACCAAATGTTGGCCCACTGGAATCGAAGTTTGCGACTAGGGTAAAAATGATCATTCTGCTACCACAGATATTGTTTATTAGCTTAACTCCTAAATAGTTTGTAGTAATATGAAGGAATAAAAAATATTTGATCCAATAACAAGAAGAGATTTGATCAAATGGTAGGACCATTTGATTGGATGAAACTACTCAAATTAAAGAGCGTAACCTAATATTGATCTACTGGAGCTGAAGTTTGCAACTAGAGTAATAACAAACAAAAACCACTACTGACACAGTTATTGTTTGTTGGCTTAAAATAGTTTGTGGTAGTTATTTTATTTTTTATTTATTTATAAATTCAAAAGGATACACCATCATCATCATTTCGAGTAGGTGTCACGGTCAATCGACCATGCACACCCTGGTGTCAGAGTTCTTCGGAACCGCCTCTCGGCCTCTGGCGTGATTCCTTTAACGACTACCAGATGGCAGCCGGGACCACCGGCTTAACGTGCCTTCCGAATCACGGAATCATCTTTATTATCAGACAATCAGGAGATTCAAGCCTGCATTGTCCTAACCAAACTGGAAACAACTAAACAAAGTATGCTTCCGGTGGGAATCGAACCCACGACCCCCGGGTCAACAGGCAAACGCCTTAACCACTGGACCACGGAGACTGTTAAGTTAAAGGATACACCGATTTATCTAATCATTATAATATAGTAAAATAGTAATGTAGAATCGTAATTCTCAACAATGTAACATAATCTTATTCCATCAAACATCGTTAGTTGCTGCAGTCATATACTATTAAACAACAAATCATACTTAATAAGTCATGCAGCAAACCGACAAACACGCGTCAACTGCTGCGTCGCATTACTTAACCGTCACAATAACGGGGGGATTTTGAACTGTATCATTACTTGTGAAAAATAGTTTTGCGTTTTCCATAACAATCATCGATTTCATATGTAAGGACTTAATATTATATTATAATAGCCAACTAAAGCCAAAGATCGCAACTGGGGTAATAATGATGATTCTTTTGCCACAGGTTTTATTATATGCTTAACTCCCAAATAAGTTGTAGATAGTTAATTATGAATATGTACAAGGAATCTAAACTTTGATATCAGCACTGCATACTTACACATACAATATGGGAACAAAAAATATTTGATACAATAACGAAAATCCTACCGTTTGAGCGGAAACTACTCAAAATTAAACAGCGTAACTAAATATTGGCCAACGGGATCGACTCCAGATGGCCAATATTTGCAACAAGGGTAATAATGTCCGTTCTGTTGCCACAGTTTTGTTTATTCTCCTTGATTCCCAAAATAGTTTGCAATAGTTATTTAGACGACTTAGTGATTTAGAGAAGCGATTTGTAGCACTTAGTGATAAGAAATTCCCTCTGTCTGAGAGTGTTCCCGCGCTTCGCTTTCCAACAGCATGTTGGTTTATAATTATTCATGCTGTTTTATGATTCGACCAAGTACACACTATGTACTTGTACTACTTTGGCGAGCTTCGTGGCGCAGTGGTTAACACGCCAGCCTGCGACACGAAGCTGCCCGGGTTCGGTCCCCAGTCAGGTCATGATGGAAAATTATCTGTTTCAGATTGGCCTGGATCTTGGATGGTTATCTATATATGTATTTGTTATAAAATATAGTATCGTTGAGTTAGTATCCCATAACACAAGTTTTGAACTTACTTTGGGGCTAGCTCAATCTGTGTGATTTGTCCGTATATATTTATTATTTTATTTTTACTTAATTAACTCTATACAGCATGATTTTGTACCACTTAGCTTAATGAAATCTGGGAATCAGAATCCCTAATGGAATACAGAATTGCAAGAAAAAAAGGTAAAAACCAAAAAAACTTTGGTCTTCCATAGAAATTCGTCCAGCTGAACGGCGACTTTGTATAGGAAACCCTAATGTATTTTTCGATTATCAGCTGCTTTTCTTGCAATCTATATTTCATTAGGGATTCTGATTCTGAGATTCCAATATAGCTACGAGGTTCAAGATCACGTTGTAAATACCCTATATCAGGTCTTTTTAGTCTCCACTGCACGGAGCACGACCCGTTGCACGATATTCTGCTAGTCTTACACCAGCCTCTTTGGGTACGCTTTTTTCACGAGATATTTTTTAAGGACAAATTTATTGGTCGGCGGCGCAGCGAAGTGCATGTTGAATTCAACAAAGGAAATTTGACCTTATTTGTGGTAGATACATCTTATATTTGAATTGCGCGGTAAAGCCGCCGTAAGACGTCGGCAGCCGACTCTGAATTATTTTACGATTTAGAATTTAAATAGATCAATTTAATTCATCAAATTAATTACCTTTGTTGCCGCGAGCCAGCGCCAGTTATAAGACAAATAAATTAATAACACCATTCTATGAGAAAATGTACGAATAATCGTGTAATACTAATTTGGGATAATATAGAAAATGTATCCAGTGTACATTAATAGATAGATAATGCCGTTTATTTGCTGCTCTACACTACAATATTTATTTAATTTTTTTTTGAAAAAAATAAAGCTACTCTACACATACATCAGTTTAATAAAAACGAAGTCATTAAAAATACAGAGTAAAATAAAAACAATACTTTACAATTGAATATGTATGCCACAGCAATCATCATCATCATCAGGTCATTTTACTCTCCACTGCAGGAGCATGACTCTCTCTGTAATACCGGAGCCCTACTTGGCCACAGCAGACAGAGGATACAAAAAGCTAAATGCGGTACAAAGTAATAAAAAATAATAAAATAATTATATTGCTGAAGTCATACCGTCTTCGTCATCATCATAATTTTCAGCCCACATCAGCTCACTGCTCCCTTTTAAGGGTTCCGTACCCAAAGGGTAAAAACGGCACCTTATTAATAACACCAGGCTGTATTTCATGAACCGTGCTAGTTAGAAAGTTAAAATTTTCATTGATGATGTATTTTTGTTGCCGCTATAACAACAGTAAAAAATTAATAACGTAAATATTTAAGGGGGCTCCCATACAACAAACGTGATTTTTTGCTTGTTTTAGCTCGATATTGATAACGGCAACAGGAAGACGCTTGAAATATTCACAGAATATTTAGTTATATATTCACTTTAAAAATAAACAAGTAAATAAAAATAAAATTAACATTAAAGGGGGACTCCCATACAACAGACACGATTTTTCAAGATTTGTCAAGATGGAAAATTATCTTTTTCCCATTTTTATAGATAACGGTTCGGGACGCTTCGTGCACGAGTCCGACTCGCACTTGGCCGGTTTTTTATGCCATTTTATACGGTCTTGTGCTAGTCTCATCCCATGTTTTCCACTCAGATGAACTGTCATGTAACCAGCGGGCGGTTGGTTGACCGCACGGAGTTGACCGTCTTATTCAGTATTAACTGTTTAAACAACCGCGCAAATTAAATTGACATTGACAGTTGAGAAAACGTTTGTAATAAGTGTTGCATTATTTAAGTCGCATAATGGTACAAACCAAATACTAAAGAGATGGAAATATTGTAACTCACTAAATCGACACTAACTAAGTGGCCTTTGCCCGTAGACCCGGGGGTCGTGGGTTTGATTCCCACGGAAAGCATACTTTGTTAAGTTGTTTCCTATTTGGCTAAGCCATTGCAGGCTTGAATCATCTGATTTTCTGATAATAAGATGAATCCGTGCTTCGGAAGGCACGTTAAGCCGTTGGTCCCGGCTGTCATCTGGTTGTCGTTAAAGGAACCACGTCACAGGCCGAGAGGCGGTTCTGAAGAACTCTGACACCAGGTCGGCATGGTCGATTGATCGTGATGCCTACTCGAAATGATGATGATTATGAACTTGTCATTAATTCTATACAACAGACGCGATTACTACCATATTTGACAATACCTAGATTGATGGCTGGATTAATTTACAATTGAGTTTGTCAACTAATCCGAATCCATAGTTATATCCATATTCCATACAAATATTAGAAATACGTAAGTAACTCTATGTCTGTCTGTTACTTCTGCACGCTTTAACTACTAAACCGATTGGGCTAAAATTTAGCATGGAGTTTGAAGCTTCATCAAGAACATAGGGTATCTTTTATCCCGGAAGAAGTTCCTGAGGGATCGATATTCACGCGAACGGAGCTGCGGGTAAAAGCTAGTTCGCAATTAATTCGCCTCAGGCATTCAAGCAAAACTTAGCAATAAGTAGGTATCCTACACATTGAAATAATCATTACCTCTGCATATGTCACTCGGGATAATGTAAGGAATGTAAAAATACAATTTTGTTAAGAAGATTTATACCAAAGGTAAAATATATAAACTTTCCAACCTACAATCAAAACTCTCTTCTATTTATTTAACGGTATTTGGCTTTCAACACACTTGTTTAGAAATGTATTATCAACGCAATGATGGTGTAATTCATTTCTTTGATTAGACGCAGCCAATGGCGATAATTCCCACAAATCCACTGGTTCAATCATAGATGACGCAGCAAGGCGGACTACTACCAGTGCGCTAAGTAAATCTCACTACAGTTAATAGTTTATTTTAGTTATTCCACAAATCTTTACTAATATTATAGAGCTGAAGAGTTTGTTTGTTTGAACGCGCTAAGCGCGGAAAATTCTTTTTGTGTTGGATAGTCCATTTTATTGAGGAAGGCTTTAGGCTATAAAATATCATGTCGCAACCACGAGCAGCGAGGCATCAATAAAAAATGTCTTGAAAACGGGGGAAAATTATTCATCGATACTAATAAAAAACTAATTACGAGTAATCATAATAACAGCAATTGCCGCAGATGAAGTCGCGGGCAACAGCTATATCTTTATAAACATGAGCAATTTCACATTATAAAGTACACTCGAAGCAATTTGCAAAACAAACCAAAACAAAAATCGTGCCGTCCGCCGAATTTCCGGCCAAGAACTCTTGACTAGCTCAGCTCATTGACTAGCTCAGTGGCGCAGTGGTCAACACGCCAGCCTGCGACACGGAGTGACCGGGTTCGATCCCCGGCCAGGTCAAGATAGAAAATGATCTTTTTCAGATTGGCCTGGGTCTTGGATGTTTATATATATATGTATTTGTTATAAAATATAGCTCCTGTAGTGGACATTAAAAAGACCTGATGATGATAGTATCGTTGAGTTAGTATCCCATAACACAAGTCTCGAACTTACTTTGGGGCTAGCTCAATCTGTGTGATTTGTCCGTATATATTTATTTATTTAAAACTCACTCACATTGTTTTGTTTTGTATATTTTCTTTTCTTTTTCGGCAGTGTATAAATGGCTCTTTTGTTTTGATGAAAATTCTGTTACAACAATTTACAAGAGTGATGTCAGTAATAACCCTTGCACGGACAGAAATGTAAACGGATAGCTCAAGTCCATTTATTTTATTGCATACCAGCATTTGATATATTTGCACGATCAAACACAATAGGCTACTTTCCTGGGTTTTAATAATAACATAACAATTTTGTATATTAAAACTGACAATGTGATAAACAAATATAGTAATTATAAGGGTAATAATTGTTTGTAAGCAAATAATAAGACTGACTAAAACTAGAAGTTGCATATTGGTGAATTAAAATTTTGTAAATTTGCTAATTTCACAAACCTTGTGTGAATTCTAGGAATAGATACGTAAAATTGAAATTGTTATGTCATGTAGACTTAATTATGAATAGACAAGTATCAGTAATTACATTCTGGTATTTATCCGCCACAAGCTTCGTCAAATATGACAATTAGTCCGTCAGTTAGATAATCAAAAAATATTGGACACGTATTTTTTCTTTTGTCAACTAAACAATAAATAATAAAAATAAAGCGCGTCAAAGTTCAGGAGTGGGGGCTCGTGACGTCAAAGTTTGCTAAAAATTGTAGCAAACTATGACGTCACACGGAACTTCAAAGGGTTTGATCGACAAAAGAAAGAATACGTGTCCAATATTTTTTGAATATCTAACTGACGGACTAATTACATTTTTTTAGGAAACTAGCCTATTCTAATACACGGTGAAATTTTGATCGTTCTGGACCCTTAAAGGGCTGATTCAGCCCATTGATATATCAATTTAAATTAGGCGCAAATATTTTAAAGGCTAACTCTCATAAGCTAGAAAAATGCTATAGAAGCAAAATAAACAAAAATCGGCACGCTAGTTGTTGAGATATCTGGATCTGAACATTTAAAATAAAAAATGAAAAAACACCCTGTGTACAAATTAACACTCTCTTGGCCAACAACTTTTTACTATGGATACTAGGTCACTGACCTCGACGATCAAAACAGCTGATTTATCGATTTTAATAAAAAAAAAAAAAATATTTTGTATGAAAAAATAAAAAAAATCTAGCGTGTCGATTTCTTAAAATTTGCTACTAAAGCATTTCTTTGACCTATGGGACCCAGCCCTTAAAATATTTGCACTTAATTTAAATGGACCTTGTATACAACAACTCTTCCTATGGGACCAATGCTGGGAAAACCAAAAATTTTTTGACGTTCCCATACAAATTGACCGGACGGCCGAAATTTTTTGTATGGAACTGCTTTGTATCCTATATTTTTGTCAGTGAAGAAATCATCTATATTATAGTAGCATTTCTCCAAAGAAGCGCTTCAAAGTAGCTTTAAACAAATGAAGTCGACAAATGCTTTTGATTTCTGTAGGCAGCTTATTGAATATTCGGATAGCCTGAAACGTATCACAATGTTGAGCAATATTAAGTTTTGGCATTATCATTACATAGTATAAAACAATGTCGCTTCCCGCTGTCTGTTCGTATGCTTAGATCTTTAAAACTACGCAATGGATTTTGATGCGATTTTTTTGATAGATAGAGTGATTCAAGAGGAAGATTTATATGTACATTGCACCCGTGCGAAGCCGGAGTCCGGGTCGCTAGTATATATATATATATATATTAGGCAAGGGTGTTTGAGATCTTTTCGCCTCGAAGTCTCACGTAAAAGAAGTAAATAGATTAATCAGTGGATAGATAATGCAACGTGACTAGTTCTTTAAATTTCATAGTCGTCTGAGCTTTACGGATGTCGAAGGGCAAAGCATTCCTAAGTCGCACCACCTAAATTATAAAAGAAATTGAAAAGAAACGGGTCAAATCGACAGGAACAAGTCGAGTCGAACAGTGAAACAACACTGCGCACGCTGCGGTTCTGAAATTCGCGAAAAAATATTAGGAGAAACTATGATCAAATATAATGGTAGATACTCGTACATAGTCTCATACAAAATGAAGCCTAAATAATTTCCCCGAGCCAAAACTTCATGCATACTTACAAACATCAACAGAAACGGTACATACTAAAAGTATGACACTCCATCTTTCTTTTACATTTTTGACGTGTAGTTTTTGCATCTTTTTACTGAGCTTCGTTATCGCGAGACGTGTGAGTGCTAGCGCGGTTTATTGAAACTGTGGACAAAACAGCTCCGAAACTCGATTAGTGCGCTGTTTTCCGGTGCCACTTTTCGAGCGCAAATCGTGTATCTACCATTATATTTGATCGAAGAGTAGAATTAATAAAAAGAACAGAAAATTAAAGTGAAGGGATATGTAAATTACGACGTTGTCTTATGTGAAGCCACTTGAAATACCTTTTTTGTTACAAAAAGTTATCATCACATCCTAACTAATATTATAAATGCGAAAGTGAGTCTGTTTGTTTGTTACGCTTTCACGTTGTTACTACTAAACCTATCATCATGAAATGTTGCATACATGTTATCTGGGGCACAGGTATGGCACTTCATACAAACGGGACGACATAAATACCTAGTACTACTACAAACAAAATTTTACATCCGTGCACACGCTTATGTATGAGTTAAAGTACCAATGTTGACACCGAAAAATGAAATTAAATCTACCTATTCATGATGCCACCTAAAGTTGGACAAATTTGCGAGTATGTTTCTCAATTCTGAAAGATTTTTGATGATCTTAATTTATTTATGTAGGTATGTATTTATTGACTTGCCTAACAATACATCTCAATAATAAGTAAATAAACTTGCTAACAAACAAAAATGTATTCGTAGATCTCGCACACAATGCAACTGGCACAATCAGAACACCATGACGTATAAGATTATTATATTCTAGGTGTACGTACACATCAACAAGTAACTAGCACTTCACAAATAAGAGGTTATGTATTTTATCTTCTCTTCACCATTGGTTTATTAGTTATCTATTGATTCATTTATAATTAAAAGCACTAGATAATGTCCTGTAATATAATAAATTGCTCGTTTGACGCTAAACTTTACGGCAAATGTGATAAAAATCGATAAAAAAAAAGGATAAAAACAAGTGGCAGATAGACAGAGATTCACAGCACAGTATTTCATTGTAAAGCGTGTCGGTAACGTAATATTCGCATTTGACGTGCAACAAAACCTAACCCTGTTTCAAAGCAACGCATCGCACTCCATTTACGGGGGAGAGGTGCGGCGATGCCTTGTTGCGGGGGACGCAGGGAGTTTCCGTTCTGTACGTTAGTACTTATATTAATTCTGTGTCTGGGGTACGGAGAAGGACATAAGGTACTGTTCCCGAGGGATCGACATTGACGCGGGCGTACCCGCGTGCGAAAGCTAGTAGTTAATAAATACGAAAATAAATGTGATTTAGGTTTTAAAATAAACTGATCTCTTGAAACCTCTTCAAAAGTACAAAATGTATAATGTACTAGGGTGGTCTCAGAAGTAGCCGACCTGGCATAAATATAGCAATACTAGCTGAAAATTTAAAAAAGAAAACAAAAGTTTGAATAATATGGCGCGTTAATTTGAAAAAAGAATAAGCTACGTCCTTTTATTTATATTTCATGCCAATTAATAGAGATTGCTCTGAGTGATTTTGCAAACATGGACAAAATTGGTCTCCGATATGTGATACAATACTTTCATTTCAAAGGTGTAAATCCAACCGATATTAAAGTCGAGCTGGATTCTACTCTGGGAGAGTCTGCTCCTTCATTTACAACAGTAAAATATTGGGTTGCTGAGTTTAAAAGAGGTCGCACCAGCTGCGAAGATGGACATCGCAACGGTCGGCCAAATGAAGTGACTATACCAGAAATGGTGACAAATATTCACAAAATAGTATTGAAAGACCGTAGACTAAAAGTGCGTGAGTTAGCAGATATGGTAGGCATTTCAAAAAGTGCTGTACATCGCATTTTGACTGAAAAATTAGGCATGAGAAAGCTGTGCGCAAGATGGGTGCCGCGATTGCTCACCATTGAACAAAAGCAGCGTCGTGAGGATGTTTCAATCCAGTGTTTGGAGAAATTTCAACGCAATAAAGCCGAATTTTTACGACGATTCATAACGATGGACGAAACATGGGTCCACAATTACACCCCTGAGACGAAAGAACAATCTAAACAATGGACTGAAAAGGGAGAACCGGCTCCAAAGAAGGCGAAGTCAGTTTCATCTGCTGACAAGGTCATGGCATCAGTATTCTGGGATGCGCATGGTATAATTTTTATTGATTATCTTCGAAAAGGCAATACCATCAACGGGGAGTATTACGCAAAACTTTTGCAGCGTTTGAGTGATGAAATTAAGATAAAACGACCGCATTTAGTGAAAAAGAAAGTGTTGTTTCATCAGGACAATGCACAAACTCACACGTCCACTATTGCAATGGCTAAAATTAATGACTTGAAGTTCGAATTGCTTCCTCATGCACCTTATTCGCCAGACCTAGCTCCCTCTGATTATTTTCTGTTTTCAAACTTGACAAAGTGGCTCGCCGGTAAAAGATTTGCCAATAATGAAGAGGTAGAGTGTGCTGTTAATGGCTATTTTGAGGAACTTGATACAGACCACTATAAACAGGGTATTGAAGCTATTGAACATCGTTGGGAAAAGTGTATTGCGTTAAAAGGAGACTATATTGAGAAATAAATATTGTTTTTTCTAATTATTTTATGTTATCTTTGTTAGGCCGGCTACTTCTGGGACCGCCCTCGTACGTACATGGTAGAAATGTAGTCAAGCTTTAGTGTATCTCGCTTCATATTATTTCTTCCTAAAAATGTACAATTCTTTCACGATGTACATTCTCTCGTATACAAATTCTTTAGTAACGAATGCTGAATATTGTCGACTCTATTATTATATTGCAATGCTGTATGAGGGGATACATAATGTTATTCATAAAATATTACCGTATTTCAGTTGGTTTTGTTGGTCGTCTAAAACAAGAGTTCCCAGCTGAGAGAGCGCAGTGAAATGTTAAGGGGTACGCCCCCCTTAATATTTTACTGCGCTCTCTCAGCTATATATAGCTATGTAATGTTTTTATTAAATTAATATAAGAAAAATAACTCTCAATTATACTTTAACTAGCGGCTCGCCCCGGCTTCGCACGGGTAGATGAATTTATTTTTTGTTGATTTATGTTTTTCGTAAACTTTTACATTTTTAAAATTAAAAATGGTGATTGAGGCATCAATAAATCGTTTATAGGCTTCCGTACCGAAATGGTAAAAACGGGATCCTATTATTATGGCTTACTGTCCGTCTGTCTGTCTGTCACCAGGCTGAATCTTATGGACCTTATACCCGTGAATCCTTTATGGTAGAAATACCTCAAAATCAAAACGTTTATTCAGAAAATATACCTTTGCACTTTTCCACGTACTTAGTAATATTTATTTTGACCGACTTAAAAAAAAGGAGGAGAATATAATAAACTACGTGGTTGTTTGTTCGTTTGTTTTTTTTTTCTAAGTATGTTACCGTTAGTAGTATGTTAAACATTAATTTGTAAACCAGTTTGAATTTCTGGGATACCAACTCAAAGATGATGATGACGTGGTCCTGTGGTCCCTTGTCAGGGAAATAGGGCTCGCAGAAGAATTCTCCACTTTTCACGGTCCTGGGCTCTGACTCTTAGCTCGATCGAGTTGAGTCCAGTTGTAGCGACCTCCTTCTCGACTGAACGCCTCCAAGTTTCACGAGGGCAACCCGGTCTTCTTTTGCCCTAACTCAAAGATACTATATTCTAAACAAATACATTATACAGAGTGAATATTAATTACCTAGCAGTGATTTGGTGTTGAAATCGGAATCCCTAATAGTATATATACCTGCAGGGAAAAAAGGTAAATATGATGAAAAAATAATTGAGCCTCCCATACAAATTCACCGATCAGTTGATCAAATTTCTATGGAATATCTAATTTTTTTTTCATAAATTACCTTTTATCTTGCGGATATTATATCTTTTAGGAATTCTGATTCCAACATTAAAATGTTACCAGGTAATTAAAAATTTTAACTGAATAGATAAACATGGAATGGCAGCCCGTCATGATGACCATGGCTCCGGCAGAGCTCCTTGGAAAGCCTCATTTGATTTTCCTTAAAATAATTGTCAGATGTCCATCTGCGACGGTGACTACTTTCCATCAGGTGGCTCGTCTGCTCGATTGCCGTCAAATAGAAATAAAAAAAAACCGGCCAAGTGCGAGTCGGACTCGCGCACCAAGGGTTCCGTACCGTTATCTATGAAAACGGCAAAAAAATCATGTCTTGTATGGGACATGATTTGTTTGCCGTTTGCCCCCCTTTAATACTAATTTTATTTTTAATAAATTATTTATTTTTAATTATTTATTTATTTTTATTAATTATTTATTATTAATTAATTATTTATTATTAATTAATTATTTATTTTTAATAATTATTTATTTTTAATTAAACTAAATATTATGTGAATATTTTAAGTGTCTACCTGGTGCCGTTATCAATAACGAGCAAAAACAAGCAAAAAAATCACGTTTGTTGTATGAGAGCTCCCTTAAATATTTATTTAATTCTATTTTTTAGTATTTGTGTTATAGCGGCAATAGCAATACATCATCTGTGAAAATTTCAACTGTCTAACTATCACGGTTCATGAGATACAGCCTGGTGACAGGTGACAGACGGACAGACAGACGGACAGTGGAGCAAAATTAATAGGGTCCCGTTTTTACCCTTTGGGTACGGAACCCTAAAAAATAGGTACCTATGTTTTCTTATTTATACTTTTAACATTTGTTTCTTCTCAGGTTATTGGCCGCTGGGCGTGGTATGGTGCAACGTGTACGTGACGTGTGACGTCCTAGCCTGCTCTGCCAGCATCATGCACATGTGCTTCATCAGTATAGGGAGGTAAGGTTTTTAGCAATCAAGATAAAGAATTAAGAGTTTAGGTCGTAGCGCTCACTTGTACAATTCCGCTCCCATCCGACAAATAAAATATGATTCAAATATGAGCCACAAGTTTGTACCCTTTAGGTATTTTTTATATGGGCAATATAAATTAGCAGACAAAGCTTGGCAGCAAGCTAGCTTGCTGTCAGCGAGCTCACTCTCTGGCAGCATGCTAGCTTGCTGTCAGGTAGTAAGTAAAATAAAGTCAGCGAGCTTACCGCCTTCAGTCGAGTGCTCAGTAGTTGACGCCTTGCTGGAAACGCGTTGCAAACAAGTGGTTTGCGTGGTGTACGAATGCTGATTGCTAACATACGTGACGAATCGTCATTTAAATAGTGATAAATAGCATTTATAACTATCCTGAAGTCAGGAAAAGAAGCAGCTGATAGACTGATAAATTCTTCCTTTACAAGTTCAGTGCGATTAGCAACCCATCTATATTTGAATTCCCTTTTAAACCTAAACGTTCATCTTCATGCTAACCACGCCCTCAGGACTTATAGCCTTAATAACTGCCTAGTCTAGTGATAAACACGTCAATAGTATGTTAATATTGATAAGAAAAAAAATTGACAGTAACTGTCTTCCCAGTATCCAATACCGGACGGTATCAAGAGGCATATTTAAGATATCCACCTATAATAAGAAGCCCCGTAAAGATACCGCGGTATTGGCACTACATTATCTTTTAGGAGGCCCTTCAGCCTTTATGTAGGGCGCAATGAGACAGCAAGTAGTTTTGGTAACTTTCCTTATACATTTTGTGAACATTTCTTTAGTTGTTTGTGTATGATCAACGCATAATGTGCCTTTCGAAAATTTAAGGAGAACGCGGCTTTTTGTACAGTCCCGGAACATTCAAAAGTAGAATAAATGGGTATCTCTTGGATAGACATGTAACATCCTCGTCTTCATCGTCACTTACCATCAGGTGAGATGGGAGACAAATGCCTAATCCAACATATAGTAAAAAATAATACTACTATGAATAAAGAAATAAGATATGATGAAAATAGTTGTAGTAAAAGTTTTTCAGATTACAATAACTTAAGAGGCTACTCACCCATCATTTTATTGGTTTCCTCCGAATTGAGACCAAATTAAAAATCTAAGGGTAGGCTTTGCTTAGCACGAATTTAGATATTCTGCGCATTGGAATCGATAGAACTCATTACGATACCATCTCTTCATTAGGATACCATTTTTAAAGCGCGAAGTAGCATCATTTTTAAATTAAAAGCATTTTAATTTTGATATTTTGGCTAGACAAAATTACAATTTTTGATATAATATTAATTTTTAGGGTTCCGTTTCTCCAAAAGAAAAAATGGGGTCCTATTTTTCTTTTGGAGAAACGGATATAGGATCACTTTGTTTTCCGTCTGTCCGTCTGTCCGGTTACCTGTCAAGACCCTTTTTCTTTGGAACGCGTGGTAGGTATCAAGCTGAAATTCATAACAAATACTCAGGTCTACTGTCCTTTAGAGCTGTAAAAAATTAAACTTCAACAAACTTTCTCAACTGTCTTCTCTATTGTATTATCCAATACGGTATCCAGAGCCATATTAGCCTCCCTTAATAAGGAATGCGTTCCATAAAGACACTGCGAGCTCCGATTACTGGTGACCGCCCGGCGGCGGTCCCGGGTGACTTGCACCCAGGATAGGCCCTTCTGGCAACGTAGCTTTCGGCCCATAAGGCAAAAGATGAAAGTTGCTGCTCTCCAAAGGCTTTTGCCATTGTTTCTCAAATTGGCCCCTCAGGCTTTGCATGCACGTATACGCGGCCCAGCGTCCAATATGAGAGTTTGCTGTCTCTCCAAGCCTAGCGCACACAGGCAACGCCCAAAGCCGAGGTCCGTCCATCCTGGGGGCCCTTTGGTGATGTTCTCTAAAACGGATGAGGGCACTCTGCCCTCGCCTCAAACGCCCGATGAAATAGCGAAAGCTCACTTGAAGCTAGCTTAATAGTCCTTCAAAAAATAAAAAAGATACTGCAATATTAGCACTACACTTTTCTATCAGGAGGCCCTTTGTTCCATAAATAGGGCTGGATATGATATTCCTTATGGGTATTTGTTGTCTGGCTGTCGTCTATTTTTCAAATATATTTGTATTTCTGAAAATATAGAGTTTCCCCGCAAAATGTAGTTGACAAACAACATAAAATCAATTCTATAATAAATCACCTAAAATCCGCGACATATATATATAATCTGGTGCCAAATAAATGTTTTTGTATTTATTGAACTACATTTGTCCTAATAATTGTATAGTCAAACTTATATACAGATCATTAAAAATAATGTATAACGTCATTTAAAAAGATAATAATACTCTAATAAGTATAATGTAACTCAAAATATGTTACACTAACTGTTGCCCGCGGCTTCGTCCGCGGCAATTTCTGTTATTATGATTACTCGTAATTATTTTTTTATTAGTATAGATGAATAATTTTCCCCCGTTTTCAAAACATTTTTTATTGATGCTTCGCTCCTATTGGTCGCAGCGTGATGTTTTATAGCCTAAAGCCTTTCTCAATAAATGGACTATCCAACACTAAAAGAATTTTCCAACTTGAACCAGTAGTACCTCAGATTAGCGCGTTCAAATAAACAAACAAACACAAGTGATATTTATTTATAAGTAATAACAGTCAATATTTCATTTTTACTATGACATATTTATATATTTTCCAGTGCTTCGTGTCTTATAATAGCTTTACCCACATCATTTTCAGTCACATTAAAAATATTCCATAAACCGTACAAAATCCGGAGGCACGCCAGATTTACCGCCATGAAATATCCAAACCACATTTTTTATACGCCGCTTTGGTAAGCGCCTGTGGTTGGTGGGTTCACAAAATAAGGAAGGCCTTTAATTGGGCCTCAGATTATGTTTCAGGCCTCAAAAAGGGACTGAAATTTAACAATTAACGTACGAGCCTTTCGCCGAGCGTTGTTTTATTATGAAAACACTGGGTGAATATAGCAATTTATTAAAAAGCAACCGTACGTTGCTTTTTTCTTGGAAAATTACATTTAGGAGTATATAGGTGACTAGCTTTCGCCCGCGGCTCTGCCCGCGTCAATGTCGATCCCTCGGGAATAGTACTTTTCCCGGGATAAAAGGTAGCCTATGTCCTTCTCCGTACTCCAGAGAATTTGTATGCAAAATTTCATGATGATCGGTTCAGTAGTTACAAACAAACAAACAAACAAATAAACAAACAAATTCACTTTCGCATTTATAATATTAGTAAGGATAAGGAAGTAAGGATAAGGATTTTGAGCTCCCTGGCAATATTTTAATGACGGAATCAGAATCCTTAGAATATACATACAGAATGATCTTCGAACTAGTAAAGTGAAGACATTTTTTTTTAATTCCGTTAATGAAATAAATACTCTGCAAACAGCAATTATTTTTTCGCTTAATGGCTATACTTATGTTGTATGTGCGGCAGAATAAGGCGTTTTTGAAATTCTATGAATACGGTTTTTATTTTATCAATAATCGATGATTGATCACTATTTTCTAATTAAAAAACCGGCCAAGTGCGAGTCGGACTCGCGCACAAAGGGTTTCGTACCGTTATCTATAAAAACGGCAAAAAAAGTCGTGTATATACAAATTTAATTTTATTTCATAAATAAGTTGGTCGGGTTGTATAAAAATAACTATCTATGATACCGAGAGCGCTATAGTTTTAAATGAAAGTACATACTTTGACCACATTTTTTTTTCAGAATTATTTTAGTAATGTTTGAGAAGTTACGGTGGGAAGTTAGATTATCTCAAGACTAGGGGGGGGCGGATTTGATCTGCATAATTTCAAAGCAGTTTTTGTTGCATTTTAAAAGACATTTTCAACAAAATTGATGACAGGATCCCAAGCTAGTGGTAACTGCCAACCATCCTCTTTATTTAAATTAGGATGTTTTTTTTGTTTGCCGTCCTATATCCATACTATCCTTGCTGATATTACAAATACGAATGTTACTCTGTCTGTCTGTCTTTTCGCTTAAGCCATTGAACCAATTTGGATGAAATTTCGTATGGATGTAGTTTGAGGCCCGGGGAAGGACATAGGGTACCTTTAATTTCGGGAAATTCTACTGCCGTGAGTAGGAGCCGCGGGCAACAGCTAGTAATAAAATAAAAAGCCTACAAAAATCTTCCAAAACAATGAAATCGTGAGTGGTATTAAGGTAAAAATTGGAGTTTGAAGATAAATACTTTAAATATTATTATTGTTACTAAGAGCCGTTAATGTCTCAATGCTGGGCAAAGGCCTCTTTCTCTCTTTTCCATTTTTGTCGGTCTGTGGTTTGTGTTCTCCCGTTTTTGATATTTAGGCATACGAGAAACGTGTCCAGCCCAGTCCCACTTCAAACCAGCTGCTCTTGTTGCCACGTCTACAATTCGTGTTCGAATTGCAGATTTTAAATGTATTCAATGATTATTATCGGCCGCATTAATTGCAGAAAACAAATGAATAGCACAAAAACAATAACACAAAGATACCGTAATTTTTGGCATTCATTTCTATCTTGTAACTCACTTGTCATTCTGACATTCAGTAAAACAGGTGTAAACATAGATTTAAAAAAATCGTCTCGGTGCTCATCTTCTTTACATAATATAAAATGAAGTCGCTTCCACTGTCTGTTTGCTTTGATCTATTAAGCTACACAACTGATTTTAATGCAGTTTTCAGCAATAGATAGAGTTAATCAAGATTAGTGCCACATATAGCCGTGTGGTTTCCGGCAGAATAGAATAGGACCACTCCTAGTCTTCCCATGGAGGTCATAAGAGGCGACTTAGGAAATACAAGCTAGACAAAGCTCTTGAACGTCAATGAGACCTCTCCAACCCGTCTGGCCAGCGAGGAGAGTGTAGGCCAAATTCTCTGACTGCTCTGGCCAAGTATGGCTCCGGTAGTACAGAGAGGGTCATGCTCATGCAGTGGAGACTAAAAAGACCTGATGATGATGGTGATGATTAGTATCTACTTTGCACCCGTGCGAAGCCGGGGCGGTTCGCTAGATTGGAGATAAACTCAACACGCTAGCCAGTACTTATCTGAATAAATCTAAGTATCATTAAATAATTATATATCGCGACATATCACACAAATTGAGCTAGCACTACAATAAGCTGTGATCTTGTTACGTAGGATACTAACTCAATAATACTATATTTTATAATAGATACTTATATAGATAAACTTGGATGTTTATCTATATAAGTATTGTGATCCAGGTCAATCTGAAAAAGATAATTTTCCATCATGACCTGACCGGGGATTAAACCCGTGCACCTCGTGTCGTAGACCACTGCGCCATGGAGCTCGCCCAAATCATTGTCTAGTCTCTCATTTTTTTCACCATCTTTACAATCAAGCTTTAAAAAAATCACGATTAATTTTTACTTACTTAGCTGAACACATAAACGTGATACGCGAATTTTATTTAAATTATTGGATCGCAAGTCTGATGTAGGTCACTGTTATACACAAAAAGTCAAGCGCGAGTTTACCTAATGGGAGTAGGGTTCTATTTTAAAATTAATTAAGATTACCGTATAGTTTCCGACCTATAAGAGGGCTCTCCATCTTTGCCAATAGATGTCGAAAGAGGCGAAAAAACTACCAATTCCATCAAACATTAAATACACTCAATCTTCCTTGCTGGTCTGGGAATAAAACTTAGAATCTACCAGCTGCTTCTGCAAATCGTAAAAGCGGATAGAGGGAATACGGGTAGCAACCCCTCACTATTTTGATTTCGTTTTCCGCGTAATGCACCAATATGCTACCGTGGCCTTCAGGTCTTATAGACCTGGGTTCTGTTTACTCTGCAAGGGAAAGAGACAAGATATGTGTTTGTATTTTAACAACGACTTGCAAACAAAAATTTATCAAGCTGTATTCACGCGCGCCATGGCTCGAAACCGGTATGTATGGCAGGAACCGGAACCACTTACCTTTTTTAGGGTTTTCGTTGGGTTATTTGATTGACTGATTTTCCTAAACAAATGAATAGCACAAAACAAATTGCATAAGGATAAGGATTCGCCTAAGGATTCGGTAACCGTGTCGTTTGCTTACCCTAACGAAAGGCTTATTAATACGATATAGTTAATTCGACTAAGCACTTACTAATATCTCTTGATTAGCTTACCCTTTCAACCCATGATTAGCTTACCCTTTCAAGTGTGAGTTGAACAGCTTCAAGCTATTTTAATCTCTATGCGCATGTCAAACAACACATTATTGTTCGCCGTAAACAATTGAAGGTGTTTCAGCAAGCCGACGCACAACGGCTAGAGAAAGAAGGCAATGTTGTCCTTGAGACGAATGTCTGGCTTGTCAATCAATAATTTTCCTTCTAACAATGTCATGAAACTCATAATACGTTGTTGAAAATCGTTTCGATGTGTTGGTAAGTACTCGGGGATAGGGTAACGCTAATCTGATGGTAAGTGGTATATTCGAGGCTTTAAAGTAACTGCTATGTTCAAGTGGTAGTAGTTAACTAGTTCGAAGGACTAACCGTAACGTTAGGGTAACGCAATAATTAGCTTACCCTAACAAAAGGGTAAGCTTATGATGTAGTTACTCGATCGATAGAGTTAAATAAAGGGGTTTTCCGGTCCCTGATGCATGGAGCGCGCAAACAACGTTTTCGGCGAAAGAACGACGCGTTATTTGATACCACGTCCAATCAATAAGCTGCCAGATGTTTCAAAAAAATCTAATTACCTTAAAAAACATTATGCATAAACAAAAAAAATTGTTCAGTTGTAGTTGACCCTTCTACACTATTTCAATTGTTACAATAGACAACCGTCTAAGACCCAACCGTTATGTACACAAAATTCAGAGTTGAAAATTTTGTGTACACAAAATTTCACACACCACAAATAAACTAACAGGGTAAGTAAATGAAAGTTTGTAATAAACAAAAACATGTAAAAGTAGAGTTATATCAAAAATAAATTTATAAATATAATAAATAAATATATACGGACAAATCACACAGATTGAGCTAGCCCCAAGGTAAGTTCGAGACTTGTGTTATGGGATACTAACTCAACGATACTATATTTTATAACAAATACATATATAGATAAACATCCAAGACCCAGGCCAATCTGAAAAAGATCATTTTCCATCTTGACCTGGCCGGGGATCGAACCCGGGCACTCCATGTCGCAGGCTGGCGTGTTAACCACTGCGCCACGGAGCTGTCAATTTGGGCGGAAAAAGCCAAAAGAACAATTCAACATTATTCTTTCTTGTCATCCGTATAACATTTTACTAGTGCCAAACTTTTTCTGGCGATTAGAATAGAAATATTCAGCGTCTATCCAGGTTTACATAATTTATTCGGTTAGCAGCCATAGACAATGTACCTAGTACTCGTACATTGAATATTTTATGCCCGTCGGTGGATTTTTTTGCAAACTTTTATCCAATATCAGTTTGCGTAAGGTTTCAGATTATTACAAGCCTTTATCTTACTTGCAATGCATGTATGTAACTATGTTTGTTTAGATGGAATCTTGCAACTCAATTTTGTAGTAGATATCTTTTACAGATTGAAATGAAATTTGACTGAAATTGTGTATACTCGTTTAGTTTAGATGACAGTGCATGGTAAGCTATGTGTGTGACGTCGTTCTAAATCCAATATGGCGGAAAATCCAAGATGGCAGACCAGCTATTTTGTTGCACTTCGACATTATTGATATCAAATTAAAGGGCTCGCTGGAAATTACTCGAAATATAAGGTTATGTACATAAAAGCTGGTTTTTGAAAAGGGTTTTCTTTTAAATTATTTTTGTTATTTATTTTGTAGTAGTCAAGTGGAGCCTCCAAAAGGCTGCAGAGTTGTTAAACCTATTTGTTCACTTTATGAATGTTTTCACGTTAAACTTTTTTGTTTGTACGCCTGTCTTTGGTCATGTTTGGAAAAAATCCTTGAATCCAGGTACGTTTTATACAATTTCGAATTTTGTGTGTTTTTGAACATCTGATCTACATTGAGACATAGATCAATAAATTCAGTACTTCCCTCCATACGCCCCTGATATCTTTATATCACGTATATCATCTCTGATTGTTTACAACCTCGGAGCTCGATTAAAATCTCGGAATCAGAATTCTTAATGGGATAAAGAATTATAAAAAAGGTGAAACACGAAAAAATAATTAGTTCCCTTAAATATATGTCCAGTATTGTCCAGCCTATGGTCGGGTTTTTATATGGGTAAACCCTTCGCCTTTTTTTGCAATTCTGTTTTCCATTAAGGAGTAATTAGAGGTTTGAAATTACGCTGTCTACTACAGAAAAAAATAACCTATCAAATATCATCATCATCATTAAATTTAAGAGCTGTGCTCTTGACGGTGGAGCTTTTTCCATTCCTCTCTTTTAGCCAGTTCCTTTACTTCTCTATAAGAAGTAACCTTTAATTTTTCTTCTATTTGTTTTTTAAAAGTATTTCTCGGCCTTCCCGGTCCCCTTTATCCTTCTACCTTTCCTTCTATGTTTTTCTTGATCAAATTGTCAAGTCTTAGTAGGTGTCCTACCATCTTCTCTCTTCTATTCTCAAAAATTTTCAATATGTGTGTCTTTCCCCTGCCCTTTTCAAGACCTCCTCATTAGTTACTCTTTCTACCCAATCTCTTTCTATCAAATATATCGGGTCTAAATAGCGGGGAGTACTGAACTTGTTGGTCTTCATACGTATCATTGTCAGTATAGCTACTACCACTATGAGTACTTGTTTGTTTGTTTTTCGTGTGTGTAAGTGGCATACACTAGTGTCAGATTCTACAAGCTGCCTAAAGCCATCTGACATAGCTTAACTACTGCCATCAAAGATAACAACAGCCATAATCAACAGCTTAACGTGTCTTCCGGAGCACGGAAGAGCTCGAGATATTTTTATGCCACTTGCGGCCACCCATCACAATAGAGACACGCATGTTAAGCAGCCCTGGGAGAGGTCTCTCTCCCAGGGCTGCTTAACATGCGTAAGCGATTTTAATGCTCATGACCACTGGACCATTAGACTCCTCACTATGTGCTTTAAATCACAAAACCCTGTACATAATATTTTGTTATCTTCGCCATCCAGTACATTTTACGATGATCCGTACATTACAGTATTTCATCTTAACGACATCTTTACGGTATATTGAAGTATTAAGTGTAAGTAGGACTTGATCGTTTAGCTTATCCTCCTTGTTAAAAACACTTCTTTAGTAGTAATTTTATGTATTAATGACTCTTTTATTAAGACTTCAGTCGCCGCATATCGTAATTCTAGAAAGAACTTTGTTAGAATCATAGAAGTATGAAGTCTCGATTTTTTTTTTTAAATCTATTGTTAGAATTATAAAAAGTAACGCGTGACTTAATCACTATTACAACAAATCGTTTCTCACATAACTAAAACTAAAAGATAAACTAAAATGAGAAAAAAACTAACTAAAATTGTAAGTTGACGTCGATTGGAGAAAATGTGCTGTGCAGTTTGTTGCTGCTTCTTCTGCACTCCGCTTTGGAAGCGGCATTACTTAATCATAAGTAACTTACTGACGTCAACAATTCTCAGTTCATCATCATCATTTCGAGAGTTCACTCGTCAGAGTTCTTCGGAACCGCCTCTCGGCCTCTGACGTTGTTCCTTTAACGACTACCAGAGGGCAGCCGGGACCACCAGCTTAACGTGCCTTCCGAAGCAAGGAATCATCTAATTGATTGAATTTTATTATTTTTATTCAATTCATTAGCATACGTTTAAGGAGTGACTCAGACCCCGAATCTGAACAACTTTCACAATGGGACCGACTTAGAAATTGCAAAAAAAAAAAACTGTTCCATAGATTTTGGCCAAATAGATATTCCACTTTTGTATGAAAAAGCAGATAATTTTTTTCACGATGTCGAAGTTAGTCCCATAATGAAAGTTGTTCAGATTCGTGGTCTGAGCGTTTGCTAATGGATTAAATTTCACCCTGTAGATACACATCCAAGACCCAGGTCAATAAAAAGATCATTTTTCATCTTCACCCGACCGGAGATCGAACCGTGGTATTCGTTCGTGGTATTGGATAGGAATAAATCGAACCCGGGCACTCTCGTGTCGCAAGCTGGCGTGTTGACCGCTACGCCACGGAGCGAGCTAGCGCAAGGTTACCAAAAAGCCGATCATCCCTTAACCGTTTGTAGCGGACATCGCGCAAAATTTTATATATTTGTGTCATACCTGTCGTCAGTCTCAGTTCAAATCCGTGTCTGCCATTTTCGTGTTAATTTTCACTTTTAATTTAATAATTCAATAATTATATCCAAATATTGTATTTTTTATAGGTATCCATCTTGCTCATTTAGTTATACTTTTTATAGACGTATAAAAGTTGGTAGTTGTCGCTGAAAATATCAAGTAATTCGCGACGAAAATTTTTCTGGATATAGCTTTTTTGATATTTTATTTAGTTAGGTTTTAAATATTTTTTTGAACATATTTTGATGTAACCATTTATTTTGATCTTTGTACTGTACTTCATATTTTTTTCATGCTAGTATTCTCTGAAAAATAAGGCTAACTGCGCGACGAAAAAATACACGTTTTACGGTATTCTTCTGATGCACAGCGCCTTAAATACTTTTTACCCGACTACGACGAATCCAAAAGGACGCTAATTCTTTTGCCCGCTATGTTTGTAATTTCGTTTGTTATCTCGTATCTCCTAAACCAACCAACGTAAGTTGACATATGATACATCGTTAAAAGCATCTAAAGACTATGTAACATCAAAGCAAATTCAAAATGGCGCCCTCTAAAAACACATATTGAAAAAAAAACTATTTTTTTATGTGTAAATTACAAAATTGTAAATAGGGATAATTACAATTAACCCGTGTTTATATACCCCGTGTGATTTAGTTTATAAAGTTTATTTTTTTATACGTTACTGAACCCTTACATAACTACATGTCCCCGTAGGCTCACGGCTCACGTTATTGACGCGACTTTGCAGGCTTCCGCTGAAAATACACAATTCCTGTTACCGCGCTGGGTAAGTCGAGTTTAATATGTAAAGTTTTCAACGCCAACAAAATTTGACTAAAACCTATGAATCAACCTAACATCGAAACGTAGGACTTAACGTCCCCATAAGTAGAATATGTCGATCCCTCGAGAACAGTAGAATTTCCCGGAATAAAAGTATCCTATGTCCTTCCCCGGACCTCAAACTAACTCCATACCAAATTTCATCCAAATTAGTTCAATGGTTGAAGCGTGAAAAGCGTGATGGACAGACAGACATACAGATAGATAAACAGACAGAGCTACTTTCGCTACTTTAATATTATATGGAAGTATGGGTTATAATTACACGACAGGAAGGACAAATGGAGCCTATATACCAAATTGAAAATATTAAGCATGATTGCTTTTCTCTTGAAAAAGGTGACAGACCGACAGACTGATAGAGTTAATTTCGCATTTATTATATAAGTATGGATATGGATGGACAGAAAAATATAATCCAACTAAATGACGTGGTATACTTTTGACCGTGTTTTATCTGGCTTTGAAAGATTTTTACCCAAATTCCAGGACTGTCATGTTTTCTGCGTGTATGTATATTAAACTCCTAATTCTAATAAATAACAAAGGTTTATACCATATATTATCTTTGACACTTGGTTGGCTGTCTCGCTCGCACAATCAAACATTTTTAAAGATTATAGATTATCAAATAATGCGTCTAATTTTAACAAAAGTGTTTCATTATTATCCTAGATAACTATATCGTGGATATTTTAGACATACCTACTACGCTACAAAATGTATGACCTACGCTCTGCCTACTGAGTTCTGTTGGCAGAGTGTAGGTCGTATATTTCACCATATTTATTTTTTTTATTTAATAAATGTTCCATTTTTATTATTTCCCTAGCCAGTAGTTGTTATGTCCCACTGCTGGGCAAAGGCCTCCCCCTTGTTTTTCCATTCGTGTCTGTCCATCTCAACTTCCGCCCATCCATTCATAAACTTGTCGAGATCATCTCTCCATCTTCGCATTTCCCACATTTTCTTATTAAATGATAAAGGAGTTAAGTACCTACCTGCACTGAAAAGGTCTGATAAAAGAGCTAGAAGTTGCTAGTGCATAATAAACACCAATTTAAACTTTTCTCGTTAGCTTGTGAAAATGACATGGACGTAAACACTATGTCAATATGAGGCCACTAAGAAAGTTTCTGGAACTTTTTACAGTGTTAGAAAGGATACATACATTTTGAGGAGCTCTGTGGCCTAGTGGTCATCAAGCCAGGCTGCTACACAATGTCCCGGGTTCACCCCTAGTCAGGACAAGATGGAAAAGAAACTTTTTCAGATTTACCTGGGTGTTGGATGTTTATCTATATCCTAACTAATATTATAAATGCGAAAGTGTGTTTGTTACTCCTTTATGCCCTATCTACTAAACCGATCGTCATGAAATGCATACCCGTTGTCTGAGGTACGGAAGGACATAGCCTATATTAAAAATAAATAAATATATACTGACAAATCACACAGATTGAGCTAGCCCTAAGGTAAGTTCGCGACTTGTGTTATGGGATATTAACTCAACTACTACATTTTGTAACAAATACATATATAGATAAACATCCAAGACCCAGGCCTATCTGAAAAAGATCATATTCCATCTTGACCTGGCCGGGGAGCAAACTCGGGCATCCTCGTGTCGCAGACTGGCGTGTTAACCACTGCGCCACAGAGCTGTCAATAGCCTATGTCAATTAGTAAGGAAATTATGGGCTGAATCATCCCTTATATTTATTTTAAAAAAGTAACGGATTGCACTCCGGGAGGGCCGGCAGAAGTGAAAACTCCACTCGGTAGAAAGAGAGGGGGATATTACTTCCTCTCCTATGCCGCGCCGGCGGTCTCAGATCACGTGTCCGTCTTACGAATCTTTTTTTTTTTTTATACTACTTAGTAGGCAAAAGATCAGGTCAGGTCTTCGATCTGGTCACGTGACTGACGCGAGTTTAAAAATTTTTATTCATCCCAAAAAATGCACAATGCTGCTAAGGAAGTCTTCACTTCAAAAAAAAAGAAAAAAAAACACTTTTTCCTTTTTGCAAACACACTAAATTTCCTGTCACTTATTCGCCTGTTGACTGAAAGAGATCCCATCTTGGAATAAGTCCGCCTTTGTAAATTTACTCTTTCATGTTTGTATTTTTTTATATATTTATTTCTTTTTCTGTGCAATGTATCGTAGATAACATAAACAAAAAAAAATTGAATCTAAATAATTTAAGTAGTTGAAGATCGATTGATTTACAAGCGTCCTCAATGCATCCATGCATTTTTTGTAATGTTCGTAGAATACCTCTTCTTCAAAAAATTAAGAATAAAGTGAATTCTAAGTATAGATCTAAACCGGTTTTCTTCTCTTATCTGACCACCTACAAGCCTGCTCGCCAACTTCCAACAGCTCCAGTGTACAACGATTTTTTGTCCAATACGGTTTATATATCTTAAATCAAAATAGTCAATCATACGAAAACCGCAATGATTTTGAACTGACGTGTTTCTATTACCGTCATGATAGCCAAAGCAATGCTTAATTTATAATACTTTTTTGTTAAATTAACATCTGTGGTTAAAACAAGTATTAAATGAGAAGAAACATCACAGTGGAATATGAAACAGACCTATTTCACGTCACAATAACTCTGTTAATGACGCGCGTAACCACAAAACAATGACGACACGGAAGGATAACTTACAAACTTATATACTTTACAAGATCACATGTAGTAGTTACAAGTGCGTAAAATCCGCAACAGACAAATACTTTTTTCATCGTAAGATATTTTAAATATCATTTGGTGAACTTCAACTTAGATTACACATTATTTTTTTGCAATATCTTTCATACTGGTCTGGGAGAAAAGAATAAACGTAAAATGTACCAGTTGTTTCCCATCGTAAAAGCCGAACAAGGGAACGGGCAAAATTCCGTGGAATCATATTAATAGGCGATGCGGCTAACAACCATTTTGATTCCGTTTTTCACCTAATGCCCACCAACATGCTAAACGTGGCCTTCGGATCTTATAGACCTGGGCTCTGTGTACCCTGCAAGGCAAAAAAACGTGATTCTATGTATGTTTGCATTTACAATATTACTATTTTGACGTCAATAACTTATTAAGAGTACACCGCTTCCAAGGCGGAGTGCAGAAGTAAATTAATGTCATGTCAGCAATTTTGAACAGACTTGAAATACCGCGTTCCCAGCCTATTTTGGCAATTGGCTACTATTCTAACGTTGACAAATATTACACTCAGAATTAGCGCCATCCCGCTCATTTTCCCTCTCCCTATCTACTTTTAGCGTTTGTATTTTCAGACGTAGTGCTTTGATTGGTTCACAAGAAATTTCGAGCCCGACCCCAAATTTTCAAAATTTCAGTCAGGATTTCTTTAAAAATAATACTTTATTATACTTTTAAGGCTGTAAATGTTTTTGCAGCATTTAACTAGTTTCGTAATATATCCCTCTGGTCTCGTACATGAAACCAACTCTCACGGAATATTCTCGAAATGTAAAAGGAATATACATTGCATCCTCTAAAGTTGATTCCGTAATGTTTTTATTTTATGTTTTAGTCGCGGAATATAAACGGGGCCATCTATAATACGGGCGTCTACCCTGAAAGAGGCTTAAGCACATATATTATAAGCGTTATTAACCGCACTTAAGTTCAGACTTTGTCTATAAACTACTAAAATAAGGAAACTGGCTAAAAGCATTAATTTGCATGAAGAAATCACGGAAATTCGATTAATTTGCAATACTCTCGTGTCCTTCTCTCTTCGCTATATACAGCATATTAATTAATTCTACATACGTTGTTTGAAGTTAGCAAAATGTTTTACCCCAGATACATTTCTCACAGCCATAGGTAAACATACAGAGATAGACATTTAGAGTGTAGCTTCCTCTCTCCATCCTAAGTACAACCTTAGCCTAAGTAGGAATGTGTGTAGTCACGGATGACAACTAATTTAGGAGTAAATATTTTGCCCTGCTGAATAATTAAGAAGTCTCTACCACCTATGTGCGCCAGTTATACATCGCAAATTGTAATATAATTATGTAATGTGTCGCAAAACGATAACTTTTCAATAAAAGTATATAATAATAATACGTTAAGCAGACTATTCATTCGTTGAACTAATCTACGAACACTAGAAAGAGTATAAAAGAGTTTTTTGATTAAAACTAACGCGAGATAATAACATTATTTGTATGTAAATTACGGGTTACTCACGTACGAAGTCAGCTACAGGCCGACATGTTTCAACCTCATCCGGAGGAATGTGAACCGAGACGCGCGCACGGAGTCATCCCGATTCGCAGTGACACTAGTGACCTCCGGATGAGGTTGAAACATGTCGGCCTGTAGCTGACTTCGCACGTGAGTAACCCGTAACCCTAACTAATATTATAAATGCGAAAGTGAGTTTGTTTGTTTGTTACGCTTTCACGTTGTAACTACTGAACCGATCATCATGAAATTTTGCATACACGTTATCTGGGGTACGGAGAAGGACATAGGGTACATTTTATCCCGGGTAAAAGTTCCCGAGGGATCGACATTGACGCGGGCGGAGCCGTGGGCGAAAGCTAGTTCACATATAAATAAAATATAAAAGAGTATCTGAAATTAGCAACTTCTAACATTACACTCATAAAATTGATATTGTCTTAAAAATAATAAATGTGTCGTTCAAGGAATATATAATAACTGTAGATGTTTGACGCGTTTATAATAAAAACTCAGTCACAAAACAGGCAGTAAAAGCTACGAATAAGTTAAGAGTAAAAGCTGAATTTTGAATTACGATAATACGACATATTTGCAACAAAATAGCCTGTTTAACTTACAAACATAGTATCACGTCTTTTTTCCTTGCGGGGTAGGCAGAGCCTTGGTCTATGAGACCTGAACGCCACGTTTAGCATGTTGGTGGGCATTAGGTGGAAAACGGAATCAAAATAGTGATGGGTTGCTAGCCGCATCGCCTATTAACATGATTCCTAAGATTTTTTTCATTCCATCGATCAGCTTTTGCCGGGAAGAGAAGCAGCTGATACATTCTACGTTTTTTTCTTTTCTTCCAAACTAGCATGGAAGAGAATAGCTAGTTAAGGAAGAAAAGAAAATTTGAAAGATTTCAATGTAAAATTGTGCTTCCATTTATTTTGTGTGTAATTTTAGCCGTTAAAGCCCTCTGCTGGAAAAAGGCCTCTCCCAAGGAATCTTCGTTCCATGGGAGGATATTGTCATACCTACTCACCACGCATGTCAGGCAGGCGGGTTGACGAGCACAGTTTCTTTGGCTTCTTGTGCTTCCGATGCTGCTGTCAATGCCTGCCGGGAGAATTTTACAGCTGGGAAGGATCGGAGTTTGTTGGATCTGGAAAATGAATGAAGGTATTGGGATACTACTTACTGGGATGAATGGGTGAAAAGCAATTATCAGCTAAAGAGGCCGGGTGCGCGTACCTGCAACCACCAGCCAAGCAGATGAGAATGGCACCCTTTGACCTATCACTGACTATTTTGTGTTAGTTGAATATTAATTTAAATATTTTGCAAAATGAATATCCAGAAGCAGTTTGTAAATTAACATTAGCCTTTTTATACATAACTAGCTTTCGCCCGCGGCTCCGCCCGCGTCAATGTCGATCCCTCGGGAATAGTACTTTTTCCCGGGATAAAAGGTAGCCTATGTCCTTCTCCGTACTCCAGAGAACTTGTATGCAAAATTTCATGATGATCGGTTCAGTAGTTACGGCGTAAAAGCGTAACAAACAAACAAACATCAAACAAACAAATAAACAAACAAACAAACTCACTTTCGCATTTATAATATTAGTAAGGAAGTAAGGATAAGGATAAGGATTAGTAAGGATAAGGATACTCACTTACCTTCTTAATCCTCTCAATATCCTTTTATGTGGGGTCAGGACATGTACAAGTTTTCCCACTTTCACAATTCTTTGTAATCTTCATTTATTTTGCCAGTTGCCTCCGTGGTTCAATGGTGAAGGCGTTTGCCTGTAGACCCGGGGTCATGGGTTCGATTCATGCGGGAAACATACTTTGTTTAGTTGTTTCCAGTTTGGTTAGGAGATTGCAGGCTTGAATCACTTGATTGTCTGATACTAAAAATGATGATTCCGTGTTTCGGAAGGCACGTTAAGCCCGTAGGTTCCGGCTGATATCTAGGTCGTCGTTAAAGGAACCACGTCAGAGGCCGAGAGGCAGAAGAAATCTGACACCAGGGTGTGCATGGTCGATTGACCGTGACACCTACACGAAATTATGATGATTTATTTTGTACAGTTTTTCTGGATTTCTTTACACACTCCTTCCACTTTTTGCCGTTCTTCTATTTTTGCTTCTATTAAACTGCATATACAAACTACACAGTTGCATGACTGTTTTCTCTCCTCAACACATTGTAAGGAAATCCTTTGGTATGTATCCCACTAATCTTGTATCAAGCGTCCAAAAGGGACAACAGATCTTTCTTCAACTCCTTATCAAATTACGCTTCTTTATTGTGAGTTCTTCGTTCATAAATCTTTTGAGCCTCATCATCAGGTCCTTTTTAGTCTCCACTACAGGAGCACGACCCTCTCTGTACCACCAGGGCCATACTTGGCCAGAGCAGCCAGAGGACTTGGCCTACACTCTCCACGCTGGCCAGACGGGTTGAAGAGGTGTCTTAGATGTTTATAAGCTTTGTTTAGCTTGTATTTCCTAAGTCGCCTTCTACGACATCCACGGGAAGACTTGGAGTGGTCCTATTCTACTCTGCCGGATACCACACGGCTATTGAGCCTACGTGAGAAAAAAATATTTATTTAATATTGAGTTGATCATGAGTGAGTTAATGACAGTACATGGGGTAACAATGATAGCGCACCTTCCGAAATCCGGAAACCAGGTTTTCTTACAACATATCCAAACAAACCTCATCTACTACTTGTATTTTGCAATAATACTTACGCAAATAAAACTTTAGACATAACTCCTTTAATTTTGTGTCATTATGTCAAATTGTTTAAGGCAGTAAAAAAGCTGTATCCCAAAAAATACAAACATGCTACTTTTGTGCTTATTTTTTTTCACAAGTCAAATAAAATTAAATATACATACTTTAGCTATTTAAACTTTTTCAAAGTTCATAAATTTTTATTGACTTATGAGGATATTTACTTACGAAGGTTTGCGAATATTTAGACATATCATACAATTAACAATACTGGTATTAAAATAACTGACGCGAAAGTACAACTCGTCATCAAATTCCGAGAGGAAGTTAAAAAGTAATTACCCTCATCGCAAATATTATTTCTTCAGAGATTACTTGTGTCAGATTACGTCACGATCAAATGAACTTTTCGGGGCAATTAGAACCCAGTTTGACTTCTGTTTGCCGTATTGACGTTTTGATAAATCGCTATTTCCTTTTAGGTATTGGGAGAAAGTGAGTTGATGTTTTGGATGTGAAAATTATTGGATTTTTATTTACTTACTAGCTTTCGCCCGCGGCTCCGCCCGCGTCAATGTCGATCCCTCGGGAATACTTTTTCCCGGGATAAAAGGTAGCCTATGTCCTTCTCCGTACTCCAGAGAACTTGTATGCCAAATTTCATGATGATCGGTTCAGTAGTTACGGCGTGAAAGCGTAACAAACAAACAAACAAACTCACTTTCGCATTTATAATATTAGTAAGGATAAGGATAAGGAAGTAAGGATAAGGATACACGTTCTATAAAAATATAATTGACAATATGCAATAATGCAATTAAGTCAGGGGTGTCATCCTTAACAGCTTAGCCGGTGGTTGCAGGTATGGCATCGGGTGCTCGCGACTGGCCTCCCGAGCTGCTACTTGCTTTTCCCCCATCCATCCGAGTGAGTAGTATCCAAAAACCATCATTCTCTTTCATAATCTAACAAAGTCCAGATGAAAGGTTTGTTTGTTGTTTTCGTGTGTGCAAGTGGCCAACACTGGTGTCAGATTTTTCAAGCTGCCAAAAGGCATCTGACGTAGATTAACGACAGCCATCAATTATGACAGCCAGGACCAACGGCTTAACGTGCCTTCCGAAGCACGGAGCTCGAGATATTTTTATGGCACTTGCGGTCACCCATCCAAGTGTTTACCGCGCACTGAGTTGTTTAACATACGTAAGCGCTAGTGATGCTTACGCCCACTATGCTATCGGGCTCTTCATGAAAAGTAAAACGGTGTGAATAGTAATAACATGGTTTTTATTACTATTACAACAAACGTCACGTATTTTTAGTCATCATCATTTCGAGTAGGTTTCACGGTCAATCGACCATGCACACCCTGGTATCAGAGTTCTTCGGAACCACCTCTCGGCCTCTGACGTGGTTCCTTTAACGACTACCAGATGGCATCCGGGACCACCGGCTTAACGTGCCTTCCGCAGCACGGAGTCATCTTTATTATCAGACAATCAGGTGATTCAGGCCTGCAATGTCCTAACCAAACTGGAAACAACTAAACAAAGTATGCTTCCGGTGGGAATCGAACCCACGACCCCCGGGTCAACAGGCAAACGCCTTAACCACTGGACCACGGAGGCTGTTGAATCAACTTCCCCAACTTCAAAATAGGCAGCAATGTTGAAAGCACAAGAAGCCAAAGAAACTGCGCTCACCAACCCTACCAAGCATTTTTTTTTAAAGTATACTTGACGGCCAACGAGCAGACAAGCCACCTAATGGGAAGTGGTCAACGTTGCCCATGGACATCTGCAACACCAGAGGAGGCGCTGATGCGTTGCCGACTCTTAAGATACCTGTAAACACACGCCTTTTGAAGGACCCCAAGTCATAGCACACAGGGAATAACTCGGGAGGGAGTATGACAATATCTTTACATGGACCGGAGAATCTTTGAGAGACACCTTCCAGCGGTAGACTTAATCTTACGGTTGGAATGATGATGATGAAGATGCAATAAAAGAATTTTCTAAGAAACCAAGCCAAGGTGGTTAACCAACCATCTTAGCTGACCATAGGACCCGAAAGGATAAAATGCGGAAGTAAAAGGAGAAACAGCTTTACCAAACAGCTTTTTATTTTGTTAAGTTAGTTAGTTTTTGTTTTGTTTAGTTTTTTTTTGTGTTTCTGTATCATTTCATCATCATCATCATCAGGTCTTTTTAGTCTCCACAACAGGAGCACGATCCTCTCTGTACTACTAGAGCCATACTTGGCCAGAGCAGCCAGAGGACTTGGCCTACACTCTCCACGCTGGCACACATAGATGTTTATAAGCTTTGGTTAGCTTTTATTCCCTAAGTGGCCTTCTACGACATCCACGGGAAGACGTTTTGCCTTCATGAAATTCGTTGTGAAAAAAAATCATCATCATCAGGTGGACTGCCAACTTTTCCCATCCTCCGCTATAAATTCCTCATAATTAATTTTTGTGATGTTTTTACAATCCGAAATCATTTAAAAAAAAAATATTATTGTAATTATTATTATGCAAACTATTTCTTCGTACGTGAGTAACTCACTTAAGTACGAAAACAGCTACTGGCCGACATGTTTCATCCTCGTCCGGAGGTCTTCCTCAGGGCGAATGTGAACCAAGAGGCGCGCTTTAAGTAATGTAGGTTAAGTACTCAAATAAGTAATATAATATTTTTTCATATTAAAAAAACCAAATTCAATCAAACTACTGAAACGATGTAGATAAAATTAAAATGGAATTAACCTTTTCAAACAAAAAGGCACTTTTAAAATCGGTTCATAAATGATGAGGCTGTATCTCATGAACCGTGATAGTTGGACAGTTTAAATTTTCACAGATGATGTACAGCGTGATTTTGAACCCCCTAGCTATATTGATCTGGGAATCAGAATCCCTAATAGAACACAGAATTGCAAGAAAAAAAGGTAATAAGAGAAAAAAAAATTGGACCTTCCATAGAAACTCGTCCAGCTGAACGGCGACTTTGTATAGAAAACCCTAATTTTCTTCGATTTTCAGCTTTTTTTCTTTCAATTCTATAATTCATTAGGGCTTCTGATTCTGAGATTCCAATATAGCTAGGAGGTTCAAAATCCCGTTGTATTTCTATTGCCGATATAACAGCAAACACAAAAAAATAGAAAAAAATAAATATTTTTGGGGACTCCCTACTACAAACGTAATTTTTATTGCTTGTTTTTATTCGATATTGATATACGGCAAAAGGAAGACGCTTGAAATATTCACAGAATATTTAATTATATATTCACTTTAAAAATAAATCATTAAATAAAAATAAAATTAATATTATCAGTCATTTTGGGAAAAGGTGATTTTGATATTTGTTCATGACGATATCATTACAAGATAGGAATCGGTCCAAACAGACCGGAAAGCTGCTTGGGCTCGCATACAACATACATGATTTTTTTGCCGTTTTTATAGATACGGAACCCTTCGTGCGTGAGTCCGACTCGCACTTGGCCGGTTTTTTATTTTATTCACGTAAGAGTAACAATACCAGAAAGTATGAAATTCCCGTCAAGCAATTTTTTTCACGGAATAATACAGAATTCAATAAATATAACTTTATGCCTGGCGGGCGATATATTTATCAATCAAATACACACATCAAAGAAATGATGTATTTGATTACGTAGAACGACAGTTATTTGACAATACCAGAAATAGAATGAAGCTTTATTTATTGCTAGCAAAGAGAAAAGCAATCATGTTTAATATTTTCAATTTGGTATATAGGTAGGTATACTCCTTTTGTCCTTCCTGTTGTGTCATAATAATCCATACGTCCATATAATATTAAGGTAGCAAAAGTAGCCCTGTCTGTCTATCTATCTGTATATCTGTCAACTTTTCACACTTCAACCATTGAACCAATTTGGATGAAATTTGGTATGGAGGTAGGTTGAGGCCCGAGGACATAGCTCTATCACAAGAAATGCATCTCTGACGTGGTTCCTTAACGACTACCAACAGATGGTGGTATCTTAACGACTACCAACAGATAGCGGGAACAACGGCTTAACGTGCCTTCCGAAGCACGGAATCATCTTTATTATCAGACAATCAGGTGATTCAAGCCTACAATGTCCTAACCAAACTGAAAACAACTAAACAAAGTATGCTTCCCGTGGGAATTAAACCCACGACCCCCATGTCAACAGGCAAATGCCTTAACCATTGGACCACGGAGGCAGTTACATATATAGATAAGTAACCATCCAGGCCAAACCGGGGATCGAACCCAGGGCCCTGCAATTCAAAGGCACTTGCGGCACCACTGAGCCACAGAGGTCGTAAGCTAACTGTAGCTTAGCTTGCGATGTAGCTTTAGCCTTAAACCTTATGGCCAAGCTGCACTAACATTAATAATCTCGTATTAAGTTAAATTTATTAGCGAGAGAATTAATTTTCAGTAAAATGAATGGTGCCAAATAAATTTGAAATCTCCAGTGAAGTATTATAACTATTAGTTATCTCCAGCTCGTATTCTACTCTTCTTTTAGTTTAAGGGAACTTTTGGCGCTTGGCTCTTATCTTTTACACATATTTTACTTTTAAAAAGTGATGATATTCAACTGCATATTCGACTTTACTAGTCTATTAGAATTTAAAACATTTCCATTCAATTAGGCAATGCTGCCAGCCTTTTGGGCACGACGCCTAGAGGTGACGTCGGGTTGCATTACAATAGCCTGTATCCTAATCCAGCCTAACATACATTTCACATCACCGCACGACTCAGTCCATAATCAGATTCAAGCACGATAGAATCGAGCACTTATACCAAACTCGAGTCTATTACGGGAGCTTGAGTATAATAACATATCGAACAGTGTCTCTTTTTATGAGTCAAGTCTTTTGTGACTGACAGTCGAATGAGAATGTTTTGACTCCCGGACACGACGGACCGTTTTTTACAAGACTAGCCACGGCCACTGCCCTGTCATTTGCCTTCTCTAGATCCTTTTGTGTGCAGTGAGTGAGGCATTAAAGGTAACGTCAAAAGGTGTACTTTAATGTCTACTTTATAGTTCATAAATGATTGATCTTTGACGTATGAAAACCACAATGTATAGCAATTCTACAGTGTGTGTTGTTGTTTAGTCACGCGCATGTTACTTTGTTTACTTACGATAATTTCCTAGACTTTTAGGTTGTTAATTTAATAACTAGAGTTTATCATAATAGCAATGGGAATATTAAAAGGATACATACTTATTAGTTGATTTTCAAATTCATTGAAAAAAATGTTGAATCAAAAAGGTACCTCACTTGTAAAAGTGGGGTAGTTCTGTTAGGTAAGGAATAGGGGGAGATTTTTGACGCCCAGGATTAAAGCTCGATAGCTCAATTGGGAGAGCGTAGGTCTTAAATAGAACTAAGGTCGCTGGTTCAAACTCTGCTCGCGTGTTTTTTTCTCTTATTTCTCAATTTAATAAGAGTCACAATAGATTTGTAAATACAAAAAATCTTTTAGGCTATTTGAGCTCAGTCACAAGTAATAGTAGACTTATTATAAACCTAACCAACTATAATTATCGTTATTATTCGATCTTTAAGACTTTCTAGACTATATTTATTTATAATATCTCTAGAAATCTCTCTAGAACATATGTATAATATCTTTCGGTGGAGGTCCCGGGTTCGATCCCCGTTCAGGATCTTTGATTTTTATCTTGGATGATTATGTGTTTACTATAAAATATAGTATCGTTGGGTTAAATAGAGCACACGACACAAGTTTATAACTTACAGTGGGGCTAGATCAACCTATTTGATTTGTCCCTATATATTTATTAAATATACTTAGTATCATTGAGTTATATTAACTTAATGATACCAATACACAAGTCTCGAACTTGGGGTCGCTCAATCTGTGTGATTTATTGGTATTTATTTATATATGTTTCAGGTACTTAGGAATACGCAACCCACTGAAGAGTCGACATCATTCCACCAAGAGAGTAGTGGTCATCAAGATAGCGCTAGTGTGGCTGCTCAGCATGGTTGTTTCCAGTTCTATCACTGTGTTAGGTAAGTTTATTTATTGATACACTAGTTTTTTCCTACGTTCATGTTAGGCCCTCAGCACACCGCGTACTTTAAACGCGTCGATGACGCGCGTTTCCAGAACGCGCGTTTACGGCGCCGTCGATGTCGATTATTGCATTTGTTTGATTCAAGCGCGCTTAAAACGTCATACAAGATATACAATACAGTAGAAGCGTCTTTTACGATGGCTTCGTGTGCTTAGGTTACAAGGATGCGTTCGAATCTCGTTTGAAGCGCGTATACGCGCGTCATCGGCGCGCTGTCAAAAGCATCTTACATAGCTTAACGACCGCCACCTTGTTATGACAGCTGGGACCAACAGTTTCACCAACCAAGTGGTTGAACAACCTGTCCAAGGTCGTGGGGAAACCTCTTCCCAACGGTCATTCTGGGTGTGTAGCATCTTTGGGTGAGGCCTTTGTCCAGCAGTGGACTTCTTGCGTCTGATGTGATGATGATTATAACAAAACTATTTTACATACACCTCACACTTGCTTGACCGCTATGATGCTTAAATAGTTAAATACAGTCATGCCAATATTCTAACGTGTAAAACTGAATTACGACACTCTGTTTGAAGATAATGATGTCTTTAATTCTTTTGATTACATCATGAATTTATTAATTTTATTTCTAAAATAATATCTAATTGCATATAAAAAAACCAAATCGTCTCTTATACTGGCAACACTACTACGCTCTATATCAATAGAACGCTGATCAGTCACCGAGATTTTATACACCTAGTAATATTCTGATCTGTAGATTATACTGATGTCCATAAATCAAGTGAATCGCATGAACGAGAAGAACGCGAGCGCTTTCCAAAATACTGTGGAAGGGTAGATATTAGAGGTATAAGGAAGACGAACGCGGAAAACTCCAGAACCCTCAAATACTTTTGTTCCTAACGACTCATAACTAAACTGTCCCTTGCGTTACTGGTTTATAGAGATCAAAACTTTATTTATCCTTTTTGAAGAATCTATTCAAAATCCTTTTATGTATATAAGTATTACTTGACTCAAGTTTTCACGACTCAAAAGCGCTTGATCCAAAGTCGAAGCTTGATGTTGTTTGCCTTTGATGTATTTCAATCAGTTTCTTTGTTTTCTTCGATTCAAATTTTTATTCATAATTGGATAAATTAAATAAGGAACTGTAGTTAAAAATGGATTTCTCTTTTATAAATATATGTCATCTGCATAGCTCTCTCTCTTTTTTTTTTACTTATTACAAACAACTATGTTTTTAGAGTGAGAGTGAGCAACATAAGTAACTAGTGGGAGGCTGATAAGTTGGCAAATGCGGCGTTCTCAAATGGCATACAGTGCGATATCAGACCGTGTTTCTCAGAAGCTATATCACAGGAGGCTTGTCAAAAATGTTGGAAGGAGTATTTTGATGAGCGGTCTAAAACAAAAGGCATATGGTACAAAACTTTACAAAGTGAGCCTCCTCGTATACCATGGTTTGTAAATAATAACTTAGGTAGAAAAAAAATTTAAAAGTATATTTCGAATCAGATCCGGTCACATTCCATCAGGAAAGTTTGCGTTTATTATGAAAAAAGTAAGTTCACCGAATTGTGATGTATGTGGACAGATGGATGATATGATACACGTACTGACGGAATGTGAGCGAAATCGAACGCAAAGAGAAATTTTCATACAAAATTTTGGTATAAATAGGCTAGATATAGGGTATGTGCAGAGTGTTCTGTGCAACCCTAACTCCGACGCCGCCTTGTACTTTTGTAGTTAAGTGGAGTACGGCCAGTAAACTGCACAAGTACTGACTAAGCTTAATAATAGAATAAGCGGTTGTCATAGAATACTTTTAAGATTTATATTATATCAACTTTGTATCGATGGAGCTGCCATGTCAAAAAGACAAAAGCTCCTAAATAAATAAAGATAATAAAAAAAAAAGTATCTAGTGTAGTGTCGGAAGATCTAACTCCCTCCAGTCTGTAAGATTATATTTATAAAAAGCGTCCAAGTGCGAGTCGGACTCGCTTCCTAAGGGTTCCGTACCGTTATCTATAAAATCGGCAAAAAATCATGTCTGCTGTATGGGAACTCCCTTAAATATTTATTTTATTTTAATTTGATTTTCCGACTAAATATTATGTGAATATTTCAAGCGTCCACCTGTTTCCGTTATCAATATCGAACAAAAACCTTTCCTCGGCATATTATTTTTTATTTTATAATTTGCTAGCTTTCGCCCGCGGCTCCGCCCGCGTTAATGTCGATCCCTCGGGAATAGTACTTTTTCCCGGGATAAAAGGTAGCCTATATCATTTTCCGTACTCCAGAGAACTTGTATGTAAAATTTCATGATGATCTGTTCAGTAGTTACGGCGTGAAAGCGTAACAAACAAACAAACAAACTCACTTTCGTTAGGATACGATACTCTTATTAGTTAGGATTCGAACATAAACAACAAGCAAAAAAAAATCACGTCTATTGTATGGGAGCCCCCTTAAAAATGTATTTCATTATATTTTTTAGTGTTTGTTGTTATAGCGGCAACAGAAATACATCACCTGTGAAAATCTAACTATCACGGTTCATGAGATACAGCTTGGTGACAGACGGACAGATAGACAGACAGACAGACAGTCAGACAGGCAGACAGACGGACAGCGGAGCGAAATCAATAGGGTTCCATTTTAACCCTTTGGGTACGGAACCCTAAAATACAACTTAATTGTTTAAAAAGTAAAACATTACTTGTTAAAACTTACTAAGAGAGATAGAATCTCCGAAGAACGAATATACTTATTTATTTACACACAGCTTATCATAGCAGCAGCTCATTACCTAACCCAATGACCGAGGAATTTTCCCTCAAACGGAGGCGAAAATTATTTTAAAATGTAATCGCCCCGGGCAGTCCATTAAATATCACTTACAGAGCGACCCACGCCAAGTTTTAAGCGTCGTGTAAACGATCAAGCTTGACAAACAAATATGTTCGTGGTAAAAGGTTCGTGCTAAGTCTCGTTAAAAGTAATATCTAATTAAGCTTGACAAACTTTATGTGCTTGTAAAACCAGGGACTTTACCTGTATCCGAATACAGTGTTTTGTGCATTGTTTTTTTTTAATATTTTTTCAAAGTAAAACCGAAAGCTAATGTTTTTTTATGACTTAGGGCGGCAAATGAGCAAGCGGTTCACCTGATGGTAAGCGATCACCGCCGCCCATAGATTGCTGCAACACCTGGGGTGTGACAAGAAAGTTGCCGGCCTTGAAACACTATTTTCAAAAATATCGGTTCATAGTTATTAACTTACGATCAGTTTATAAAAACTATTATAGAAGGCAAAATAGAGGGAAGGAGAGAAAGAGGAAAGCCCAGACACAGTTATTTTAAACAGATATAGGAAAAAGTGGAAAGGGTACCAGGATGTGAAAACACTGGCAGATAATAGACCAAGATGGAGGAAGCTCCACCGACAAGAGCGTTGCTCTTAAATTTTGATGATGATGAGTTATTAACTGTTACAGCCAATAAGGTTTAAATTGGCATAACTTTGCGACAGCTCACGCACACTTGCCTGAAAAATGCCTTTGATACGATGTGTAAACACGTATATAGATAAATGCCCGAAAAATGTAAAATATAGTTTTCTAACAAGAATCTTGTTCCCTATGTGCCCTTCAGTCTGGATGGAGTTTTTTTCAGCGTATTCTTCTCACCAGTGGTCGTTCCGAAACGCTAGTAGTAATTTCGATTTTGCATAAATTAAACAAAATATAAGAAATAAAAATATGACGTTAGAGTTAATAAAAACTTTATAAATAAATAAATAAATATATACGGACAAATCACACAGATTGAGCTAGCCCCAAAGTAAGTTCGAGACTTGTGTTATGGGATACTAACTCAACGATACTATATTTTATAACAAATACATATATAAATACACATCCAAGACCCAGGCCAATCTGAAAAAGATAATTTTCCATCTTGACCTGGCCGGGGATCGAACCCGGTCACTCCGTGTCGCAGGCTGGCGTGTTGACCGCTGCGCCACGGAGCTAGTCAAACTTTCTGAACATACATTTTCATATTCATATTATTTTTACTGAGAAAATTCAAGTTATTGATAAATGGCCTGGTCAGTCCTTAGTATCTGACTGTACATTAACCACTACAACATGGTACAATAATAGTACATCTGTCAACAGGTCTCATCAACAGGACCAACATAATGCCAACACCTGACCTCTGCGTCATCAACAACCGTTTCTTCTGGATCTTCGGCTCCTTGGTTGCGTTCTACATTCCCATGTTGACTATGGTGGTGTCCTTCGCGTTGACAGTCCAGTTGTTGAAGAGACAAGCAAGATTGGCAGCGACGCCGGTACCTGGTGGAATGCAGAGAAGGTTAGTAATATTCTTTATTCTTCTGCAACTCCTCATCCCACTCTAAGTGGGATCCAGACTTTCTAATTTTCATGCTGTAAAAAATTTCGCCTTATTTTTACGACTAGCCGCCTGCCTAACGTCAACCCTCCTTGGGAATGCTTTCATTGCACTTTGCGATAGTAATATTACATATCGTGTGCCTCTAGTCTTACACCAATTTACTATGGTAATTTCCCACAAACTTGCGATAGCCACGAGTATATGCTTAATATATTCTGGCAGCGAGCCAGCGGACTATCAATCAACCAAGTCAAGCACAATAAAGTTTTTTCTCCAATTATTTTAGAGATAGCTTTTGAAAGCGACTCCGTCCGTCTGCGGGAACATTTTTTTCTTATATTTTAGAAAACAAAAAAGTACTTTCAGTTTTTATTGATCTAATTTTGTTTTTGTCAAAGTAACTACGCGTTTTCTTAGACTTTAATTGGACATTCTATAGCGACCTGGACTTAGAGTCTACCCAACACCAACACATTTTCCTGACATACAGGAGGGTTTTTTAATTCCCTGGTAATATTTTAAGGCGCTATGCATCAGAAGGATACCGTAAAACGTCTATTGTTTCGTCGCGCAGTTAGCCTTATTTACCATAGAATACTAGCATGAAAAAAATATGAAATACAAGTTCAAAGATCAAAATAATTGGTTACATCAAATATTTTCAAAAAATATTTAAAACCTAGCAAAATAAAATAGCAAAAAAGCTATACCCAGAAAAAGTTTCGTCGCGAATTGCTTGATATTTTCAGCGACAACTACAAAACAAGTTATACTTTTTACAGACGTAAAAGTCTATAAAAAATATAACTAACTGAGCCAGATGGATACCTTTAAAAATACAATATTTGGTTACAATTATTGAATTAAAAGTGAAAATTAACACGGAAACGGCAGACATGGGTTTGAAATGAGACTAGGGACAGGCCAACCAGTATCGCCACTTCCAACCGTTACAAACGGTTAAGGGATACAGCGCCTTAATGTTGAAATCATAATCCCTAATAGAACATAGAAAAATGTATACATTTAGAAATATATACATACATTGATGAGCTTTTGTTTCTACAGGAAGCAGGTAGGTTTTGTTTCCCTTTTTAATGCTGATTCCGTAATAAAAATATTGCAAAGAAGTTTATAATCACCTGTATAAGTATAACTGATTTTGTCGCTTACTCGCCGCATATAGCATAAACAAAGATGGAATGATACTACGTATTCTATGGATGGTGCACTTAAAAAGGATTTATCGTTATTTATCAAATTCATAGTTTTGTTTCAACCGTTTCAATATTTTTATGTACCTAATTAACAACCCAAATAGACAAACGTTTTATTCAATTTGTATATATAAGCACACCCATTAGAAAATATTCAATATACAGACAAAATCATGTTACAGCTTTCGACAGTTGAGAGACACAAATGGAAAAACTTCGCTGATTGAGATTTCTTAATTGCTTCAATAGAAAAGTCATGTTTGGGAAACTAAGTGGTCTTAAGTTTTTAATGATCTATCTATTCGACTACTTTAAGGGGAGATAATTTATTCTTGTCCACGTAAATAAGTTGTTTGGACTTAAAATTTTATTCTACATGGAAACTTCAAATAATCTTTACTTTTCAATAACGGATTTTCAATTTACCCGAACTTGCGAAACTATCAAATTACATGTTCAGAATAAACAACTTTAACTCTGATTAATTTTGGACTGGAACGAAGTTAATTACGTTTCTGGATTCACATGAGCATGTTGAACTTCATATATTAATTTCAGTATTGACTTCTATTTAAGAGCAATATTCTCCTCCTAAAATTTACATTGACCTCTGAATTATCATGAATTACCATCAAAATCTTCGTTTTCTTTTTATCTATACTAATATTATAAAGCTAAAGAGTTTGTTTGTTTGTTTGAACGCGCTAATCTCAGGAACTACTGGTTCAAATTGGAAAATTATTTTTGTGTTGGATAGTTCATTTATTGAGGAAGGCTATAAAACATCACGCTGCGACCAACAGGAGCAAAGCAACAATAAAAAATGATTTGAAAACGGGGGAAAATTATACATCTATAGGTACTAATTAATCATATTAATAGAAATGGCCGCGGACGAAGTCGCGGGCAACAGCTAGTATATAATAATATTAAAAAAAATAAGAAAGTGATGTTGAGATGGTTTGGACATGTAGAGAGGATGGATGAAAAGAGAATAACGTAACGTATATATACAACATATCTGGTTGGGACAGTTGATCAGGGCCGGCCTCGACGAACGTATCATGATCAAATTGCAAACGTTCTAGCAAAAGAAGAAATAAGGAGTACCCGAAACCGGCGAGCATGCATGAAAAGAGTGATGGATGTAGATGAAGCAAACGTAGTTTAGTATAAATTCTAAATCCATCAATTTGGGTCAACTTCTATTTTTTTAAGTTCTATTAATTTTTTTTTCTTTTGCTTATCCTGTACTTGCGATAAGGTGAATATCCGAGTTACAATGCCGTTTGAACCATTGACCTTATATTAGATTCAAAATCAAGATACAATATTTTTCGAATTTGCAAATTCGTTATAAGCTATTCTAAAGCTCATCCCAAAAATGTAATAATATGTACGTAAGTAAGTAGCCAGTAAATACATTTTTATTTAGATTGTGTCGTGACCGTGAGGCAAACGAACTAGCAAGATGTGAGAAGTATAAAAACACAAAAATCTAGTGAATAATAACATACCTAAGAAGTGTATGAATTATGCAAAGCAATAAATTATATGAAAAACTGAGTGCGAGTCGGACTCACACAGAAGGGTTACATTTCCTCTGCCTATATAATAAGTTCAAAGTTATTAAAATTATTTTTATTATGATGTAACTAAATATGTATGTTTTTTGCAATTTTTCTTTTATCTGTGCTTTGGTTTTGATTCCCTTGTGAAAATTTGAGGCTTAATCGGCTGTATATTTTGATTGCGTATGCTTATAAGTTTCATTTTCCACACATCTCTTTTCACAGCTCCAAGGGACAACAGACCTGAGTATTTCATATGAATTTCAGCTTGATACCTCCACGCATTCCTGAGAAAAAGGCTCTTGACAGACAGACAAGCAGACGGACAACAAAGTGATCCTATAAGGGTTCCGCTTTTGCCTTTTGAAGTACGGAACCCTAAAAACGAGAAATTAAAGAAAGTAAGACTATTTATATAAACGACCTCAGCAATACAAGGATAACTTAGAATAATTAGGGGGCCTCCGTGCTGGTTTGGGAGAAAAGAAAAAACAGAAAGTAAGAGCTGCTACTCTTTCCGCACAGACCTTAAAATCCAGCCGAGGGAATGGGCGAAAATCTAAGGAATCATGTTAATAGGGGATGCTGCTAGCGACGCAGCCCTATTTTGATTCCGTTTTCCATCTATACCTCCACCTAAACATGGTCATTAGTTCTCATGGGCTCAGGCTCTGTCTACCCCGAAAGAGACAAACACGTGATAATATCATCACCATCATCATTACAGCTGTAAAAAGTGTCCACTGCTAGACAAAGGCCTCGCCCAAAGATTCTTGGCGTCATTGGAGGATATTATCATGCTCACCACGCTTGGCAGGGGAGTTGGCGAGCGCAGTTTCTTTGGCTTTTTGTGCTTCCGACGCTTCTGACTATCGGAATATTTTAAAGCTGGGGAAGGATAGGAATTTGTTGGATTTGGAAAAGGAAGGAAGGTGTGGCGTACCCAGTAGAACCTGAAACAAAAACATAGATTAATAACATAAACAAATGTATAAATTCATATAAATAAGGAATAGCACTTACCTTCACTGTACATTTGTAGTAACAATATTACCTTTATTAATATTGTATAATAAAGTATAAACTTAAATATAAATATATTAATATACATAAATACTTATTTATATATAATGTACGAAGCGCATACATTTATTTATTACATACTTAAAATATATAGCATTGTATAGAATCACAATATAACTTAACTTTCACACTTTCATATTTACATAAACTTAATTATAGTTAAAAATACTATAAAATAATACTTACTTATTTTTGTGTATACGATAAAAGTCGTACCGAAATCGTATGCAATAGATATATGCAGTAGTGCGCCGCGATAGAATGAACGAGGCGCGGGCGCAGACCGGTTCCTCGCTTCGGTGCGGCGCGGCACGCGAGTAAGTGAGCCACAAAGGTATTGGGATACTTTCGCAGATGAATGGGGGAAAAGCAAGTAGAGAGAGAAAAGTGGGAGGCGGGGCGCATGTACCCGATGCCATACCTTCAACCACCGGACAGGCAGTTGAGCATGATATCTGTCACCCGTGATAATATTGTATGTATGCAATTTAAGAGACTTACCATTGGCTAGTGCCAGTAGCATCCTGAGCATAATTGAAATAGGGCTGGACTGTGCTTATGTCAATCACTGCTGCTCAATCTCAAATGGGATTGAGCGACATTGAACGGCACTATTTTATTTTTAATTTATTTCATCGCAATGAAATTTGCTACTAATACTAGGATAAGCACTTTTGTATACTAACCAAATGGACTAAACGTCTGAAATAAACTGATTTATTATTATTATTGGACTAAATCTTCACTGTGGTATTTTAATAGCAGAAGAAATGGGACCTATAACTATTAGACACATAATTACCCAGGACCTAATTCTAGTTCGCATTCGCTCAGCTGCGTCTAATAATATTACAGCAAAGTGGCAATTATGTACATGACCCAGACTCCAGGTTAGTGTTACTAGCTTTTGCCCGCGACTTCGTCCGCATAGAAGGCGAAATTGATTGGACTAAGGAATCACGATGTCTCATACAAATTTTACATCCTTTTTGTTACCCTTTGGGGTATAATTTAGGAAAGTCCTTTCTTATCGGATGCCTACATTATACGAAAAGCACCTGTAAGTTTCAAGTCTCTACGATCAGCGGTTTAGAGGGTGCGTTGATACGTCAATTATTCAGGATCAAACATTTTTACCCGACTGACCCACCCAGGAGGAGGGTAATGGTTTTCGCGCGTATCGCACGGCAAAAACTTACAGAGAGTTGTTACTTCCTGTATCCCGAATGGCTTGACCAATTTTGAAGAATCCCTAATTAGATTTATCTTCTTCCCAAGAGTCTTATGAGCGATGTGACGTCAGCTAAAACATCAATTATACGGTCATTAATGCAATAAATAGCAAATTGATTAACTTAGTTTTTAATTTTCATAATAGATGGCGCTGGGTCCATGTTCGGGTTTTTTAGTTTTTTTGATTAAATTACTTGTTAAATGAAATATGATTATATCATAATAGTAGTATGTAGCTAAGGTAAATAATCTCGGATTAGTCGAGTCCCAAGATACCTAATGAAAATAATTTAACATCTACACAGCATGCGGTCTTACAAATAGTAAGTTTTAATATTTATCGCAAAACTCTATTTATTTTATTTATTTTTCATTACGCTTTCTTAATTAAAGCAATTTGTTTTACGCTTGAAGAATGGAACAATGTACGAGGTTTATTATACCAAGTATTTCTCTCAATGAACAATGAGTGTCTGCATTATGCTGATCTTCTTATGGCTTTTGATAGTAAACACGTACATGCTATTCTCGTTTCCGAATCTTGGTTAAATCCTTCAATTCCTTCTACTTCTTACTCGTTACCTGGCTTCCAACTCATTCGCAATGACCGTCCTGATAAAGGCGGTGGCGGCGTTGCTATTTATCTCCGTCATCACATACCTTTCAATATTATTAATGTTTCTCAAATTACCGACTCTTCTCTTGAAGCCGAGTATCTACTTATTAAAGTCACATTCTCCCATATTCCAATTCTTCTTGGAGTCTTTTACAGTTCCTCCTCTAATATTAATTATTTTTCAACACTTGAGACTCTGCTAGAAGATATCGTACCTGCTTATAAACATACAATAATCATGGGAGATTTCAACACGTGTTTATTAAAAGGTGACAACCGAGCTAATTCCCTAAAATCTATTACTGAATCCTGTAATATATCAATTTTACCTCTACAGCCTACTCATCACTTTCCAGGTTGTAAACCTTCGCTACTTGATCTTATATTAGTATCTTCTCCTGACCTTATTGCTAAACATGGGCAATGTAATGCCGACATATTCTCCTACCATGACCTGCTTTATCTCTCATTCAAAATTCGCCCTCCTAAGTTCAAGTCCAAAATCCTCATGCAGCGCAATTTTAGTGCCATGAATTGTGATTCTCTACGTAAAGATGCCTTTAAGTGTAACTGGGCATCAGTTTTTGATTCGGATTCGATCGACGACCAAGTGAATACATTCAACTCTATAATTGTCAAGCTTTATGATATACATGCTCCAATACGGCCTGTCAGGGTCAAACATTTACCTGCTCCTTGGCTAACTGAGGAAATCAAAGCCTGTATTGCCAAGAAACATAGCGTTAAATCAAAGTTTAAATCTGACCCTGACCGATTTCGCGCCAAGTATATTGAAGCTCGAAACATCTGCAACAAGAAGTGTAGGGAGGCTCAACGCCGCCATATTCATAAATCCGTCGAAAACGGTGATCCGAGTAAAGTTTGGAAATTTTTAAAGTCACTGGGAGTAGGAAAGAATAATCATAATGTCTCCAAGAATCTTGATATTAATGGCCTTAATAGGCATTTTTCCACTTCCAGCGGATTTGGTGGCAATGATAAAACTTCTATATTAAACCACCTTTCTTCTCTCTCTCCTCCCGACTACTCTTCTTTTAAGTTTGACCCAATTGCGGAATGTGATGTTGAGAAGTGTCTTAAAGACATGACTTCGAATGCAGTGGGGGCTGACGATATTAGTCGTAAAATGATCCTTCCTATCCTTGATATTATCCTTCCCATTATGACCCAAATTTTTAATAACTCCTTGATATCCGGCATGTTTCCTTCTCTCTGGAAAAATGCCTTTATTACACCTCTGCCAAAAAAACATAATCCTTCTTCCTTCTCTGACTTTCGTCCTATCTCCATCCTCCCGTTCTTATCTAAAATCCTTGAACGTTTAGTTCACTCACAATTAAATTCTTTCCTTCGAAATAACAATGTCCTTAATCTTTATCAATCTGGATTTCGGGCTGGACACAGTACGACGTCTGCCCTAGTCACTATAACTGATGATATTCGTCTGGCTATGGACAATTCGCAGTTGACTATCCTCACTTTATTAGATTTCACCAATGCATTCAATACCGTTGATCATGACGTTCTCATAGGTCTAATGAGCACTATCAACGTATCTCCATCTGCCATTAATTGGTTTTCTTCTTACCTCAGCGGCCGTCAACAATGTGTGCGCATTGAGGATAATGTGTCCTCTTGGTGTCACACTTCTGCTGGGGTTCCACAAGGCGGTGTACTATCTCCTCTACTATTCGCTTTATTTATTAATAGTATCTCCGATAATCTTCAGTCTTCTTACCACTTGTATGCAGATGATCTACAAATTTATTTTCATACTTCATTGTCTGAGTTACCTAATGCAATAGCTACTGTAAACGATGATTTAACGCGTTTATCCCAGTGGATCAATTCTTTTGGTATTACTATTAATCCATATAAATCACAAGCAATAATCATTGGTAACCCATATTATATCTCCCGTATTGATTGGAATTCATTGCCATCCCTAACTTTTAACAATAAGTCAATCCCCTTTAGTGATTCTGTGAAAAATTTGGGATTGGTCTTTGATAAGACCTTCACGTGGTCACAGCATATCAAAGAGATCAGCAGAAAAATATTTGCTGCTATTGGTTCACTTAGACGGTTACGTAACTTCTTGCCTACTGACACTAAAATTGCGCTCGCACAATCCCTTCTTCTTCCTTTACTTGACTACGCTGATACGTGTTACCTCGACATCACTGAAGAGCAATTGAACAAACTTGAGCGTCTCCAGAATCTATCCATAAGATTTATTTATGGACTTCGTAAATTTGATCATGTATCTACTTTCCGTTCTCAACTCAAGTGGCTCCCTATTCGGCTTCGTCGCAACATGCACATTGTGACTCTTCTCTATTCAATATTATTTAATCCTTATTCTCCTCCTTATTTAAAGGATCGTTTTAGTTTTTTCAGTGATGTTGAGAGTCGCGGTTTGCGTAGTACTTTTTTCCTCAGGCTAAAAACTCCTGCTCACAATTCCAAATATTTCTCCAAATCCTTTTCTGTCCAAGCGGTTTATTTATGGAATGCCCTCCCCCTGGATATTCGAAAAGCTCAATCTATCACCACTTTCAAACATCTCGTTAAGTCCTACTATCTGTCCTCTCTTTCTTAAATTTCCTAGCTGTTAAAATATGTATGTATGTATTGTATGTATGTATTTATTATATTTATCTATTGTATCAATCTATATTTTTATCTATGAATTCCACCATTTGTTTTTATGTTCATTTATTCTGCGCCAACGCCTGCTACATGTACTGTATCCATCTACCCTAAGGTTGACTGGAAGAGATCGCTTAAGCGATAAGTCCGCCTTTGTACCAACTTTGTTTTCTTCTTTTATTTATTATTGTATTTCTAAATTGGTGCAATAAAGTATATTCTATTCTATTCTATTCTATTCTACCATAAAATTACATACTAAAATAAATGAACTTAAAAATCGAAAAATTATTGCCCGTATTGCATAGTGGCAAGAATGCAGGAATGCAGCCAGTATTCTTGCCAACATGTCATACGGGCAAGAATTTTTAGATTTTTAAGTTCATTTATCACACAGATTGAGCTAGCCCTAAAGTTCGAAACTTGTGTTATGGGATACTAACTCAACGATACTATATTTTATAACAAATACATTATAGATAAACATCCTTTTGGATGGGCAGGCCTATCTGAAAAAGATCATTTTCCATCTTGACCTAACCGGGGATCGAACCCGGGCATATATATTGTCTCTCAGGCTGGCGTGCTAACCACTGCGCCACGGAGCTTGCTAATATAAACATATATACTGGCAAATCACACAGCTTGAGCTAGTCCCAAATTAAGTTTTATGTTTATCTATATAAGTATGTTTCACTACATAGTATAAAACAAAGTCGCTTCCCGCTGTCTGTCTCCATGTATGCTTAGATCTTTAAAACTACGCAACGGATTTTGATGCGGTTTTTTTAATAGATAGAGTGCTTTAAGAGGAAAAAAGGTTTATATGTGTATTGCACCAGTGCGAAGCCGGGGTCGAGCCGCTAATTTATTATAAAATATATACTATCTTAGTATCTTATAACACAAGTCTCGAACTTACTTTATATTAAATTTAATTCATTGCACACAATCTTCATGATTTTCTAGAAAAGACAATAACTTAATGCTAAGCATTGTCTACCAGTTTTACCCTAAGGATGTGGTAAAAAATAGACGGGGTGCAAGTTTACAATGAGTGTTATAACGTAGGAAATATAGATATATAGACTGAATTAATAAATATTATAGACAGTAAAATATAAATTGAGAAAGTTATCAGTTCTTAGTTTTGATATTATAAATGACTTTGAGAATTGATTCTTTGGGGCTAGCTTAATCAATGTGATTGTATTGTTTATTATACAAAAGCTTGTCACAAGAGTATTTTTGTAAAAAATAATCTTACAAGCTGAATGAAGACCATTTCTTCTTAGCCCATTATCATAAATTCTTAGGATTTTCACATACCTATCTCGGGAATAAAATTATTCAATCTTCGTAGCTGAATTTGAGAAGCAGAGAGCCTGAAAATGGGGCACTTAGAGCACGACTACCAGTGACCAGTCAATTAAACAGATGTACGCGTTCGCTACACGATTGTATAGTGTATGTATTGTATAGTGAGTGTCATACATAATGCTTCTGAATGTAGTTAATACCTACTTCCTTTTATTACAAGTTTTTGAAGTAAAAACTTTTTTAGCGTCGTTGTGCACTTTTTGAGATTGGGTAAAAATGTTAAACTCGCGTCAGGACGTGACCTGATCGAAAATTCGTAAGACGGACACTTGAGACCGCCGGCTTGGCGTAGGACCTCTCCTACTACCTAGGAAGTGTTATCCCCCTCTCTTTCTACCGCGCGGAGTTTTCACTTCTGCCGGCACTCCCGGCGTGCAACCTGCTGTTTTTTTGCAGTTAGACTTTAATTAGTTTTTTATTAATTAATACATAATTACTGTGTGGTACCCGGCAGACAGCCGTGTGGTACCCGGCAGAGTAGAATAGGACCACTCCAAGTTTTCCCGTGGATGTCGTAGAAGGCGACTTAGGAAATACAAGCTAAACAAAGCTTATAAACATCAGAGAGACCTCTCCAACCCGTCTGGCCAGCGTGGAGAGTGTAGGCCAAGTCCTCTGGCTGCTCTGGCCAAGTATGGCTCTATTAGTACAGAGAGGGTCGTGCTTCTGTAGTGGAGACTAAAAAGACCTGATGATGATGATGATGATGATGATGATATAATTACTTTAGATAAATTATTACCTGGAATAACACATAGGCTACCTTTCATCCTAGAAAAAGTACAGTTCCCGCGGGATAAACATTAACGTGAGCAGAGCCGCGGGCGACAGCTAATACAGAATAAAAAAACCGGCCAAGTGTAAGTCGGACTTGCGCACGAAGGATTCCGTATCATTATACTCGTACCCTAAAGGTTTTGATTCCTTCTAAAAATTGCGGCATAATCTTTTGATTGCGTTGGCTTAGAAGTTTAATTTTTTTGCAGCTCCAAGGGACAGTAGGGACAGTAGTATCTGAGTATTTGGTATGAATCTTGACAGACCGACAACAAAGTGATCCTAAAAGGGTTCCGATTTTTACTTCTTGAAGTACGGACCCCTAAAAACACTCACAGCAATGAAGTATGCTTGTTAATTATAAAACCTCACAAATACAATACTGTATTTCCATTATTATTCAAATACATTGTGCATACATTATATAATCATATCTAAATTCAATATTTGCCCAACCGTAAACAAATATTCATTTCATTTCAAAGGAATTCTTGAATAAATATCTGTTTGTTTGAGTAAACAAAACGCACTTGTTAACAATCGAATTATTTACTTACGAATGCTTCGTTGATTCCCTGGGTTAGCTCAGAAATAAGCAAATACTTTTTATTTATAACGTTTTGTTGCGATGAAAAAGTAGCGATCAAGAATTACCTAAATAAGATAAAGTTTCTATATAACTATGCGTCGTATCTATTGGGACCGTAGATCTTTAGGGGCCGTTCATTTATTACGTATTAGCGACCTTCACACTTCACACGGGTGCAATGAATATATAAACCTTCCTCTTAAATACTACATCTTTTAAAAACCGCATCAAAATCTGAAGCGTAGTTTTAAAGATCTAAGCATACAAAGGGACAGACAGGCGGCGGCGGTAAGTGACTTTTTATAATATGTAGTGAAGACAATTCTTGCCAATTTTTGACCACCTCCCCACATATGTAATAAAAAATAAGAACAGGCCGACCATCTTCCCTCTGTTTAATGTTTATTCCGTTCTGTTTAATGTTTGAATCAAAAAGAAAAAAATAGTACACTTATTAGTTTGTTTTTATTCATATTATTAAGAAGAGAATTTATTAGCACAAACACACACTGACTATATAGTGTGTTTGTGCAAAATAAAAAATAAATTATCCTCTCAACTATGGTCAATTGAGCGGCAACAGAAAAACATCATCTCTGAATCTGAACTTTAACTGTCTAAATATCACGGTACATGCGATACAGCCTGGTGACAGCGTACAGACGGACAACGGACCTATATAGGGTCCCGTTGTTACCCTTTAGGTACGGAATCCTAAAAAGTAGTTCACTATAGCTACAATACGGGATAAGGCAAATGATTCAAGGAAAAACCTCGCTGGCAAGAGCTAGTCTTATTTAGAATCTCATTTCGATCGGTAAGGACGTTCAAAGCATTTTATCTGAGTAAATTTAAAATGGCCGTCAATAAATGTATCCAGCGGACCGACAAATCCCGTAATCCCGGTGAAAAAGGTTGTAATGGACAATCCCTCCAAGATTTTACGCGCGATATACCCAGGAGTGAAGGATTTTCATCAGTGGACTCTCCTTTGAACTATTCGACATTCTCTTGCCTTTAAAAGATTAGAAACAAATATAAGGCGATTTTCCACGCAGATATACGCTAAAAAGCCGTGTGGTATCCGGCAGAGTAGAATAGGACCACTCCAAGTCTTCCCGTGGATGTCATAGAAGGCGACTTAGGAAATACAAGCTAAACAAAGCTTATAAACATCTGTAAGACCTCTCCAACCCGTCTGGCCAGCGTGGAGAGTGTAGACCAAGTCCTCTGACTGCTCTGGCCAAGTATATAATATGCTCCTGTAGTGGAGACTAAAAGGACCTGATGATGATGATGATGATATACGCTAAACTAGAAACAATGGTAGCTAAGCAGTCAGGAGATTTTTTTAACTTGCAACACTTTTTTTTTTGCCTATATTACATTTTTGTCACAAGCTTTTATTAACACTTTCGCTGACCCTGCCCGCCTGTAGACGTAATTCTATTGTTTTTTCTTTTGTGTCTGGTTCAGTGTCAGAACGAGTTATAAACGAATCCCCACTGTAAAGTGTTTTCATGTAAAATATCCACGATATAGTTGTCACATATAATGATACACATTTTTTAATAATCTTTAAAATGTTTGATTGCGCAAGCGACATAGCCAACCAAGTGTTAAAGCGCCACAAATATTTTGGTTTTTCTTTCACCCAATGGCACCTTGAAAGGCTTAGGCAATAAGTACATAAATCCTTCTTTATAAATGTTTTTATACCCGTATACATACCTTGTGCAAAAAAAAATATTTTTATTTATTTATTTACTTACTTTTTATAGTGAAATGGAAAAATGAGTGATGGCCCAAAAAGTCCATATCTATAAAACAAATTCAGTTAATATGTCAATCCTTATGTACATTGTTGTATGGAGAAAACGTCTAAGTATTATATGAGAATAGACATCGCGTGCGGTCTATAAGCTATTGAACCATAAAACCTAACAAGGACGCAGTAGTAAACAAGATCAAACAGATTGGCTCCATAAACAGCCAAGTGACAATAAACGCGGTCTGTTGTAAACATAATCGCCCATAAACCTCTAATGTAATTGTTATTCTGACCAATAACAGCTTTGTGCACAAATTAGATACATATTACGACACTCCATTGAGTATACGTGTTATTCTGAATGCGTGCGTATAAACGCAGGGGATAAGGAGCACGATTATTGTTACCATGAGACTTACCGCGATAATTTTTGAGATTTGTCTTATATTTCAGCATTATTGTACTGCCATCTTCATAGACTGACTGAAGTGAAATGGCTGCGGTGGATGTTGGAACTGTCAAAGGAAACCGTATCGGTCTACCCTCTTTCTTATTTTTTTATAGCACAAGTTTTTCCACACAACACTGACGGTGTCCGTTCGGGAAGTATTCTCTGGAACGCGTCTACTTATGCACAACTCAATTACTGGATTCCATGTACCCGATTACTTGAAGCCGTCTTCCCAATTGAAATCAGGATGCTTCCTAATTTCAATCGAAATATAAAATAAGAAGAGCACGGGCGACGAAGCGCAGTGATAGTCAATAATCAAATATTTTATTAATCGTAAGATATTTTAAATATTATTAATTGTCCATTAATATTTCTAACTCTGCGTTAATCTCCTGCATAAAATCTTACAAGGCTTATTTACCACAATCTTTTCACCGGGATTACGGGAATTACCGGTCCGAGACGGATACGTTTCTTGACCATTTTAAATTTACTCAAATCGCGCTAGCAACCCATCACTATTTTGATTCCGTTTTCCACCTATACGCCTGATACGCTTAACTTGACCTTTAGGTCTTATGATCTTTGGGCTCTGTCTACCCCGCAAGGGACAAAGATGAAATAACATCTATGTATGTTAGTAGTTAAGCGGTCAAATAACTTTTGGTTGAAAAATATCAAATTTCTAAAACGAGCATAAATACATTATACAATACATGTCCAGCAGTATCAATCAGACATAGGATAAGGTCGTCATGTTACTAAACTAGCTGTCGCCTGCGGCTTAGCTCACGTTAATGTGAATCCCGTGGCAATAGTTCCTTTTTTCGGGCTGAAAAGTAGCCTTTGTGTTAATCCAGATAATAAACTATCTGTGTGCAAAATTTCGTCAATATCCGTTCAGCCATTTTGACCTGAATGATTAACAAACATCCATACATCTAAATACACTCGCAAACTTTCCCGTTTATAATAGTAAGGATATATTCCTATAAAAATACACCGAATGATCCCATTGATAAATCCCTTTCCTCGGTATCTCGTGCGTCAAATCTTCTAAGGATTGTTTATTACAATCTTTTTCATCGGGATTACGGGATTTTACGTGCCGTAGGATACATCTTTCTTGTGCACGATTTCAAATTTACTTAAACAAAGGCTTTGAATGGCTTTACAGTCACCCTCTGGGATGAGATTTTAATAAGACTGATTCCTATGGGTATCCTTAGGAATCATATAATGTTATGTCATGTATTGAGAGCGAGGGATTACAAATGGGTTTATATGAAGAATAAGCATTTCCATCTAACGTCTTTTGGCGACTAAGGACCATCAGGAAAAATTACTAGGTATAGAAACGTCGAATTTATAAAATGTAATTGTCGAAGTACTGGTTAGGAACTTTTCTGAGTAACAAAGATCTGAGAGGCATTTTTTAATAATAGTGGTTATAGTTTAAGAACTTTTATTAAATTAAAATTGGATCCTTATCAATAATTATATGAATTAGTTTGTGATAGAACTCAAGACATATTTTAAGTAGCTAAGAATTTGAACCTGTATCGTTCGGACGTAGATTAAGGACTCCAATTATTTGACTGTTTGTCTTTTAACACTATCCGGGACTCTCCTGCCTGTAGACATAAAAGCAGACGCTTGCGGCACCACAGGCGGCTGTTTTTCCAATGTCTTGAACGATAATATGTATTATATAGCAATGAAGATAAAGTTTGAAATCCTATGACACTAAAATTGTTCGCCGCTTTGCTGACGCATTTTCAAGAAAAAAATACAGTGTAAGCTCCATATAACGTCACTCCCTAAAGCGTCGAAATCACACGGCTTTGGTTGATTTACCTTGTCTTCCATACTATGATACACTCTGTATAGCATTACACCTACTCTCATCAACTTTTAAATAATAAAAAGTACTTTTTAAGTTGCCAAAATTAGTGAAATCTACGCAGCTGTGTACGTTCTTTAGTCGATTTATTATCCTAGCCGGTAATAAACTCGGCTATCGGCATCATAATACCGAACTTTCTAAGAAATCCGTTCTTTTGTTTACAAATTTGGATTGCTTGCACGTGTAGGCTGTTGTTAGTTGGAATCATGGCTTATCAAATTCTTAGTTGCTCACAAACTTTCATACTGTAAACATGGCAAGTAAGGGAAAATCACTGTGTATTGACGAAAAAGTTTTATTAACACACGCAATAGAGGCAATCTCCATATAACGACAACTCTCAATAACGCCATAAAATGCGCAGTCCCTTCTGTGTCGTTATATAGAATTTACACTGTAGTATAGCTGAAACAAATGTTCGAGTTACAAAGCAGGATGTGATGAAAAATCCTCCCTTTATCTTGTGTTTATAATCTTCCAACGATTGCTTAGTAAAATCTTTTTTACAGGGATTACGGGATTTATCGGTCCGCCGTTCTTGAGAACCATTTTAAATTTACTCAGATTTGCTTTGAACGTCCTTATACCCATCCAAATGAGATTCTAAATAAGACTAGCTTTTTCCAGCGACTTATTCGTACATTCTTGAGCTTATTATCCTTGAGCTTATTTATCGTAGCTCGGTAAAATATTTTGTCTTTGATTTTTGTTGAACTGCCGATAAATTAATGAAATATTTTGTGTAAGATATTTATTTAACTGATAATAAATTGTTTAAATAATTTGGTGTCAGGAAAAATAGACGAACGACAACGGCTTGAGCTTTAAGTCAGAATATTTTTGTTAAAAATGTCACAAATATTTTGTAACTAAATCTTTACTTAATAATCATTTAATATGTGTTTATAATCATTCAAGTATTTTTTAAAAGCTTTTATTATGTTTCACCTATCTTGATGTTTGTCTGTAATCAAATCCTGCAAGTTAAATTGAATCCACTTTCCAGTTACCGGTTGAGCTCAAATCTTGCATGCATGTGTAAATCGGATGACAATACAATATTATAGAACCGTTGCGCTGGTTTGATGATGGAGTCGGAAGGTGGCCATAAGAAATCTTAAACTAAACAAGGTACACTTGTTTGGGCTCATTTGATTTATATTGTAAATCACTTAACAGTGTGGATTCGTATGTAATAAAAGCTTGATACATAAATGTAATTATAGCAAAAAAAAACTTGTTATTCAAATCCTTTTCACCGGGTTTGCGGACTACATTCTTACCAGCTATTTTAAATTTGATTGCATCCACCAGGATCTTACATACAATATGACATACATGTTTGTTCACTAGCCAGTTTAAATAAGGTTAGAATCAAAAAGTACCCCTTTTTTTATTTCTACTCTAAATATCGAATACTAGCTGTTGCCCGCGACTTCGTCCGCGGCAATTTCTGTTATTATGATTAATTAGCAGAGATGAATATTTTTTTCAAAATGTTTTTTATTGATGCTTCGCTCCTATTGGTCGTAGCGTGATGTTTTATAGCCTCAAGCCTCCCTAAATAAATGGACTATCCAACACAAAAATAATTTTCCAATTTGAACCAGTAGTTCCTGAGATTAGCGCGTTCAAACAAACAAACTCTTCAGCTTTATAATATTAGTATAGATTTTAATGTGAGTACGTTAGTTGACGAAGTGGTTACTCCATAGCATAGAATATATAATTGCAACACCTATTGACAAAATTGCTCAAATTTTAGATTGAAATGACCTCAGTGGCCTAGTGGTGGCTGTCACACCGGATGTCCTGGGTTCGATTCCCGGCCAGGTTTAGATGGAAAATTATCTTTTTCAGATTGACCTGGGTCTTAGATGTTTATTTATATATGCATTTGTTATAAAATATAGTATCGTAGAGTTAATATACCATAACACAAGTCTCGAACTTACTTTGGGGCTAGCTCAATCCGTGTGATTTATGAGTATATATATTTTTCTCCATTCCCTCGAGCAAATATTTTGATCTTGAAGCAGTTGGTACCAACATTCTATGTTTTTCTCAGATTTAATTTGATAGCACTTATATATCGGTTGCTGTTTAAAATTACAGCAATTTCAACCTTATACATGTGGCATATGGCTCATCTTATTCGTAAATAAGAAAGCTTATGTATTGCGTTCCTAAGCAGTGCAATCGATTTTCACCTTAAGGCTATGTATGGATTTCGCAGGTGACCGTACCTTATCCTTGAGCCCATTATTGTAGCTAGCTAAAATATTTTTTTTTGTTTTTTGTTCAATTGCAGAAAAAATATGTAATAAATTCACTGGTATGGGCCATCAACAACAGTCTGATAATAATAATATTTATTCTTTATTCCAAGCCAAGTAATAAAGTAAATTATTTTTTGTTTGAAAATATCCTAACTAATATTATAAATGCGAAAGTGAGTTTGTTTGTTTCTTTGTTTGTTACGCTTTCACGTTGTAACTACTGAACCGATCATCACGAAATTTTGCATACACGTTATCTGGGGTATGGAGAAGCACATAGGGTATATTCTATTCCGGGGAAAAGTATTGTTCCCGGGGGATCGACATAGACGCGGGCGGAGCCGCGGGCAAAAGCTAGTCACAAATAATTTTAACTGAAATATTTACTTTTTGTATTATAATCTGTTGGTGAAACGAATAAATCAATAAATAAAAATCGTGTCCTCGAAACTCACGCACCCGACTATTTCCTATAAGCTTAATTCTCATAGTTTTGTTAAAACCGACGTAATAATTAAAATTACTTTTTACGTCGGTACGGTTTCTTAGGGTTCCGAACCCGAAGGGTAAAAACGGGACCCTATTAATATGGCTTCGCTGTTTGTCTGTCTGTCTGTCTGTGTGTCTGTCCACCCGTCTGTCACCAGGCTGTATCTCGTGAGCGGTGATAGTTAAACAGCTAAATTTTTCATAGATGATGTATTTCTATTGTCGCTATAAAAACAAATACTAAAAAACAGAATAAAATAAATATATAAGGGGCTCCGATACAACAAACGTGATTTTTTGCTCGTTTTTGCTGGATATTGATAATGGCAACAAGGAGACGCTTTTATTCTTAACAGTTATATATTCAAATAAAAAAGAAATTTTTTTTTTTTTTAGCCTGTTGTGTCCCACTTCTGGGCAAAGGCCAAAAAAAGAAATAATTAAATTAAAATAAAATTAATATTAAAGCCGCCCATAAAACAGACGTACTTTCTTGCCATAAAAACGGCAAGAAAGTACGTACGAAAAGATGGTACGAAACCATTCGTGCGCGAGTCCGACTCGCACTTGGCCGGTATTTTTAATTACCTACAAAATTATAAAATATATACATAAATTTATATATTTTATAATTTTTCCTTTGTATTAACAAAGGAAAAATTATAAAATATATAAATTTATGTTTGGTTCCTTTGTTTATTTATTTTTAACTAACAGAATACATACTGTTTTCAAAATGATAAAAAAAATATTGAAGCCGTCGCCACCATTTGCCTCGTCTTTTGGAGAGTTGCCTTTAATCTTTAACCTTTGATCATCTTTAATTTAAACACGATTGATGTTTTAAGAGTTCTGAAAATTTATAATTTGTGAGCTTAACTATTTGTTTTCGAGTTAATAGCTACTAAATAAATATATACCTAAAAATCACTCGTATTGACGATACAGGGAATCCTAGTGTGGAGTTCAGTGCTACACTGATTAAGTCTAAACCTTTAATTTTAGTAATACGTATTCTTATACAGGTGAAATTGAATATATTAGCAAACGTTTAAGGATTGACTCAGACCACGAATCTGAACAACTTTAATTATGGGACCAACTTCGACACCGTGAAAAAATTATCTGCTCTTTCATACAAAAGTGGAATATCTACGTGACCAAAATCCATGGAACAGCTGATTTTTTTTGCAATTTCAAAATTGGTCCCATAATGAAAGTTGTTCAAAGTTGTGATCTGAGATTCCATGTGTTTCCCGACTTCAACGAATTATGATTCGTATGTTTAGAGCTATAAGTATAAAAGTGGCTCGCTGTAGGTATCCAAACTAAAAGTTGCTGCGTTCTGATGCGAGCCAAATTACACCGTGTCGCTACCTACATTGAGTTGATATTTATTTGAATACCTGCCGAGTGCGACTTCTGTAGGTAACTACTAGTACTAAATATGTACCCCTGGTAGAAACAAACTATGCACAGGTCATTTTAGCATCTAACATTGCCCCATAAATTTTGATTTGAGACATTGACTAGCTCCGTAGCGCAGTGGTCAACACGCTAGCCTGCGACACAAGAGTGCCCGAGGTTCGATCCCCGGCCAGGTCAAGATGGAAAATGATCTTTTTCAGATTGGCCTGGGTCTTGAATGATATATGTATTTGTTATAAAATATAACATCGTTGAGTTAGTATCCCATAACACAAGTCTCGACTTACTTTGGGGCTAGCTCAATCTGTGTGATTTGTCCGTATTCATTTATTTATAAAGCACATCTATGAAAAAATCGCAGCTTTAAACTGTTGCCACCCTGGTCGTTATAAAATCTTGCATCGATTACGGAATCCATATTTCAAGATTTTTAATGCGATTTTTACACAATAATAATAATAATCCCTGGCCGTTTTCGGCTACAGTGACTGGCAGTTTTTTTTTTTTTTTATACAAATATATTATTTCAGGAACTAGTTGCGTGTGTCCTGATATGGCTAATGTACGCTATCTTCGCCACAAATGTACGAGCACAATGTGGGCAAGTCAAGGTACCGCCGACGTAGTTATAGTGTATTGAGGAGGGTGGTCTATTTCTGATGGCATCTCCCTTCAAATCAAGTTCTTGCCTCCTGTGGTCTTCAAATAAGGCAACGTTATTCTGCACTAACCGTCTCCACTCGGTCCGTTGTGCAGCCAAACTTTCCCAACGAGCATAGTTGATGTTGCATCTTTTCATATGTCTTTTCTGAACGTCTTTGTATCTGAGGAACTGGCCGCCTTGTTTAGCGCCTATTATACCATCCTGAATCTAGGATCCGGAATTCAGCATACGATAAGGACAAGAAATTCAGTCGTCAGAGCTCCTGATTACACCGTCCGGAACGTGTCCTGAACGGAGACTGCGCCTCCTGAGAGAGCCATTCGTTGGCCATCCTGAATGCGTGAGAGGGACGCCGCTATACGTGCGACGCGATTGGAGATATTATCGTATCGTTGCTAACGTATAGCGGCGTCCCTCTCATGCGGCGATCCTGAATTCCGGATGGTTTCACTTTATGCTTCCGTTATGCTTCCGATAAGGACGTCGGAAACCATTCTGTCCTGACAACGGATCGACCGTCCTGAATGCGATTAAACTGTCCGGTGACTATCCGTTGACTGAATTCCGGATCCTAAATTCTGGATGGTCTAATTGGCGCTTTTGCGCTTGCCGTCCTTGAGTTCAGAAAAAAAGATGCGCTTCGCCATTCTCTCGTCAGGCATTCTCAACACGTGACCACTCCAACGCAGCTGTCGCCGCATCAGATAGGCCTCAATGCCATGAACGCCGGCCCGACGCAATACATCGGTGTTTCTGACGCGATCATTTACGATCATTACACAATAATACAGTTACAAGAGACCAATCTCTTGAGACTTTATTATTGTGTAGCTTACCCAGCTCCAAAGCTGGGTAAAGTTTTCATCATTAATCACAGTGTAAACCATTAATTAGTTAATTTGTGGGGTTTTTGTTTATAAACTGTCCCGCGTGGATCGTGTTTTAATTATGCATACAAAATTTTGCCCATCACACTTTCTCAAGTAAAATTCCAAACATCTTTTACGAGTACAGCCGAGTTAGAATGGGGAGTACTTATCTGAACTGAACGTGTCACTGGCTGCATGCGTAGCTATTGTGCTCAGGAGACTGTACAGAAAGAAAGAAGAAAGAAAGAAAAGATACTGTACAGATTCATGCTGTTAACAAAATTGGCATCGTTTTTACGAGTGGCCATGTGTAAAGGACTGATAATCTTTTTCGTGTATTAAGTTATTTAAAGCTGCCTAATGACAACAGCCTCCGTGGTCCAATGGTTAAGGCGTTTGCCTGTTGACCAGGGGGTCGTGGATTCGATTCCCACCGGAAGCATACTTTGTTTAGTTGTTGCCAGTTTGGTTAGGACATTGCAGGCTTGAATCACCTGATTGTCTGATAATAAAGATGATTTCGTGCTTCGGAAGGCACGTTAAGCCGGTGGTCTCGGCTGCCACCTGGTAGTCGTTAAAGGAACCACGGCAGAGGCCGAGAGGCGGTTCCGAAGAACTCTGACACCAGGGTGCGCATGGTCGATTGACCGTGACACCTACTCGAAATGATGATGATGTTGATCTGACAAAGCTTAAGGCGCTGTGCATCAGAAGAATACCGTAAAACGTGTATTTTTTCGTCGCGCAGTTAACCTTATTTTTCAAAGAATACTAGCATGAAAAAAATATGAAGTACAGTTCAAAGATCAAAATAAATGGTTACATCAAAATATGTTCAAAAAAATATTTAAAACCTAACAAAATAAAATAGCAAAGAAGGTATATCCAGAAAAATTTTCGTCGCGGTTTACTTGATATTTTCAGCGACAACTACCAACTTTTATACGTCTATAAAAAGTATAACTAAATGAGCAAGATGGATACCTACAACAAATATAATTTTTTGTTATAATTATTGAATTATTAAATTAAAACTGAAAATTAACACGAAAATGGCAGACACGGATTTGAACTGAGACTGACGACAAGTATGACACAAATATTTAAAATATCGAGCGATGTCCGCTACAAACGGTTAAGGGATACAGCGTCTTAAGGTCTAAAAACTCATGATGTCAGTCGAGATCGACAATTGAATGAGTCTCCGAATCACTTGTGGTATTAGAAAATCATCGCTGTGACTTGTCGCTATATGCATAAAGCTGAGCTGGTCGCTCCCTTTTTGGATATTACCTTTGGTAGTGTCTCTTGTTTTCGATTAAAGCTTCTTAGGCAGTGGCGTAACTAATGCCCATGAGAATTAAGGCCCATGAGAGTTTGCGTTCAGCTTCGGCGGCTTTTTGCAAAACCCCCGCTCTTTTTCTTCTGTCCGGGGCCCCTAGGAATACGCCACTATTCTTAGGCATCTTTCACACCAACGATTGTCCGCCACCGACTGCGAACATTCTCACTGGTTAGTTCGTCAGGTTCAGTCGGTTCGATGTTAAAGACAAGGTGATTATATTATGGAAAAGCGAATAAACTGCAAAACACGCACTCATAATCGGCGACGGACAATACTTTTGGTGTGATTGAAGCCTTAAAACAACAATTTTATGACACTTTATATCACTAATCCAAGTAATAACTATGTCTATAATATGCAACCAAGATGACTATAATAAGAATGACTATAATATATTCAATAAAGAAGAATGACTATAATATATTCAACCCGGATTGTTTATTTGAACAGAATTTGAAACCCAGTTGATTTGAAAAAAAAAACCGGTAAATAGTAAGCTCAGACTGCATGTGGGAGCTAAAATTACACGTTCGTATTTCATACGCACTCAAACTAATTGGAGAGTATTATGAAATGTAGTGCAAACAATTCCATGCTGATGCTTAAACCGGGTTTATATGAATGTTATTTTTATTTATTTACTAAAGAGAAACATCGACTTACTTGATTGGCTCTTTTGACTTGGCTAGCTCTACAAGTTCCAGAAGAAAAACAATGATATTTGGTAGTAAGTTTGGTAGTAAGTCTTGGTAGAATAAAAATTTCTTTATAGCCATGGGTAGCCTAAAATGCACCTATCTTCTAAAACTGTGTTACAGTGAGAGTAAGAAAATCAGCGTTGTGACTTTTCGCTATAACCTTAAGGTTTAGCTAGTTGCCGCCTTTTCGGCAAATTAATTACTTTACACTATAAAGGACCTTTTTGACTTACTTGACTTAGGGTCAGGTGGCAGAGGGCTTACAAAGTATTTCGCCATCGCGATCTATCCTTGGCTACGCTATTTACTTCAGTGACGTGCACAGACATTTATCATAGGGTAGACATAATTATAAAACTTACCTTACAAATATACAACCTATATACCTAACCTTACTATACGGCTAGTTATCTACAACTCGTTTAATATTATGATAGTCTTTCGATCGAAAACAAGCGAAAAATTAGAGATATGATTACAACCTACGAGCCACGTACATACACATATCATACGGTTTAAGATTAAACTTTAGAATAACTAACCATAACTAACCGGTTACTTGATTTGTTCAAAAGCGTGTTCACAAAACACTTTATATTTCGGTTTCTACATGCAAACACTAAGCGACACAACTTTCACATGAAAATATTTTTGTCACAAATGAAATTTAACTGTTAAAGCATTTAATTTTAAAATAAAACTATCCTCTTGGATTGTTTGTAAACACGTAAATCAATGACATTGTTTATGACATTGACAAGTGACGATGACATTTACATCGCGCGCGGCAGCCAATAGAAATCTCGTAGATAGTGTCTTATATTCACACACAGCGCAAATTTGCTTTGCATGTGTGTGCCGATGAAAGATGTTTACTTGTACTACTACAAAAGCGATTTCCTGTCGGTGTATAATATTTTTTTATGTGTGCGTGAAAAGTTAGACCTTTGAAATTTTGTCTTACGCGGCTTACGTGTATACTGCTTAGCGAGGGCACGCGCGGGCTGCGGCCGCAGCGCCGTACTTGAACAAAATCGACTATAAAGTATTTGCTAGCAGAATTTTGCAGGCGCACAAAAGAAATTATTTAGCGACTGCAGGGTAGACAGTGTCTAACAGTCTATATGGACTGCACGTCACTGATTTACTTCGGGCCATGTTAGCCCCGTTGACTTCATCTCCACTGCCACATTGCGCCGTCAGGTCTGCTTGGCACGGCCCACCTTTCGCTTTTCCTGGGGGCTACTCCAGGGCTTGCCTCGGGATGTGGGTGGGCTCTCTTCTGAGCGTATGGCCTATCCATGTCCGTCCATTTGCAGCGCATGATCTGCTTGCCAATTGGCATTTTCCGGCACGCCTACCACAAGCGTTCGTTAAAGATCTTCTCAGGCCAAAAAATGCCAAGTATTTGCCGCATGCAGCGGTTGACGAAGACCTGAAAAAAGACGTGTCTCGTGTCCTTTTGATTTTTCTTTTAATATTTTTTACCGAATAAAGACTTTCTGTGTCACAACACAATTTTATAACAAAAAGAAGTTGATTCTATTAAAATTATTCATAGAAGATTGCCGGCTAGCCGACGTCAAGGTGTTTCACCCTCACGCACATTCGTGACCTTATTGTCTCGGGAACGAGTAATTATCGGAAATTCATCTCGGTTAACATCAGTGTTGACTCTCGGTTAATTTGTTCCGCATATAGATCTCTGGTGAGATTGGGGATGAATGAGATCCAGTGGTAGTGCGTATTCGTATATTCCTTAGTGCCGAAGTCGGAAAAAGAAGACCTCCTTTGGAGGGAACATTGATTTTATACTAATAGGAAGCGCCATCTGTTCGTGCGTGACGGAACTACCAAGTATTATGGTAGCGCGGTTCTAATATGTTTGCTCTATATGGAGATTAGGAATTAGTGTGCCATGTCACGAACAGATGTCGCCTTTTACAATCTTAACAATCTCAATTGAACGTCTTGTTGTCCAAGGCAAGGTAGAAGGCACTAGAGCACGCGGAAGGTCTCCGATGCGGTGGACTGACCAGATAAAGTCGCTGGTTGGCGAGCCTATACACAAGTGCACCAGAATAACTGCAAGCAGGGAGAGATGGCGGGACATCGTACGGCGAGCTACACCTGCCCCCCAGAATCAAACAACATTTTGACCACGACCACTCTGCCAGGAGTGATACGAATAAGAAAAAGATAGATCTCAACCTATGGAAATGAGCAATCAACTAAAGTGCATCCCTCGGGGTCCCCCGCCGAAATAATTTGTAGCGAGTGCGTGGTGGTGCTCACAACCGCAACCTTCCCACCAGACAAGGTGTTGCGGCTGCAGAACCGTACGGTACCGACGATGTAGCGTTGGGAAATATTTACGCTTTGGAACTTTGAAATTTACGCGATTTAGAATTACTTAGCATCATCTTGAACAGGATCTGCCGATAATAAGAGTTTCACCAAAGTGATATGGAAGAAGAAGCCACCGAGCAGAAAGTACCGACGACTTTGCATGTACCGCCTGTGTCTATATTACTCTATACAAATTTTGATCGTTCTGGACCCTTAAAGGGGTGATTCGGCCCATAGATATGAACAACTTTTCCTATGGGACCAACGATGGAAACTCAAAATAAATTGGGCAGTTCCATACAAAAAAATTCGGCCGCCCGGTCAATTTATATGGGAAGCTGAAAATAATTTTTGAGTTGCATTGGTCCCATAGGAAAAGTTGTTTATATCAACGGGCTGAATCATCCCTTTAAGGGTCCAAAATGATCAAAATTTCACCGAGTATAGAATGAAGATCTGGTGTGGATGAAAGTGAAGTGAATTTGAGGATTGTGAGGTTAGAATCGCATCACAATGTGAATTTTAGTTTTAATGTGGTGCGGGTTAAAACTGCTCTGCTGGAGATCTTTAACCTTGAAGATGTCTCGCAGAAGGGGTCGTCTTTCAGCATCGAGGGAGGCTACCTAACACATCACCACCGTGCAGTATGTCACAGACAATACGTACCAAGTACTGGTAGTAATAAGTTTTTCATTTTATATTTATACTAGCTGTTGCCCGCGACTTCATCCGGCAATTTCTGTTATTAAGATTAATTAGGTTATTTCTTAGTATAGATGAATAATTTTCCCCCGTTTTCAAAACATTTTTTATTGATGCTTCGCTCTTATTGGTCGTAGCGTAATGTTTTATCCTAAAGCCTTCCTCAATAAATGGACTATCCAACACAAAAAGAATTTTCTAATTTGAACCAGTAGTTCCTGAGATTAGTGCATTCAAACAAACAAACTCTTCAGCTTTATTATATTACTAGCTGTTGCCCGCGACTTTGTCCGCGGCAATTTCTGTTATTATAGACATATACTGTCGCGTCGGATGTCCTCAACTATGCATAATTTTTCCCCCGTTTTCAAAACATTTTTATTGATGCTTCGCTCCTATTCGTCACAGTGTGATATTTTGTAGCCTAAAGCCTTCCTCAATAAAAGGACTATCGCACAAAAATAATTTTCCAATTTGAACCAGTAGTTCCTGAGATTAGTGCGTTCAAACAAACAAACTCTTCAGCTTTATAATATTAGTATAGATATTAATATAGATTATATTCTATAAACATTTTACCACGGCAGTCATGTAATTCTGTGTTTACAAACTAATTTTATGTTTCTTTATCCAGGCAATGTGGCGGCTTCGACAACGGGCCAATACAGGGTGTGCGACGGACTGGCACCAGGAGCTCCCCAGATTTATCACCAGGCACGTCAGTCACCAGACAGCTGACGTGGCGAGTCACGAGTAGCACAAGGTTGGTAGTTTATCAATGTTAGACGATCGAGATTTTGGCCATCAGCCTTATACACTTCTTCCATTTCTTAAGTTGTTTTTTGAATTTTGAACAACTTCTCATCTCTTAAATGCTACTGCACGAAATTGTGGTAATTGACGTGTTTCAAATCACTAGTACTATGCGCTGAATAAATTAAATGCATTAAAAGTATTTATATAATTTAGGTCAATCATTGCACAAGATGCCCCCTTACTGGAATTTGAAACAGATACATATGAAATTTAAAAACGATATATGTATGTTATGTTATCTAAAAACATTTTCTTCTTAAAGTTTGTAAATTTGACGTCTAGAAATTGTTCTAGACGTAAAATTTACATGAGAATTATTGAATTCTCACATGACAATATTTATATTTACATCTCGGAGATCGGCCCCCTTCTTATTTATTTTTTTTTAAATAAGAAAATATTAAGACTTTCATCTTGGTTTTGCGCAGCCTAATGGCATACGCAGTCGCAACGTTTTTTGTTCACACGGCACACGCTTAAATTAGATCTATGTAGATAAGAATTTACATAGCTTTACGAGTATCTGATTAGAACTTCTACCTATATTCGCGAATAACTTAATATGAACCTACCTATCTTAGCGTTTTAAAAACGCCAAGTGTGGGGATTATGGCAATATCCCATGGAACGATAAAACCTTGGGAGAGGCCTTTGTCCACCAGTGGACATTTTGTGGCTGAAATTATGTTGATAAAATATCGTATTTCTCTGAAAAATCTTATGAAATGTTTTTTATCTGTTCTGATTTTGTAAAGGAAAAAAACCGTGATATAAGAATAGATAAATATTTGATCAACAACTGTTAGTGAAAGATTAAATACGATGTATTTTCTTTTAGTAAGAACGTCATCATCAAAAATTTAATATTATTTGATGCTCTTAACTATAACTACCACCGTGGTGCAGTGGTTAAGGCGCTTGCCTTTAGACCCGGGGGTCGTGGGTTCGGTTCTCACAGGAAGCATACTTTGTTTAGTTGATTCCAGTTTGGTTAGGACATTGCAGGCGTGAATCACCTAATTGTCTTATAATAAAGATGAGTCCGTGCTTCGAAAGGCACGTTAAGCCGTTGGTCCCGGCTGCTATCTGGTAGTCATTAAAAGAAGCGCGTCAAAGACCGAGAGGCGGTTCCGAAGAACTTTGACACCAGGGTGTGCATGGTCGATTGAACATGAAACCTACTCGAAATGATGATATCTAAACTGTTACTTCTTTGCCCAAACAGAACAGCCCGCAACAAAGTCGGCATGAGCGTCTCTCATCCACAACTCAGCTACATGAACGGCTGCGGTTCTGGGGGGAACTCAGGTGGTAACAGAAGGGGCCGGGACGTGGCCACGCAGACTCCACCAAGCATAGCTGCCGAGACCCGAAGAGCGAGACTGAGACCTTTGAAACTTACACTAGCAGCCCCGAACGCTTTAACTTTAAGGTAAATAAAACAATTTATTTAAGCTTTTACGAAGATTGACACGCTAAATGACTCCAAGCCTTGCCTATGAGCAGTGACGTGCACAGACATTTATCATAGGGTAGACATAATTATAAAACTTACCTTACAAACATACCACCTATATACCTTACCTTACTATACGGCTAGTTATCTACAACTCGTTTAATATTATGATGGTCTTTCGATCTTCGACCGCAAAAGTATTCAAAACAAGCGAAAGATAAGAGATATGATTACAACCTGCGAGCCACGTACACGTAAGGTTTAAGATTAAACGTGGATTAAACTTTAGAATAACTAACCATAACTAACCGGTTAGGTACTTGATTTGTTCAAAACGTGTTCACAAAACACTTTATATTTCGATTTCGGCATGCAAACACTAAGCGACACAACTTTCACATGAAAATATTTTTGTCACAAATGAAATTTAACTGATAAAGCATTTAATTTTTAAATAAAACTTTCATCTTGGATTGTTAGTAAACACGTTAATCAATGACATTTACATAAGTATGAATAATATCTATAATGACATTGACAGGTGACGTTGACATTAATATCGCGCGCGGCAGCCAATAGAAACCTCGGAGACAGTGTCTCAAATTCACACACACAGCGCCAATTTGCTTTGCATGTGTGTGCCGATGAAAGATGTTTACTTGTACTACTACAAAAGCGATTTCCTATCGGTGTATAATAATTTTCTATGTGTGCGTGAAAAGTCAGACCTTTGAATTTTTGTCTTACGCGGCTTACGCGTATAGATACTGCTTGGCGCGGGCACGCGTGGACCGCGACCGCAGCACCGTACTTGATCAAAATCGACTATAAAGTATTTGCTAGCAGAATTTTGCAGGCGCACCGAATAAAATTATTTTTTTTTAAGAAAAAAAAAGTAGGTATTTATTTAGCGACTGCAGGGTAGACATTGTCTAATAGTCTATATGGACTGCACGTCACTGCCTATGAGTAAGTACCCTATTACGTGAGGTAGACTATTTTAGTATGTATTAATTCAATAGAACAAATAGGAAAATCCAGAACTACTTCAAACATTCTATTAGAGCGTAGCTTTTCACATTCTTTAGCTTCGATCAAATATAATGGTAGATACACAGTCTCATACAAAATGAAGGCTAAAAAATGACTAGCTCCGTGGCGCAGCGGTCAACACGCCAGCCTGTGACACGAGAGTGACCGGGTTCGATCCCCGGCCAGGTCAAGATGGAAAATGATCTTTTTCAGATTGGCCTGGATCTTGGATGTTTATCTATATATGTATCTGTTATAAAATAAAGTATCGTTGAGTTAGTATCCCATATCACAAGTCTCGAACTTACTTAGGGGCTAGCTCAATCTGTGGGATTTGTCCGTATATATTTATTATTAGCATAAAGCATTTATTATTTATTTAATAATGTCCCCGAACCAAAACATCATGCATACTTACAAAGAACAACAAAAACGTTACATACTGAAAGTATGACACTCCATCTTTAATTTTTACTTTTGACGCGTAGTTTTTGCATCTTTTCACTGACCTTCATCATCGCGAGACGTGTGAGTGCTTGAAATTTGAAGATTGAAACTGTGGACAAAACAGCTCCGAAACTCGATTAATGCGCTGTTTTGCCGGTGCGCGAATCGTGTATCTACATTATATTTGATCGAAGTTCCTTAGAGCTATAACTATGAGGATGTAAAATATGATCCACTCTAAAAGTTTAATCATAGTCTACTAGCAGGCATATTAAAACTGCCAGAGAAATTGGATTCCCAGTGATATATATTCAGCACAATTCTACTATTCAAGGTCCGGTCTTTTATGTAAAACTACATTCAATAAAGACTATAATAAAGTGGTGTTTCTATGAATTTGGTATTGGATGAAATTTATTTATTGCTGTATAGTTATTCATTACTACCTTTTTCTCGTTACTTTGGCCGTATATTATAATTATGTAATATATATATAATATTTATATATACTATATTATATATATGTATAAATATAGTATACTATCCTTTACACTTTGCTCCGCCCGCGTTAATATCGATCCCTCGGGAACAGTACTTTTCCCCGGAATAGAATGTAATGTCAGTCTCTGTCTGTACCCCAGACAACGGGTAGTCAAAATTTCATTACGATCGGTTCATTAGATAGGACGTGAAGGTGTCACAAACAAACAAACTCACTTTCGCATAATATTAAGTTAGGACTAGATTTTGCATGCGGTAATGTAAATCCTTCGAGAACAGTTAATTCTTCCAGGACGAAAGGAACTTTATGCCCCCGGGCCTCAAACTACCTCCTTAACATTCATTCATTCATTTTTAGCCCACATGAGCCCACTGCTGGGCATAGGCCTCCCTTTTTTACGCCATTCTCTACGGTCCTGTGCTAGTCTCATCCACTGTTTTCCACTCAGCCGAACAATGCATCTGACCAGCGGGCTGGTGGTTTACCGACTGTTCTTCTCCCCGCTCTCGGCCACCACTCCGTCACTGTTTTGGTCCAACGACTGTCTCTTCTGGCCAAATGTCCCACCCAATCCCACTTTAACTGTGTGATTCGTCTGCCTACGACTTCAACCTTCTCCTTAACATATTTCATCGCAATTACTTTAATAGTTGAAGCGTAAAGTGAATAACAAATAGACAGACACATTACTTTCGCATTTATAATATTAGTATGGATGTATTATAAATCCATTCTAATATTATAAATGCGAAATTAACTATGTCTGTCTGTCTTTTTTCACGCTTCAACCAATTAAATTTGGTATGGAGGTAGTTTGAGGCCCCGGGAAAGACATAGGGTACCCTTTCTGGGAAATTCTACTATTCCCGAGGGATCGACATTAACGCGGGCGGAGCCGCGGGCAAAAGCTAGTAAATAATAAATATAAATGAATATAGACAAATCACACAGATTGAGCTAGGCCCAAAGTAAGTTCGAGACTCGTGTTATGGGATACTAACTCAACGACATAATATTTTTTATCATACACATATTTAGATAAACATCCAAGACCAAATTCAATCTGAAAAAAATAATCTTACATCTTGACCTGACCGGAGATCGAACCCGGGACCTCCGGTGTAGCAGCCTGGCATGATGACCACTAGGCCACAGAGGTCGTTATTTTGATGTATATATGCTATAAAAAAAAAATCCGTGAGGTATCCGGCAGAGTAGAATAGGACCACTCCAAATCTTCTCGTGGATGTCGTAGAAGACGACTTAGGAAATACAAGCTAAACAAAGCTTATAAATATCTGTGAGACCTCTCCAACCCGACTGGCCAGCGTGGAGAGAGTAGGCCAAGTCCTCTGACTGCTCTGGCCAAGTATGGCTCTAGTAGTATAGAGAGAGTCCTGCTCCTGTAGTGGATACTAAAAAAGACCTGATGATGAAGCTATGAAATAATAAAATTTTACTTACAATTAACTTATTATTTTCTTTCGTACCGTTTTTCTGGCACAGTTTTGTTGAAAACCCAGCATTCTCATTTTTTAAGGTGTATGCCCTTGAACATTAATTTTGGAGTGGGTCGGGTTCGATTCACTTTGTTTTTATTGTGTTGGCAACACACCAAATAACATTCGCTACTTTCCGCAGTGCCATTCTTTTAAAATATCAATTTTAATCATACTTATATTGTGTATTTTGTTTGCATAGTGTAGTCATCGCTCTGATATTTTTGATATGGGGTATAAGTCATTTTGAGTAAAGAGACACAGACAATCTTTGGTACACTTATTCGAGAAATTTGCGTGTCACGGAGATAAATATGCTGCGCTGGATGTGTGGAGTTTCACGGAAAGACGGCATAAGGAATTTCCGCATTCGCGGCAGTCTCCATGTCCGTGACTTGTGTTGAGCCGGAGAGAAATTCTCTGTTCTCACGAATTCACGGAAATTTGCGGGAAATTTCCAGTGATGTCAAGAATTTCTCAATAATTCCCTCACTTGAGAGAAAAAAGAAGAAATTCTCAGGAAAGATTTCCGTCCTGTTCTCACCGTTCTCGAAAATTTCGTGCACGGCACAGCACTATCCGTGACATAGCAGACAAGCAGCAGGAGAGTCACCTACGCTGGTACGGTCATGTTTTGAGAAAACCGGAAAAATACACAGGGCTCAAATGTCTTGCTATGCCGCCTCCGCCGGGTCCCGGCAGAAGGGGGAAACCCAAGAAGTGCTGGCTTGATGTCGTTGAGGAGGATATGCGTGCCAATGTTCTTATAACCAAGTATGCCGAAAACCGTGCGAAGTGGAGAAAAAGAAGCCGGAAAGCGGACCCCGGGCTCCGAAGCACCCCAGCTGAGGATGCAACCGGGAACACGCTCAGATGAGAGAGATTCGAGAAATTTGCCGTTGCCTCCTTTACGAGTAGTTTGGTCACTTATTAAATGCTATGTCTTGAATGACTGACGGTTGATCCGTCAGTCATTCAAGACATAGCATTTGACGCACAGCATTGACGCACAGCCTAAAAGGTGATCGTAGAGACCTGAAACTTGGAGGCTGTGTCCTTCGTAAGACGTGGGCATCCGATAAGAAAGTTTTCTGAAATTCTACCCCTTTGGGGGAGAAAAATTGGGGCAAAGCTTGTATGGGACAGTGTGCATTTCTTGAGCAGTGCAGTGAGCATTCCTTGCTCTCTTTTTTCTGAAAATGTCAAAGTTTTTTAAGTTGTTCACTTTGGCGGGCTGAATCACACTTAAGTCTTGAATGCTGATACATACATATATACATCCATAGTATCACGTCCTTTTCCCTTACGGGGTAGGCAGAGCCTAGGTCTATAAGATCTTATGGCCACATTTAGCATATTGATGGGCGTGTAGATGGAGAACGGATTCATAATAGTAATGGGTTGCTAGCCGCATTGCCTATTGACATGATTCCTATGTTTTTATCCCATTCCCTCGATCGGCTTTTACGATCTGCGCGGGAAGTCAAATAAATATATGATTACTAATTTGGACAAAAACATAGCTTTATAACCCTATATCAAAGTCATTACCATCAATATCGGTCATAATATTGATGGTAACGAAATATCCGTACCTAATTCAATTACGTAAATTAATATCCTGGCAATGAGCGGGAAAATTTCACTTCCAATAATATTAACGGAATACGGTATTACCAATCTGAAAGCTTTTTAAATTATACATTTTCGGGAATTTTCGAAATACAACCTGCAGGGTTGTATTTCATAAATTCCCGCGTGTCAAGATTATTTTATACTTACAAGTAGTCATGACAATAGACCAATCACACAGATTTAGATAGGAAATTCGAGATTATGGTATACTAACTCGACGATATTATATTTTATAACAAATACATGTATAACAAAACCCAGGTAAATCTAAAAATGATCATCTTACATCTTGACCTGGACCTTGACCTTTAACAGCCTCCGTGGTCCAATGGTTAAGGCGTTTGCCTATTGACCCGGGGGTCGTGGGTTCGATTCCCACCGGAAGCATACTTTGTTTAGTTGCTTCCAGTTTGGTTAGGACATTGCAAACTTGAATCACCTGATTGTCTGATAATAAAGATGATTCCGTGCTTCGGAAGGCACGTTAAGCCGATGGTCCCGGCTGCCATCTGGTAGTCGTTAAGGAACCGACGTCAGAGGCCGACAGGCGATTCCGAAGATCTCTGACACCAGAGTGTGCATGGTCGATGGACCGTGACACCTACTCGAAATGATGATCTTGACCTGACCGGGGATCGAACCCTCCGACCTCCGGTGTGGCAGCCTGCCATGATGACCACTACGCCACAGAGTCGTCAAAGTTTCGGATGTGCTCTAAGTGTTATGAGTTTTGTTTCATATGGATTTGTACATGAAGTGCTCTCAAATATTAAATATAAGATTATGCCTTTTGCTTTCGTTTTTAGCGTTTATTTTTAACATCATATATATTTAAAAAAAACGGGTTGCACTCTGGGAGTGCCAGCAGAAGTCTAAACTAAGCGCGGTAGAAAGAGAGAGGGATATTACTTCTTCTCCCACACCGCGGTCTCAGGACTCGGTCTGTCTTACGAATTTTCGATCAGGTCACGTATACTTACGCAAGTTTAAAATTTTTTACCCAGCCCAAAAGGGCACAACGCCGCTAAAAAAGTTTTTACTTTAAAAAAAAACAATATATAATGCTCAAATTACAAAACAACCATGATAAAGTTGGTGAAAAGTAACTTTTTAAGGACAGCTTTATTTGACACTTGGAACGCGCAAAAAGTTTAGCCGCTGTCAAAAGTGACATAATGGTACGGAATCTCCATACAAAATAAAACCGGCCAAGTGCGAATCGCATACGTAATGGGTTCCGTACAATATTTAACTACAAAAACTTACTTTTTATTATGTAGATGATTTATATGGATAATATACTAATTTCCCAGGTCAAAACAATAATTAGATAATAAAAAAATTGACATGTATTGGACATGTATTTTTTTCTTTTGTCAATTTACTCTAAATGATAAAGATAAATGCGTTAAAAATCATGAGTGGGGGGCTCATGACGTCACAGGTAGCTAATAATATAGCTCCAGTTCGTCGGCGCGCGTGTTGACAAACGCACCATCTCTCCGCGCAGTAAATAAGTGCTCCGTTCTGCGATCAAATACGTACTCACAGTGTACCGTCATTAGTCATAGCTTGCCGTGAACAATCCGTGTGTAAAATAAATTAAAGAGTATTTTGCTTGAACTAACTTGAGTGTGTTATATAGGCAGCAACATTACAATACCTATTTGTTTGGGGTCTGGGGTAAATCGGGTTATTTTCTATCCGTTGGGAGTATTAGCGCGATATCCCGAGATTTTCCCTTAGTCCTGCAAAATGAGTCTTCAACGCAGCCCTCCGGGTAGTGCCGGAGGTTCTCAAACAAATATTGCCGATTTAAGAAGCACCGACATTACGGTTGATCACCAGGGGATGCTCCGAAAACGAAAAAACCCTCACGAGTTCGACGTAGCTGAGTTCAGTCGCAAATTGGACGTTAAGTTATCGGATGTTAGAAAAAATATCGTCACCGACGTCAATAACTCGTTGTCTGTATTTCGTGAGGACATGACAACGTTCTTCCAGAGCATGGTTGACACACAAAACGAAAACATCAAAATACTAACTGAGCGGGTAAGCGACTTCACTTCACAAGTTATCGATTTGAAGCAAGCTTCGAATAAATTACAGCTGGAAAATAAACAAATCAAAAAGGAGGTTGACATATTGAAGTCCGACAATGCAAGCTTAAACTCGAAAATATCATCACTGGAAAAAGAACTCAATGACTATGACTCCCGATTTACAGATCTCTCCAAGCAGGTTTTGTACAAGGATCAACTATCAAGAATGAATAATCTGGAAATATCCGGTATACCCGTACCCGCCTCGAGGTCTGAAAACCTTTTGAATACTATACAATTAATTGCGACTAAAATTGGCATTTCATTGAGTCCATCAGATATTGACCATATCCATCGCGTTCGACGTTTCCCAGCTTCGATATCAAGCGCTAACAGTGGCACCCATAACCAGTCACAAATACCTAACATAGTGGTGAAGTTTACGCAGCGTCAAAAAAAGTGCTGACAGCGGTCCGCGCTAGGCGCGGCATAACTACCGTCGACTTGGGAATCGATGGGCCCGCGAAGCCAATTTTTGTGAATGATCATCTTACTCCCAATAACAAAATATTATATAGTCAAACGCGTAAATTAGGTAGGGAATACGGCTATTCTTATATTTGGATAAGAGACTGTAAAATCTTTGTTAGAAAGAGCGACGTATCCAAACCAATTCTGATCGCGAGTGAAAGTGACCTTGCTAAGATAAAATGACTTTTATTTTTGTACTTGATGGTTATTTTCATTACCTTTACGTGCTTGGATATATATCTTCGTTTTTTATGTTTAATATATCCACACAATTATCGTTTGTTATTTCCAATAGCTCTGGTTTCATGTCATATAAAAAAATACATAATGCATAAGAGTGTTATAATAGTTGATAATAAAATAAATAGTTGTTTGCTAGGTAATGTAACGAGAATCACTATTTGTCATAGGCTTCATTACGACTGTCAATATTTCTCAAAATTACTTTGTTTGCGTGGCTGGTGGTACACCTATAACCTGTTTGAACTTTTGGTTAAATATATAAATAATGATTAACAAAACTAGTTTAACTATTTATTACCAAAACGTGAGAGGACTACGAACCAAGTCTGAACATTTCTTACGCGAAGTTTTGAATAATGACTACGATATTATTTGTATTACAGAGTCTTGGTTAAGTGATGCATTTTACAGTTTTGAATATTTCGACCCGAGATATGACGTGTTCCGTTCTGACCGCCTGGCATCTGCAACCGGTCGCGTGCTTGGCGGGGGTGTGGCGGTGGCCATTCGGCGCGAGCTTTGTGCGGCCGTGCGGCCGGAGCGGCGCGCGCCGCCGCCTGCCGACGAGCTGTGGCTGAGTGTCCCGCTGCGCGGCCGCACCCTCCCGCGCCCCGCAGATTCGCCAGCGCCTTCTGCCGCCGCCGCCCCACACCAGTCGTATCTCCACATAGTTTGTACATACATTCCCCACTCACCAATACATGAACCTACGCTCGAATCTTTTTATGACAGAGTTTCTAACTTAACACACTCGTATCCGAATGATGTTTTCTTGGTACTTGGGGACTTTAATGTCACTCATGCGGTGTGGAATCCTGAAATTAACTCAAGTGGTATGATAGCACAAAGAAGTGGCGATTCTTTGACTTGTCTAACTATTGACTTTATGAACTTTTCTCACCATCATCAATACAATAAAGAATTTAACATTAATAATAGACTTCTCGATTTGGTCTTTTGTAATAAAGTCTGCTCAATCACCCATTCACGGACTCCGTTGGTAAAAGAGGATCCTAACCATAAAGCCTTAGATATTTATTTACCATCTTGCTCGCCTTTTATTGCACTACAGGGTAACAATTTGACCAAAAAAATATTTTATAAGGCTGACTATGATTCAATAAATCGTAAACTTAATTCATATAATTGGCTTGCCATCTTCTCTGCATTGGATGTTGATGCCGCTGTCGCCCATTTTTATGACATATTAAACAGTTTAATAGAGAAACATGTACCTACCGGTAACACATGCATTAGCAGTAAATATCCACCTTGGTACACTAAACCATTAGTTAAACTTACCAATGAGAAGAGAAAATATCATCAAAAATGGAAAAACTACGGAAACAGCGCTGATTATAGAATTTTCTCTTTGCTTCGGAAAAGACTACGAAAATTAGAATACAAACAATACAATAAATATCTTATTATGTCTGAAGAGCGCATTAAGGACAATCCAAACTACTTCTGGACTTATGTTAAGTCTAAAAAACAATTAGGTGATATGCCTAATATCATGTATAGTAGTAGTAATAAACGGCTTAGCTCAGGAAAAGAAATTTGTGAGTCCTTTAACGAATATTTTCAATCAGTTTTCATTGACTCCCGTAGTGAACCACCATCAGAACCTAATAGTGTTTGCAAAAATGTATCTTCGTATTCTCTTATAAATTCAATCGATGTTAATAAAGACAATATTTTATATGAACTTAAACATATTAACCTTCGCAAAACCGCGGGAGCCGATGGTATTCCTTCTATTTTTATTTATAAGTGTGCTAATGCTTTATTAACGCCCTTGTATCTCATTTACAAAAAATCATTAGAGACTTGTGTGTTTCCTAACATATGGAAACAAGCGTTGGTCACACCCATTCCTAAGAGTGATCGCCGCGAATTAATAACTGAACATAGACCCATATCAAAATTAAGTAAATTCGCCCAGATCCTGGAAAAAATTGTTACTAAGCAACTGTCATACGCCCTAAAAGGTATAATTTCAAATAACCAACACGGATTTTTCAAGCATAGAAGCGTCGATACTAATATGGTGACATTTGTTGATTGTTTAGCCAATGCTATGGAAACTGGTACTCAAGTCGATGTCGTGTACACCGATTTCTCCAAAGCGTTTGATAAAATCAACCATAATTTATTAATAAAGAAGCTCTGGAAGATCGGTGTACATGGCAACCTTCTCAGATGGATTGACTCCTACATCAGAAACAGAAGTCAAGCCGTCTGCATTAAAGGGTACTGCTCTAGCTACTTACCTATTCCTTCAGGCGTACCACAAGGCTCTCACTTAGGCCCTGTCTTATTTACTATTTATATAAATGACATAGAACAAGCTCTAGCCAATACAAACCAACTTTTGTACGCAGATGATACTAAACTCTTTAAAGTAATCAGAAATATTAATGATTGTAACCTTATTCAACTAGATCTTGACTCTTTAGTTAAGTATTGCGACGATAACCAAATTTTCCTTAATATTGAAAAATGCAAAGTCATCACATACACTCGTAAAAAAAGGCCTATTACTCATACATATTTCCTAGGTGGTGATGCCGTGGCTAGAGTGGACTCTCTTCGAGACTTGGGTATCATTATGGATAGTCAACTAACATTCAAGAATCATTATGATCACATGATACAAAAAGCATTTCGAAATTTAGGTTTCATCAACAGAGTTACTAAACCCTTTCAAAATAGTAACACTCTTAAAATTTTATATTTTTGTTTTGTAAGATCCATTTTAGATTTTGGCAGTATCATCTGGAATCCTAATTACCAAAACGACATTAACGCTATTGAAAGGATACAAAAGAAATTCGTTAATATCTTAAATTACCGGAACAATATCTCGGACCTATCATACAATGAATCCCTTAGACGTCACAAACTACTTTCTCTTCAGAATCGACGAACTCAATTTGATATAGTATTTTTATATAAAATCATAAATAACCTTATCGATTCCCCCACACTTCTGTCAAAAATTAATTTCATAATAAAGACAAGGCTTCCGGTTCGTCCCTCTCGTCGTCTAAACATTTTAGTACCACCAACTTTACGCAAAAACTATACTCGTAACAGCTTTTTTCATCGATGTATAACGAAGTACAATATTGATTTCTCGGATATTGACATATTTTCGAACTCATTGCCGGCTACAAAAAACAAACTCTTTACAAAACTGTTTAGTACACAAAATTAAAAAATTGTTTTATTGTATTTTATCATTATTTGATGATTCAAAGATTTATTCAGAAAATATGCCTTTCAGGCACTTTTTCACGTTAATTCACATTTTAAATAATACTAATATTATATTCAAATTATTAATTATTGTTATATGGATTACTGTCAAAGCTTAATCTTTTAACTTCAACACTGTGAGCACATCGTTTAATTTTGATTTTATTTGTATTTCTATGGTTTCTTAAAATGAGGCTTGTCAACATAAGCAATCTTATACACTTATATCTAACATAGTTTCGGCACTGTCTTGTCTACTACATAAGTAAATATATCTGTGTGATTTTGTTTTTATAATGACTGTTTTGTGCCAAAATAAAATAAAAAAAAAAAAAAAAAAATAGCTGACTGTGACGTCACGCGGAATTTTAAGGACCATATCTAGAGTGACGTGCCGGAGAGAAATTCTCTGTTCTCATGAATTCCTTACCACGGAAATTTGCGGGAAATTTCCAATAATTCTCAAGAATTTCTTAATAATTCCCGTACTTGAGAAAAAGAAGAAATTCTCGGGAAAAAATTCCGAGCCTTTCTCACCGTTCTCGAAAATTTCGAGCACGGCACAACATACAACTATATCTTTATCATTATATATTTTATTGACGTAAGAAAAAATACGTGTCTAATATTTTATGACTATCTAACTGACACACTAATTATATTTTTTATTAAACTAGCCGATTGTTGTTATAACATACATACTCGTTAAAGGAACCACGTCAGAGGCCGAGAGGCGGTTCTGAAGAACTCTGACACCAGGGTGTGCATGGTCGATTGACCGTGACACCTACTCGAAATGATGATGATGACATACATACATATTATTACGTCTTTATCCCTTACGGGGCAGACAGAGCCTTATGCCGTAAGACCGAAAGGCCACGTTTAGCGTGTTGGTGGGCGTAAAGGTGGAAAACAGAATCAAAATAGTGATGGGTTGTTAGCAGCATCGCCTATTGTCAATATTCTTTAGATTTTCGCTTGTTGACCGGCTTTAACGGTCTGCGCGGGAAGAGAAGCAGCTTCTCCCAGACCAGCAGAAAAAAGAAAGCATGTTGTTACAACGGTAATAGATATACACATTCTGTGAAATTTTCAAACCTCTACCTATTACGGTTCAATAGATACAGCTCTGTGACAGACGGACAATATCGGAGCTTAATCCCGTTTTTAACCTTTTGGCTGCGGAACCCCAAAAAGACGTTTTTGATGGAACTTGTGTTAAACTTTTTAATTTCAGATTCTTAGCCAATCGGAAGAAAGGACGTTCGCTGTCAGCAAACGCGGTGGCCAATGAGCAAAAAGCTACAAAGGTTTTGGGCCTGGTGTTCTTCACGTTCGTGCTATGCTGGGCGCCGTTCTTCTTGCTGAACATGCTGTTTGCCTCGTGTCCTGCTTGTATAGTTCCAGGTAAATATCCATCATAAAATGTTGTATAAAGTTCTCTGGAGTACGGAGAAGGACATAGGCTACTTTTTATCCCGGGAAAAGTACTATTCCCGAGGGATCGACATTAACGCGGCCAGAGCCGCGGGCGAAAGCTAGTTATATGTATTTTTGATTGTGGTTTTGAGTGATTTTGAACCTCTGAACTATATTAAAATCTTGGAATCAGAAGCCCTAATAAAATAGGTATAATAGAATTGCTAGAAAATTGCGGTAAATCGATAAAAAATAGGTTTCCCATACAAAGTCGCCTGAGTCGCTTGACGAATTTCTATGAAGATCAAAAATATATTTTCGTTTATTTACCTTTTTTCTTGCAATTCTGTATACCATCTAATTCTAGGCTTCTATTCCAGGATTTCAAAATAGTTCAGAGGTTCAAAATCATGCGGAATATATATAACTATTTCATTGAAAAAAAGTGTTTTGAGTCCCTGACAATTTCTGTCGCTTTCACTGACAAATCTTTGATTTTCCTTCCTTGTTGTGATAATATGTTCAAAATATGGGAATCCTTGTGTAACTGAGTCTAATACGCAGGGTGAATTGGTAATACAGATTGGAGAATCGTTTCACTATGTAATGGCTAAACACAACTAAAGGTTCTTTTCAGAGGAACGCAACAAAAACGCGAGCCTTTGTAAACCAGCTCTTACCACCATAGCCATCAATATACTTATCAGGATTTTCTAAAGATAAAATGGATAAAGAGGCAAAAAGAGGAAAAGACGGTAGCAGGTCTGTTCAAAACATATTTAAAATATGTATTTGGTGTAGCTATACTTATTAAGTATGACTCGATAGAGAATAAAGCTGAGACTTAATCGTATTTAGATTCAATTGAAAGCAATTAGTGGTGTAGTCTCTACTTGATAGTTCTATCATTGTATGCGTAACCCCAGCGGAATGTTGCGCCTTAGAGAAATTAGTAAAAATTATTAGTAGCACAGATACTCAGAGTCAGAATCATTTATTTTGCATAAAATATGGTAGTTACATGAAGATGTTACACATTATAAATTAGTTCACATATTTAACCAAACTTGGCATGCAAAAACACAAAATACAGTATTTAAAATTAATTAGTATGTAATCATATCTTCAAGGAATTCTTTTACACTGTAGTAGGATTTGGTCAATAACATTTTGTACAATTTATTTTTAAAACGCGGAAAATGAAAACCTTTTATGTCATCTGGTATCTTATTATATATTTTGATACACATTTAAACATTTTTTTAGTAACAGTGTAGTACGTGGAATGTATTAAATACTAATCTTTCACTATGCCTAGTATTTCGGGGGTATAAATCATTAGCTTTTAGGAATAATTTCGGATTCAGTTTTACAAATTTAGCTATTTCTAATATGTATATACATGGGCAACATGTTAAATTAAATTAGTTCATAGTAAGCTGAAAATTGTTTAAATATAGCGACATTTGTGCAAGCCAAGTACAAGTATTTTTGAAATTATTCGACAAAAACTGATTCCGCTACGGTAACGTTACCCCAGCGGCATGTTTTTAAAATGGGAGTTTACCCTGGAACCAAGTACATAAAAAGATAGCTTTTGACGACTTGTTGTAAATGTTTATGAATAGCGGCATTTGGTCATCCTATAGTTTTTGTAATAATCAAAATTCCGCTGCGGTAACGTCTTGGGAATTTCGATTTCTTGAAAACTGTAAGTCGCAGAAATTTAAAAGAAAGATACCAGTTGCAAGCTGTAATTTTTTCAAATGGTTTCTGATGTTTTCGCAATTGTAACAATTAAATAAAATCACTTCAATACGGTATTATCGCGTATAATACATTATTTTTACACCTCACGTTTCGAAAACTTTACAGATTTCATGGTCGCAGGTAGACTAAGTTGAAAGAACTTAGTTTTGACTAAGTTCTTTCAACTTAGTCTAACTGCTAAGATTTTCAAGTTAAATAAAAAAATTTCAAAGTTCAAATATAAGTATTTCGATCCATCAACAAATATCGATGAAAAGAATTGATTTTAAAAATCAGAAAATATCGTATTTTTCGTATACTAATATTTTTACAAACGAATAAAAACCAGCCACATATTTCTATAAGGTGTCCTTTTAACATGTACAAATCTGTATTGACAAACTTCACGCAATATATTAGAAAGGTATTTCCTCTAATGTCAAGCGATGTTACTTTGGCGATCGAATACTTAACTCCCTGCGAACCCAAAGCGATATATTACAGTAATCAAATAGGTTCATATTGTTAATTAACATTCCTGAACGTCTCAACTTTAAATGCCCAATGGAATAAAAGTAATACAAAAAACAAAAAAACATATTATCAATTCTTAATTCGAAAAAGCGATCGCGCCATACTTGAACGTAACGTTTCAGTAATAAATAAACAGCCACTTTGACGAAATCGAGAAAAATCTACAAAAAAATACGTTTCTTCTATGCTGCCACATTAATTATTAATTTTATTTTATATATATATTGTTTTTTTTTTCCTAGCCTGTTGGTGTTGTGTCCCACTGCTGGGCAAAGGCCTCCCCCTGGATTCTCCAGTCATCCCTATCCTTCGCTACTTCTGGCCATCCATTTTGAAATTTATCGAGGTCCATCTCCTTCTTGGTCTGCCTCTGCCACGGCGACCGTCCGGTACCCAGAAAGTGGCAAGTTTTGCCCACCTTTCTGGCCGCATGCGACGTACATGTCCTGCCCAGCCCCATTTCAACTTGGCAGTTCTAGCACCTACATCCGCAATTCGTGTCAGGGAGCGCAGCGCAGCTCGGTGTTCCTTACTTTGTCTATAAGTCGCAAGCCTAGCACGCTGCGCTCCATTGCTCGTTGGCAAACCTTGAGTCTGGACTTTTGAGTTTCAGTAAAAGACCATGTCTGTGCATCATAGGTCAAGATGGGCAGAATACAGATCAAGAAGCTTCCGTTTGAGAGATAGAGGGAGATTACCCTTCATCAACTCCTTCATGGACCAGAAGCTCTTCCAGGCGTTACCAGTGCGGCGCTCAATTTCTCGATCCTGCCTGTTATCGAAGGATGCTATCTGGCCCAAGTAGAGATACTCCTCGACATACTGCAATGCCTGCCCATCCACCACGATCGTATATTCGGTGCTATTTGTCATAACTTTAGTCTTTGACTGATTCATCGCGAGTCCAACCTCAAGGCTTGCTGCGCTCAGATCTTTGAGCATTTTTTCTAACTCTCGTGCTGATTGGGAGAACAAGACAATGTCATCAGCATAGCGGAGGTTTGTTAACCTTTGGCCGCTGACAATAATGCCCATGTTTTCCCACGGAACTGCCAGTGTCTTAAACACCTCCTCAAGGCAGCTTGTAAAGTGCTGGGGAGACAGCGGGTCACCCTGTTTAACACCTCGCTCCACACTGAATGCAGGTCCCGGTTTTGTGGTCAGAATAGATGCTGTACTATTATAATACCTAAATGTTTTGAAGCAGTTGTATGTAAGTGTTGTTGATGTTTTGATTCATAAGAGAGGTAAGCATTGATGAATGTTTTAAACTATCGAAAGCTTTAGAATAGTCAACGAAGGCTACGTATAATGGTTTTTTGAATTCATTGTATTTCTCAATAACCTGATTCAGTGTATGGAGGTGGTCAGTGGTAGAGTAGTGGGGGCGGAAGCCTGCCTGTTCGGGTGGTTGACATTCATCCAGTTGTGGAGCTATGCGGTTTTGAACAATTTTAATAAACAATTTATAAATATGTGACGTGAGACTTATTGGCCTGTAATTGCCTATGTCAGCGTTATCACCTTTTTTAAATAATAATGAAATGTTGGAATGGCAGAAGTTTTTAGGCAGTTTTCCTGTAAATAATATGGTATTAAACATATTAACTAATCGCGGTAGCAGTATGTTTTTGCCTAGTTTTAACATTTCGGAGTTAACGCCGTCTGGTCCACGGCTTTTATTATATTTCATGGTCTTAAGGGCAAGGCGTACTTCTTGTATAGTTATGGGATGTATGGAACTATCGTACGTGTATTCATCAGAAAAAGCTGGTCGTGAAGGGTCTGAATACAGGGATTTGTAGAAGTCGGTGCAGATTTGTGATATTTGATATTGATTACTCTGCTTCTTACCGTTTTTATCCTTAAGATGAGCAATCCAGGTCTTTTGTTTAGTGGAGTGGTCTCTGGCTGATTTGAAACCGGTACCCTGTATAAGTGCTCTCTTTACCAGATTTGTGTTATGATTCCTGATGTCACGACGGATACTGCGTTTTACTTGTTTATCGATTATGCTGTACTGATCAGAATTAAAATATTTACATTTTTCTCTAGTTTGAATGAGTTTTATAGTTTTTTGGCTAAATCTGTGCTTCTTTTTTGTGTTTTTTGGTACCTTTTGACTCGCTATTTTTATTGATTTCAAAATATTATTGTATTGAGTGTCTATATGTGCAACGGGACTATTTTCTAACATGCTAAAACTGTTTTCAAGAGCTAAATTAAATGCTGGTAAGTTTTCAAGAATAGTCTCCTTTTGTATTCGCCTTATCTGTTGGAATAATTTAGAACGCAGGATTTTGGCATTTAATTTTATTTTCGCCCGAACGGGCCTATGGTCAGAACTGTATTGGACTTTATTTAAAACACTGACGTCGGTAACAATATTTCTATGGGATGATAAAACGTAATCTATTTCATTTTTAGTATTTTTATTTGGTGAAATCCATGTCCAGCGGCGTTGTGGTTTTTTACAAAAGAAACTATTAGCTATGCACAAATTTTGCCCAAAAGCGAACTGCATGAAACGCTTTCCACGTTATATATATTGTTAGTTAATACTAATAAATAATAACTAAAAAAGTGATTATTTCGCTGATTAGTTATTAATGGCAATAAATATACAATATTCTGTTAAAATTTAAGGTTTTACCTATTAGGGTGCAAAGATACAGCTGTGAAAGACGGACATTGGAGGCTCAATAATAGGGTTTCTTTTGCCATATTTTGGGTATGGAACCTTAAAAACAAACAACAAAATTTTACCAAAGAATGTGAAACCTGGCTACAACAGACACGATCCCGCTTGCCCAAATTTCGTTAAGCTGTATCTGACATTTTATGGGCAGTCGTGTTGAATCACGGAGCAGTTCCGTGTGTTAAATACATATTCATAATACATTTTCATAACACAAAAATACATTTTCATTTCAACTTAACAACATAACATAAACTGCCCATAAAATAGATTAGATTTTTTTTTAGTATTCATTCATATATGCATGTAACAGACATGCGAATGTTGAGATGGATGTGTGGAGTGACAAGAATGGATAAAATACGGAATGAGTATATAAGGGGAAGTATGAAAGTCGTGCCAGTAATTGAAAAGCTCCATAGTCATAGACTGAGCTGGTATGGGCATGTGATGAGGAGAGAAGAAGGTCATATCGCAAGGAAGGCTTTGGCACTGAAGGTGAATGGAACTCGAAACAGAGGACGACCTAAGAAAAGATGGATGGATTGTGTCAAGGAGAGTATGAACAAAAAAGGAGCGACAAAGGATATGGTAGGTGACAGATCAAAATGGAGAGAACTGACATACTGTGCCGACCCCACATAAAAAGTGGGATAAGGTAAAGGAAGAAGATTCATATACACGATCATCGTCCTCATTACAGCCATAATATGTCCATTGCTAGACAAAGGCCTCTCCCACTTCTTCATTTCATGGGAGGGTCTTGCCTCACTCACCACGCTTGGCAGGAGGGTTGGCGAGCGCAGTTTCTTTGGCTTCTTGTGCTTCCGACGCTGCTGCCCATCAAAGCATTTTTAAACTGGGGAAGGATAGGAATTTATTGTATGGATTAAAGATATAGGTATAGGATTTGGGAAGGGAATGAAAGGTATTGGAATACTACTCACTCGGGCGTGGTCCCCATTGGGATGGGTAACCACAAGTTATACAATAATTTCTTGCACTCTACCGTGCTTCGGAAAGCACGTTAAGGCGTTGATACCGGCTGTCATCAAAAAATAATAGTTGTTAAGTTGCTATGTCCGATACCTTTAGGTAGCTTGAAGAAATCTGATACCAGTGTTTTTTTTTTAATATAAAAACTTAATATCAACATTCTTTGTTCATAGAACACGTGGTGGACATCTGTCTGTGGCTGGGTTACGTGTCTTCCACCATCAACCCCATCATCTATACAGTCTTCAACAGAACCTTCAGAGGGGCCTTCTTGAGGCTTCTAAGGTGTCATTGTAACAGGTATGCCCATTCCATTCTTTTAACCTTTATTTTTACAGGAAATGCCTATTCCCTAGCAAGGTTGCCTATAAGAAATTGCTTTAGCGATAAGGCCGCCTTTGTACACTACAATACTTACTTACTTACTTCGCTGGCTCAGCGACCCGAAGTAGATCTTGGCCTCCGACATTAAAGTGCGCCATTCTTCCCTATTCTGTGCCACCTCTGAACAGCCAGATACTTCCAACTCTTTGGCGACTTCATTCTTCCAACGATATCTTGGACACCCCACTGGACGGCGCCCGGAAGGTTGACCATGATAGGCTTTCTTTGCGGCTCGATCATCTCCCATCCTCTCCATATGTCCTAGCCAGCGAAGTCGGTTATAAATAAAAAATTAAATTAAATTAAATCATAAACAACTATATATTGTACACTACAATGTTTGTTTATAATTATTATTACTATCCTGGTGCATTAAACAGTTTTTATCTTATCGTATCCTTACTAATATTATAAATGCGAAAGTGAGTTTGTTTGTTTGTTTGTTTGTTACGCTTTCACGCCGTAACTACTGAACCGATTATCATGAAATTTTGCATGCAAGTTCTCTGGAGTACGGAGAAGGACGAAGGCTACCTTTTATCCCGGGAAAAAGTACTAATCCCGAGGGATCGACATTGACGCGGGCGAAGCCGCGGGCGAAAGCTAGTCTTAAAATAAAGATGGAAAACGATCTTTTGCAGAAAAACCCTGGGTCTAGCATGTTTGTTTATCTATCTAGTATCTATTAAGTCAAATTATCGTTGAGTTAAGTATCCCACGACACAATTTCACAACTTATATAGTCACATGTTATCATTTAGGTATACAGCTTGTAAATTGACGCCCGACATTCCCTTAACTCAGACCATCAATATGAATAACTTTTCCTATAGGAACAATGTTGGGAAATCAAAGAAAATCGACATTCTCATACAAACTGGCCGGGCGGCAGAACTCTTTTATATGGGAAATGCGGATTTTTTTTCTCTTGCACATTTCTCTATTTCCCACCATTCCTACATCCGCTCCCACCTCTGTTCTATCCCTTTTGACATAATCCATCCACCTATATTTTGCCCTGCCTCTTCCTCTATACCCATCTACCATCATATTTTAAGCTTTTTTTGGGCAGGTTGTCTTTCTCTCTCATAATCACATGCCCAAACCATCCCAGTTTATTGATTGTCACCTTATTTGTGATAGGCGCCACCTTAGTACTTCCTCTCACATATTCATTTCTAACTCTATCTAGTCGTAATAGATATTATCTATGTTAATACTTAAGTTTTCCTTGATAGATGGAGACGAAGAACACTTGACCAAAAAAGCTTTTAATATGAGGGTTGATGGGTATAGAGGAAGAGGCAGGCCAAAACAGAGGTGGGTGGATTATGTCAAAAGGTACCTATAGAAAAGAATGTTATACAAAAGATGTAGGAATGGGGGAAATAGAAAAATGTGGAAGATTAAGATATAATATTGTGCCGACCCCAGATAATGGGATATGGTAAGACAGATGATGAGAATTATAGGTAGTACCTATACTAATACTAAAGTAGTCCTTGCTGAGTGGGAGAGGTTAAGGTTCTACTCAATAAGTAATATCCTTTGTTGTCTTTGAAACTGTATATTTTTGGGTTGACCTAAAACGGAACATCATTCAGCCATTACGAGAGTCATTGTCTGCGTGTAACTCTTTGATTGATCGTGCTAAAGTCGCAAACGGCCATTATTTTGTCGTCTATTCGCGAAAAATTTGATATGAGCATATATTTGGAAGGAAGGAGTGTTCGGAAATTGTATATAAATTTTTACCTAGAATTTTGCAATGAAATCGCAAAATTCAATATTCACTCATATGTAAAATATAAAATTTTACATCATCAACATCATCATCAGGTCCTTTTTAGTCTCCACAACAGGAGCACGAAAATTTACATTTGAGTGAAATATTACTGAAATAATACGTTTTTTATGCGTGGTGTACGCGTGGTTAGAAATTACTTGTGTTAAGGAGAAATCATTGTAACAGCCTCCGTGGTCCAGTGGTTAAGGCGTTTGCCTGTTGACCCCGGGGGTCGTGGGTTCGATTCCCACCGGAAGCATACTTTGTTTAGTTGTTTCCAGTTTGGTTAGGACATTGCAGGCTTGAATCACCTGATTGTCTGATAATAAAGATGATTCCGTGCTTCGGAAGGCACGTTAAGCCGGTGGTCCTGGCTGCCATCTGGTAGTCGATAAAGGAACCATGTCAGAGGCCGAGAGGTGGTTCCGAAGAACTCTGACACCAGGGTGTGCATGGTCGATTGACCGTGACACCTACTCGAAATGATGATGATGATTGTAAACGGCTGAAACGATTTTAATAAAACTGAAACATGTTTAAAAACCAACAATAAAAAATTTGCTTTCAAATAAAAAAAACCACATGCTTATCGGTTCATCCGTTTAAGAGCTAAGGTGACACAGACACAACCCTCCCCTCACATACACATAGCGGTAAAACTTATAATACCCCTCTTTTTGCAAGGAGGTCAATAACAAAAGATAATCACACTAAACAAACAAAAAGCTTCTCTCTATGTCTGTAACCAAATTATGCAATTAAAATTTGACCATCTTCCCGGTGTTTAACTGTGATCTACACGTATGAATCGAATGACAATACAATACTATCCAACAAGCTGCAGGGCTACTCGCAAACTTATCAGAACCACAGCGATCAAAATTTTGATCGTCACTTCAAAATACATTGCGGCTTCCGTATAATTGACTATTTTTATTTAACATATGAAAACCGTAATGGATGCTAAAGTGACCATCACAACGTACATTGCAGTTGTCAAATGTCAAATAGTAAGTAGATCTGTTGATCTGAGGTCCACTCTCAACAATAAAGAAACTCGCCTCAGAATTTTGAGAAATCGTGTACAGTTTTTTTTATACAACTCTGTAAATAAAAAACAACGGGTTTCACTTCTACCTCAGTATCGGCAGAAGTGAAATCTCCGTGCGGTAGAAAGAGAGGGGTATATTACTTCCTCCCCTACGCCACGCCAGCGGTTTCAGGTCACGTGTCCGTCTTACGAATTTTCGATCAGGTCGCGTGTCCTGACGTGAGTTTAACATTTTTTACCCATCCCAAAAAGTGGACAATGCCGCTAAAAAGTATTCACTTCAAAATACAATCGGCGAAAATACATTTTTGCCATCAAGCACTCGTGTACCGAGTCCCCTAAATAACGTAGTTTCCTTACGGAAATAACGAAATCAACTTCTATGTGACGTTTTAACATTTAGGAAGAAAATAAATATTAGAAGCGAATTTTAAAACAAAACTACTCAAGCTATTCGTTCGAAACGAATATGTAGATTATTAAATTTTCGTTATGATTTTAATACGGTGCCATGTTACTTACAAATTCAATCTAGATAGATTGCCCCACGGCTCATGTCGGCAGCCAGTGATAAGAGGGCTGGGTGCTTTTTCGGCCAACGGATTAGCATAGCTATCCAACGGGGGAACGCAGCCAGCGTTCTTGCCACCTTGCCACATGGGCAAGATTTCGACGAGAAATTTTTGTAGTGCTCTTTTTTTCTCTTTATGTTTATATTGTATATAGTTTCTTATAATCACTATAATTTTAAAAGATATATATTTTTTCTTTTCTGAAACAAAAGTATATCTAGACTTTTTAGTATATCTAAGAGTTTTTGATATTTGAATGAATATACTTGTGTAGTCCATGGAAGCTGTTTCAACTGCTTTATACTACTTCTTTTATAAAGATCATATTTTGACGACATAATGTCTCTTCAATCGATGAACGCCGGCTGCACGCAAGAAAAAGTGTCACGTTCCTTAAAAATTTTAATTTTTTTAATATGGGATACATGTATCACCTTTTGAACGTCATAATATGATTCTGTTATTTATTTTATTTACTTTTATGTTTGCAAAATCGAAAAACTACTAGCGTTTCGACATGACCATTTCTGAGGAGCTTGTGCAAGGGAGAGCGCGGAACAAGCGATAGAGAGGCGTTCGGCTTGTGACGCATCTATCTCTCTTCCACCGTTATTACGTAAAATTATCTATTTAGCTGATGATGATTTTGCTATCAACTATGTTTTTTCTTCAAAATAATTTTAATGTATTAATAACTACTAAGATGACCATCTCGTGACAGCCAGCCCAGTCACACAGAGGGCTACGGGGTCAATTCCCAGCGTGGGTAATTATAATACTTTATTTTCACAAGTATTATTTGACCTGGTATGAGAAGAGATAGCCCAACATCTGGTAAAGAAAATGGTCCACCTGGAAGTATGGCTACAGAGGAAGGGGAAATACGAGAAGGACATGTAATGAGTGTATTTATTAGACGGGATATAAGAGACGGGTGTAAATTCAAATATGGCCATCAAGAAATGTAGGGAGTTGACTTGTTTGTTTAGTTGTTTGTGTGTGTAAGTGGCCAACACTAGTGACAAGTTTTTCAAGCTGCCTAAAGGCATCTGACATAGCTTAACGGCTGCCAGCAATGATGACAGCCGGGACTAACGGCTTAACCTTCCGAAGCACGGAGGACCTCGAGATATTGTTATGTTTAGGGTCACCTATCCCAGTGGTGACTGCACCCAGGATTGCTCAACCTGCGTAAGCGCTAATTATGCTTACTAGGCCATTGGGCTCCTCGATGCAGAGCCAACGCCAAATATAAAAAGCGAGGCGGGAAAGATAGTGACGATGATGATATTTTCAGAAGTATAGTTCTGGGATTACGAAAGGAAAGTCGGTGTGAGGCAGGCGGCTGGTCGTAAAAACTTTGCCAAATGATAATACAGCATGAATTCTGTCATTATAGTGAAGAAATGTGTTAGTTTTTAATACGGCGTTTATTCTGTTAAATCGTTATAATATTACAGACTGTCGTTGCAGTTTAGAAATTAAATATGAACGGCGGACGAAGAGCTGAGCAATATGAATGTAGGATGTCGCATAGACAATATAAATGTCAATAATATCTCATATGCTGACGATATGGTGTTGCTCATGCCCCCCTGCGATGAGCGGGCTAAGAAAACTTCTTACTTGTTGTGAAGTCATGGTTTGAAATATAATGAGAAAAAAGTGAGTTTTTGCTATTTAAAGGAAAGCTTAAAAAACCAGCCAATATTCCTCATATATTGATAAATGATATACCTCTTACTCGTGTTAAGCAGTTTAAGTATCATGGTCACATAGTAACAGAGTCCCTTAAAGATGACCAAGATATTGAAAGGGAGCGCAGGGCACTGTCGGTCCGTGGTAATATGTTGGCTCATAGATTCAGGCGTTGTACGGCTGAAGTGACATGCACACTATTTAGGGCCTTCTGCCAAAGTTTTTACGCATATGCTATGTGGTCAAACTTTACACGGTCATCGTACAGTGCGTTGCGTGTACAATATAATAACATATTCAGGGCTCTTTTTAAGCTCCGTTTCTGTAGTGACTCAGGCATGTTCGCTGATTCAGCAGTTGATGACTTTTATGCAATCATGCGAAAAAAGTATCTTTGGTGCGTAGAGTTAGGGGGAGCGGAAATCGAGTGCTGGAGATGATAGCGGATAGAATGGATGGGGCGGTCTTTAGGAGGTTCACGGAATTACATTATTTATAGGTCATTTCGTGACCCTTCTGGTGACAGATTTTAATGAATAATTTTTCTCTTATGTTTCTCGCTGTATGGGTTTTAATAGTCTGAAAATAAACGATGTTTATTATTTTATTTATAGAATAAATATCTACATCTACACTTGCTAAGCCGGGCGCGCCGCTAGTATTTTTGATTGTAAACGAGCAAGCGGGTCACCTGATGGTAAGTGGTCACTGCTGCCCACGGACAACTGCAACACCAGGGTGTGACAGGGCTGTTTAAGTAGTTGGGGGGGGGAGGAAATGGGGGGGTTCGAAATTAATCCAAGATGTTTTACGTTCGAATTCGAACGACTCGATTCGACGGTTCGAACGTGCGGATATCATAAATATCGTAGGTATATTACCGACTTTTGCCATGATTTTCATTTTTATTGTTACTGGCTTGGTTCTACGCTAATAACTACAAAATTGAAACTTCACAACTAACTTGCATCCAATTTGTATTCAGTAAAGCCCATTACTGCTTAAATTACAAGCAAATACAATAGAAATATCTCTGGCATTTATAGCTACATCGATTTACTCAGTACTCAGTACCATCCCTGTAGTTCTGTGTTCCCAGTAAACTGTGAATTTAGAATGTAAACCAGACAATAAGGCTTTGGACGCCATTGTGTTGTTTCATAATATTTATTGAAACAGAAAAAGATTATACAATAGAAATTATTTGTTTGCACTAAGTACATGTATTTGTTTCATTTGAATGTATTTTATATATCTTACAATAATTACAAAAAAAATCAGAAGCTTTTGTACAAGCTTTTATTTAGATCTCTATCCCGATGTTTGTCTGTAATCAAATCTTGCGAGTTAGATCTACTTCCCGGTTACCGATTAAGCTGAAATTTTGCATGTATGTGTATCATCATCATCATTTCATGTAGGTGTCACGGTCAATCGACCATGCACACCCTGGTGCCAGAGTTCTTCGAAACCGCCTCTCGGCCTCTGACGTGGTTCCTTTAACGACTACCAGATGGCAGCCGGGACCACCGGCTTAACGTGCCTTCCGAAGCACGGAATCATCTTTATTATCAGACAATCAGGTGATTCAAGTCTGCAATGTCCTAACCAAATTGGAAACAACTATATACTTCCGGTGGGAATCGAACCCTCGACCTCCGGGTCAACAGGCAAACGCCTTAACCACCGGACCACGGAGGCTGTTATGCATGTGTAAATCGTATGACAATACAGTATTATGAAATCGTTGCGCTGGTCTGATGATGGAATTGGAAGGTGCCCATAGAAACTCTTAAACTAAACAAGGTACACCAATCGCGTTTGGGCTCATTTCATTTGTTTTGAAAAGCACTTTACATTGTGAATTCTTTTTTAATAAAAGCTTACCACAAAAATGTATATTTTGCAGAAAAAAAGACTACTTATTATTCTGAAGAGATTCAATAATGAATAAAATAAAATTGTGCCTGCGAATCATTATTTCTATGCATTATCATGATCATCTTCATCCGTGCGTTTTGCCAGTTGCATCCTCCATCGTTCCGGGTCCGTTATTACACACGTCCGTTCATCATCGTCATTCCAGCCGTTAGAAGTCCACTACTGGACAAAGGTCTCTCTTAAGAATTCTTCGTTCTATACTTATATGTCATACTTGCCATACTTGCCACGCTTGGCAGGCAGCTTCTTTAGTTTCTTGTGCTTCTGACGCTGCTGCCCATTTTTAAGATGGAGAAGGATAGGAATTTCTTGGATCTGGGAAGGAAATGAAGATATTTGGATACTTATCACTCAGATGAATGGGGAAAAGAAAGTAGCAGCTTGAGAGACCGGGCACGCGAACCCGATGCGATACCAGCAACCACTGGACAGGCAGTTGTGGATGACACCCCTAAGGTGACACCCCTAGGTGTCCATTGACACATCCATTAAACGACAGCATTCATCTGTGATAAGATTTGGGAAAAGTATTTACGGCTTGCCTGACACCACAACCCCAACCAACGACCTAAGGAGGGTCCTTCCTTGGGTAATGAAGTACAAGTATTATTCATATTCATTTACTAGCTTTTGCCCGCGGCACAGAATTAATTGTACTAACGTACCCGCGGCTTCCCTCGCGTTAAGTTTCATACAAACTTTCATCCCCTATTTCATCCCCTTGGGGGTATAATTGATCAAAATCCTTTCTTGGTCATAGTCATAACATCTACCTGCATGCCAAATTTCAGCCCGATCCGTCCAGTGGTTTGGGCTGTGCGTTGATAGATCACTATGTCAGTCAGTCATCCTTGAGTGAATTATATTTCTATTCATCGCTTACATGTAATACCAAATATAAAGATGATACAAAGCAAATTATTGTGGAATCATTTTAGATATTAGATTGTATCAGTTAAGGAGCTCAATAAAATTATATTTTATTAAGCTCCTATAACGAATTTATATTAAAATATATTTATTATAGCTGCATAAGCTAATTGCAATTTCGATTGCAACATAAAATGGTATTTAAATAGAGGGAATTACATAAAATAATTGCAAAAATTACAAATTTAAAAATCGACATTTTTTACAAATGACATATAATACAATCGAATAAAATACATTCATGTGTACATTTCGTCAATAAATTACACCGGCAGTCCCGGTTTACTCAAATAATCCGCCAAAGTCAAAGTCAAAGTCAAAACATTTTATTCATCGTAAGATATTTTAAATATCATTTGGTGAACGTTAAATTACACATTATTATTTACAACATTAATATTGTTGACGTCAATAAGTTACTTAAAGCTAAGTTTACGCCGCTTCCAAGGCGGAGTGCAGAAGAAGCGGCAACAAACTGCACAGCGCATTTTCTCCAAATGACATCAACTTACAATCTACGACATACTTAGAATAAATGTGTGGATCTTACATTGTCATGTCGTAAAATAAATTTCAATTTGTAGTATGAATGAATAGTAGCGAAACAAGAAATTAAATTTTTGATTAAATGTCAAAAGTCAAAACACAATATGTCGTGACGAGACATAGTAGTCATGACGAGAGTCCGGCACCGAGCTTTGGCCAGATATTTTTATCGTTTAAAAAATCATCAGTCCTGTAATAAGCCATTTTACATAGTACCTGTTTAACATACGCTTTGAATTGTCTGTCAGGCATATCAAGGACTGATTCTGGCAACTTATTATAATAGCGTATACAGTTACCTAAAAACGAATCACTAACCCTGCTAAGCCTATACCGCGGGAGAAATAATTTGTTTTTATTACGTAATGGCCTATCTGTAAAGTAACTTATTTTTTTGAAAAGCGAAATATTTTTCCTTACGTGCATTATATTATCAAATATATACTGGGAAGCTACTGTTATGATATTTATTTCTTTGAACAATTCTCTGAGAGATTCTCTCGGACCCAAGCCGTAAATAGCACGGATCGTTTTTTTTTTGTAATATAAATATAGTATTTATATCGGCTGCTTTTCCCCACAGAAGTATGCCATAAGCCATTAAACTATGAAAATATGCAAAGTATACAAGCCTAGCAGTTGCCACGTCTGTCAACTGTCTGATCCTTCTAATAGCGTAAGCTGCAGAGCTAAGTCTATTAGATAGTTTAGATATATGGGCGCCCCATTGTAATTTTGAATCTATTGTAGTTCCTAAAAATGTAGTATTGTCCACAAAAACTAATTTTTGCGTATCTATCAGTATGTCAACAGATGTTAGCCTCACATTGGTAAGAGTAAACCTAACACATTGGGTCTTTTTGGCATTTAATATAAGATTATTGGCTGAAAACCAATTTGAAATTGCAGACAAGGTACTATTCGCCGCACTAGTATCATCACTATGGCGGTCCATTTTGAATATCAGAGATGTGTCATCGGCAAACAGCACCATACCAGCTTGTTTCTCAACCATGTAAGGCAAATCATTGACATATACTAGAAAAAGAAAAGGACCTACAATTGACCCTTGCGGTACGCCGATTTTGAGATTAGAACCCTCTGATTATATGCCATTTATATCAACAGAATGAAGCCTATGTGTTAAATAAGATTGAATTAGTTCTAATGATTTATTATTAAAACCGTATTGACGAAGCTTGAGCAGAAGTGTTTGATGATCTACGCAATCAAATGCTTTAGAGAGATCGCAAAATACTCCGTATGCATCCTGGGAATCTTCCCATGCATCGTAAATATGTGTAACAAGTGCTACTGACGCACCGGTGGTCGATTTCCCGCCAGTAAAGCCAAATTGTTGGCTATGGAAAAGGTTACAGGTCTTGAAGTAGTATTGCATTTGATTAAGCATGATCTTTTCAAACACCTTACTCAGAACTGGCAAGATAGAAATGGGTCTATAGTTACCTGGATCCGTTTTTTCTCCTTTTTTAAATAATGGAATTAGTTTGCTGCATTTCATTAAATTGGGAAAAAACCCTTCATCGATGCATTCATTAAAAATAAAAGCTAAGTCGGCAGCGATAATATGTATAATATGTCTGACAACACTAACAGACATGCCCCAGTGATCTTCAGACTTTTTAAAGTTTAACTGTTTAAATGCGTCGACTATATCACTAGGGCAGATGTGGCTACATTTAAAATTTGAGTTACAATAAGGAACATAACTTTTAAGTAGATGTTCAGCATGTTGAGGGCTAGAATTTATATCCGAAGTAAGTTTTAATGGAATGTTTGTAAAAAAATCATCAAATACATTAACTATGTCTTTAGTGGAGGTTTTGATTGTACCACCACATTTAATTTGGCTAATATTTTGTCTGGCTTTAACTTTCCCGGTCTCTTTATTTATGACCTCCCAAGTTTCTTTGATTTTATTGGGCGCGTCATTTATCTTCCTACCAATATAAATAGACTTTGCTTGCTTGCAGACTTTTTTAAATAACTAAGAGTAGTTCCTAACATATTCAATAAAATTAGTATCAAAATTGTATTGTTTCTGAGCATACAAGTCAAATAACTTTCTTCTGCTTATATAAATGCCTGTAGTAGCCCACTCACAAAACTGTAATCTACTATGTGCTTTGACTTGTTTCTGTTTGAGTGTTTGTAAATATTTGGTAGATACTGTATTAAATAATGTATTGTAGTGATCATCAGGATTACTACCTGTGTACACAATAGTGCATAACTTGTTTTCTAATTTATGTTTAAGATTTGAAATATTTTTGAAAGAAATGGGCCGGCACATGATTTTACTTTCGTTTACATGACAGGGGTAATCTTTGAGAAAGCAAACAAATTGCCCTGTGTGATCCGAGGGCAATTTATTAATGATTGATTCCCCTACATATTGAACACTACTAAAGAAGTTGTCAAGACATATGGCAGTTGTGGCAGTGATTCTAGTTGGTTCATAAAACAATATTTTCTAGATTATAACATTTAAACAGGTTTAAAAATTGTGTACTAGTTCGGGAGGGTACTAAAATATCGACATTAAAGTCTCCACAAAAAATTAATTTCTTTTTACTTTTTGTTGCTGTCTTAAGGACCTCATCTTTTATTTTCATAAAACTTTTGAAGTGCTTATCAGGTGGACTATTTACGCAAACAATTATATGTTCTTCTAGCTCGGCACAGGCTATCTCAGCACACCGCTCAACAGAAAGTCTGACAATGTCTGTACGTTCTTTACTACGGATGTTATTTTTGGTAAAGATCATGGAACCGCCTCTTTCAGCAGACTCTCTGTTCAAGCAGCTTACAATTTCATAATTGTTTAGGCTGAACATCATCTCACTCTCTTTAAGCCAATGCTCAGTCAAACATAAAATATCCACATTTAATTCTTCAAGAACTAATTCTACTAACAATTCTTTGCCGGGAAGACCTTGTAAGTTTTGATGTACTATTCTTAGTTCTTGAGGCTTTCCCGTTGTCCTAGTGTGCAGTTTAAATCTGCCGTCAAATCTAGAGAGCTTGTTGTTGTCAATTCTACAGAATTACCGTTACAAGCTTCCGGTGACTCAGTAGACATCTTAAATCTATTACTTTGTTTACAATGTAAACTCGTCCAAGAATTAATATTATATGCTACCAATATAGCTATTCTATGTCTGTAATACTTTGAAAGATAGATACTATCTTCTGTTATAAAACATTTACTAATAAAATTATTAGTGTCAAAAAATATAAATTTGTCACTATGACGACATCGTATGTACAAAATTATTAAGATAGTGAATGCTTTTATTACGTGATGGAGACTGGCAACTTATATATGGGAATGCACACAACATTATTTTTAATACTTTTAGATCCTTCAAAGACTCTATACAGTACATGATATCTTTTTTTCCTAGTTTACTACTATTACCTATTAATAATACAATAGTAGAATTACAGCTATATTTACAAGATTTAATTATAAGCATAAGCACTTCAAAAGTTTTATGAAAATAAAAGATGAGGTCCTTAAGACAGCAACAAAAAGTAAAAAGAAATTAATTTTTTGTGGAGACTTTAATGTCGATATTTTAGTACCCTCCCGAACTAGTACACAATTTTTAAACCTGTTTAAATGTTATAATCTAGAAAATATTTTTAATGAACCAACTAGAATCACTGCCACAACTGCCACATGTCTTGACAACTTCTTTAGTAGTGTTCAATATGTAGGGGAATCAATCATTAATAAATTGCCCTCGGATCACACAGGGCAATTTGTTTGCTTTCTCAAAGATTACCCCTGTCATGTAAACGAAAATAAAAATATGTGCCGGCCCATTACTTTCAAAAATATTTCAAATCTTAAACATAAATTAGAAAACAAGTTATGCACTATTGTGTACACAGGTAGTTATCCTGATGATCACTACAATACATTATTTAATACAGTATCTACCGAATATTTACAAACACTTAAACAGAAACAAGTCAAAGCACATAGTAGATTACAGTTCTGTGAGTGGGCTACTACAGGCATTTATATAAGCAGAAGAAAGTTATTTGACTTGTATGCTCAGAAACAATACAATTTTGATACTAATTTTATTGAATATGTTAGGAACTACTCTAAATTATTTTAAAAAGTCTGCAAACAAGCAAAGTCTATTTATATTGGTAGGAAGATAAATGACGCGCCCAATAAAATCAAAGAAACTTGGAAGGTCATAAATAAAGAGACCGGGAAAGTTAAAGCCAGACAAAATATTAGCCAAATTAAATGTGGTGGTACAATCAAAACCTCCACTAAAGATATAGTTAATGTATTTGATGATTTTTTTACAAACATTCCATTAAAACTTACTTCGGATATAAATTCTAGCCCTCAACTCAACCTGCTGAACATCTACTTCTATCTAAAGTTATGTTCCTTATTGTAACTCAAATTTTAAATGTAGCCACATCTGCCCTAGTGATATAGTCGACGCATTTAAACAGTTAAACTTTAAAAAGTCTGAAGATCACTGGGGCATGTCTGTTAGTGTTGTCAGACATATTATACATATTATCGCTGCCGACTTAGCTTTTATTTTTAATGAATGCATCGATGAAGGGATTTTTCCCAATTTAATAAAATGCAGCAAACTAATTCCATTACTTAAAAAAGGAGAAAAAACGGATCCAGGGAACTATAGACCCATTTCTATCTTGCCAGTTCTGAGTAAGGTGTTTGAAAAGATCATGCTTAATCAAATGCAATACTACTTCAAGACCGGTAACCTTTTCCATAGCCAACAATTTGGCTTTACTGGCGGGAAATCGACCACCGATGCGTCAGTAGCACTTGTTACACATATTTACGATGCATGGGAAGATTCCCAGGATGCATACGGAGTATTTGGCGATCTCTCTAAAGCATTTGATTGCAAAGATCATCAAACACTTCTGCTCAAGCTTCGTCAATACGGTTTTGATAATAAATCATTAGAACTAATCCAATCTTATTTAACACATAGGCTTCAATCTGTTGATATAAATTGCATAAAATCAGAGGGTTCTAATCTCAAAATCGGCGTACCGCAAGGGTCAATTATAGGTCCTTTTCTTTTTCTAGTATATGTCAATAATTTGCCTTACATGGTTGAGAAACAAGCTGGTATGGTGCTGTTTGCCGATGACACATCTCTTATATTCAAAATGGACCGCATAGTGATGATACTAGTGCGGCGAATAGTACCTTGTCTGCAATTTCAAAATGGTTTTCAGCCAATAATCTTATATTAAATGCCAAAAAGACCCAATGTGTTAGGTTTACTCTTCCAAATGTGAGGCAAGCATCTGTTGACATACTGATAGATACGCAAAAATTAGTTTTTGTGGACAATACTACATTTTTAGGAATTACAATAGATTCAAAATTACAATGGGGCGCCCATATTATATCTAAACTATCTAATAGACTTAGCTCTGCAGCTTACGCTATTAGAAGGATCAGACAGTTGACAGACGTGGCAACTGCTAGGCACAAGCCTACAAATACTTTGCATATTTTCATAGTTTAATGGCTTATGGCATACTTCTGTGGGGAAAAGCAGCCGATATAAATACTATATTTATAATACAAAAGAGAGCGATCCGTGCTATTTACGGCTTGGGTCCGAGAGAATCTCTCAGAGAATTGTTCAAAGAAATAAATATCATGACAGTAGCTTCCCAGTATATATTTGATAATATAATACAAGTACGGAAAAATATTTCACTTTTCAAAAAAATAAGTGACTTTACAGATAGGCCATTACGTAATAAAAACAAATTATTTCTCCCGCGGTATAGGCTTAGCATGGTTAGTGATTCGTTTTTAGGTAACTGTATACGCTATTATAATAAGTTGCCAGAATCAGTCCTTGATATGCCTGATAGACAATTCAAAGCGTATGTTAAACAGGTACTATGTAAAAAGGCTTATTACAGGACTGATGATTTTTTTAAACGATAAAAATATCTGGCCAAAGCTCGTTGCCGGACTCTCGTCATGATATTAATATACTAATGACATGAATTGGTACAATTTGTACGTATTGTGTTTTGACTTTTGACATTTAATCAAAAATTTAATTTCTTGTTTCGTTACTATTCTTTCATACTTACTACAATTGAAATTTATTTTACGACATGACAATGTAAGCTCAAGTCCACACATTTAGTTCTAAGTATGTCGTAGATTGTAAGTTGATGTCATTTCGAGAAAATGCGCTGTGCAGTTTGTTGCCGTTTCTTCTGCACTCCGCCTTGGAAGCGGCGTAAACTTAGCTTTAAGTAACTTATTGACGTCAACAATATTAATGTTGTAAATAATAATGTGTAATTTAACGTTCACCAAATGATATTTAAAATATCTTACGATGAATAAAATATTTTGACTTTGACTTTACTAAACAATCTAGAATATTCTTCTTGTAGTTTCATTACATGAGATTCAAGTCTTGCCTTGAATTGTACCTGGTGCAAAAGTGCCTATAACGTTTGCAGCATTCCCGCGTTGTATCGCAAGGGATATGCGTTGCACCAGATACGATTCGGCGTAAACGGTATCGAGTTCCATGAAAATATACGACGTCCCGTACAATAGCTATCCAAAGAAAACTCGTTGTTATTTATATAAGAAGCTGTAACCCGATATTCGTACCTTTCAATGAGATCGACAGACAATCGATGGAGTCTGGCGAGACTCCAAGCCTGCAGCGCGAGACCTTGGAGCTTCCGCGCCGACTGCCGACAGACAGATAGCTTTATTGTTTGCAAAAGAGCTTACGTTTCGGGGTTTCGATCACAAATATATTTTTTAATTAAAAACTTCTTTGGCGTTGAGCGATTTTTTGTAGGGGGTAAACTTGTGGATTCGCGTCACGGGTCACGCGAATACGCAAGTTTATATTTGTTTTCCTTCTATCCGCAACTGGGATGAGCTGACCGCAAGTGTCATAAAAATATTTCGAGCTCTCCATGCAAGATGGCACGTTAAGCCTTTGGACCCAGCTGTCAGCTGTCATCATTGATGTCAGTCATAAAGCTATGTCAGATGCCTTTTAGACAGCTTTAAAACATCTGGCACCAGTGTTGGCCACTTATACACATTAAAATAATTCAAAGACAACTGTTTTAAATTTTCGAAATTACTGCCCACATTTCGCAAGGCGAAAATTTTAAAATTGTGTCATTGCCTGATCCGACCTAAATATGGTTTTACTAGTCTACACGTATGATCATTGCACCAAAATTCATTATTCTACCTGTAATATATTTTCTATAGGTATAAAAACCGGCTACGTGCGAGTCAGACTCGTACATGAAGGGTTTCATACCGTCACCAATAAAAAAATATTCTGTGAAACTAATGAAGAATTTCTTCATTACATTTTTTCGATTCGAGAATATTCCAAAAAATATTATTGTCTCTAAACCCGACCCGTATTCTTTAATTGGTTAATTATATATCCCAACCGAACCCCGACTAATGAAATTACGTGGTCTCACTGTGGACTAATCAACGCTTTAGCAATCCAGGTACTGGTTTAATTCAAAATACCCTCATTGGAAACACGTTTTCCTGATTTTAAATAGACCTTATTGCTAGAAATTACGGCTCAAAATGCGATAGCAGTGCAGTTTGAGTTAGCATTAAGTAAACTTAGTATTCGGCTCATCAGTTCTCCAACGAATTTCCAATTTGGTTTGTATTTTGCTCCCAAAGCGTTAATCTATTTGGTTTTGTGTACATTTTGGATACATTTTTATTTTAATACTTTTACATAGCTATCTGTTTTTAATATTGCAAGAACATTATCTACATATTTAAAAATAAATCGCTGTTTCCCTTGGTCACGGCGTCACGTGGGAACGGCTGGACCGATTTGGCTAATACTTTTTTGTCGTGTTTGCTGTTCTCAGGAGAAGGTTCATATGAAAGAAAATACTAAGAAAGTTACGCGGAAAATTAATATAAGATAGATCGGGTCGGGTTTTCAAAACTCTGGAATGGAACGACATGGGTATCAACATAGACGGACAATACCTGAGCCATCTTCGCTTTGCTGACGACATCGTTCTACTTTCCGAGACACCTGAAGATTTAAAAAAGATGTTCAGCGATCTAAGCCAAGCGTCACGGAAAGTGAAAAAGAAGAAAAAATTAAATTAAAGAAATTGGAGATATAAATATACACGGACAAATCACACAGATTGAACTAGCCCCAAAGTAAGTTCGAGACTTGTGTTATAGGATACTAACTCAACGATACTATACTTTATAACAAATACATTTATAGATAAACATCCAAGACCCAGGCCAATCTGAAAAAGATGATTTTCCATCTTGACCTGGCCGGGGATCGAACCCGGTCACTCCGTGTCGCAGGCTGGAGTGTTGACCGCTGCGCCACGGAGCTAGTCAAAAAAAAGATCGAGAGGAAATGAGTTAAAATCTGACGGATCAATGAGCAGGCGATGCGGCTAGCGACCCATCACTATTTTGTTTCCATTTTCTACCGAACGCCCGCCAAAATGCTAAACGTGGTCTTTAGGAGTGGACTCTGTCTACCCCTATAGGGAAAAAGACATTTACAATAGAGGGTTGCAATCTTGCACTAGATATTATGGAGGAAAAAGGCTTAAACGAACAATCAGTATGCGTTGGTCATCCCATCACTCTGCACGTAAAAAATAAAGGTCGCCCTAGTGCAAATTGGACATGAGTGGCGAGGGTTCGTGCCTTTTTAGAACTAAGTTAGCATTCGGATTCCTATCGGGTATTTTTTAGTATGTCTAACTTTAGTGAATTTTCAAGACTCCTTACTGTTTATATACTATGTCACTAGTGTCACTACGTATCGCCATATAGCCCATTGGAAGGACTAGCTCCGTGGCGCAGCGATCAACAAGCCTGCCTGCGGCACGGAGTGACCGGGTCCGATCCCCGGCCAGGTCAAGATGGAAAATGATCTTTTTCAGATTGGCCTGGGTCTTGGATATGTATCTATATATGAATTTGTTATAAAATATAGTATCGTTGAGTTAGTATCCCATAACACAAGTCTCGAACTTACTTTGGGGCTAGCTCAATCTATGTGATTTGTCCGTATATATTTATTTATTTATTTATTATGTATATGTAAAAAATTTGAAAGTATAAGCGTATAAAAAATAAGTTCAAAAACAAAAACCCGACTACAAAAAAGACGTCCTTAAAAGTATAATACTAAAAATGTATTTTATTCACAGGGCTTCACAGTTTTTTAAAGGGTTGCCGTGGTCGTATGCAACTTTGTTCTAGAGATTAACAGCATTTTCTTTGTCAAATTCTGTCAATTAATTTAAATGTTATGATTTTTTATTTATACGGTTGATTGCAAGCAAAGCCGCGGGCAACAGCTCATATTTTAGTTTATGAATAATTGTCCTCTAGAAGGCGCCACATTAAATTTTTCATGACTTTACATAGCCTATAACCAGAGGATGATCAAGACGCTTCTAACGATACCTTAATTTTCAAATTCTGATAAGTAGTTTAGCCGCTATGAGCGTACAGATGAACATACATACATACATAACGGTCAAAATCATAACCCTAATTTTTGCTTCGCCGTAGTCGGGTAAAAAGAATAGAAAAGGTTTTTTTAAATATTTTTTTTTATGTGAGCATATTTTTTAACTGGTAGCTTCGATCCTCCAGTCGTTGTGGCGTACCACTCGGTTCGCAATCACATGTGATAAAATCGACGAGTGGTCCTGTTTCTACGTTGTTTTGAACCTTGCGAACAGTTCTCATGCTTAGTGTTTCCAGCAAAAATAAAGTGAAAACTTGAACATCAACGTTACAGCAGGAGCAGGCATACATTTTCGCCGCGCGGTACAAAGAAAGGGGGATATTGCTTCCTCTCCTACGCCGGGCCTCAGGTTACGTGTCCGTCTTACGAATTTTCGATTAGGTCACGTGTCCTGATGCAAGTTAAAATTTTTTTACCCCTCCCAAAATGTGCACAAATGTTCGATGTGACAAACATAGCTATAGCCAAACAGGTTCTTACGCATGGAAAGCAACCACGGGCACGATCCCTTTGGGATGACCCCAAGTGTCATAAAAAAATCTTCTTCAGAAGGCACGTTAAACCATTGGTCTTGGCTGGCATCATTAGATGGCAATCGTTAAAATTCATACTCCATACTAATATTATAAATGCGAAAGTGACTCTGTCTGTCTGTTTGTCTTCTTGTCACGCTTCAACCTTTAAACTAATTTGGATGAAATTTGGTATGGAGGTAGTCTGAGGCCCGGAGAAAGACATAAAGTACCATTAATTCCGGGAAATTTTACTGTTCCCGAGGGATTAACACTAACGGGCGGAGCCGCGGGCAAAAGCTAGTAAATATGTATATAGACAAATCACACAGATTAAGCTAGATCCAATGTAAGTAAAACAATGATGCAATATTTTATAATAAATAAATATCCAAGACCGGGCTAAATGAAAAAGATCATTTTGACCTGACCGGGGATCAAACCCCACGATTTAATTTAAACTGCAAATATGACACCTGTTTATATTATATAATAACTTTGTTTATTAAATTTGTTTGTATATATACCAAGAATAGTATGAAAAAAAAATCGTTATGGCGATTCTAATTACTTTGCTCCAGTGAGAACTGTTTCGTCGCGGATCCCTAAAGAACCTTAAGAGATTATGAGATATCCAAAGCTCATTCGCTGCACAGCGTTAATATCCGCGAGGATGTATGTTGGCGGATTAAGGAAGTGTTAACGGGGGTGGTACCCCTTCGCAGCCCGTAAACGTACGGAAATGTCGACATTTTGTTCCCAAATGTTTTCGGAGAAAATATTATCGTCACGCCCTTCGATCAAATATAATGGTAGATACACGATTCGCGCTCGAAAAGTGGCACCGGGAAAACAGAGCACTAATCGAGTTTCTGAACTGTTTTGTTGACAGTTTCAATAAACCGCGCTAGCACTCACACGTCTCGCGATGACGAAGGTCAGTGAAAAGATGCAAAAACTATGCGTCAAAAGTGAAAAAGAAGAATAAATAAATATATACGGACAAACCACACAGATTGAACTAGCCCCAAAGTAAGTTCGAGACTTGTGTTATAGGATACTAACTCAACGATACTATACTTTATAACAAATACATATATAGATAAACATCCAAGACCCAGGCCAATCTGAAAAAGATCATTTTCTATCTTGACCTGACCGGGATCAAACCCGGGAACTCGGATGCGGCAGCCTGGCATGATTTAATTTAAACTGCAAATATGACACCCGCTTATATTATATAGTAACTTTGTATACTATAATATACATAAGAATATAGAAAAAACCTTCGTTATGGCGATGCTAATTACTTTGCTCTAGCGAGTAACTGTTTCGTCGCGGATCCCTAAAGAACCTTAAGAGATTATGAGATATCCAAAGCTCATTCGCTGCACAGCGTTAATATCCGCGAGGATGTATGTTGGCGGATTAAGGAAGTGTTAACGGGGGTGGTACCCCTTCGCAGGCCATAAACGTGCGGAAATGTCGACATTTTGTTCCCAAATGTTTTCGCAGAAAATATTATCGTCACGCCTTTTGATCAAATATAATGGTAGATACACGATTCGCGCTTGAAAAGTGGCACCGGAAAAACAGAGCACTAATCGAGTTTCGGCACTGTTTTGTCCACAGTTTCAATAAACCGCGCTAGCTCACACGTCTCGCGATGACGAAGGTCAGTGAAAAGATGCAAATACTACGCGTCAAAAGTGAAAAAGAAGAATGGAGTATCAATACTTTCAGTATGTCCCGTTTTTGTTGTTATTTGTAAGTATGCATTAAGTTTTGACTCGGGGACATTATTTAGGCTTCATTTTGTATGAGACTGTGTATCTACCATTATATTTGATCGAAGGTCACGCCCGTATAAGGTACAGCGTGTAAATTTACCCTTGACATTACGTTAAACGGGAAACTTAGCCTGGTAATGGGAACATTTTTTCTAACGGGTCCAATGCTGGAACTTTAATAAAAATTCTACAATTCCGAATAGAGATGGCCGGGCATTTTGTATGAGAATGAATGTCGAATGTTTTTTGAGTTCCCAGCATTAGTTGCGTTGGAAAAGTTCTTCCCATTGATGGGCTGAGTCAGCCCTTGAAGATAAGTACCTATAAACTCTGTATAGGTCTAAATAAAGCGAGAAAAAGAAGTAGAAATGGTAGTGGCTTAGTGGTCTAAGAGCGGGACCTATTACCGAAAGGTCCTGGGGTAAAACCCTGACCGGCCCTGAGTTTGTAGACCAATCTTAATCAAGTACGGTCATTTCCATCGACCACTAACTGCTTTCGGTGAAGTAAAAAATTGTGAGACAACCTGCACACTTGGTGATTGTTCACTAGTGTGTGAAATAGAGAAGGAAATAGCAAACCACCCCATAATTTCCTGCCATAAATAGTCATTGTGTAAGTTTCTTTCCACACAGACAACCGACAAGAGCCGAGCTCTTAAATTTTATATCAGACAGAGTAAATATAACACAACATGAATAATCTTTAAATTTTAAATTGTGCTGTCATTTCTGAACCCCAACTTTGTTTGTTTTTCGTGTGAGCTAGTGGCCAACACCGGTGTCAGATTTATCAAGCTGCCTAAAGGCATCTAACATAGCTTAACGACTGCCATCAATGATAACAACCGGGACCAACGGCTTAATGTGCATTTCAAAGCACGGAGGTGCTCGAGATATTTTTATGCCACTTTCGGTCACCCATCCTAGTGGGGACAACGCCCAGTATTGCTTAACATGCGTAAGCGGGCTCCTCAAAATCCCAACTAAAAAAGAGCTTATAATTAGCGGCAGTTAGTAACGTTCGATACTTTCGAGAACGGAAATTCCAGGTCAGATTTTTTCCCAAGAATTTCTTTTTTATCTCAAGTGCTAGAATTATTGAAAAAATCTCGGTAATTATCGGCAATTTTCCGCAAATTTCCGAGCGACGGAATTTACAGTAACAGAGAAATTCTCTTTGGCACTTCACCGGTAGTCGGTCTGTATATCTGTCTATGTAGTGGCCTGATGTGTGGAATTCAGTGGGGTTTTCTGCAATTGAAACTAGATTTAGCGTGTAGTGGTTTTGGTACAAAATAGATCACCCGGAACAGGCAAGGATGAAGGTATCTGATTGAGGCAATATCTGAATTTCCTGGAGCCCAGTGCTGCCTATTAAAAATTATCAAAGGCAAATGGAGATGTTAATTAAAATTATGTCATGTGATGCCCTAGATAAATTATATTTTTTTTAAATACAGTCCAACGTTTTAGGGATAGCTATCTAGGTTTCCCACTTCAGTATTATTTTCATACATTTATTTAAATGGTCATCTAGTTACATTACGTAACAAAATTTTAACATTATGCTTTTCCGTCACATAGTTTATTTCAAATGGCACTGTCCACTAAAAAGTCAGGGTGGCCTCGCCGATTTCAGAGTGCTGCTTGATCGATTTTGGCTTCAAATTATTGGTATTGACGAGAACATTTCATATCAATACACTGTATTTTAAAACCTCCGATACATATATATGTCCGTAAAGGCAAAACTTGGAAACATGCAGTTTACATGATTTGTGTTTTGTGATTCACTAATAATGTATGTCTCAACAGGCGCGGCCGCTGCACTCTCTACCGCTCTGTTGGCTCGACTCGAGGTGCGTCGCAGCTCTGCGCCAGGTCGGCTTTACCTTTAGCGATATCGCTCCGACCTTCGGGCATGCACACTTCCTCACCAGCAGGGCAGGAGACAACGGAGACTGTTCTTATGGAAGGTCCCTTGGATTACAATGTGCGGTATTGATAACTTTTTGTGTGTAGTGGTTTTTCAGGTTTGTCAAATGTATGAACTGTGGTCCAGGTTACAATGTTAAAGGATTGTTTAAGCTAAGAGGAAACTAGACGAAGTCTTGTCAGCAACAAAATGGGGATGCGAATGCGACACATTAGAGTCGTGACATGATGTCATAAGATACATACGAGTCATTTATGATGCATTTGACTGCTGAAGGCGCGCCAGTAAATCTTTCAAGTCAAAAATAAAGGCACCAAAATCTGGGCATTTTCGTCAGGCACCCATTATTTTTTATAACCTTTTCTTACTCGAGACATACTGATTTAAGTATTGTGAATGGTACTAAAACTGTAGGAAATTGATTGATTGAACCAGGATAGAAAAACAAAAAATTTGCTATAAAAAATCATTGTTATTCAATTTTCCTGTTGCCCATGTTGATGTTACCTATTACTTGATTATTGCTCTTACATATGTTTCCTGGGCTCAAGTTTCTGTGAAAGGCTCAAATCTGTCATGTATACAAAATGTTTAAAATAAGTTTTAATAATAAGTCGTTTTGTATAGGGATAGCTTATATTCTAATAACAATACGAATAATTGTTTTATTCAATCAGGGTGTACTTAATATGTAAATATGTAGGTTAACTTCTCAATTTGTGTAGTTTTTGTCCCATTAAAGTAAAGGGACTAAATGGACAATATCCATTAAATAATTCATTTTATGTATAACGAAATGTGTGTCATATGTGTGCCAAATACTTTATTTAAGATTCCAACAATATAGTAGGTATGTAAAAAAAAAAAAAGTGCAAAACGCGAAGTGAGTTACTTTCTACTTAAATACTTTTGTGTGTTTATTCATTAATTTTATTTGTTGCGGAGTATATTATCCCATCCCTTGTTCCCATCCCAATCCTTAATATTTGCTTTTAAATGAATAACATACAGATAAAAATAAAAAATACATAAGTAGATGTTTCATTGTAGCGTTTTCTCAAATGAAATATTCGCTATAAGTTTAACACTTACGCGAGATGACATAATTAAACTCTAAAACAACGGTTTACTCAAATTATATCCTAACTAATATTATAAATGCGAAAGTGAGTTTGTTTGTTACACTTTCACGACGTAACTGCTGAACCGATCATTATGAAATTTTGCATACAAGTTCTCTTGAGTACGGAGAAGGACATAGGCTACGTTTATCCCGGTAAAAAGTACTATTCCCGAGGGATCGATATTGACGCGGGCGGAGCCGAGGGCGAAAGCTAGTTATTAGTACTCGTATATTATATGTCGGTAAAACCGACTAATAATATGTGTTTCATGTCGGTGATACCGACTAATACGTGAGTAAACCGTTGTTTTAGAATTTAATTCGCTATATATATATATATATTACTTGTCCTTATTTTCCACCGGCCACAAAACGAACTGACATCTTAGAAGACTTTGTGATGTTGTATTTTTAGCTCTAACTTTAACTGGAAAGATAATGTCCCTTGATCATATGTTTCTGTTTAAGCAGCGGTTAGTTGCATATATATTATACTTTTAATATTTTGTACATAAAATACCTATTAGGTATTTTATGTATACAATATGTAAAGAAATCCCTGTATGGACCTTGAAGGGGTGATTCAGCCCATTGATATGAAAAGCTTTTCCTATGTGACCAATGCTGGGAAAACAAATTTTTTTTGAAGTTCCCGTACTCAATGACCGGGTGGCCGAACATTTTTGTTTGGACATGTCCATTTTTTTAGCTCATGGTTTTGATCCCATAGCAAAAGTTGTTCATATCGACGGGCCCTTCAAGGATCGGACAGAGTTTCTTTATACAGGGTATGTGGTATCTAACGCATAACCTCCAAAAGGTGGCGAAGGTACACTAAGATTAACTACGTTTGTTCTATGATTTTTTGTAATTTTGTTAGTTTTTTTCATAAAAAAAAATATAAAATGCAAATTTGCAATTCTACTTGTCTTAACTCTATGGTAATAAGCGCTACGAGGTAATAGTAGGTACCTACGCTCTCGTGGCATGCGGCCGGGGCGGCTGTCGGCTGCCATAGTAAGTCTATGTTTTAAAAAGTATGTTTACGTTTGATAGAAATCCACATAAAAGCTAAATGTATCTAAAATCTTACTATGTATTGCGTTTAGGTAAAAGTCGTAGAACAAACGTTGTGAGTCATGATGTACCTAAACCGTATTTACCAGGTTTTACATCCCTAGGATGTTAGTTAAAAGACTGACAACCCTATTACTCCTAACTTTGTCCAAGTCAGCATTTTTACCCTCGAAGGCGAGCTCGCTTCACGATCTCGCCAGTCTACTCTAAGCATCGGTCCGAGGTGGTCGCCGGTTCCAAACGTTACTAAGTCTTTTCTTTTTTTTAAAACCTCGGTTGAGTGGCTCGTCCTAACATTGGTGGCAGCTATAAGGGATACCAAAAAGTATCCTCGGTACGTCTCCGTTCCCACTGATTCCAGTTCTATCTCTACTATATCTACTACATCCTTTTGTAAGACTGTACCTCAAAAATAAACTGTGCATCAACCCGTACCAGTGAAAGTGAAACAGTGTAAAAAAGAAACGAGTGCTTCAAAACATAATAATACAAACTTTGTGCCGCAACCCTATACCGGTAAAGTTCAACTCAGTGCCTCGAAGAGTGTATTTTCAAATTGCACATAAATCTCTTTACTCTCGTACATTCCACGCACCCAGTGTAAAATACTTCTACTAAATTCATTATTCTCCAACCGTATTCAGTGAGTGCTAATTCGACTTCACTGAAACGCCTTATCGCCCGGGATTACGATTCCCGCTTCCTGACGCCGTCGACACCATGAATGCCGTCGCCTGTGCAACATTGTTACTGTGAGTCTGGTCTATTGTTCTAATTCTTATCAAACTTTAACTAGAACTGTACGTGATTACCGAATCAGTGTTAATGTGTATTGTATTTTAACTTAATCTCGTTGGGCATATAAGTTAACACGTGTAATAGCAATTATTTTATTTTAGTTTATTTTATTATAACATTATATCTATAAGCAACATGTCAGATGCTAAATCATCCAAAGACACGCTCTCAGTGCCAATGGGTGTCGATCTCCCTTCAGACACTGAAGAAGAGAGGCCTATTAGCCCCGCAGAAAAGGGTAGAAAGGGTAAAAAGACCCTAAGTTCAACACCAGCTCCCAGTTTAGAGCTTAACATTTTACTAAAATTTATCAAACCCTATGACGGCAGTAGGGAGACACTGAATTCATTTATCGTTAATTGTAATAATGCATACGAACTAGCGAGTAATACGCAGAAGCCTATACTATTTAAATATATTTTATGTCAGCTTCAAGGGAAGGCGGAAGTCGCTTGCTCGATCAAAGATTTTAATAGTTGGGAACAATTAAAAGATTTTTTGAAGACACAGTTTTCCGAAAGGAAACATTATTCCCATCTCTTATCGGAGCTACAGGAAAGTAAACAAAATAGCAACGAAAACGTAAGCCAGTATGCACTACGTATAGAAACCTACCTATCTCAACTTCTAATCGAAATTTCTCTCAGTAATACGAAAATCAAAGAACTCCCAGGTCGAACCGCCGCTATGGAGGAATTGGCCCTTCACCACTTCCTAATGGGGTTGCAACCTAGAATATCTAATATTGTCAGATGCAGGTCTCCTAAAAATCTAAGCGAGGCAATAAGTTTTGCTGTCTCTGAAGAGAGAATTCAACAGACTCTCTATAGGAGAAATGTAGCAGATAACAAACCCCGCCGAACTCAATCATTATCTTCTTCTAACCCCTCTGCTTCGAATCCGTCTACTTCTAAATCTTTGGTTCCTTTTAAACCTCAACAGCCTTCAGTGATCTGCAGATACTGCAAATTTCCAGGCCATTCTATCGAAAACTGCCGTAAACGAGAGTATAATAATAAGATTAGGAACCAGTTTAATTCCAGACCTCCTTTAAATAATGATAACCAAATGAGGAGAATTAATTTCACTCTTGAAGAAGGAGAAGAGTGCTCTGAAGAAGCAAATAGTAATCCAGAAGATTTAAACTAAACCACGTCCCGTTCGGGTGTCGCACGGGACGCCCTCCTAACTATAAAGACACCACCTCATTACGCGCCGTACACTCCGCGCCCTCTGAATCTCACATTATATCTAACTCATCACGCACCGCATCCACTGTATCCAATTCAACACGCGCCGACCGCGTCGTGCCCACTGAAGCTTCCGCTGTATCCGCCTCATCACGTATCATACGTGGTGCGCCCACTGTATCTCTCGCTGCATCCGCTGTATCCGGCCCATCACGCGCCGTACGCGCTGTGTCCGCCGAATTCCCCACTGTATCCAGTTCGTCACACACTGTTCTTACTAAATCTCTCGCTGTATCCACTGTATCCAATTCAACACGCGCCGACCGCGTCGTGCCCACTGAAGCTTCCGCTGTATCCGCCTCATCACGTATCATACGTGGTGCGCCCACTGTATCTCTCGCTGCATCCGCTGTATCCGGCCCATCACGCACCGTACGCGCTGTGTCCGCCGAATTCCCCACTGTATCCAGTTCGTCACACACTGTTCCTACTAAATCTCTCGCTGTATCCGCTGTATCTGCCTCACCACGCACCATACGTGGCGCACCCACTGTATCCACTATATCCGACTCAACACGCGCCACACGCGTTGTGCCCACTAAATTCTCCACTGTATCTATACCTACATCGTCATGTACTAAACGCATCGCGCCCACTATATCATCCACTACATCAGCTATACCTACCTCATTACATGATTTATCTACTAAATCCACTGTATCCGTGACATCTGCAAAACCCACAACTAACTCTGAAACAAATGTTTATGAAATATCATTTGACCCGTCTAAGCGGTCATTACCACATATTGTAATTAATTCCACAGCTTCAGACTTACCTCTCACTCTTTTAATAGATACCGGTGCTTCAATAAGCCTTCTCAAAGATTCATCAGTAAAACCCAAAATGCCATTACGTGACGAAATCCTGAAACTTAAAGGGTTTGACTCTACCAAGGACGCCGTACCAACTCTGGGTTCCTTTGATTTGAAATTGTTTTTAGATGATACCAATAAAAAATATATAACACACGTATTTCACGTTGTAGGTAATGTAGACTTGCCATATGATGGAATTATTGGTAACGACCTTCTCAATAAATTTCAAGGTCGAATCAACTTTCAACAAGAACTTCTAAAACTAGGCACAGCTAATTTTAAATTATTCTTCTCTGACCCATTCTACGTAATTCCAGCTCGCACTGAAAGAGTTATCGAATGCACCGTATCAAATCCTAACCTCAAGGAAGGAATTATCTTGGATCAAAGCCCATCCGAACATCTTCTCATAGCTAATTGTGTTGTCCGTGTTAAAGAAAACAAAAGAATTAATTTAACCGTGGCTAATATCTCTGAAACTCCAATTAATCTAAGAGCAAATCTTAATCTTAAACTTACCTCTACAGAAATACTTCATCAAGACAATACTGAAACAACTACTATAAATTATACTAACAACTACCTCGAGAAAAGGGACTCTGTTACTAGGACACAACGTGTCTTAGAATTATTAAGAACAGATCATTTGAACAGTGAAGAAACTGAGGCCCTCTTACAAGTTTGTGCCGATTATTCTGATATTTTCCACCTTCCAGATGAGAGACTAACTTGTACTAACGCTATTAGACACGACATAAAAACGGAATCCAATGAACCCATTCACACAAAAACATATAGGTTTCCCGAAATTCACAAAAAAGAAGTAGATAAGCAAATCACACAAATGCTCGACCAAGGCATAATTGAACCTTCTATGTCTCCTTGGTCCTCTCCCATATGGGTAGTACCAAAAAAACTAGATGCCTCAGGTCAACAAAAATGGCGTGTAGTCATTGACTACCGCAAATTAAATGACGTCACTATCGGAGATACTTACCCTATTCCTCAGATAACTGAAATTCTAGATCAACTAGGCAATAGTAAATACTTTTCGACATTGGATCTAGCTTCCGGTTTTCATCAGATACAAGTCAATGACGCTGAAAAAACAGCTTTTAATGTCCCTCAAGGTCATTTTCAATTTTCCAGAATGCCTTTTGGATTGAAAAACGCACCCTCTACCTTCCAGCGGCTGATGAACACAGCCCTGTCAGGCTTACAAGGCATCCGTTGTTTCGTTTATCTTGACGATATAGTCATATACTCATTCGATTTACCATCTCAAATTCAAAATCTAGCCTCTGTATTCCAAAGGTTGCGAGACTTCAACCTTAAATTGCAGCCGGATAAGTGCGAATTCCTAAGACGAGAAGTAGCTTATCTTGGCCACATAATATCCGCTGATGGTGTCAAACCTAACCCAGATAAGATTAAATCAGTCACTGAATTCCCTACTCCTAAATCCCCCAGAGATATTAAATCATTTCTTGGGCTGGTATCCTACTATCGCCGTTTCATTCCCGATTTCTCAAAGATTGCTAAGCCACTTACATCTCTCTTGAAGAAAGACACTACCTTCTGTTGGCAGAACCAACAACAAGTCGCTTTTGATTACTTAAAACAAAAACTTACCTCAGCCCCTGTACTGTGTTACCCTGACTTTTCAAAACCCTTCGTCCTCTCATGTGACGCTTCTAATCACGCTGTCAGCGCTATTTTATCTCAAGGCCCGGTCGGAAAGGACAGGCCCATAGCATACGCCTCACGTACATTAAATAAAAGTGAGTGCAACTATAGCACCACAGAAAAGGAATTATTAGCTATTGTTTTTGGCTGCAAAACCTTCCGCCCCTATTTATATGGCCGTAGGTTCCAAATTATAACAGACCATCGACCTCTTAAATGGCTTTTCAATCATAAAGACCCAAGTAGCAAGATGCAACGTTGGCGTCTCAAACTCGAAGAGTACGATTATGAAGTAATTTATAGAAAAGGAAAACTCAATTCAGCAGCTGACGCACTCTCCCGCTATCCTGTAAATCCAATATTACCTAATAATTCTCAGAACCTAAATCCTAATAACCTTTCAGAAGATATACTTAGAAACGAAGAAAATGAATCACACTCATCACCTCCTTTCAGCCCTCTAACCCTAGAAGATCTAGGAATACAATCTCCTACGCCACTTAATCTCGATAACAGCGAATTACCTTGTCTTGACTTACTAGGAGACGAAGATTTCCCATTTCCTTCTGAAAGAGAAGATATTAATGTAGATAGACGCAGTACTACATCTAACGCTAATCCTTGTGAACCTGCTAACTCTGATGGTCTTAATACTACTGCTCAAGACAATACAACCCCTAAAAATCTAAAAACTACTAACCTGGAAGGTTCGGCACCTGAAACAGAAGAAACCCTACCTTCACGATCATCCAATCAAGAACTCCTGAATCCTGCAAATAGAAGGGACTTACCACAACACACATCTCCGCCCAATCCCAATGGAGAAGATCCTAGGCCCGAAAGTGACCCTGTACCTCTGTCATCTCCACGTACACCTAACCTAGTACACGATGATACTCCAATCAATGAAGATTATTCTAAATTCCTTAAAGAAATAAATAATAAAAATAAGCAATTTAACACCAAAATAATAGAACATAATCAATCTCTGATGAAGACCTCATGTAAAACAATCATTATACCTACTTCTATAGATCTAGATGAATCCAATCCATATGTCTTAGAAACCCTAGAAGGGCTTACTAACCCTAAAGATACTATTTACAGCGAAAAACAATTATATTCTTTTGAAAAGGTACCTTCAGGTAACAAAAACACTTACCTCATCTTCACAAAGGTTCATCACTTCGAAGATTGCACATATACTGAAATCTTTAAGACACTAAAGACTATGAAAAATCACTTACTGTCATCTGATAGCAATATAAAAGAAATCGCTATCTCCGATTTCAAAAATCCTTTCGAACAGCATTATTTTACTAAAATATATAACATTTTAATGTACATATTCCATAACACAGATATAACTATAAATGTATACCATGATAAAATTGCATTTCCTTCACTCAGTGAAATAAAGAAAATCCTTAAAGATAATCACAATATTCCAATCGCTGGGCACCTAGGAGTTAATAGAATGCTGTCCAGAATCCAAGAGAAATATTATTGGAAAGGAATGAAATCTGACGTAGAAAATTACATTAAGAACTGTTCTCTATGCCAAGAAAACAAAGCTCTTCGTAGAACCAACCGGGCTCCAATGCAAATTACTACTACATCTACTAGTCCATTCCAAAGAATTGCCCTAGATATAGTTGGTCCACTCCCCGAATCTGGCACTGCTAAGCTTAAGTATATCATGACAATTCAAGATGACCTCACTAAATTCTCTGCAGCCTACCCTCTGCGTAGCACTACTGCAGAAGAGACAACAGACTGCCTAGTACACTTTATCTCCCTCTTCGGAATTCCTAAAACCATACTTACTGATCAAGGTACAAATTTCACGTCAGACCTCTTCAAAAAGACCTGCAATTTCCTCAAAATAAAGCAACTTTGGTCTACTCCCTATCATCCACAAACACAAGGTGCCTTAGAAAGGAGTCATTCTACTCTCAAAGAATACCTTAAATCCTACGTAAATGAAAATCAAGATGATTGGCCCAGATATGTTTATACAGCCATTCTAGCATATAACACCGCTGTGCATTGCACAACAAAATTCTCACCATATGAGCTTATGTTTGGACATAAAGCATTTATCCCCGATTCATTATACTCACAAGATCTAACCACTTACCCTGACTATATTAGAATGCTCCAACACCGCCTTAAACTATCCTGGGAAAAAGCAGTCGAAAATATTCAACAATCTAAAGAAAGATCTAAATCATACTATGATACAAGAACTCGTCCCATCCAATACAAAGTAGGCGATTACGTGTACTTAAAAAATCATTTGAGGCTGAGGAAGGCCCTCTCACCCATTTGGAAAGGTCCCTATAAGGTTGTTGCCATCCACGGGAACAACACCCTTACTTTATTAATTAATCGACGCCATGTGAAACACCATTTCGATGAAATTAAGCTAGCAGGCGTATTTCCTAGTTCCCCATAAGTCAATATCAATATCTCTCTCTAATTTGTATGCATTACACGTGTCTCTATATGACATGTTTTATTTCCCTAATATATAAGTAGCTTGTAAGGTAGTATTATATTTTAAGTTTTGCCATTATCATGGTTTATGTATGTTTTCAGTATGACGGCAAGATTGGCAGTATCAGATTTCATCAAGCCAATGTCATCCGGCGCTGGCGTTTATTTCGATTATATAGGAAAAACTAAAATAATTAACGGACATCTTAGCGTAGTGACACCCTTGGATGTCTCCCACATAAAACCGCATATTGAAAACATAAATTCTATTATAGGAACAGTTAGGTACCTTTGTAAACAAACAGAAATCATAGATAATCTGGAATGTCACAATATGCTTGAACCTCTAACTAACCGTTTTAAAGAAATAGCCAAAGACTATCTATCTATAGCTCATATGACTGATAATAGAGTCAAACGTGAAGCGTGGATAGGTGGTGTTGGGACTGTGATGAAACACATATTTGGCACTTTAGACGAGAATGATGCTGTATATTATAATGATGCTATTAATCATGTTCAGGAGGACCAGAAAAGAATAGCCTCATTAATGAAAGAACATATATTAGTGACAAGGTCAACATTATCTGCGTATAATGAAACCTTATATAAATTAAAATTTAATAATGACAATTTAAATATGGCCATCGACAAGCTTGCGGAAAATTTAAAAAATGAATCAATTATCTTGAATAAATTATCAACTATTGCACAAATAAATACAGTTATGAACAATTTAGAATCATCTTTGCTCTGCCTATCTTTTCAATTAGAAGACATAATTAACGCAGTATTGTTTAGTGCTCTTAACACCATACATCCTTCAATTATAACACCACAACAATTATACCAAGAGCTTGCCGATAATTACAGGCACCTACCCAATGATCTAGAACTAGTTGTAAGTTTAAATTTAAACTCAATTCATAGTATTATAAGCACTTCCAGATTAATTAGCTATTGTATAGATAATAGAATTATATTTGTATTAAAAATTCCCCTAGTGAGCCCACGAGAATTTTACCTTTATCATAATATACCTTTACCTGTACCGCATAATGAGACCAGACCAGACTCATTCAGTATGATCATCCCCGGCAGTGAATACATCGCTATCACTAAGGATAAATCCCACTACAGTAATTTAGACTCGATGGACAAGTGTAAAAACGTCGCTCCCCAGAACTATATTTGTGAAATAACAACGGTGTTCTCCTCAAATATAAACCCCAGCTGTGAAAGTGAACTATTGTCGAAAGTGATATCCAACCTCCCAGTGCAGTGTAAAACGGAAATTATACGTGGAAATCTAGAAATCTGGAAGCCCCTCCGAAACAATAACTGGCTATATATACAAACCTATCTGAGTAAACTATCCATAGACTGTGAAAATGCCGAAACCACAGATGTAAACATAATAGGTACCGGTATGGTCAATCTGCCCGTAAACTGTAAGGCATATTGCAAAGGCACCAAACTTTTACCCAATTACAATGTATTAAATATAAGTTTACCCGTAGTGAACCTAGATTTTAAGCTTATAAGTGACCCCTGTTGCAACCTGTCTAAATTTAATAAAATATTAGGAAATGTACCTACAGTAAATTTAAAAAGTTTGGACTTAAAAGAATTAGACTTTTCAAAATTTAATAAAAGTAAAATTATTAGAGAATTAAACGATATCATTCAGGAACCTCATATAATTAAATACGGGGCACACTATTCTGTATTATTTATATTTTGTATCATATCGCTATTATGCGTTGTGATTTATAAACTTTACTTTAAATTAAAAAGATCTGTGACCATCCCTGGCCGCATAGAACTGCCTACGACTATTTCTCAACCCCTAGACCAACCAGATGACTCACAGACAAACCTTACACGATCAGACCCCGAAATCAAAAAAGCTTCACCCCCCAAAATCCGCACACATTTGTAAAATCCATAAACTTTGAGTATCAACCCCAAAGTTTAGTCTTATGGGGGGAGGTGTTACATCCCTAGGATGTTAGTTAAAAGACTGACAACCCTATTACTCCTAACTTTGTCCAAGTCAGCATTTTTACCCTCGAAGGCGAGCTCGCTTCACGATCTCGCCAGTCTACTCTAAGCATCGGTCCGAGGTGGTCGCCGGTTCCAAACGTTACTAAGTCTTTTCTTTTTTTTAAAACCTCGGTTGAGTGGCTCGTCCTAACAGTTAGTTAACTATAACACTGTATATTGTATAATATAACTTTAATATACAATCAATATAAAAATCGCAACATGGCGCAAAAAGAAAGGTCTCAGTTATACCATAATCACAACACGTGTTCCTGTTTTTGTTATTTGTAATATAAAAGACGGAGACCAGCGGCCAACCTCTAAATTTAGGTCACGTTCGTGCTAAACTTCCTTTGTTGCCAAAATCGCCACACAGGGTTTTTTTATGAGGAAATGTTGCTAAACAACTCTAGTTTACTTTGTTTTTATGCTCAAAACAATATTTTGTTTATGACTAATGTAGAAATGCCGAAAGGGTATTTTGTTTGAAAAGTATTTGTACTTATAAGTATATTTTTAAAGCTTTTTATTACCACTTTTGTATACTTAGTTTCATATGGTATAGCATTTTATTCTAGTTTTATGTTCGATTTTATTTTATAGTCTTCCAAGCTGGTCTGGGAGAAAAGAAAAAACGTAGAATGTGCCAGCTGCTTCTCTTTCCGCGCAGATCGTAAAAGCCGATCGAGGGATTGGGCTAAAATCTGCGGAATTATGTCAATAGGCGTTGCGGCTAGCAACCCATCACTATTTTAATTCCGTTTTCTATCTGCACGCCCCCCAACATGCTAAATGTGGCCATTAGGTCTTATAGACCTAGGCTCTGTCTACCCCTCAAGGGAAAAAGACGTGATACTATGTATGTATGTTCGATTTTGTATCCAGAATTCAAGATTGTCTTCTGTCGATTTTTTTAAGCTTTTATTTAACTTTAAATGTATGAATGTACTCGTAACTATGTTTGTTTGGGTGGAATCTTGAAACTCATTGAAGCAGATATTTTCCACCAATGGAGCTGAAATTTTGTATACTCGATTAGTTTAGATTTAAAGATTCAAAGATTTATTCAGAAAATAGGCCTTTTCAGGCACTTTTTCACGTCAATTCACATTTTAAATAATACTTATTATATTATATTCAAATTATTAATTATTGTTCAAAAGCTACAAACTACTAGCGTTTCGGAACCGACCACTGCAGAGAAGAAGACGCCGAAAGAAACTCTTTTCAACAGTATTGGTCGCCTACGTGCCTGAAGGGCTTTGTATGATATTTAATATTTTTATCTTTTCTTTTATTTTTCTGATGTTATGTTATATACAATTTCAATTTACATATTTTTATGGAACACGTTATGTTAGTGATCGAGCGTGCCACAACAACAGTAGTTGGATGACTATACATGGCGTGTGACGTCATTCTAAATCCAACATGGCGGACTACCTATTTATGAGGCACTCCGACAATATGTATAATACTCCGATGCAAAAGATTTTCGTATGTACAAACTCTGTTTCATACTTACCCTTTAAACCATTTTTGTATAATTTGTGTGTAGGAAACCTACTATTAAACTAGTATTAATTTGTATATACTTAATAACTGTTTAAGTGTATAGAAAACTAGTTACCAATAAAAGATGTTCAATTATAATTATTTTGTGTATATATAAATGTATGTAGAATAAAATTATTTTGAAGAACCTATTCATGACTTGTTTGATTTTAGTGGAATTCGACTTCTCCTACAACATTTTTTGAGTTAAGAAAGTCAAAAATATGTCCCCAAAAGAAGATGTGTGTTATCTTGGAGCCTGATTGTCCATTGGGCGTGAGCATAGTTAGTGCTTACGCATGTTAAGCAACCTCGGGGACAGTCCCCATTGGGATGGGGCAAATGGTATAAAGATATTATGAGCTCCTCCGTATTTGGAAAACACGTGTCGTTGGTCATGGCTGCTATTAATAATGGTAATCCTTAGGTAATATCAGATGCCATTAGACAACTTGAAAAATCTGACACTAGAATTGGCTACTTACATACACGAAAAACAAATAAATATTTCTTATTTTAAAGAGAAAATTGATCTCAATCAAACTACGCACAATTTACAAATAATTGATAAACTTTTTTTTGAAGTCGGTTAATCATAATCCTTCCTAACAAATATTATAAATGCGAAAGTGATTTTGTTTATTTGTGACGCCTTCACGCCCTATCTACTGAACCGACTGTCATGAAATTTTGCCCGTTGTCTGGGGTACGGAGAAGAACATAGTGTACATTTTATCCCGGGAAAGAATACTGTTCCCGAGGGATCGACATTCATCATCATCATTTCGAGTAGTCGTCACGGTCAATCGACCATGCACACCCTGGTGTCAGAGTTCTTCGGAACCGCCTCTCGGCCTCTGACATGGTTGCTTTAACGACTACCAGATGGCAGCCGGGACCTTAACGTGCGTTCCGAAGCACGGAATTATCTTTATTATCAGACAATCAGGTGATTCACGCCTGCAATGTCCTAACCAAACTGGAAACAACTAAACAAAGTCTGCTTCCGGTGGGAATCGAACCCACGACCCCCGGGTCAACAGGCAAACGCCTTAACCACTGGACCACGGAGGCTGTTGGGATCGACATTGACGCGGGCGAAGCCGCGGGTGAAAGCATTTATAAAATATTTTATTAAAAATTGTATTTGTAATATAATATACAATAGAAAATATAAAATAATTTCTAAATCGTCGGCATTATTGGTTATATCTTTTCCAATGTATATTTTCATATTGTATGGAATTTCGCCAAATCCTATAATACGTTTTAAAAATCCCTTTGAAAGCTTTTATAAGTCGGATCTCACGTCGGTTAAACTTTCTGAATTTATCGGAAGGCGTTAAAATACGTATTCAATGTGAAAGTAACACCTTTTACGAGTTTTCCAACTTTTTCTGAGACCTTCGAAGAAAATATGAATGTATGTACTAGCTTTCGCCCGCGGCGCCGCCCGCGTCCATGTCGATCCCTCGGGAATAGTACTTTTTCCCGGGATAAAAGGTAGCCTATGTCCTTCTCCGCACTCCAGAGAAATTGTATGCAGAATTTCATGATAATCGGTTCAGTAGTTACGGCGTGAAAGCGTAACAAACAAACAAACAAACTCACTTTCTCATTTATAATATTAAGTAAGGATTCTTAACCGTAGGTTTTTCAGTATGTTTTTTTTAAAGTGATTTTCATGAAATCCAAATACTTTTGAAAAAACATTGGCTATTACTTGTGGTCTTGGTTCATTGCTTGGGTCCTAGAAATGAATTCCTCGTTGCAACTCGTATTAAAAGTAAGTAAGTATTTACTTACTTTTAATATGAGTTACTACCCATTTGTATCACTGCGTTACATACTTGCAGACCAATCTGCCTAAATATGTCATTATTTAATTCTTATTATTTGATATGTGTATAAATTGTAAGTATGTGACTTAGTTTGGTGCAAATAAAACGATTTCTATTCTATTCTATTCTATTTATTTAAGAACACACAAAAAAAATACAAATAGTATTCGTATTCATCATCATCATTGCCGCGAGAAGTCCACAAGACAAAGGGCTCTCCCAAGGATTCTTTCTCCCATGGGAGGATATTGCCATACTCACCACGTTTGGCAGGCGAGCGCAGTTTCTTTGGCTTTTTGCGTTTCCGACGCTGCCGCCCATCGGAAGCATTTAGAAGCAGGGGTAGAAAAAGGAATTTATTGGATTTGGGAAGGGAATAAAGGTATTGGGATACTACTTACTCAAATGAATGGAAGAAAAGCAAGTAGCAGCTCGGGAGGCCAAGCACGAGTACTCGATGCCACACCTGGTGGTTACCCACCAGACTAGCAGTTAAGAATGACACTCTTGACCGTATTAGTACGAATTTTACGAAAACTGATTGACGAGTTTTTTTTAATAAACTTCCGCTAACTCCAAGTGAGCTTTCGCTACTTCACTGGGCTTTCGAAGTGAGGGCAGAATGCCCTCAACCTGTATAGGCTATAATACCAAGGGGCCACAGGAGGGACGGACTCTGACTGTGTATGCAAAGCTTGGAGAAGCAGCAAACTGTCATATTGCTTGATGGGCCACGATTGAATACATATAGCCTAAAGAGTCCATCCGAAAATCGAGAGCAGCAATGCTCATCTTTTGCCTAATGGCCCGAAGTCAAGTCACCCGGAACCGCTGGGCGGTGACTCACCAGTAATCGGAGCTAATCTTACCCTACGCACTCTATGCTTACTCATATCTTATTTCTTTGCTTTGTAAATACAAGTGTTTGCCCGCACTGGAAATGGAATTCAGTGCTCCACACGTAGTAGATCAGTGCGTTAGCCACTTAGCCACTGAGGTCATCAGAAAACCTACCTATTCATCAATATCAATTTCAAACTACGTTAAAAACAGAAGGCAAGCCAAGAATGATACAAAGTTACACTTGTTTTGGAGATAAAAAGGAAAAAGTAATGCGAAAATGAAAAGGTTTACAGACATCATTGTTACTTTTCGTCTTATTACTTTGGAGTTGTCTGGTCTCGCCGTGAAAGAGGTTTGGTCTAACTCATAAGCTGTAGCGGAGAGGAATTTTTATAAATAATTCGAGATAGTCAGGAGTCTTAGAATCATTTTAGAATGTTTTAATTTTGTGAAATTCTTCCATGCTGGCATGTCTGGTGTGTCATATTTTATAATAGATACTTACATAGATAAACATCCAAGACCAAGGTCAATCTAATAAAGATCGTTTTCTATCTTAACCTGGCCGGGGATCCAACCCTCATGTCGCAGGATGGCGTATTAACCACTGCGCCACGGAGCTCGGCAATTTTTTGTGTAGAGTGTATTGTTTTTAAATTTAGCATGTATGTAAATGTGTTATGTGTGTAATTTTATTTATTTTTACTTTTAAATGCCTGAACGGATTTAGACGTAAGGTAGGTATTATTCGAATCCTTACAACCTAATAAACATGCGTTACAAATTAAATAACTTATAAACGCGCCTTGTTTACTTGATTTCTATACCTATTGCTTTTGATTCGCACTGTTTCTGACTTGAAAAAATTAGTAACATATGTCATGTGCACATTTTTGGCACTCTAGATCTTTAAATATTTTCTATAACTTATTTATGTAAATATAAAAGCTCGACTGGAAGTCGCCAGAATGAATTCTAAAAATCTCTAAAGTGACATAAGCTAAAATTCTTTCTCTAAAACAGTCGTCATTGTTCTTATTAAATTAAAAAATAAAATATGGTGAAAAAATTTCATGCGGGCGGGGCTTGAACCAGCGACCTAGGTCTGCCAACTGTTCTACCGCATGATTGTAACCTCGTCGACGTAAGCCTTAATACGTATAAGGAGAATGTAATATTTTTGGTTGACAGAGCGTAGGTCGTACATAGACCTAGGTCGCTGGTTTCAGCCCCGCCCGCATGAAATTTTATCACCATATTTTATTCCTTAATTTAATAAGAGTATATCAAAATAGCATTGTGAATGCCAAAATAAAACAAAAAAGTTTTTTTAATCTAAAAATTTACTAAATCTGCATGACACTAGCATGAAACTTTGATTTTTGTGGCCATAAATCATCCTACTACACTTGGACCACGCGCTAACCCAAAGGATTATCGTGGAACTTTTACCGCGTTTCATTCTAATAAGTTCTGGGAAGGAAATACATACTGTAACGACTCGTATGAATACTGATACGCGACCGATACATGATTGAATACAACTTGAGCTTTTTTTAGGGTTTCGAACCTCAAAAGGAAAAAAGGAACTCTTATAGGATCACTCGGTTGTCCGTCTGTCTGTCTGTCTGTCTGTCAGTCTGTCAAGATGCAAGGTACAGCAGACCTGTGTATTTGATATGAATTTCAGCTTGATACCTCTACGCGTTCCTGTGAAAAGGGGTTTCTCAGGAACACGTAGAGGTATCAAGCTGAAATTCATATCAAATACACAGGTCTGCTGTCCCATGCAGTTGTAAACAAATCAAGCTTCTGAGCCAACGCAATCAAAAGATACAGCTGGTTATGTCGCAATTTTTCGTGTTTTTTCGACATTCGCAAGGGAATCAAAACCTACAGGGTACTTCCCGTGACCTCAGAATCTTGAAATTTGGTACGAAGCAACGTCTTATAGCACAAATATATAAAAAATTGCGAAAAGCATAAATTTTGAGTTACATCATATAATTTCTTTTTTAATAATTTCAAACTTATTATGTATAATGTACGGAACCCTTAGCGCCCGAGTCCGACTCGCACTTGGCCGGTTTTTTATGTTATAGGACAGCAAACGAACAAGCGGGTCACCTGATGGCAAGTGATCACCGCTGCCCATGGACAACTGCAACACCAGGGTGTGACAGGTGCGGGGGAAAGGAAATGAGGAGGGGAGGAGGAAGGATGGGCCTCCGGCTCTCTCACTCACCGAACGCAGCATAGAAGCGGTAAAGCTTTGCATTGCAGTGCGATGCGCTCTCTGTGACACACGCGCCTCGGTACAACACTGCATACGAATTTTTAATTCGCGTTTCGCGCGGCTTCAGCCGCTGCTCGAACTAGCCACTATGACTTGTAAGCAAGTCATAGTCAACGAGTTGCTGGCATTTATCGATCATGCCAAGGATACGATGGATGAGGTCAGCATCATGCAGATCTGCAAATCAAGTTTCACCGTGGAGGAGATTTGCAGCGGCAAGGTGCTGCTCTACGATGTGCTCGGCAGGACCGCACAGATGCCATCTCGCAGGAAAGATGAGAAAGGCGAAAGAAGTCTCCAGGATATTATCACCTTGATGAAGGAGACCGACCCTGACGACATGCCAGCGCTATGCACTGCCAATCTGTCAAGACTTCCACCAGTCTCTGTTGACCATGTGGACGTTACCAGGGTTCTCAAGTACATCACGGCCCTGAAGACCAGCGTGGCACAGATGCAGTTTAGGTTAGAAGCCTCGGAAAATACCATTTCCGAGCTGCGTACCGAGTTATTATCATTAAAAAGTAGTAAATCGGTATGTAGGTCACCCGTGTCTACTAACGCCAACACTCGTCGCGGAGCGCAAAATGCATCCATCGGCAGTTTTGAGTCGGCGAAATTGGAGAACTCACCGCCAGCTGTCGACATCGTTCAAGATGCCCCGCGCCCCGCCCCCCGCTCTTCCCTCCGCGAGGAGCCGACGTCACTGCCGAGCACGTCAACCCCGACACGTGCCTACGCAGCCGTAGCCGCCGCCCAGGCTGCTGCGTCACCGCAGCGGCCCGTCACAAAAGGGAAAAAACAGGCAAGCTCTCGCATGCCTGTTGAATCGGGTTCTCGAAAGGACCAGTGCGACAAGGAGGGCTTCGTTAAAATAGAGCGGAGAAAAAAGAAGCCCACCAGCCGTAACCACCACGGCAATGCACCGCATGAACCGACCCTGCTGTTGCGTCCCGAAGTGAAGACGACGCAGCTGTATGTGTCCCGCTTGCATTGGTCTACGAGGGTAGAGGACGTCGTAGACTACGTGCTGAAGAAGTCCAAATTCACATTGAGGGTCGAACAGTTGGCTTCTCGCCACAAAGTGAGCTTTAATTCATTTGTGGTGAGAGTGCCGACCCACCATCTAGAGACCTTCATGAAGGAGGACTTCTGGTCGCAGGGAGTCGTTTATCGGAAGTTCCGAGGAAGGCTGCCTGCTGATATCCCGCGCCTCACGTCGCCGACTCTACGTGAAAACTAGTTTTTTAAGATATATTTTCGTATGTATGTTAGTCTGTAAGGTATATATATTTATGGGCCTATGTAATGTTTTACTCGTTGCCTGAAATAAACGATTATTATTATTATTATTATTAAAGCTTCTACTCAGACGTCGATTTTCTGTGAGAGTGTGGTACTTCCCCGGACGAGCCGGCCCATTTATGGGCCTCATAAGAAAGCTCGAAGTCGCTCAAAGAGCTATGGACAGAGCTATGCTCGGTGTTTCTCTGCGAGATCGAATCAGAAACGAGGAGATTCGTAAGAGAACAAAGGCCACCGACATAGCTCAGCGGATTAGCTCTTTGAAGTGGCAGAAGTGGCAGTGGGCGGGGCAAATAGCGCGTAGAACCGATGACCGATGGAGCAGAAGGGTTCTCGAATGGCGACCACGTACCGATGATGTCATACCTGTAACCATCGGACAGACAGACAGACAGACGGACAGCGGAGCGAAATTAATAGAGTCCCGTTTTTACCCTTTGGGTACGGAACCCTAAAAATATATTGCTAGTTCGACGACCGAACAAATGAGAAAACATATCTCACTTGTTCGACCATCGAACTAATCAATCGAACAAATGAGAACAAGGGACAAGAGCCTAACTCTTAAACGTGAGAGAGAAAACGGTATTATGATAACGTTATAAGGGTTCAATACGGTTGATGTATAAATAAAAGTACATGGTTGAAGATAATATAGTGATCCCCTAATATTGCGTGATATCCTAGATGTTTGTTTATATCTACTCATGTGCCGAGACCCTCTGAAGCACTTGCGAAGTGGATTATAAGCAAGAGGCGAGAGCCCCAACTCGGTGTGAAGAGCGATTGCGGCGTCCGGGCTTTTGTTTATCTTGCCCCAATGACGTGGTACTGAACACAAACAAAAATATACATTGTGAAATTTTAATCGTTCTGTACCCTGATTGGGATGATTCAGCTCGTCGATATGAACAACTTTTCCTATGGGACCAATGCTGGGAACTCAAAAAAATTCTGACCCTTTCATACTAATTGACCGGCCGGCGAAAATTTTTCTATGGAGCGGCCCATTTTTTTTTTTGAGTTCCCAGCATTGTTCCCATAGGAAAAGTTGTTTATATCGACGGGCTGAATCAGCCCTCAACGGGTCCAGAACGATCAAAATTTCACCGTGTAGAGTACATTCCGAAATTTAAATTTTAAATAATTCAAAAATTGGCTTAGCATTCTTCTTGGCAGGTTGGTACATAGGTAAATCTATTTTACTATGATGGTATGTGTCGTATCCTCAGAATAATTAATTATTCTAAAGTTGAATCCAGCCATGACTATGAATGCTATTAATTAATTCACCAAATTATATTAATTTGGTCACTTTTATAGGAAAATCACTTATACAACCTGACCTGAGGCTAAAATAATTACATAGAGAGAGAACATAGTGTTGACCTACTGTTTGACCTAAAAAAAAATAACTAGTCCTAGAGTTACATCCATCGTGACCATAGCAAGATTGACCTTGATGGCCGTAGCTCCATACAAACGTCCGTGGAAATAAAGTTGTTCGGTCTTAGTCTAATTAAGAGCGCCCAACCCGTCTTACTTTTTATACAAACGCTCGTACGTGATCTTTTAAGCTTACAGGTATCTTGTGCGCTATTTCTAGGTTCTATTGAAATAAAACGTTAAAATTATGAGAAAACAAAGTCAGTACTAGCTTCCGAAAATGTGGTTTTTGCACAAATTTTACCTGAACTTCGGCCATTAATAAAGTAGGTACTCATAAATAGTAAAAGTAAAGAAAATATTTTTATATAAACCTCGCAAATGTAATGAAAATTCTAAATGAAAAACATTTCTTTCACTAACTTGTAAAGCTTACTGAAAAACACGTATTTGATTGCATTGAACGAAAACGTTGTAGGAACAACGTTTTCGTTCATGTTGTCGCGTTCTCACTTGCTTGTTAGTCAAATGGATGAAACAACCAGCTTTTCAACAGGCCGGAAAGCGCCTCCTTAATACTAATAATTATAAGTATTATAACCTTAAATATTGCAAACAAATCTATTACAAATAGAAAAAACAAATACAAGACAATGTTAATTTAAAATAAAAATCCAACAGCGTCAATGACATAACTTGATATTGAGGATGCTACAAGAAAGCTACGATGCTACAATATCGCTACGACGGTTCTACGTTATTGCTACGATCAATACTTTTTCATCAAAACATACACATTATCATGTGATCTATATACAATTCCAAACTATACTGTGATATTATGGTTCCAAATGTTTTCGCGATTTTTATACATTTAAATATGTATCATTATTTATACACCTAACGTTTCGAAAACTTTACATTATTCATGGTCGCTGGTAGACTAAGTTGACATTTGTCTTTAGTGTTATAAAAAACAATATTTATTTATAACGTTCCGGATATACGTAGTATTGGCTCACAGTGTCTGTAATATTATAATAAACGCATTATAACGTATTAAGTGAATTAATCTAAATGTATACTGTGATATAGGTCAATATCCTTATCCTTACTAAAATTATAAATGCGAAAGTGAGTTTGTTTGTTTGTTTGTTTATTTGTTTGTTTGTTTGTTTGTTACGCTTTCACGCCGTAACTACTAAACCGATTATCATGAAATTTTGCATGCAAGTTCTCTGGAGTACGGAGAAGGACATAGGCTACCTTTTATCCCGGGAAAAAGTACTGTTCCCGAGGGATCGACATTGACGTGGGCGGAGCCGCGGGCGAAAGTTGTATATAAATGTAATTATATTTAGACTTGCAGTCTCAAATAACGTGATATTGTGCAGAGGCTGAATTTATCCCCTAAATACGTGATTATACCCGCTGCACGCTTCACTTGCACTTAGTAGATAACTCGTATGATTATGCTAATAAATTGAGTAGATCTTTCTTGACCTTCGTATATAGCTGAGTACGTCACTAACTTCAGGGATAGCATTGCAGCAAGGAATATACAGGAATGGAGGTGACATCGTAAAGGAAAATGGAGAAAAATTATACATATTATGAATGAATGAATGAATGAAATATTCTTTATTGCACCAATTATGATACATTATTTGAAACAATTCTATATAAAGTGGTACAAAGGGCGGTCTTATCGCTTTAAGCAATCTCTTCCAGACAACCCTTAAAGAGATGGAAACTTTTATAAACAAAAATACAGGTACAGTAACATATTATGAGTATAATGAAAATATTTTTTGTCGTGGTATAGCCACGTTACCGGCAAAATAAATTGCTGGTAGCATGAATGGGCCGGCTCGTCCGGGGAAGTACCACACTCTCACAGAAAATCGACGTCTGAGTAGAAGCTTTACCGCTTCTATGCTTCGATCGGTGAGTGAGAGAGCCGGAGGCCCATCTTCCCCCTTCCCTCCCCATTTCCTTTCCCCAACTCCTTGAAAGGCCGACAACGCACCTGCCACACCCTGGTGTTGCAGTTGTCCATGGGCGGCGGTGATCACTTACCATCAGGTGACCCGCTTGCTCGTTTGCCGACCTATAATATATAATATATAAAAAAAAGGTATAATAAACGCGAAAGTTTGTAGGTATGTATGGATATTTGTTACTCAATCACGCCAAAAGGGCATAACGGATTTTGACGAAATTTCGCAGACAGATACGCAGACGTCACTGACCGGTACACTTTTTACCGGCCTGTTGCGTCATGAGCCATGACACCTTCTGTATGATCAAAAAAATAAAAATACATATCTAATATTTTTTGATAATCTATAAGGCCGTCTGATTTTTTTTTTTACTCAATCATATTATTAGATGTCATTACTTAGACGACATTCTTTTAACTCCTGTATTTTTAACTAATGTATACATATCAGCAGATATTACTTGGTTTGTAACATGCAAGATTATGCTAATAAATTAGAAAGTTCTCTCCTTAAGCTGACCTTTCGTGACCTTCTCATAATTGCAGCTTTATACGTTAATTACATTCAGGGAGCTACTAGCTCCGTGGCGCAGCGGTCAACACGCCAGCCTGTGACACGAGATTGCCCGGGTTCGATCCCCGGCCAGGTCAAGATGGAAAATGATCTTTTTGAAATTGGCCTGGGTTTTGGATGTGTATCTATATGTGTATTTGTTATAAAATATAGTATCGTTGAGTTAGTATCCCAATAACACAAGTCTCGAACTTCCTTTGGGGCTAGCTCAATCTGTGTGATTTGTCCGTATATATATATTTATTTATTAAATTAAAAGTATTATTTATTTTATTTATATTATTTATTATTAAATAAAAAGGGATAGCATTGCAGGCCCTACGAATATGGCAATGAAGATGTGTGTAGTACGTATGAGTGTAATTTGGTAATCATGAAAAATGTAGTTTCTTTAGTCGAACCTCATTGAGTAATAATACCGGATATAAAATTACCGACGACTATCTCTTAAAGTGCGCCATTCTTCCCTATTCTGTGCCAACTCTGACCAGTCGAATACTTCCAGCTCTTTCAGGTCTTTGGCGACTTCATTCTTCCAGCGATATCTTTGACGCATATAGTTATAGTTACATATTTATATAGTTGGCACAGAATAGGGAAGAATAGCGCACTTTAATTTCGGAGGCCAAGATCCACTTCAGGTGTGCTGAACCAGCGAAGTAAGTAAGTAAGTATCCCTTAAAGTGTCAGTGTAAAGGTGTGTCGTTCTTAACAGGGGTTTCATCCCAAACTGCATGGCCGCAGGTATGGCATCGCGACATCCAGCTACTACTTGTTCTTCCCCCATTTATCCGAGTGAGTAGTATCCCAGTACCTTTATTCTCTTCCCAAATCCAATAAATTCCTTTCCTTCTCCAGCTTAAAGATGCTTTCAATGGGCAACAGCGTCGAAGTACAAGAATGTAAAGAAACTGCGCTGGTCAACCCGCCTGCCAAGCGTGGTGAGCATGGCAAGATCTCCCAACAGAACGAAGAATCCTGGATAAAGGCATATCCAGCAGTGGACTTCTTACGGTTGAAATGATGATGATCAATTACATATTTCAAAAAAAAAAAACAAAAAAAAAGATAAATGATGATTCTGTGCTTTGGAAGGCACGTTAAGCCGTTGGTCCCGGCTGCCATCTGGTAGTCGTTAAAGGAACCACAGAGGCGAGAGGCGGTTCCTAAGAACTCTCGATTCGATTGACCGTGTCACCTACACGAAATGATGATAATGATGATGATTCTTTAAAGGAGTAAGTTAGCTCCTAAATATGAATGACTTTACCCATAGGTACCCATAGGACCAAGCCTGGAAACTCGAATAAAAATTCGTCATGTGTTGACTACATATCTGTCTGGTCTTATCAAGGCGGTGTGATGGATTCATCCAATACATGTGACATAACAACTTTTATAATTCAAACAGTTTATGGACAGGTAAGATATATTTTTTACTGATGAGGCACATCAGTGAAAAAAGTTTATCGTGGAAAGACCTCCCAAAGACCTTTTGCACAACTCATAAAAACTATTGGTTTTACAGAAAATCGTTTATTTAGGAGCTGTGTACCGTTCAAGATCATCTCGAAGACCGATGCGGAGGAGCTCGTCTCGTTGGCAAGTAGCGTAAAAATATATCGAGTTCCTCTGTGCTTTGGCCACTTGCACATATGAAAAACAAACAAACCCCTTTAAGATCATGACACGGGTACACGCTATACGGGTTGATTTTTGATTACTAGGCAACATTTCGATGTTGGAATCAGAATCCCTAATAGATCGGTACATCCGAAAGAAAAAAAGATAATTTATGAAAAAAAAACTTAGACTTTCCATAAAAATTGACCATCTAATTGAATTTATATAGAAGACTCAATTTTTTTTTCAATATTGTACCTTTTTTACTTCAGGTCTATATTCTATTGGGGATTCCGACTCCAACACCAAAATACTGCCGGGTAATTCAAAATCACCCTGTATACGTACTTACTTGACGTACTAAACTTAGTGCGATATTACTTACTTCATAACTTGCAATATTATGCTAATAAGTTGAGTACTATATGAGCTGACCTTTCTTGACCTTCTCATAATTGCAGCTTATACGTCAATTACATTCAGGGATAGCATTGCAGCAAGGAGCTTACGAGAATGGAGGTTGCATCGTGAGAGAAAATTGAAGAAACCTTGAATCTAGAATAAAGAGTGATCCATGTTAATGTAATGTTGAAATTTGTTCATTTCTTTGTCCTTTGCTAGATTTTTGAGGCACTAGTAGATGCCACGGATCCGATTATCCTACAATTAGATCGATTCGTATTTATTGCTGTGCTGTACTAAGTCTTCTCAAAAATAGACACGTTAGTGAAAGAAATACCTTGTTATTTCAAAAACTCTTTGAAATATAAAGGTTCGAATCGAAAGACATATTTTTGCATTAGTCCGAAACGCGCTACGAGATTGCTACGATACACAATTATTTCCTGGCCAGCAAGTTTCCTGCAAATATATATACTCTCTCCGGAAAGCAAATAGGCGTAGAAATAGGGGGTGTTGCTGTTTATCTCGTAGTCGCATTTATATTTCCACCTTTCAATATAATTTTAAATAAAAATTACAGGATAATATTAGAATACTTTATTAAATTTGACACATTTTACGACGTTTCTTCTCTGCAGTGGTAGATTCCAGAACGCTAGTGTAAAATAAAGTTTGATATTTTAAAATGTGATTTGACGTGCCAAAGTGCCTACAAAAGCCTATTTTCTGATTATACGTTTGAGTTTGAGGTTATATTATAAAGCTTTAGAGGAAATACGAGGGCATTTCCGTACCCTGATTCCTCGCCGGATAGTAACAGTAAAGCAATGATATTTCAATACAAAAAAATAATCTAAAGATAAATAAGCATTTCCCAGTTTATTTTTTTTTTCATAATTGAATTATTTAAAGTGTTATGAACCTTCAAAAACCTAAAAAAATGGGAAGAATTTGCGTTGTGTTCAAACATCAAGAAAGTAAATTTTACGCGATTATATTGGAAAACGAAAACATAGAAACACAGCCATAGCTTATTTTAAATTTTTAATGAAAATTAAATCGGTTGTGTTTTAAAGAAGAAATCAGGGGACTACGAAGCGTTAATTCTGTGTACTTTTCATAGGTATTTTCGGTGAGAACTACCTGACTTGTCTCTATCGCACTCTGCGGGTGTTGTTTGGGCACGCGGCACGACTGCAATAGATTACAACTGCCTCCTTGGTCCAGTGGTTAAGGCGTTTGCCTGTAGACCCGGAGGTCGTGGGTTCGATTCCCACGGAAAGCACACTTTGTTGTATCCAGTTTGGTTAGGACATTGCAGGGTTGAATCACCTGATTGCTTGATTCCGTGCTTCGGAAGGCACGTTAAGCCGTTGGTTCCGGCTGCCATCTGGTGGTCGTTAAAGGAATCACGCAGAGGTCTTGGATTGACCGTGGCACATACTCGAAATGATGTTGATGAGCAATAGATTTTAAAAATACCTATTTTTAATTTTTTTTCAGTTTAGTGTTTCCTCTTAATAGTTGGCGCACAGCAGTTTAATGAAGATTATGTAAGTATTGAGTTCATTGCCAGACACACTGCTATTAGGGTCAGACGAACTACCCTTAGGCGCAAGGGCAATACACGGTCAGGCTATTGACCTCTCAGCACCAGTGCGACAAGTAAGCCAACGATGAAGAACATAAAGTAACAATATAAAATGAAAAGACTCAAACCCTTCTACTATTTATTTTACGACCATATGTATTTAACATTCACGGGAGAATTTTAATTTATCCTATTCTAACTAATATTATAAATACGAAATTAAATTTGTTTGTTTGTTACGCTTTCATGTTGTAACTACAGAACCGATCATCATGAAATTTCGCATACTCGTTATCTGGGGTACGGAGAACGACATAGTGTACATTTTATTCCGGGGAAAAATATCAACGCGGGCGGAGCCGAGGACGAAAGCTAGTATTATATTAAACTAGCAACCCGTCCGCCTTCGCACGGGTTTAATAAATTATACAAATTATATATATAAATCTTTTTCTCGCTCTATCTCGCTCCGATTCCGATGCAGTGGACGCACAGCTGAAACACAATTTTATACAATTATAATATAATATAATCCTTACTAATATTATAAATGCGAAAGTGAGTTTGTTTGTTTGTTACGCTTTCACGCCGTAACTACTGAAGCGATCATCATGAAATTTTGCATACAAGTTCTCTGGAGTACGGAGAAGGACAAAGGCTACCTTTTATCCCGGGAAAAAGTACTGTTCCCGAGGGATCGACAATGACGCGGGATAGTGAAAGCTAGTATTATATAAAACTAGCAACTGCGAAGCCGGACGGCTTCGCAAGGGTTCAATAAATCTTAATATATATAAATCTCGTGTCACAATGTTTGTCCTCAATGGACTCCTAAACCACTTAACCGATTATAATAAAATTCGCACACCATGTGCAGTTCGATCCAACTTGAGAGATAGGATAGTTTTTAACTTATGGCGAAACGAAGTTCGCCGGGGCAGCTAGTTATACATATAAATCTTTCTCTTAAATCACTCTATCTCGCTCCGATTCCGATGCAGAGGACGCACAGTCTAAACATACAATTTTATACGCTTATAAATTTGATAATAAATAAGGTATTTTTCATAAAACCCTTTTAAAGTTTAAGACTTTACGTCTAATAAGCCTATTTATATTGAAACCTAAGTAAAATTAAGAGACTGGATAGCTTAGCTGCAGTGATGATAGAGCTATGTGGCGCATCTTGGAGTATGCCTACGTCCAGCAGTGATGATGATAATTAAACATATAGGCAACTAGTGGACTTTCACAACGCCTCCAAGGATTTTACCAAATTGTAGTTTTGGGACATACAAGTATGATGCAACAAAAGAACAGTGGCTAATAATAACAAAACCCAGTTTTTTTCGCCACAGTCGGGTATTTAAAACGGATGGATAATGTAATTACTCTTTCTGAGTACCTGCTTAGTTCTAAGCTCCTCGCTTTTGCATTAATGCTCGGACTAATTACCACTCCATTCGTTGTGCAGAGTGCTATTAACCTAATTTACGAGCTGTCTCTATGCCTGACATGCTGTTAAGACACGGTTTGTCTTAGCTAGACAAGATTTTTACGTTTCGGCAAATCTGCTCGGTAGTGATGATACAACTGCAATATTTTTGATGTAATAACGTCTTATGAATCAAGGAGCTTGCTGCACGCACGAAAAATGTCACGTTCCAAGTGTAAGCGAGAGCGCGAAATAAGCGATAGAGAGGCACGATCGGTCTTAGCGTTCGGCTTGTGACGCATCTATCTCTCTTCCAACGTTATCACGTTAAATTATCGTCCGTAAATCGACTTTACGGACAACCATTTTTTTGTTATTATTTTACATTACTTGTAATTAACGTAAAATAAATAACTTGAGACAACATCACATACATTTTCCTGGTCCCAAACTAAGTTTTCCCTTATACTATGGAAACTAGGTACAACGAAGATACCACAAACACTCAGACCCCATAACACAAGTCTCGAACTTACTTTGAGGCTAGCTCAATCTGTGTGATTTGTCGTATATATTTATATATATTTATTTATATTTATATATTACTATCCTCACCAGGCTTGGCGGGCGGGTTGGCTTTCGACGCTGCTGCTCATCGGAAGCATTTTAAGCTGGTAAGGATAGGAATTTGTTGGATCTGGAAAGAGAATTAAGGTATTGGGATACTACTCACTCGGAAGCAAGTAGCAGCTCGGAAGGCCGGGCGCTCGCACGCCATACCTGTATATAATACAGTTTAAGATGAGCCCTCTGACCTACATATATGTATTAGTTGCTCAGTCTCATTTGCAATTCACTCGCTTCGATGACATAAAGCCAGACGTCTTTAAAAATCGAAGGAATGATGTAAATAGATATACGATAGCAACACAGAATGGAAGAGGAAGTATGAGAGAAGGATGTAGGTTTGAGCAAGATGCATGATTGATACGAGATGGCTACGCTGTCACGGTAATGATATCTAACAGTATTCCATCTTCATACAAGCGGTCGAAATTCGAGCGCCTCACACTCAATACACTCTCAACACACAACTGGCGGTTCGCAGTCAAGGATGCGCTGTAGTCGGTGACGACTGACAAACGAATATGTGATTGTTTTGAAGTCTGTTTGTGGATATTGTTATGTATATGCACATTTATTAAGGTAGAAAAATAAAATGGTTAGATATAGATTATATTGTGCTGTTTTTGGTTGCTTAAATTCATTAATAAGCCACCCAGGTTTAACATTCCTTTATATTCCTGCAGTCACGAAATACTTTTTGGTGACTTTTGAGATTGTAAAATAGTTTTAAACGTAGAATACCAGCTGATTTACTTCCGGTGCAGACCGTAGAAGCTGGTCAAGGGAATGAAAAAAATTCTAGGGAATTATGACAATAACCGATGCGGCTAGCACCCATCAATTTTTGATTCATAACGAATTTCCGATTACTTTAAATACAAATATAATAATCACAAAACAAGAAGTAGGCAGGCAGGTGAAATCAAAACACTGACGTGGTAAGCCCTGGCGTGTGTTTATGTACCGCGCGGCCGTAGGCATTTAATTCAAGGACAAGCCCAAGTTAAAATACTGTTAGATATCATTACTGTGACGCAGTGAAATAAGAGAAAGGACGTGTGAAGTTTAATTTACTTAAGTATTTTTAACATTGTGCCGTGTGGATTACTCGAAATAAATGAAGAACTTGAACCCTGGTATCCCTTCGCCTCCCAACCTATAAAAGGTAGGCTGACTCCCATAAGCTAGAAAAATTCTTTAGAAGCAAAATAAAAGAAATCGGCACGCTACTTTTTGAGATATCTGGACCATTTAAAATAAAAAATGAAAAAAACACCCTGTGTACAAATAAACCTAGTATCCATAGTAGATAAAAGTAAAAAGTTATTGGCCAAGAAAGTGTTTATTTGTACACAGGGTGTTTTTTTCATTTTTTATTTTAAATGTTCTGGTCCAGATATCTCAAAAACTAGCGTGCCGATTTTTTTTATTTTGCTTCTAAAGCATTTTTCTAGCTTATGGGAGTCAGCCTTTAAAATATCTGCGCTTAATTTAAATGGACCTTGTTAGATGATGCAAACTCCCAACACTTTTTTGTTTGTTCCGACTTTAACCTTTACGCCCACCGAGACGCTAAACATAGCTTTAAGTTCTTATAGCCTATGGTCTACCCCTTAACATTGACTAAACACGTGATTTATATGTATGAATAAAATCTACATTTAGACAGTAGTAGTAAACTTAACACTTGAGTACACGCGCGGGGTACATGCATACTCGTATGTAGCCTATCTTAAATGCATACTCCCATACTAATATTATAAATGCGAAAGTGAGTTTGTTTGTCACGCATTTACGCCGTAACTACTTAACCGATCATTATTAAATTTTGCATACAAGTTCTCTGGAGTACGGTGAAGGACATAGGCTACCTTTTATCCCGAGAAAAAGTACTATTCCAGAGGGATCGACATTGACGCGGGCGGAGCCGCGGGCGAAAGCTAGTAATATTATAAATGCGAAAGTGAGTTTGTTTGTTTGTCACGTTTTACGCCGTAACTACTAAACCGATCATCATGAAATTTTGCATACCCGTTGTCTGGGATACGGAGAGGACAGATAAGGTATATTATCCCGGGAAAAAGAACTGTTCCTGAGGGATCGATATTGACGCGAGCGGATCCGGGGGCAAAAGCTAGTTTATAATAATTACTATTAAATATGGAATAAAAAAAATTGTATTCGGAAATAAAGAATATTTAATTTAAGTTTTCAAAGAGATTGCTCCTCGTCTGATCTCCTCCGCACGTGACAACCGGGCTGGCTGCTTTTTCGCAGAAAGGATAAGCGTCGCTATCCAGCGTGGGAATGCAGCCAGCATTCTTGCCAATATGCCATATGGGCAAGAATTTTTAGATTTTTAAGTTTAGTTTTATTTTAGTATGTAATTTTATGGTAGGTTTATTTTGTTAGATTTATTTTAAATTGTATGGTTTACTTATATTTAAATAACACGTAATGTCAGTATAAAGAAAAATGAGGTTTTCTTTAAAATTAACAAAGATAATCTTTCTTATCTTTACATTACAGAAAAATGCATCGTACGGGAGTTCTATTTTTGAAAGTATGACACATCTTTGAGCGATTTTTCCAAACAAAAACGAATTTCATACTTTCAAAAATAGTACTCCGATACCGATATACTCGTAATCTGTATAGTACAGTACATAACATTTTGTTGTGCATCATGAGTACGAATTCTGTATTTGTAATAGAATTCCCGCGAAGGCCTTCAACGGTTTCGACGAAATTAACAGTTACTGGTGCGAAATATAAATATTGCCATGTCCCATTTCTGAGAAATTGTTTCGATTGTTTGAATGTTGTGTTCAGTGGATGTTTTCGGTTAGAGAACAAATGAGCTTGTGATGACAACGAACAAGGACATGAATTATTTATAATTCACTGGGTGTTCTCCACGACTTTGTTTGTTTGTTTGTAATTTCTTTATTGTACAAAAATCTTAACACTTAGTAAAATAAATAAAACGGTTATATGTAAATATTATCTAGTTTTAAATAGACAAATTTCTTTAAAATCTGTTTATTGGTTTTTTCGTAAAATATATTACGTCGGGGACAAAGTTATTTTGTATTTTTATGTTTAAAGGAATTCGTGGGCCCAGGAGTTATCAAGATGAAAGATGTACAACTAAAAATCAGTCATATTTTTCTAATCATCATCATCATCATCATCAGGTCCTTTTTAGTCTCCACTACAGGAGCACGACCCTCTAATCTAATGAGACTTACAAAATAATATATCGTTTTACCATAAAGAAAACTTACAATATGTACCTAATTAAACAAAATAATCGATAAAAAGTGAACTTGATTCATATTGAGCATTATAAAATCGTATAAATATATATATGAAAATCGAGACACAACAAAATCAAATGTCGTAATTCCTGGATTGCCCAATATTTACTATTTTTCTTTGGGCAATTGTTATTATGAAACCTTACAAATAAGAGCTTTGATTTGGATAATACTTGGTCCCACAAATGTATGGAACGGTTCCATTCTTCTTTTGTAATAAAATATCCTCGGTTATGCTAATTTATTTATTTGTTTAACTGCTTTAATACCGTTAGAAACATAACGTATGTATAAAAGGTACCGTTGAAAAAGAATAAAAAATAAATAAAAATATATATTTTTTCAATTATGTTTTTGTCAGTTATTTATGAATCAGATGAACAAAGAAGCCCTACCCATTTTTAAACATACATACATATTATCACGTCTTTATTCCTTACGGGGTAGACAGAGCCTAATGTCACAAGACACAAGGGCATCTTATAGCGTATTGGTGGGCGTAAATGTGGATATTTTGAAACGTTTATTTAATTTTAACTTACATTCTAATTTTAACTTATATAATATAATAATAAGGAAATGGGCGAAAATCTAAAGAATCATGATATATAGGCGATGTGGCTAACAACCCATCACTATTTTGATTCCGTTTACCACCTTTACGCCTACCAACACGCTGAACGTGGCCTTTCGGTCTTACGACTTTAGGCTCTATCTACCCCGTAAATGATAAAGACGTGATATTATGTACCTATATGTTTATTTTTTTAGTGACGGAGTGGTGGCCGAGAGCGGGGAGAAGACCAGTCGGTAAACCACCAGCCCGCTGGTCAGATGACATTGTTCGGCTAAGTGGAAAACAGTGGATGAGACTAGCACAGAACCGTAGAGAATGGCATAAAAAAAGGGAGGCCTTTGCCCAGCAGTGGGCTGATGTGGGCTGAAAATGATGATGATGATGATGATGTTTATTTAATATATAAGGAAAATATGCAAAATAGGCTGCAAATAAAATTTTGATGTTCGTGAACCTACTGCAATCCTAATAAAAATCTACACAAAGTCGATTTAAGCATTTTTTGGCGTTGAATTTATGTTATACACTTTATTTCTAGTTCAAAGACATGCATTTAGAAAATATAAGTCAAATACTAGTACTAGCGGAAACCATATTCCCCTGTGGACGGAATGCAGTTGACTTCAGAAATACGAAGTAAACATACTCTAAATCCTAGACTTTGCTTTAGATGCCACTGATTCAATATTGACTTTGATTCAAAGAGATCAGAGTATCTTTTAGTGTGGATATTATGGTAAGGTTATCTCGTTGTGTATTGCTGGAAGATAAGTGTTATTGCGGTTATAATACTTACAATTTTATGTTTTTTGGGTTCCGTACCCAAAAGATATCAAATGGAACCCTTTTACTAAGCATCCGAACTCCGTCCGTCAGTCACAGGGCTGTATCTAAAGTACCGTTATAACGGGAGACTGAAATTACCCAATGTGCATATCAATTGCCACTACAACATAAAAATTATATAAGACCAAACATAATCCAGAAATTCTTGTAAAAACAAAGATTTAGGATCTCAGAAATGGCTTCAATGATAGCGATAAAACTTTTTATGTAAAACATTTAGGGGGCGAGAAATTCATTTCTTAACTACGTTCTGTTTTATTTAAACCCTATCTTTTTGCCGTTTTTGAATAAAATCAAAAATATATAAAAATAGAGAAAGGGAACCAAAGCATGAAGCAACGGCATTACGAAAGTTCCCGAACTATAAAGTCGAGGGTTCGAGCCTCGACTGAGATTCTTTTTGGTAAATAAAGTTTTGGTATTTTTGCCGTGTGGTTTCCCACAGAGATGATAGGACCACTCCAAGTCTTCCCACCACCACTAACAAAGCTCATCAACATCAATGAGACCTTTCCAACCCGTCTGTCCAGCGAGAAGAGTGTAGGCCAAATCCTCTGTTTGCTCTGGCCAAGTATGGCTCTGGTAATACAGAGAGGGTCATGCTCCTGCAGTGAAGACTAAAAAAGACCTGATGATGATGATGATGTCCTGAGGGATGATGATGTGGCTAGCTCCGTGGCGCAGCGGTCAACACGCCAGCCTGCGACACGAGAGTGCCCGGGTTCGATCCCCTTAGTTAAATCAAATAAATAAATATATACGGACAAATCACACAGATTGAGCTAGCCCCAAAGTAAGTTCGAGACTTGTGTTATGGGATACTAACTCAACGATATTATATAACAAATACATATATAGATAAACATCCAAGACCCAGGCTAATCTGAAAAAGATCATTTTCCATCTTGACCTGGCCGGGGATCGAACCCGGGCACCCTCGTGTCGCAGGCTGGCGTGTTAACCACTGCGCCACGGAGCTGTCAAAGTAAAACTGAACATACTATTTTAATACAAGCCGAAAATATTTTTTCCGTGAATACTGAAATGGTGGATACATCGTTGTAAATAAATCTATGGTGCCATCTATGTCATGAGACTGAAACAAATCGTACACAATAGGCGTTAGGACCACAAAGTGCACGTACGCATAATGTTTGAAATTAAAGAACGTAAAAGCAGTATTGAGTTTTGTTTGTTACGCTTTCACGCCGTAACTACTAAACCGATCATCATGAAATTTCGCATACAAGTTCTCTGGAGTACGAAGAAGGACATAGGCTACCTTTTATCCCGGGAAAAAGTTATTCCCGAGGGATCGACATTGACGCCCGCGTCAATGTCGATCCCTCCGGAAATAGGAGCCGCGGGCGAAAGCTAGTCCTTACTAATATTAAAAATGCGAAAGTGAATTTGTTTGTTTGTTACGCTTTCACGTTGTTACTACTGAACTGATCATCATAAAATGTTGCATACACGTTATTTTGGGTACGGAGAAGGATATAGGGTACATTTTATCCCGGGAAAAAATGTTCCCGAGGGATCGACATTGACCCGGGCGGAGCCGCCGGCGAAAGCTAGTTGAGTATAAAGCTTTCAGTAACAGAAGAAAAACACCTTGTTTCAGCAAAATAAAATGGAAAGAAGAGGAAAGCAATATAACGGTTTGTACCGCCACCTTTTTGCATAGCTTTGTGATACCATCTTGGAAATTGGTTTTAAGCCTTTGGGACAATATCACTTTACATGTAAATATGTAATGTTTGTTTGGATTGTTTCCAGCGGTTAATCTTCCACGTTCAGATAACGGGGTTTTTGAATTGTTTTGAACAGACGGGTTAAAAATATTACCTATCGTCCGCAGCTTCATTCACATTAGTAATGTTATGTTAATGTTACTGTACCGAGAGATTTCTCGAGTAGGTAACAGTGCTTTCTATTTTTCAGGATAAATAGATGAACATATTATTGTTAATCATCATCATCATTATCATCAGGTCTTTTTACTCTCCACTGCAGGACAATGACCCTCTCTGTACTACCGGAGCCATACTTGGCCAGAGCAGAAAGAGGATTTGGTCCACACTCTCCTCGCTGACCAGACGGGTTGGAGAGGTCTCATTGATGTTTATGAGCTTTGTTTAGCTTGTATTTCCTATCGTTTAACACGCAGCTTGAATAAGGTAGTTACACCGGAGATATAGATGCTCTGGTTGCCGTTACTCCAGGTTTGCAGATAAACCGCGTGCTATTTTATTAGTCAATCAAAAGACTTTCTAACAACCTGTAAATTGACCATCTCGCATGTCTCAGTGCGATTGCATGTGTAAAAAAATGCGATCAAAGTTTTTGGGGGATAGATTCCCGGCGAGGAATCTATCCCCCAAAGAAGGAAGGCCCAACGAAACTTATATCGATTAAGCAACTATCCTCTATATGGAACAGATGTCACAAAAAAATTTAGGTCTGCTAAAATCGATAATGATCTGGCAATATTAAAGTTATGGTTTTAATTGTCATGTAGATAAAGAACCAAAGCTGTAGCCAGTTCTACAAATAAAGTATTTTGCGTTACGTACTAAAATATATAAAGTTATTTTTTTTTATGTGGACGAACTATTCAACTTATATCCTATATTTTTCCATGGGTTAAAGTAGATGTATACATATATGTGTACTGTTACTGTTACACATGCCTAGCCTTCAACAGACGTCAGTCTCCAACAATATTTTTTGTAAAAATATGTAGGTGTTTTGATGTTTTTTTTGGAGATAAATATTTTTTTTTTACTTTTTTTTACTTTACTTTATATTTAAATTGACACTGATGTAGAATCACTTCTCATACAGAGGATTTAGTACCTCCAATAATAACAGGAGGAAAACAAAAACATCTAAAAATGTCACATATAATCACAATACACATAAACAAAATATATATTCCATATGAAAAAAGCATTTCAAAAATACAGACTACCCCTTTTAAGGGTTCCGTACCCAAAGGATAAAAACGGGACCCTATCAATATCGCTCCGCTGTCTGTCTATCTGTCTGTTTGAAATATGCACAGAATATTTAGTTATATATTCACTTCAAAAATCAATACTTAAATAAAAATAAAATTAATGTTAAAGAGGGCTCCCATGCAACAGACATGATTTTTTTTGCCGTTTTATAGATAACGGTATTGAGGAGCTTAGATGAGCGGAATTAGCACCTAAATCTTTACTTCGGTAGTAAATTACTTGTTGTAAGTAAATATTACTGATATTATTTTTAAATATTTTGAATTTGATAAATTGAGATAACTGTTGTGTAATATAATTCTCTATAAAGAAATACCAAAATAATACCAGTAATGTACTACCATTTACATATTACTATATCTTAATATATATAAATCTCGTGTCACAATGTTTGTCCTCAATGGACTCCTAAACCACTTAACCGATTATAATAAAATTCGCACACCATGTGCAGTTCGATCCAACTTGAAAGATAGGATAGCTTTCGCGGACGAAGTCGCTGGCAACAGCTAGTAAGTATATAAGTTTTTTTTTTAAGATTTAGGAGTAAAAGAATAAAATGTCTCTGGCTTCGTTCATCTAATCCCTATAAAGTTCTTGGAAGTAAGATACTAGTTCTCGTCTAATAAAGCAAGTTTATAATGAACAACCTTTATTAACATAGAATCTTAGTTTAGTCATTAAAAGTTTGAAACCAATACAGTTACCTTTATACCCTACATCCTTTACAAACACATGGAATGTTATTTTCTTGAGGTGGTTTCCAGTTTAATCACACCAGGAGCCCGGATAGACTATCCGGGCTCCAGGACCAAACACCAAAACATGGTTCCCATAGACCCTGGACCCAGGGTTCCGAAGCATCTCAGATAAGAATGAAACTATGCTTACTTTTTTAGCACTTCCAAAAATGACGTTTATAGGCAATTTTTGGTAACTTGCATTTTATCTTTGCAGCGAAACTGTGTCACATTGCATGCAACTGAGGGCACAGAACAAGCGATAGAGAGGCACGATCGTCCTTAGCGTCCGGCTTGTGACGCATCTATCTCTCTTCCATCGTTATCACGTAAAATCACGAAATGAATCGTGAAATTTGGTAATAAGTAAGGTCTTACGATCATTTAGGGCGTGAATTCAACTCGCAGAGTTTTTGAGGTTTTTTGTATGAAAATAAAAGAAGAAGAATATTTTCTTGGATGACACAGCCCGTCAAAAAGAACAGAGTGTCATTACTGCTAAAACCAAAACTGCGAACCTTAGTAGTGCGATGGCACGCTACTGCTAATACACGTAACTGCGAAAAACGGCACTGCGAAGCATAACATTTATTCATCACGTCACAAAATCTTTAAGCAAACACGTAAACAAATCAAGTACTTACCAAAACGATTAACAAAACAGACATCAAGCGTAACTTGAAGGGAAACAAAAGTGTTCGAGCGGCCCGCAAGTTGTTTGACAATGTCAATTATATTTTAAGTTCCCAGCATTAGAAAAGCTTTCCATTTAAATGGACTGCTTCACACCTTAAGGAAAAATCGTGGGTATTTACACGATGTGTTCCTAGCCTTACCTACCTTATCACAATAACATTATTTATTCAACACGTCACAAAATCTTTAAGCAAACACGTAAACAAATCAAGTACTTACAAAAACGATTAACAAAACACACATCAAGCATGGCTTGAAGGGAAACAAATAAAACAATTTATCAAAAGTGTCACCCTCTCATGTTAAGTAAGAATAAGGAGAGCATAGAAGGATAACTTAATTGTATATCTTGCAATTTGCCGTGTGGTTTCCAGCAGAGTAGAATAGGACCATTCTAAGTCTCTCCATGGACGTCGTAAGAGGCGACTTAGGAAATCAAAAAAAAATATCAAAATAGGTATATTTATTTAAACAAGGAAAAGGAAAACTATGCAAAATACTTATTTAACATTTTGTTGGTTCTTATATATGTATGTAGATACATAGCTTCTGATATGTCAGTGGCCCCACACTAGGCAGCATGCCTGTTCTGTGGTAGCCATTGTCGTTTAACAGTAAAGAAAATAATTAAGAGAAAAAGAAAATACAAGCTAAACAAAGCTCATAAACATCAATGAGACCTCTTCAACCCGTCTGGCCAGCGAAGAGAGTGTAGGTCAAATCCTCTGTCTGCTCTGGCCAAGTATGGCTCCGGTAGTACAGAGAGGGTCATGCTCCTGCAATGGAGACTAAAGATCTGATAATGATGATGATGACTATGATATGCTGCGCTAAGCTTATATTCATAATCATTTCAGACGTAAGAAATCTACTGCTGGGCTAAGGCTTCTGTCATAGATTCTTCTTTCCATGGCAAGAAGTTGACAAATTCACTACGCTTAGGAAGCAGGTTGGCGAGCGCAGTTTCTTTGACTTCTTGTGCTTTTAACGCCCATTGGAAGCATTTTTAAGCTGTGGAAGGATAGGAATTGGTTGGACATGGTTGGTTGGTTGGACTTGAGGGATAAACGGGGGAAAAGCAAGCTCGGGAGGACGCGCCTACCCGATGCTATACCTTCAACCAAGACAGGCAGTAGAGGATGACATCAATTACGCTAACCTTGTGACTTAGTCTCAAGACTTAGTAAATAGAGGTTATATTTTTCCTTTTTTTTAACGTCAAGACATAAGTCAGATCGTTAGAGTTTTGATGTACTTTACGGTTTTATATCTTTATCCTTACTAATATTATAAATGCGAATGAGTTTGTTTTACGCTTTCACGCCGTAACTACTGAACCGATCATCATGAAATTTTGCATACAAGTTCTCTGGAGTACGGAGAAGGACATAGGCTACCTTTTATCCCGGGAAAAAGTACTATTCCCGAGGGATCGACATTAACGCGGGCGGAGCCGCGGGCGAAAGCTAGTATGTATAATATTTTCGAGCGTATGCCTAAAAGTTTAGATGCATTTTAGCTAGAGATATTTCTTTATCTTTATTGTGACATTAGGTACCTATATCAAAATGAAGAAAAAAATTGCTTGATGTTATATGTTTGGCAGTATTTTTTTTAATACATTATATCACTTTTTTTAGTGTACTTTAAAATCATATTGCATAACGAAACACTGACATTTGTGGCTTAAAGTGTGGTGCTCGATATAGCAACAAAAGCAGGACCATCTTTTTACAATGCATTCAAAATCTCATAGGAATAACGGGTTCTATCTAGTGGAACCACTTACGATCCCTTAATCAAACCATGAGAGCATAACTTCAACATTAAATTGAACCTTTTGTCACATAAGGTTCAAAACCAATGAAAAACGTATACCTACGAAGCCTGATTAAGAGTTGATGTTTTTTTTTTAACAAAAGCTATTACTAATTTTTTGGTGAGCTTAAAAGATGTTCTGTATGATCTACTGACTATGATAAGATCTGTGGCCCACACCGGAAGTCTCGGGTTCGATCCTCGGTCAGGTCAAGAGCAAATGATCTTTTTCAGATTGGTCTGGATCTTGGATATTTATCCTAATATGTATTTGTTATCATCATCATCATCATTTCGAGTAGGTGCCACGGTCAATCACACCCTGACAATGCACACCCTGGTGTTAGAGTTCTTCGAAACCGCCTTTTGGCCGGTACCGGCGACTTAACGTGCCTTCCGAAACACGAAAACATTTTCATTATCAGACAATCAGGTGTTTCAAGCACGCAATGTCCTAACCAAACTGGAAACAACTAAACAAAGTATGCTTCCTGTGGAAATCGGACCCACGACCCCCGGGTCTATAGGCAAACGCCTTAGCCACTGGACCACGGAGGCAGTTGTATTTGTTATAAAATATAGTATCCTTGAGTTAGTGTCACATAACACAAGTCTCGGACTTACCTTCGGGCTAGCTCTATCTGTGTGATGTGCTCATATGTATTTCAATTTATATTTTATCCACAGTTCTGAACCCTCCATATTTTGCAGTAGCAAGCAACATAAAAACAATAACACATATTTAACGATGTCGCTCCGACGGGCCGGGTCCCGTTTTGTAAAGAATTTGAAAACAAATGCGATAGCAGACTTCTATAATTGTGTGAAATGGCCTTTAATGACTTTTAGATACTTTTGCTTGTTTCCGATTTCTTTGGAAAAACAAAATATTAATAGGTAAGTTTTTTGTAATCAAATTAACAATATAATCATTTGTATCTTTTACGAATCTTTCAAAATTTAGTAAGTACCTATATGACTATATTTTTTATTTTTGTCTCCTTTAATGAGGATCCGTAAAGTTTTTAGTTGAGAATGCAGGATTATAGAGCTAAGAAATCCATAACATACAGTGCAAAAATTATTGATCTACGATAAAAATTGACGAAGTTATGACCAAATAACTAGCAAAATTCACTGGTCGGCCGGCGCGGTGGCTGTGACGTCACTGTGACGGAAGCCGCTAGTTGCCCGTTGGCAGTGACAAGGCGCGCAGTGTTTTGTGTGGTAATTGCGACTTTAAGACAAATTATTTATGTCTAATTTATCTTTTTAACTATGTACAAATATTGTATAGTGCCGAACTATACAAACACTTCTTTTAAAGCGCCAGAAAAACTATCTTTTAACGTGCCGAAAGACACAAAACTTCTGGAAAAATTAATAATTTTTCACAAAGTTTTGTGTGAATTTTATATCATCTCTTTTTACAACGGAATACAATTTAAAATTATATTCCGTTGAAAAAAGGGATGATTATATGACTCTACCCTCTACCCAGGCTAGTAGACATTGTTGTGAATATCATTTCGATGTAAGTACCTACATAACTATTCTTACCTTTTATTAAGTTGATATGGAAATAAGTTAATACCTATGTATTCTCTTTTTATAAGCCGGATGTATTAATAAAAAAATACCTACTTATTTCTTTCTAGTTTGGTGGACAAACCTACTTACCTTCCAATACTTCCGTTTCCATTTCTATGTTATATTCCAAGGTCAAAACAATAACACAGGGACGTACTGAGGTAAAAAGCAAATAGTGAATGATATAATATATATCTGCCCCAGCTATGCCTGATTGTTGTAAGCAAATAAGTTATTAAAGGATGTAAGGGTGAACACCGTTGTATCTAAAACCATTAAATCAGCCCGACTAAATGAACAACGTTGGGACCCAGGATTGGACTAGAAACAATATCGACATTTTCATACAAAAATGTGAGGCCGATTAAAATATGGTAGTATTTATATTTATATATTTCAGGTGGAAAAAGACATGGAAAATTACGTTAAGTTTAACTAAAGAAGGGAGTTTTGCCTCATTACTTTGAATGTCAAAAGCTTTCAAAAAAACCGGCGAAGTGCGAGTTGGCCTTGCGCACGTATAAGTTTGAAGTTATTATAAATATCTTTATTATATGATGTAACAAAAAATTTATGCATATCGCAATTTTTTCATTATCTGTGTTATAAGACGTTGCTTCGTACCAAAATCTAAGATTCTGATTTCACGGGAAGTACCCTGAAGTTTTGATTCCCTTTGTCGTTCCGAATGTCGAAAGATTATTAAAAATATTTTTCTAATATGATGTAGCTTAAAATCTATATTTTTTGCAATTTTTCACATTATCTGTGCTAAAAGACTTTGCTTCGTACGTACCAAATTTTAAGGTTCTGAGTTCTTGGGAAGTTCCTGGTAGGTATTGATTCCCTGCGAATATCGAAAAACACAAAAATTTGAAATATCTTTAGATTGCGTTGGCTTCGAAAATTTGCGGCATAAACGGTTTGATTTTTTCATAGCTCCAAGGGACAGTAGACCTGAATATTTGATATGAATTTCAACTTGATACCTCTATGCTCCTAAGTTCCTGAGAAAATGGGTCTTGACAGACAGACGGATAATCAAGTGATGAAATGGAACCTTTATAGGGTTCCGTTTTTTCCTTTTGAGGTACGGAATCCTAAAAATTATAGACCTGATTTTAAGAAAAGATAAGAAATAGAACAGTTTTAAAGAGTTTTAAGTACGGACAGTTCAAACCCAAAACCTACAGCAGAAGAAGTTTTGCAAACACAAACGATCGCTGATATAAGCGATTAGAGTTCTCGTTGAAAGAAGCATATAGAAGTTGAAAGACTATAAAATGATCGGACCTCACGCATATGTCCATATTTCATACTTTTTTTTGGATAATATTGTAACAATAGCATGTGATTGATTTAATTTACAAGATTGTCTTTAAAGCAATCAAAAGTAAAAATAAAAATTCTTTCTTTGCTTTGTTTTCTTTATTAGTTCCCATAATAAGTACGTTTTTTAAGTAAATATTACAAAAATTACATTCTAACAACATTTTATTTCAATAAATTGTTAAATATAGCGACGAACCGCGTCGCCCCGTCGCTCAGTCGAATGATCGCTCTATGAGTACCGACTGCCGACCGCGCTCGGTCCGTCACAGTGACGTCACACGCACCGGCGTGCAATGCCTTTTCGCGGCAGGAACGGCATGATGTTTATTATTAATATCTTCGTAAGTAATGGTCCGATTTGGATAATTCAAAAAGATATATCATTGTAATGTCATGGAGAATAATGTGGATATTAGTCCTATTGAATTTGCTACAACTTTACTGATCCTCATTGTGAACCATAGAAAATGAGAGATCGGAAGTTTTAGACATAGGCACAGATATACACACACATGGACATAGGTATTGGTATACTCAAACGGAAAGTCGGTTTTGAAGGCTTTTCTTCATATAAATATTTCGCTTCTATTAATATTTAAAAAAAAAATGTGACACGCCTTTAAAATAAACGAATCCACATTGCAAAGTGCTTTCCAATAAAAATCGAAAATACCCAAACACGATTGGTGTACCTTATCGTTTATGAAATCCTATGGCCACCTTCCGGCTCCATCATCAGACCAGCGCAACGATTCCATAATATCATATTATCATCCGATTTACGTATGAATGCAAAATTTCAGCTCAATCGGTAATCGGGAAGTGAATCAAATTTAACTTGCATAATTTGATTACAGACGAACGTCGGGACAGGTACACTACATAAGTAAATACGGGTATTAAATTAAGTAAATACGGGTATTAAGTTAAATTAAGTAAATACGGGTATCTATAGTTTACCTGTCTCGATGATCGTCTGTAATCAAATTATGCAAGTTAAATTTAATCCACTTCCCGATTAATGATTGAGCTGTAATTTTGCAGACCAACCCAACGATTCCATAATATCATATTGTCATCCGATTTACGTATGCATGCAAAATTTCAGCTCAATCGGTAATCGGGAAGTGGATTAAATTTAACTTGCATAATTTGATTACAGACGAACATCGGGACATGTAAAACTACATATGTATGTAAATAAAAGCTAATACAAGCTAAATTGTAATAAGACATACTGTCACCTGACTGGATTCCGCCCATTAGGTTAAATTTTATGAGCTTCGAAGTGCGGGCGTTAAGGATAACTCGTGGATTATTGCCAATAGTTTTATTATTTTACAACAACTTGTGTATTCTACAAGATAGCGGGCGAGAATGACGTTCACGCTCCCGAACACGCGACATTATATCCGATCCAAGAATATAGGTCGATGCTATTGTCGATGTTAGATCCTATTGTTCAAGTGTTCCATGCAAATATATAAGCGCCTATTAAACCATACTGAATTCAGGATCCGATGGGAGGGACGCAGCTATACGATAGAAACGATGCGAGATATCACCAATCGCACGTATAGCGGCGTCCCTCTAATCGGGTCCGATTCAGAATGGTATAATACCCCCTATACCATGATCATCACGTATCGACAACCCCGACCGTACGTCAGGGTTGTCGGGACGTGATGAGATCGAAATGGTATTAAATATTTTTTGATTAAAACTAACGCGAGATACATTATTTTGATGAGAATTACGGGTTCCTTACGTACGAAGTCAGCTACAGGCCGACGTGTTTTAACCTCGTCCGGAGGTCTTCCTTAGGGCGAATGTGATGAGGTTGAAACATGTCGGCCTATAGCTGACTTCGTAAGTGAGTAACCCGTAATTCACATATAAATAATGGCATTAAATATGTTAAATTTTTATTTATTTCCAGTTTCTCATTTAAATGGACCTCGCCATATATGATATTCATCACTATTCCCGTCCTCATCTTACAATGTATACTATTTGGATTTTATTTGTTGGGTTTCATCAAATCTGGATTAGTATATCCTATTACTTGTAAGTATGTTAAAAAATTGTTTTGCATACCTATCCTTACTTTATATCCTAACTATAATGAATACTAGCGGCCCGCCACGAGTTTGCACGAGTAGATATAAGTCTTCATTTTATAGCCTATGTTAATCAGGGATAATTTTTCAAATCAGTCCAGAACTTTTGGAGCCTTTTCAATGCATACAAATAAACAATAAAATCTTTCCTCTGTATAATATTTGCAGATTATAAATGCGAAAAAGTGAGTTTGTTTGTTACGTTTTAACGCCGTTACTATGAAACCGATCATCATGATATTTTGCATTACAAGTTCTCTGGAGTACGGAGAAGGACATAGGCTACCTTTCATCCCGGAAAAAACTGTTCCAGAGGGACTGACGTGGACGCGAGTGAAGCTTCGGGCGAAAGCTAGTAATATTATATGCAAAAGTGAGTTTGTTTGTTACGCTTTCACGCCATAACTACTGAACCGACCATCATGAAATTTTGCATACACGATCTCTGGAGTACGGAGGACATAAGGTTTCATCCTAAAGTAAGGTACTGTTCCCGAGAGGTCGGCATTCACGCGAGCGGAGCTGCGGGCGTAAACTAGTTCCTTATACATACATAATATCACGTCTTTTTCCCTTGCGGGGTAAACAGAGTCCAGATCTAAGTATAAGACCTGATGGCCATACTTAGCTTCTTATATTTTATGGATTATAGTTACAATAATGTAATATTTATATTTATAACAGCATTGACAATAAACTACGCATGTGGCTCCATATCAACGTTATTTTTGCTGAAACTCGCCAAGGATTTTCGGCCGATGTTCAAGAAGATTCAGGCAATAGAAAGGAAATTACCTCCAATCAGGAGAAACAGTCTGGTTGTGCGACTCATTCCTGTTTTGGTCATTGTAGGATGCCTCGGTTCATTAAGTGAGTGTCTTTAATGTGTTTTCTTGTAGTAAGTCGCGAAATACTTTGCTATTACTACTGAGCCTATATATAGATGCCCAACATACATATTATTTATTATTTATTAAACGCCTCTTTCCCATGAGGGTACAGATCAAAAGGCGTAAGCTAAGATTTGCATTTGTGTAAGTGTACACAGATAGTGTAGGTGTGATGTCGGTCTAAGGCGAGAGGGACGAGCCTCGAGCTTGCATGTCATAAACCGGTTTATACTGCTTTTTCGCAATCGGCCTGATACGCGGTTCGTCCGCGTACTGACACTTGTACTGGACTATGCAAAGCTCAGCTTAGACCTCGCAGACTGTACCTAACCACAGACTATGGATCTCCACTTGCTACGATCCTTAAAAACCTCTTTCGCTTCATCCACATCCATCACTCTTTTAATGCATGCTCGCCGGTTTCGGGTACTCTTTACTTCTACTTTTGCAAGAACGTTTGCAATTTGGTCACGTTATGTTCGTCGAGGCCGGCCCTGACCAACTGTCCCAACCTCTGATGTTGCAGATATCCATGGGCGACGGTGACAACTTTCCCACTTTAAAATATAAATAAAAAAAAACAAATGTGCTGTATATATTCCTTTTGTAAGTGTCTTGTCATCCATCCTCTCTACATGTCCAAATCGTCTCAACCGTGAACTTCATACGATTTTAGGGTTCCGTACCCAAAGCGCAAAAACGAAATTAAATAAATATTTAAGTAGGACTCCTAGGGCCTAGGACCATACAACAAACGTGTATAATTGCCGTTTTTTGCTAGATATTAATAACGGCAGCAGTAGACGCTTGAAATATTCAAATTCTATTGTTAAATAAAAATAATTAGAATAAAATGAATATTGAAGGGGGCTCCCATACGATAAACGTTTTTTTTTGGGTTCCGTAGCAAAATAGCAAAAAACAGAACCCTTATGGATTCGTCATATCTGTCTGTCCGTCCGTATGTCACAGCCACTTTTTTCCGAAACTATAAGAACTGTTTAAACTTGGTAAGTAGGTATTCTGTGAACCGTGTAACCGCATTAAGACGTTCACACAAAAAAAAAAACAATAAATTTAGGGGGTTCTCCATACTTAGAACTAAAACTCAAATTTATTTTCATCAATCTTATACGTGTGCGGTATCTATGAATAGGTCTTCAAAAATGATATTGAGGTTTCTAATATTGTTTTTTCTAAAGTGAATAGTTTGCGCGAGAGACTCTTCCGAAGTGGTAAAATGTGTCTCGAAATCATATAAATGTATATTAATCATTGTACTAAGTACATGTGTAATTATGTCTTTAAATCATTTAAATAAATTTCATTAATACTTATAATCCCTGACGCAAAAAGCGTTGTACTTTGACATTTATTTGTGTGTGTCTGTCTGTACTGTACACCATAGCTCTAAAACGGGTGTACCGATTCGGAACCTTTTTTTTTATTTGTAACCAACTTTTGTAGCAATGGTTCTTAAACATGTTTTATCAAAATCAGTCCAGCCGTTTACAAGATAGAGGTAATTTGGTGCCAGGGATTGTTTAATATTTTTAATTTCAGTTCAATGTATCCTGAACGTGGTCTTTCTTAATCATCTGGTGGGCAATTGCACACTGCTGGACGGCCACAGTCTCCTGAAAACATACTTTATCCACATTTTCGGAGTCATATTTCAATACGTGGAGTTTAATTACGTTTCGGCTATAATTTTTCAGGTACCTACATATTTATTGACTCTGCTTCAGCTTGGGCATAAATTCTTTCGTATGTCCGTCTGGCTATTCTCCTGTGTAGGTCGCATTTCTCAACCGATTCTCGTTAAACTTTGTGAGTAGCTTTGAGGAGCTCCGTGACGCGCATGGCTCCACGCATGTAAGCATTATTTGCACTTAAGCATGTAAAGCTACCTCGGGCACGGTCCCTACTGGGATGGGTGACCACAATATCTCGAGCTCTTCCGTGCTTCAGAAGGCACGTTAAGCAAAAGCGTCAATTATGACAGTGTCATAATTGATGGCAGTCGTTAAGCTATGTCAGATGCACAGAAATATATCAAGATAGAACGGGGATGCCAGGATTTTGCCAAGGAAACGCGCGTGTCAGTTTTTGCATAAGCCGCGCCCCCAATTTGACGTCATTACTAGCGAAATAATAATGTGATATGCACAAAAATTAATCGCGTCATGTCGATAAACTGTTAAAAACTGTAGATAAAGCATTGTGTTCAAGTCGGAACGTGCGCGCTGACTGATGAACGTTTAACGAATCTTGCACGATTGAGACACGTGTACCGCCAAATTGGCCGTTCTATCTTGATATATTTCTGTCCGATGCCTTTGAAAAACTCTGACACCAGTGTTGGCCACTTTCACACTCGAAAAACAAACAAGAAGGTTTCAAAGAAAAGTAGTTTTTTACGATTCAGTTTCAACCCCCAAGACTAAGAATTTATTATATGGAGATAAGTTTGTTTTTTATATCTGTGTCCAATTCAGTGTTCTTGAGGATTTCAGGTCTTAACAAAGCAATTTATAGACGTGAATTTATACGAGAGATTTTACAGATATCCAAAAGATCTTATAAAATATCAGTCATGGACAAAGCAACTGACAATTATTAGTACCTCTCAAAAATAAGGTTTCCTTTTATTCCAGGTGTTGAAATTCCAAAATGTATTCATACCGACACTGAACGACATTTTCGTCATAGCTTGCAGTGTCTACCTTGAAAATAGATTTAACAATCTGAACGATATTATAAGAGAGGAACAAAAGATGGTGAGAAATTAAGATTATTTTTTGACACATTTTCTTAAGTTTACATTTTCAATTTGCTATATTTTACTTATATACTTATATTTTATACTAGCTGTTGCCCGCGGCTCCGCCCGCGTTAGTGTCGATCCTTCGGGAACAGTAGAATTTCCCGGAATTAAACATACCCTATGTCCTTCCCCGGGCCTCAATCTACCATACCAAATTTCATCCAAATTGGTTCAATGGTTGAGGCGTGAAAAGAAGACAGACAGACAGAGTTACTTTCGCATTTATAATATTAGCATGGATAGTATGGATAGGTATAATACTGTCGTATAATGATGATGAATTGACTTTGGATATTATTTTTCCTATGTCACTTATATTATTTAATTATTTAAGTGCTAATATACTCGTATATTTGCTAATATACTCGATTTTGATGAAACAAACTTTAAATGTTTTGCTGAGTTAAAACAAAGCAACTGGTGAAAGTTTGAAGTAAATCGGTTCAGTATTTTCGGAGATAATCGTGATCATACATACAGACAGACAAGAAATCCGAAAAAAATATTTTTGCTTTCTATTATTCTTTTTAAGTATCCCTCTATTTTTTTATATGTATAGATTTGTAAAAAAATATCCAGCAAAACAAAACTTAAATTTTAAATTTAAAATGTACTAAATGTGTTTGTTGTGTAGTGCCATGATTCATAATAACAACTGTTTGTTGACAACAAACAAGTAACCTTCATTATCTTTATCGGCTATCGTAGACACACGATTCGCGCTCGAAAAGTGGCATCGGCAAAACAGCGCACTAATCGAGTTTCGGAGCTGTTTTGTCCACAGTTTCAATAAACCGCGCTAGCCCACACACACGTCTCGCAAGAACGAGGTTACAGTAAAAAGATGCAAATACTACGCATCAAAAGTAAAAAAAAAGATGGAGTTATACTTTCAGTACCTACCGTTTTTGTCGTTGTTTGTAAGTATGCATGATGTTTTGACTCAAGGACATTATTCAGGCTTTATTTTGTATGAGACTGTGTGTGTATCTACCATTATATTTGATCGAAGGCTATTGCTATTGGTCACATTTTCAACACTTTGAATATCCCACATTTTTTGACGTGATAAAGTTTTATAAATCGATGAACGCCTGCCATCTTCCAAGCTGGTCTGGGAGAAAAGAAAAAACATAGAATGTACCAGCTGCCTCTCCCGCGCAGACCGTAGGGAATGGGCGAAAATCTAAAGAATCATGACAATAGGCGATGCGGCTAGCCCATCTCTATTTTGATTCCGTTTGCCACCTACCAACAAGCTAATCGAGGTCTTTCGGTCTTTTGGCCTTAGGCTCTGTCTACCCCGTAAGGGATACAGACGTGATAATATGTATGTATGTATGTATATGTATGAATGCCGGCTGCAAACACGTGTATATAGTGCATATTCTCTGAACTGAACTTTTAATAATGCATTTTAATTGTAGAAAAATGGGGCTGTGTATACGGACTGGTGCAAAATACAGGAACATTACGTACAGCTAACAAAACTTGTCAGAGTTATCGACAAGAAGATAAACCCGATAGTATTTATTGCATTTGTTATTGACCTTTTCAACTCGTGCTGGGAGTTCTATTTTGTTATCACGTAAGTGAAAATCATTTCTTATAACCTCCGTATCCAAAGAGTAAAAACGGGACTCTGTTTATATAGCTCTGCTGTCCATCTGTGTGTCTGTCCGTCTGTCATCAGGCTGTATCACATGAACCTTGATAGACAGATGAATTTTTCACGAACAACGAATACTAAAAAATAGAATAAAATAAATATTTAAGGGGCACCCATACAAAAATCGTGATTTTTTTGCTTGTTTTTTGCTCGATATTGATAACGGCAACAGGTAGATGCTTGAAATATATACAGAATATTTAGTTATATATTACCATTAAATATAAATAAAATAAATATTAAATCACTCAAATACAACCGACATGATTTATCACGGTTCATGAGATACAGCCTGGTGACAGACGGACAAACAGACAGACAGCGGAGCGACGTTTTTACCATTTGAGTACGGAACCCTAAAAAGAATACTACATACCTACCTACTACCCGAGGGAAAGGCTAGTATACCGTAAATTATCTGCTGGGAGGGCAGCTATACAGCGTGATTTTGAACCTCTGAACTATATTGAAACCCTGGAATCAGAACCCCTAATGGAATACAGAACTGCAAGAAAAAATAGTAAATAACGAAAACAAAAATTTGAACTTCCATAGAAAATTCGTCCAGCTGATCGGTGACTTTGTATGGGAAACCTATTTTTTTTTCCGGTCATTAGGGATTCTGATTCCAGGATTTCAATATAGTTCAGAAGTTTAAAAATCATGGAGTATAGCTCTCCCAGCAAATAATTAAAATAGACAGCCTCCGTGGTCCAGTGGTTAAGGCGTTTGCCTGTTGACCCGGGGGTCGTGGGTTCGATTCCCACCGGAAGCATACTTTGTTTAGTTGTTTCCAGTTTGGTTAGGACATTGCAGGCTTGAATCACCTGATTGTCTGATAATAAAGATGATTCCGTGCTTCGGAAGGCACGTTAAGCCGGTGGTCCCGGCTGCCATCTGGTAGTCGTTAAAGGAACCACGTCAGAGGCCGAGAGGCAGTTCCGAAGAACTCTGACACCAGGATGTGCATGGTCGATTGACCGTAACACCTACTCGAAATGATGAGTAGATAATTTACGGTATACTACGGTTTATGTATTACAATCAAATATTTTCATTTCAGGGAGACAAACTTGTCTTATTTTGCGGGGCACACGACTTGCGTAACAAATTCCAGGTAATCTATCTTCTTCTATACATATAATAAAACAGTAAAAATATTTTGTCTGTACATTTAGAATTTTTGACTGAAATGGATAGAGGGATACTTAAAAAGAATAATAGAAAGCAAAAATATTTTTTCGAATTTCTTGTCTGTCCGTCTATCTGTCTGTCTGTCTGTCTGTATGTATGATCACGATTATCTCCGAAAATACTGAACCGATTTACTTCACACTTTCACCAATTGCTCAGCAAAACATTTAAAGTTTGTTTCATCAGAATCGGTTCATTAAAAAAAAACTTATCGTCGTTTGTATGAACTCAAGTTTGCCTGCAAATATATTAGCACGAAATAGAATAATTAAAATCCAAAGTCATCATCATTATATGACAGCATTATATCTATCTATACTATCCATACTAATATTATAAATGCGAAAGTAACTCTGTCTGTCTGTCTGTCTTCTTTTCACGCTCCAACCATTGAACCAATTTGGATGAAATTTGGTATGGGGGTTAGTTTGAGGCCCGGGGAAGGACATAGGGTATGTTTAATTTCGGGAAATTCTACTGTTCCCGAAGGATCGACACTAACGCGGGCGGAGCCGCGGGCAACAGCTAGTCATACAATATAGTTTTCGTCACATTCTTATGCCAACGCCGTATTTATGTCTAGGCCCCACATCCTTTAAGCGCAGTCTAATGGCGCAAGCCATTAGACTGCGCAGAACCATTCGGCGATTAGGAAAAATGATGAAAAGTCTTAATTCTTTATATTTATATCTTTATAAAAAAAATAAGAAAGGGGGCGACCTCCGAGACGTACATATAAATATTGTCATGTGAAAATTATTGTTTTAGACGTAAAAATTACAAAGTTTTCGAAGAAAAAAGCTTTTAGATATCATACCGTATATTTATCATTTTTAAATTTCATATGCATCTATTTCAAATTCCAATAAGGTAGCGATCTTGTTCAAGGATTGATCTAAATTATACAAATACTTTTGACGTATTTGATTAATTCAGCGCAAAGTACTAGTGATTTAAAAACACGTCAGTTTTTACAATTTCGTGCAGTACCGTCTTAAGGCGCTGTGCATCAGAAGAATACCGTAAAACGTGTATTTTTTCGTCGCGCAGTTAGCCTTATTTTTCAAAGAATATTAGCATGAAAAAAATATGAAGTACAGTTCAAAGATCAAAATAAATGGTTATACTAAAATATTTTTAAAACTTAGCTAAATAAAATAGCAAAAAAGCTATATCCAGAAAAAGTTTCGTCGCGAATTACTTGATATTTTCAGCGACAACTACCAACTTTTTTATATCTATAAAAAGTATAACTGGATGAGCCAGATGGATACCTAAAAAAAATACAATATTTGGTTATAATTATTGAATTATTAAATTAAAAGTGAAAATTAACACGAAAATGGCAGACACGGGTTTGAACTGAGACTGACGACAAGTATGACACGAGTAAAAAATATATCGCGCGATGTCCGCTACAAACGGTTAAGGGATACAGCGCCTTAAGACTTCGACATAAGACATAAGGCGTGGCCTAGGAACCCAACCCGTCCAGGGCTGAGTCTTTATTTAGTTCAGATTTTGAGACGCGTTATTTTAGGGTAAAAACGGGACCCTATTAATATGGCTACGCTGTCTGTCCGTCAGTCACCATCACCAGGTATAACATGACTCGTAATAGATAGTTATTTTTTTTTACAGATGATGTATTTATATTGCCGCTTTAACAAGAAATACCAAAAAACAGAATATAATAAATATTTAAGGGGGGCTCCCATACAACAGACATGATTTTTTTTGCCATTTTTATAAATATGGAACTCTTCGTGCGCGAATCCTATTCACCGGCTGGGTTTTTGCTGCTGGCTTGTGAATAGTGCGTTTTATGCAAATAAAGCTAGCCGTGTGGTTTCCGGCAGAGTAGAATAGGACCACTCCTAGTTTTCCCATGGAGGTCGTAAAAGGCGACTACCGTACCAACTCCACAAATTATCTGCTCTTTCATACAAAAGTGGAATATCTACTTGGCCGAAATTTATGGAATAGCTGATTTTTTCTTTTGCAATTTCGGAGTTGGTCCCATAATGAAAGTTGTTCAGATCCGTGGTTTGAGTCACTCCATAAACGATTGCTAATGAATTCAATTTCACCTGTATGTAACAACGGATTACTCACGTACGAAGTCAGCTACTGGAATCAGTGCGGATGGGACGACTCCGTGCGCACGTCTCGTTTCAAATTCGCCCTGAGGAAGACCTCCGGATAAGGTCGAAACATCTCGGCCAGTAGCTGACTTTGTACATGAGCAACCCGTTGTTACATATTTCTTGATAAAGTCATTAGGGCCTTTTCACACTACCGAGTTGCGAGCGAGTTGAAAGCGGCACTGATTGTACAAAACGCGGAACGCACGACGCGAACTGGCTGCGCACCCGCGGCGTCTTCGCAGCGAGTTCGCTGCGCACTCGCCCAGCTTTCAACTCGCTCGCAACTCGCTAGTGTGATAAGACCCTTACATACGCATTCTTTTTTTAAGCGGCGACTTGCAAACGAAGTTCTACAAGCCTTTCACAGCATTTTTCGTGTTATTTAAAACCGTTTCGGTATCGCTGATTTGTGCGCGACTGTACACATCCAGCCGGGAACCTCTGAACGGCTTGCACACTATAACACAGGCAGCATACAACTATGACGTAAGAAATTCAACTTATTTATAATTAATTTAAATTAAATAATTATAGGCTGCTTTCTACCACCTATGTGCCAAGCAGTTCTCTAACTCTATTTTAAAAGGTGTCACGGAAGACCAGCTGCGTCAAAGCACGTTAAGCCATTAGTCCCGGCTGCCTTCTGGTAGTCGTTAAGGGACCACGTCAGAGGCTGAGAGGCGGTTCCGAAAAACTCTGACACCACGGTGTGCATGGTCGATTAACCGTGTCACCTACACAAAATGATGTTGATGAGCGGCGTCATGTCAGTTATTCCACTGCACAATGAAGAACAATGGTGGTCTTGCAAGAGTCTAGAAAGAGTTTGACTAACCTTAGTTCTTATACAGCAGAGTCCCCATACAAAAAAACGTGTGCGAAACCCTTAGTGTTTGAGCCATAGAATTAGAAATACTATGGAAGTATTTAATAAAATATTTAATAATCAACAAAAAGGTCAACAAGTATTCCTACCTGCTAAGGGCACATCTGATGACCGTAGCCCCGTAGAGGGATAGCAAGCGAAGCCACAGCAAAAATGTAATTTAACTTTTTTTATTAGATTAGATTTCAAGTAGGTAGGTACAAAAATATTCTTTGATATATTTGAGCATAAAATGCTGCTTGGTCGGTGGTCTACAGCAAATGCACAAAAGGTGCAATACACGCGCGCGTCAACCAACCGCGACGGTAATATCGACATAAATGTCAAGTCCATGGAGGACTACCGTTCCCTCACCCGCCTCCTTAACGAGCGCCAAATCCCTTGGCACTCATTCGGCCTACCTGAGGACCGCAAACTCAGGGCGGTCATTAAGGGCATCCCCGTCTCGACTTCGGTCGAATATGTAAAAGAGACCCTTGTCTCTCAGTCACTCCCCGTAAACGAGGTCCACCGCATGTACGGGAAAAAGAAAACCCCGTACCCAATGGTGCTAGTTGTCTTAGACAACACACCGGAAGGTAAGGGGATTTTCCAAATCTCGTCGTGCGCTGGGCTAACCTCGTTTAAAGTCGAGCCCCCCCACAAGCGTGGCATTATCGGTCAATGCCACCGCTGCCAATGTTACGGGCACTCGGCCCGTAACTGTCATGCTCATCCCAGATGCGTGAAGTGTTTGGGGGATCACGGCACAGCGGACTGTGAAAGAGTCCGCAGTGCGGAGAACGAGACTCAGGCGGCCTGCGTACTTTGCGGGCAGGAAGGCCACCCCGCCAACTGGCGGGGGTGCTCAAAAGCCCCCAAAGCGAGCAGGAACGCCTGGGGCTCAAAATCCTCGCAAAATGCTGCCCCCCAAACACGCACAAATCGTGCCCCCCAGGCGCCGGCGCCCACCGCCCCCCAACCCCTTATGAGCAGCCAAGCTGCCTTCCCTCCTCTGAAGCAGAGACAGCCGGTGTCTCGCTCAGAAGCCCCAAAGGTTCCAACGGGGAACCGCGCTCCCCCCAGCAGGCCCCCACCTCTGATGCGCCACAGCGCTCCTCCGGCTAGCCGGGACCAGGACACTTTGGCCTTCGGAGTGGTTCTCGACATTGCGCGAGAAACACGTGAGGACCGCGCCGAGATCCTCGAAATGGGTCACGCCATTCTCGAGACAAACGGCGACGCTTACGCGATCTTGGAAATCGTATTCCAACACCGTTTCCTAATGGAAAGATTAGAAAACGCGCCCTTCCTCGCGCGTTACTTCCCCTCGCGTTAATATGGGTAGTCTCAATAAGAGAATCAAACCCCGCTCCCTCACTATCGCGTACTACAACGCGAACGGAAAATTCACCGATGTGAAACCCCTCATCCAGGAGTTTCTTACAACACATCAGGTGGACATTTTCCTTGCACAAGAGACCTTTTTGAAGCCCCACCACCGCAATCCTCGGATTGCAAATTACAACATCATCCGTAATGACAGATTACGCACCCAAAAGGGTGGCACAGTAATCTACTACAAAAGGTCACTTCACTGCACCCAGCTAGACCCCCCAGCCCTTACAAATATCGAGTGCTCCCTCCTCCGGATAGCCATGACCGGTCATGCGCCTATCAACATTGCCTCGATTTACCTCCCCTGTAAAAAGACGTTGCTCCGTAGCGACCTCGAATCCCTCTTCTCGCTGTCAAATTCTACCATTTTAGCTGGAGATTTTAACAGCAAGTCAGTCCGCTGGCACTCTGTCACGAACTCGCCCAACGGTCTTATCCTAGAGAGTCTCCATGACGAACTAGATTTCGACGTTGTGGCCACGTTAGCTCCCACGCGTTACCCCACTCAAGAGGGACAAAACCCCAGCGTTCTTGACATTGCCCTCCTTAAGAACATCACCCTTCAGGTGTGTTCAGTAGAGGTCCACCCTGACATCTCCTCCGACCACCGACCTGTAGTGTTACAACTAGGACCGACAGACAACGGACGTATAGTGCATACAAGGACGGTGACTGACTGGAAGAAACTTGGAAAAGTTATCAACCAGCCAACACCGCACCTGGATGCAATCCCTGACATAATCACCACGACTGACGACACTGACAGCGCAATCTCCTCTCTCACCAGCCACCTGCAAGCTTCCTACAAGGAATGCTCTCGGGAAGTCCCTTCTGTGGATCCCACCCACAGAATGGAACTCCCCGAGGATATGCGGCAGCTGTTGACAGAGAAGAATCGCGCTTCACGCTTACATGACAATTATCCCACCGCAGACGCCCGTGCCCACCTTCGTTTCTTGCAACGGCGAGTCAAGGAACGCATCGCGGAAATTAGGAACGAACGCTGGGGCGATCTCCTTGCCGAGATGACGCCCTCCCATCAGGCATACTGGCGACTAGCCAGAAGCCTCAAGACCGACACGGTTGCGGCCACTCCCCCCCTCACGCGTCCAGACGGCTCCATCGCCTTCGATGATGACGAAAAAGCTGAATGCCTAGCAGACAGCCTGGAGAGCCAATGCTCCCCTAGTCGTGAGCCAGTAGACCCCGATCACCTTCGCGAGGTGGAATCGAACGTAGAACGCTTCGTGGCTTCTAAGACGATCCCACCAAATACCCCCCTAGCCCCGACGACACTTGACGAAGTGAAGTCAATCATCCGCGATCTCAAACCCCGAAAAGCGCCCGGCGCTGACGGACTCTCGAACGGAGTGCTCAAATGCCTCCCACAGACCCTCCTCCTCCTGCTCGTAAGCATCTTCAATGCTTGTCTTGCAAATTGCACTTTTCCAGCCGCCTGGAAAGAAGCAATCGTGATCGGAATCCCCAAACCAGGCAAAGACCTGAAGAACCCCTCCTCCTACCGGCCTATCAGTCTTTTGAACTGCATAGGCAAGATCTACGAACGGATCATCCTTAAAAGACTCAAGGACTACGTAGAGTCCAAAAGTCTTATCCCCGATGAACAGTTTGGATTCCGGGCCAAACACGCGTGTCACCACCAACTGCACCGCCTCACGGAGCATATTCTCAAGTTGAGAAATTGGGGACGTCCTACGGGAGCACTCTTCTTCGATGTAGCGAAAGCCTTCGACAAAGTCTGGCATTCGGGCTTGATATCCAAGTTGTCCAACTTGGGCCTGCCGGATAGTCTCGTGCACATCATACGAGACTTTTTGTCGAATCGGTCTTTTCGGTACAGAGTAGAGGGATGCCTCTCGAGGCCCCGTCCCATTAGAGCCGGCGTCCCGCAAGGCGCTGTTCTCTCGCCCCTCCTTTATTCGCTGTACACAAGCGATATCCCAAAGACCCCAAATGTAGAAGTGGCACTATTCGCCGACGATACGGCCCTCTACACGTCCCATCACCTTAAAACGGTCATCGTGAATCGTCTTCAGTCCGCCGTGGACGCTCTCGGCGGGTGGTTCAAGAGGTGGCGCATCGAAGTTAATCCGGAGAAAAGCACAGCTGTGTTTTTCTCAAAGGATAACCAAGCTGTGTCACGTCGAAAAATCACCATGTCCGGAGCCGAACTCCCCTCGTTAGGATCAGTATCGTTGTACGGAAAGCCCATTCAGTGGGCAGACAAGGCTAAATACCTTGGAGTCGTACTCGATAGCGCGATGACCTTCGGCCCCCACATCACCAAAGTCCGCAACCACGCCGCCTTCGTATTAGGCCGTCTCCACCCCATGATAGGCAATGCTAAGATGTCACTTAGAAATAAGTTGACACTCTATAAGCTTTGCGTCCGCCCTATCATGACCTACGCCGGCGTAGTCTTCTCCCATATCGCGCCCTCCCACATCGATCGGCTGCAACGCTTGCAGAACCGCTTCGTCACCCGAGCCACGAATACGAGTAACCAACGGTACTTGCGCATGACAGACTTACACCGTGACCTAGACCTCCCATCCATTCGCGGCTATCTCAAAAACGCCTCCAAGCGTTACTTTGAGAAAGCCGCACGCCACCCCAACCCGTTAGTAGTGCAAGCTGCTAACTACTCCCCCAACTTACACGATACGACCTTACGTCGTAGACGTCCTAGGAACGTACTTGACGATCCCGATGATCCTATTGACATCGCACAAGCCCGCCCCGACCCCTCTTCGGCTCCGAATAGCCAGAGGAATCCCACTATCCGACCCCGTCGCACTCGCCACCGGAATAGAGTGCGTAGAGTAGGATTAGCTCCGATTACTGGTGACCGCCCGGCGGTCCCGGGTGACTTGCACCCAGGATAGGCCCTTCTGGCAACGTAGCTTTCGGCCCATACGGCAAAAGATGAGAGTTGCTGCTCTCTAAAGGCTTTTGCCATTGTTTCTCAGATTGGCCCTTCAGGCTTGCATGCACGTATACGCGGCCCATCAGGCAATATGAGAGTTTGCTGTCTCTCCAAGCCTTGCGCACACAGGCAACGCCCAAAGCCGAGGTCCGTCCCTCCTGGGGGCCCTTTGGTGATGTTGTCTATACAGGTTGAGGGCACTCTGCCCTCACCTCAAACGCCCGGTGAAGTAGCGAAAGCTCACTTGGAGCTAGCTACATAGTCCTTTAAAAAAAAAAAAAAAAAAAAAAAAAATGGTCTACAGCATCGTCCTCAACTGATTGGCCGATGATTGCAGGCAAGGCATCGGGTAGGCGCACCCGACCTCCTGAGCTGCTACTTACTCCTCCTCCATACATCCGAGTAAGTCCTAATATCTTCATTCTTTTCCCAAATCCAACAAATTCCTAGCCTTGCCCAGCATAAAAATGGTTCAGATTAGCAGTGGCGTCGGAAGCAAAAGAAACTGCGCTCGCCAACCCGCCTGCCAACCGTGGTGAGTATGGCAATATCCTCACAAGAACCGAAGTCTTGAGAGTGGCCTATGTCCAGCAGTCCAGCAATTGTTACCGGCTGAAATGACGATAAAATAAAACTTTTGAACATCATAATATCCATTGCTAGTAGCATGAATGGGCCGGCTCGTCCGGGGAAGTACCACACTGTCACAGAAAATAGACGTCTGAGTAGAAGCTTTACCGCTTCTATCCTTCGTTCGGTGAGTGAGAGAACCGGAGGCTCATCCTTCCCCCTCCCCTCCCTATTTCCTTCCCCCAACTTTCTCTTGAGAGGCCGACAACGCACCTGTTACACCCTGGTGTTGCAGGATGTTGTGGCTCGACGCAGAGCCCAAAACTCAGGGTTTACTGAAACAAACAACAGCAGGAGACACCTCTGGTTTGCTAAATTCTTATTGGGCAAAAATGTATCAGTTTTTATTGGGCAAAAATGTATCAATATCAGCGAATTACAGTGTCTCATCTGACTCTACAATGCAATGCTGCCATCTAGTGGTAAGCATTTTGGAAAACCCTCATTCAGATGGCAAAACTTATAAGCAGTTATCCCATTTTCAGACTCATCGCTTCATGAAGCAAGTCCACCATTCAAACATTGCGCTGAGTGGCTACGAGTTCTTCTACATTACTAAAGAGATGATTCTTACGGTAAGCACCCATTTGAATAAGGATTCGATTCTCTAAGTTCTACAACGTGTAAATTAATTCATCAATCGCGAGAAATGCAGACATCACAATTGATTATCTATTGTTATGTTTCCCGATTGGGGCGTTCGGTAGTTGACCGCTTAACCACCAATAATCCCTCGAAGGGGTGACTAAGTCCACCAAAATTACCAACTTTTCCTATGAAACCAATGCTTTTAAATCCAAAAATATCCACGTTTCCATACAAAAGAGTTCTGCCAGCCCAGAAATTAATATAAAAAAGTCGATAATGAAAAATGTTTTGAGTTTCCAGCGTTGGTCCCATAGGAAAAGTTGTTCATTTTGTCGGGCTGAATCACAGCTTTTAGGAAATATCAATTGTTATTTTACACGCTGTATATTATCAAGCAATAATATATAACGTGTTCTTGACCTTGAACAGCGCGTATTTGACCTTCGACAGCGTGTGTTTCACCTATAACACAGCATGTATCTGACCCTTGAATTTTTCCTACGGGACCAATGCTTGGCATTCGAAACATTGTTAACTCTTTCAGAAGTGTTTAGCCGACAGGGCAATACTGGCTATAGCGTGTGAATTTTCCGCTAGAGACGCTATGTCACGGTAATGATATCATTACCGTGCTAGTGTATCGTGGTTGTCCCAAATGACAGTTGATATGACTAATACTTGGGAAACCGAGATTTAGAGGGGAAAACGTATTTTCCTAGATATTAGACCATTAGACCTTTATCGATTGTTTGCCTCCGAAACCCCTTTTAGAACTTAATTTCATTTAAATTGTAGAAGACTTTTTTTAAATTATGTTTTTAGGATTCCGTACCTAAAGGATAAAAACGTCGTCTGTCACCAGGCTGTATTTCATAAACCGTGATAGTTAGGCAGTTGAAATTTTCATACATAATGTATTTCTGTTGCCGCTTATACTAAAATATTTAAGGGGGCTCCCATACAACAAACGTGATTTTTTTTTGCTTTTATTGCTCGATATTGATAACGGTAACAGGTAGATGCTTGAAGTATTCACAGAACATTTAGTTATATATTCACTTTAAAAACCAAAATTAAATAAAAGTAAAATTAATATTAAAGGGCAAAATTAATATTAAAAAACGGCAAAAATCATGTCTATTATACAATAGACATGATTTTTGCCGTTTTTTAGCTAACGATACGATACCCTTTGTGCGCGAGTCAGACTCGCACTTGGCCGGTTTTATATATTTACACGTTTACAAGAATCGCTTGTTTAGCCAAGCATTGGTTCCATTAGAAAATATTTTCTTATCATATGTCGAGCCTAACATTATTTATTTTCATATCTTTCAGGTTCTGAGTATTTTGGTGACCTACGAACTCGTGTTGCTACAACTTTAATACAATGAAGTTCGATCCACTCATAACATTTACCTAATTAAAATAGGCACTTAAATGTTTAGTTCGTCAGTCATTTGTGAATTCCTTGTATTTGTAATTGGATAACTCAGTTGATAAGAAAAGGAATACATTTTTGACTATGATATAGCTGTGCGATCTGATGGCATATATTGTAGAAAACGCTAGAGACTGCACACATTCACTTGTCCGTTTTAAACATCGTGCATCTCACTAACAAGCCATTAATTTTGATTTTAAACAAAATACTTTTGCTATGTAATGTCCTTTAATTACAAACGAGATATTTTTAAGAATATACATCCTTACTTCCTTACTAATACTTTTCCTTAATAGTAAGGTTACTACCTGGTTAAAACCATCATCCGACCAAAAAAAAATTACAATGACAGTTAACCAAACGTTAAAGTAATAACTGTTGACCAATTTTGGTCGGATAATGATTTACCTAAACCAACTACTAACGTCAGTACCTAGTTTAAACCATTCTTCTTCTTCTTTTCTTAGTTTATGGCTCCATCGTACAGCCGAACGATGATTTTGCCAATGTCAAGGTTGGAGATGACACAACAAACTATTACAGGCAATTGATCGGTACAGGAGCTGAGTGTAACCTAAAACAAACACAACACAAATAAGTTAGTAGTAGTGTTAGTAAACTATAGCTACATAAGATCAATTGATCAGTAAGAGAAGATTAGTAAGAGAAGGTGAGACCAAACAATTAAGGAATTAGGAAAATGATAATAATGGGAAAGGGAGTGGGCAGTATATATATAATATAAGTTTATAAGTAAATATTATTATTTTTGATAAATTTAGCTAAAACATTTACAAACGAAGAAAATATTAAAGTTAGTAAGAAAGAGATATTGACTGGTCGTGGAATATTACAAGGAAGTGAGTCGTACAGAGACACAGACAACTTGGGGCATTCAAAAAAGAGGTGTTCCAGGGTACCCTCGTCCAGGCCACACTCACACAGTGAACTGTCTTTCACTCTGATTTTTGCTAGAAATACCGGAGAGCATATATGTCCTAGGCGTAATCGAATAATTGCCGATGTAGGGTGTTTATGGAGATTTCGGTATTTATAAAACCAGGGTTTTACGGGGATATCTGGTTGGATTTTAAAATAATATTTTGCTGCACGTGAGCCGTTAGAAGCCCAAAACGAATTCCAGTCCTTTTTAAGACGAGTGTGAGCGGTTAATCTGAGGTCCCGTGAAAGGCAAAATAAGTATTTGTCAGAGCCCTGTTGAGTAGCGTCTTTGGCGAATGCGTCTACTGTTTCATTACCAAGTATACCAGCATGACCCGGTATCCAAGCTATGGCTACCTCAATTCCAGCCTCATGACATCTATACAAAGTGTCTCGAGTAGACAGAGAGATGGAAAAGTTGTCTTTAGCATGAAATGGGAGCTTAACTAAATCCTGGAGGCTACTTTTAGAATCTGAAAGGATGAGAGTTTTGTTTAAGCAGTGGGTTTCTACAAACGTAGCTGCTTCTAGTAAGGCGATAGCCTCCCCAGAGAATACAGAACAATATGGGGGACATTTAAAGCTTAGGAGAACACTATATTTGGGTATCCATACGGCTATGCCAACATTACCTTCCTCTGACAACTTGGAGGCATCTGTATATATAAGAAGCCAGTCCGTCCATTTTTCCTCTATAATTTGGTTAAATTGTTTGTTTGCTTCAAATGAATATGTATTAACTCCAAAGTCTAAAATTATATGGGGGTGAAAAATAAGGGCTGAAAATTTTGTGTGGTATAGTGGATGACTTGTAAATTGTTGTACTGGGAAGTCAAGGTTTTTATACTTTTGATAGCTTTTAAGAAGCGGGGAGGGGTCTTTATATATCCAGTAGTTTGTAGTGTTAAGGGTTTCAGAAAGAGAATCAAGTATGTTTATAAGGGGGTGGGTAGAATTTTGAACCACTTTATAGAAGAAACGATCTGCCAGATATTGTCTCCGGAGACGAAGAGGAGGTTCCAGACATTCAGCTTGTAGGGCCAGGGTAGGGGAAGATTTCATGGCTCCGGTGACAGTGCGTAGACATTTGGACTGGATTTTATCGAGTTTTGCGAGGGCTAGCTTACTACAAGGTTCTAGCAAGAAACAACCATAGTCAAAGTGACTCCGTACTATAGCCTTATAAAGTAGTAGTTGACTATATGGGTGCGAACCCCAGCGAACGCCTGATAATGCCCGAAGGACATTCACGCCCTTTTCAGCTTTCTGTGACACAAAATTTAGATGTGGCATGCCAGTCATTTTGGAGTCCAAATAGACTCCCAAAAATTTTATCTTGTCTTCAAATTTGATGGGGGTATCATTAACAGAGAGATTTATAGGAGGAATAGATCTTTTACGTGAGAAGACTACTGCACGGCACTTATTTATAGAGAGTGAGAGTCCATGTCTATCTAGCCAGTCATTTAAGTAGTACAGAGCTGAATTCAAACGCAAGGATATATCCTCAAATTTTTCTGCTTGGGCATAAATGGCAATGTCATCAGCGTATTGTAAAACTTCACAGAAGCTGGAAACGGTAAGGTCAAGGTCGTAGGTGTATATATTGTAGAGGATAGGACTGAGAACCGAACCTTGAGGAAGACCTTTCCAAATTTTACGAGGCGGGAGAAGATTGCCGTTGACTCGGACAGAGATAGAACGAGACATGAATAGGTTGCAGATAGCATTTATGAGTCTCTCCGGAATGCTCAGCTGTAGCATTTTTTGCCTGAGCAGTGGGAGCAGGACATTGTCATAGGCAGATGCTATGTCTAAAAATATTCCAATAATATTTTCATTTTTAGAAAAAGCTAACCTAATCGTTGAACTCAGTATGCTAAGACTGTCAACAGTGCCTTTGGAGCGTCGAAAACCAAACTGTGATTTCGATAGAAGGTTTCTATTCTCTACTATCCACTCGAGACGGTTTTTTATGAGGTGCTCCATGATTTTGACTATTACTGAGCTTAGGGCAATAGGTCTGTAAGAAGAAGGGTCTGAAGGATCCTTCCCTGGTTTTATAATTGGAATTATTATTTGGGTTTTCCAGGATTCGGGGATATTTCCATACAGGAAGAAGGAATTTATAATATTGAGAAGATATCTTTTAGTAGAAGAAGAAGCTTTACAGATAAAGGAGTATGGGATTCCATCCAAGCCTGGAGCCGAGTCCTTTAAATGGTCTAGGGCACTGGATAGTTCTGCAAATGAGAATTCTTCATTCATCATGTCAGAAGAGACATGGGCATAGAATGGAGGATGGCAGTCCAAGTTTGGTACAAAAGGTGGAGCTAATCTGTCCACAAATTGGTCCAACCATGGGGATGAGTCATTAGAAGTACAGCTACTCTCGTTTAGACTCCTGCGGAAGGATTTAATTTTTTTCCATACCGAAGAGGGATGCGTCCTAGGCGATAAAGTTTCACAATATGTATTCCAACTTGTCTTCTTTTTTTTGGCAAGAAATCTCTTGGTACGGGCACAAACCTTTTTGTAGTTAAGGTAGTTGGACATATTGGTCTCAGAAAGAAACTGATCCTCAGCGTCCTTGCGTTCATTGACACTGATTGTACACTCATGATCCCACCAGGGAGGTGATGGGATATTCTTTCTAGGGGGGGACTTAATTGGAATTGATCTACTAGCGGCTGTGTGAATACAAGCTATGAATTGGTCGTAGGCTGTTTGTGCGTTTAAATTGTTTACATTTGGAAGAATACTTATTTCGTCATCCAATGATTGTGAATATTTAGACCAATCTGCCTGTTGGGTACGGTATTTAAGAAGAGGCTGTATGGGGGGAGAAGGTTTGAAAGAAGAACAAATGGAAGTAATAATAGGCATATGGTCACTCCCAAATGTATTAGGGAGAACATACCAAGAGGTAGAGGGGGCTATGGATGGGGAAACTAATGTAAGGTCTGGAGCGCTCTTTCTCTGAGAAGGGGATGTTCTCCTGGTTGGAGAGCCATCATTTAGAATACACAAATCTTGTGAGTCCAAGAAGTCAAGGAAAACAGGAAGGAAGAGGTCATCATCTTCATAACCCCAGAGGGTACTGTGAATATTAAAGTCGCCAAGGACTATCATGGGTTTGGGGATATTAGAGAAAAAAGAATTTAAATCTGAAATGAGTTGGGAATTAGGGTACGGAATATAAACTGATACAAAACAAATACCTATACAAGTAGCAGCCACCAGATGTAGATCAGGGCTGTGATTAGGTATAGGTATTTGTGAAAAGGTGTAGGAATTAGAGATGAAAAGAGCACAACCTGCAAACCCGTCATCCCTGTCATCACGAAGACAGGAGTACCCAGGAACTCGAAAACGAGAACCAGGGCACAACCATGTCTCAGAGATGGCAGCAACAACGGGCTTATACTGGTTGAGAAGGGAGAGGAAGTCATGTTTTTTGTGGCGGACACTCTTACAATTCCATTGTAGGAGGTCCTTTTGGGTGTGATCCATCATGGGATACTAGAGTTTGAAGGAGCTGTTGTAGTAAAACATTGACATTGGGCGGTAGTGCGTCGGAGAATTTTGAAACTATATTAATAAGGGAGCATACTAAAAGTTCTATAATGTTGTCGTTGGGGGTAAGTTTAGGGGTGGGGCTGGTAGGATTGTCTATCAGAGCACATCCGTTGGGTTGTGATGATCTAGGGGTACTTGTTAAGAAGTTATGAGCTTCATAGTCATATGATTTTCCGAGAGCTGGAGTGGGTTTTGGAGATTTAAATACAGTTTTCCTGTATGATGTTTTCTGTGGAGGATAAAGAGATACATATTCAGGAATCTGGGTACGTGGAGGGGTCATTTGGGGTTGGATGGTAGACTTAGTGGCTGTTATATCAGCATAGGAGGTTTTGGTAGGGGGGAGTCGGCGAGCAGCCTCTGTGTAGCTCACATTTTCCTGAGACATTATCACTTTTATAGATTTTTGCCGTATATGTTCTGGGCATCTACTATCTGTAGCCAGATGCCTTCCACCACACAAAAAGCAGATTGGGTCTTCTTTTTCACATTCATCACCAGTGTGGTTTTGACCACAGGAATAGCAACGGGGTTTTGAACGGCATTGACTTTTAATGTGGCCAAACTTACAGCAATTACGGCACTGGATTGTTGGTAGTTGGTAGATGTCTACATCAAGGGATGTGCAATAGCAGTAAACTTTTTCTGGTAGTGACTGCCCAAGAAATGTAAGGACGACAGTGGTTGATGGGACCCAACTTACCCCAGACTCGGTTTTCTTTTTTATGTTTAACCTTCTAGCTCTAATTACTAAACCTGTCCCTCTAGGAACCTCAATTCCATGGAGAAGTTCTTCTAGTGTCCAATCTGTAGGGATATTACGTACAACTCCCATACGGGATATTAAGAATTTGGGAATTATAGCATTTAAATTATTTTCGTTAAGGAAAGTATTATTTTTTGTGAAGTTGTTAGCTTCAGAGGCTGTATTAAACGTTACGGCTATTTTGCTTCGGCTAATAGCTAGAATGCCACCTGATGTAATTCCCCCTACCCTACTTTTATAAATTTGTTGTGCGAATTTTAGAACGCGGATTGATAAACCGGCCGAGTGATCTGGTTCTGTACGGCTCACGTGTACTATGTATGGTACAGGATCGGATTCATCGTATAGGAAGTTACTGTCTTCCTCGTAACCAGGTCGTATATAAACGGATTGGATTGAATCTGAAGGAGGCGATAGGGCACTTTTTTTTGCCTCTTTTGGGGGCTCGGATTCGGCGAGGCGCTTTGTAGCGCGTAGAATGGACTTTGGTTGTGTGGGCATAGGGGGATTGTCCATAGAAATATCAGGAGGAGAGTTACCTCCCCCATCCGGGGGCTCCTCGTACATTCTTAATTGGTCAAAACTAAATCACTTACCTTAACACCACCACCAGGACAATACAAACAGAAATTTTAAGAAACACAAAGCACTAATGTAAAGAGATCGCGATTTTATCCAAAACACGTGTAATCACCAACACAGTGACGGGCAAAATCCCAGTTTAAACCATCATCCGACCAAAACAAATTGACAATGACATTTGACCAAACGTCAAAGTGACAAGTGTCGACTTATTTTGGTGGGTTAATGGTTTAAACTAGGTACTAAAGTTAGTCCTCTTTTTATAATACGAGGGGTATGTTTGGTATATAATGTCCATAAACAAGATTTTTTTTATGAATAGTCCATAATTCAATGGAATAGACATACTCGAGTAAGATTTTGTTTTCCGATTGTGTATGTGTTTGATTTAGTGCAATAAATAATTAGTCAGGGGTAATTGATTAAATGCCTAATTTTGTACCTTTATTTTTCTACTTAATGCCCATCAACATGCTAAACGTGGCCTTCAGATTTTATAGACCAAGGCTCTGTCTACCCCGCAAGAGACGTGATACTATGTATGTATGTACCATAATTATAAAAAAGTAACGTTACTTTACTCCCGTTTTATGCTATGAAGATTTGCGCCTCCAGGGCATTCTTTACATAAACTAGAAGCTGCATCATAGTCAAACTCAATTTGTGAATACAAACTTTGATAAAAACAATCTTCAAGACCGTGGAAATATTTTTAAAAACAACAAGGAAATAAATAAAATGCTGAAGCACGTACACTTGAAACTTATTTCGGCGACTGTAAATCTAAATGATGGATGCTGAGATTGTCTCACGCTAACTCGACTCGCGGCGGTATTAAAATAAATTGCGAACAAATTCACTTGACCGGCGCGTATTTTTGTGAAAATATTTACTTATTTGTAACTAGCTGTTGCCCGCGGCTCCGCCCGCGTTAGTGTCGATCCCTCGGGAACAGTAGAATTTCCCGGAATCAAACATACCCTATGTCCTTCCCCGGGCCTCACACCTCCATACCAAATTTAGCGTAAAAAAACGACAGATAGAATTACTTTCGCATTTATAATGTTAGTATTAGTATGGAAGTATGGATATTATTTATACTTCTAAGTCCAGAAATGAGAAAAATTCCATAAAACCTTTACCCTCCCATTTTACCCCTTTAGGAGTGAATTCAGTCCATTTCATCCACATATATCTTTTTTAATTGTAATCGAGAACTTACATTCATATTTATTTTCATACTTCATAGTACAGAAATGAAAAAAAATTCCAAACAAACTTTACCCCCCTTCTGGGGTTTTTTTTCCAGTTAACCTAAACAGATCTTTTTCAATTGTAATCGTGAATTTATTTACCTATTATCATACTTCTAAGACTAGAAATGAGTAAATTCCTAAACAATCTTTACCCCGCTATTTTACCCCTACAGGGGAAAATATCATCCATTTTACCTACACAGATATTTTTAATTGTAACCTAGAACTTATATACTTATTTTCATAAGTCTAAGTCCAGAAATGAGAAAATTTCCATACAAAGTTTATACCACCCATCCACCCCCATTTTACCCCTTAATAATTTAGCAAATTTCATCTACCTACACACATCTTTTTTCATTTTAATCTAGTACTTATATACCTACTTTCACACTTCTAAGTCCAGAAATGAGATAATTCCATAGAAATTTTACCCCTTTAGAAGTTAAATTTCTTAAAAATACTTTCTTAGCCCTCACTCACATCATTAAAAGAACCCCTGTACCAAATTTCAAGTTTCTAGGCGCAGCAGTTTAGGTTGGTTTGCCGTTTGCCCGCGGCTACGCTGCCGCCGTTAGTGTCCATCCCTCAGGAACAGTTTGGACCCTTAAAGGGGTGACTCAGGTCATCAATATGAACAACTTTTTCTATAGGACCAATGCCTGCAAAACTCAAAAAAAATTTCGTCATTTCCATACAAAAGTGTCCCGCCACCCGGCCAGTTTGTATGGGAATGTCGAATTTTATTTTGAGTTCCCACCATTGTTCCCATAGGAAAAGTTGTTCATTTTGATGATCTGAGTCACCCCTTTAAGGGTCCAAAACGATAAAAAATTTACCGTGTATATTTGCAGGCAAACTAATGCCTTGAGTTCATTCAAATGACGATAACTTTTTTTTTAATGAACCGATTTTGATGAAACAAACTTTAAATGTTTTGCTGGGTTAAAACAAAGCAATTGGTGAAAGTTTGAAGTAAATCGGTTCAGTATTTTCGGAGATAATCGTGATCATACATACAGATAGACAGACAGACAAGAAATTCGAAAAAAAATTTTTTGCTTTCTATTATTCTTTTTAAGTGTCCCTCTATCCATTTCATTCAAAAATTCTAAATGTTCAGACAAAATATTTTTACTGTTTTATCTTAATACTTAATATATATAAATCTCGTGTCACAATGTTTGTCCTCAATGGACTCCTAAACCACTTAACCGATTATAATAAAATTCGCACACCATGTGCAGTTCGATCCAACTTGAGAGATAGGATAGTTTTTAACTTATGGCGAAACGAAGTTCGCCGGGGCAGCTAGTAATATATATAGATTATTATATTAAGTGATTTAATTTAAATATTTACTTGGTTGTAATCCTTTCCTTACTTCCTTATCCTTGGATTATAAATGCGAAAGTGAGTTTGTTTGTTTATTTGTTTGTTTGTTTGTTACGCTTTCACGCCGTAACTACTGAACCGATCATCATGAAATTTTGCATACAAGTTCTCTGGAGTGCGGAAAAGGACATAGGCTACCTTTTATCCCGGGAAAAAGTACTATTCCCGTGGGATCGACCATTACGCGGGCGGAGCCGCGGGCGGAGTCGCGGGCGAAAGCTAGTGAGAAATAAATTAAGTAAAATACAATTGGTAAGAATTATTATAAATAAAAAAGTGAATAAATGTAGTTATACTATACATATTTAAACGAAGTTTTTTATGATGGCTTGTAGATACATTGTTTCTTGGTTGTCTTTTTTTTTTATGTATTGCTTATTTTTGATTTAATTTTATATTAAAAAGAAAATGAAGGTACGGGTTTGATTTCAGAAAACAAGTTGATAAATAAACTTTCATATAAAAAAAACCATTTTAGTCAAACTACTGCACCGATTTTGATAAAATTTTAATGGGACCAATTGGAAAGCATACCATTTCAAATAATTACGTACGGCCTTTTGTGCACGAGTCCGACTCGCAATTTGGCGGTTTTTACCTTTTCCTATTAACCCCTTGAAGGAAATGTCAAGGATAAATGTATGTACACGCACTACGATAAATAAATATATACGGACAAATCACACAGATTGAATTAGCCCCAAAGTAAGTTCGAGACTTGTGTTATGGGATACTAACTCAACGATACTATATTTTATAACAAATACATATATAGACGGAAGACCAGCGTCGTGGCCAACACCACGGCATTTATGCTGAGTGGGGACCATTTTGGTACAAAATTGATTTGTCATGTGTATATTGTTTGTATTGTTTTACCTATATGTGCCAAATAAACATTTTTTCTTTCTTTTTTCTTTCTTTCTTATTAACATCCAAGACCCAGGCCAATCTGAAAAAGATCATTTTCCATCTTAACCTGACCCGGATCGAACCCGGGGCCCTCGTGTCGCAGGCTGGCGTGTTAACCACTGCGCCACGGAGCTCGCCAATCACGCTGTGAAAAGCATACCTCCATAAAAACCTTGAATATGTGCGTTTTACCACATGAAAATAAAAGGCTCCTGGAACAGACGCTTTTTTGCCAAATGCCGAGTTCGCATCAGTATAAACGAGTTAATACCATCTCTCTTTAGTGAAGCTATAAAAACTTTATTACGCAGGAACTACAAGCAGGGCCTGACTTAACCGTTTGTCATTATGTGACCACACCACGTCTTAAGAGAAAACTTGACGTGAAGGCCTTGCCTTATAAAAACCCAGTGCAGGATTAGGCTGGCGCGGGGCCCGTAGCCAATTTGAACTTGAGCCTTGAGGGCCCCCTGAATTTGAATGGTATACATATTATAGAGTGTGTAAATTGACCGACGACATTTCGAGGGAATGGCGGTGGTCAATTTGCACGCTTTATATACAAATTCAACTGAATTTGCATATTAAAATAATGCAATTTCAGAAATAATATCTTTTTTATGTTATAGGGCGGCAAACGAGTCACCTGATGGTAAGCGACCAGCGCTGCCCATGGACAACTGCAACACCAGGGTGTAGCAGGAGCGTTGCCGGCCTTTCAAGGAGTTGGGGAAAGGACATGGAGGGGAAGGGAATGGGGGAAGAATGGGCCTCCGGCTCTCTCACTCACCGAACGAAGGATAGAAGCGGTAAAGCTCCTACTCAAACGTCGATTTTCTGTGAGAGTGTGGTACTTCCCCGGACGAGCCGGCCCATTCATGCTACTAGCAAAAATGAATTTTGCCGGTAGCGTGGCTACCGCTGCTGGTTACCTACAGTAACCATATACTTAGGTACCTAAAAAACTTTTTGTATGGAACTCTCATTGCTTGAGTCCGACTCGAACTTTGCCTGCTTTTTTCCTTAGGACAAAATCAATAGTATAACATTGATCTCCATGGTTGGAAGGGCTTCTGACAAATCCTTACTAATATTATAAATGCGAAAGTGAGTTTGTTTGTTTGTTTGTTTGTTACGCTTTCACGCCGTATCTACTGAACCGATCATCATGAAATTGCATAGAAGTTCTCTGGAGTAGGGAGAAGGACATAGGCTACCTTTCACCCCGGGAAAAAGTACTATTCCCGTGGGATCGACATTAACGAGAGCGGAGCCGCGGGCGAAAGCTAGTCGTAAATATATCCAAATAAACACCGTGTTTAGCACTCCCTTGAAGGGCCAATTATGATTGCCACCATTGCTGGGACCTACAAAATAAAATCTACATTTTCATAAAAAGTGTCCGGCTGGTCCTAAAAACCGACATTTCCAATGTCGGTTTTTAGGGTTCCGTAGCTAAAGGGTAAAAACGTGACCCTATTAATGTCGCTCCGCTGTCCGTCTGTCCGTCTGTCTGTCTGTCCGTCTGTCACCAGGTTGTATCTCATGAACCGTGACAGTTAATCAGCTGAAATTTTCAAAGATGATGTATTTCTATTGCCGCTATAAAAACATAAAATAAAATTAATATTTAAGGGGGCGATACAACAAACGTGATTTTTTTCTTGTTTTTGCTCGATATTGATAACAGCAACAGGTAGACGCTACAATATTTAGTTATATATTCGCTTTAAAAATAAATAGTCATATAAAAATAAGTTTAATATTAAAAGGGGGCTCCCATACAACAGACATGATTTTTTCGCCGATTTTATAGATAATGGTACGAAACTTCGTGCGCGAGTCCGACTTGCACTTGGCCGGTTTTTTTTAATGTGAATCGATGAACATCGGCCGCATGCACGAAAAATGTCACGTTCCTGAGCAGCAGTAGTACTATAAGTATATATCACGCATCTTTCTCTCACCGTTATCGCTTAAAGTTATAGTCCGTAAACTGATATTACAGAGACAATCAATTTTTTTTAAGTTCCCAGAATTGTTCATTGCGATGGGCTGAACCACCCCTTTGAAGGGTATTTCCGTGGTAAATTTACACAGTATATAGTTTCCTAATATTTGAAAGGTTACGCAGAATCTAGGCCTAATCCTAGTCGTGTACCAATATTGCCAAACGAGCGTTGTTTTCGAAGGTTTCCATTTACGTAAGTGATGTTGACAAGCTCTTTTGTTATGTTTACGGGCTTAACATACTATTTGGATGTTAAGTGCTTTCAAATCTTTTATTTACTTAAGTCTAGGTGTTTTATAATCCTATAAGCGGCCCGCCATAGCTTCGGTTGGTAGATATGTATATGTAGAATTGGATATTTTTGGTATTATTTCCACACCTTGGATTACATTATCGAAGTTTTTATACGGATCCGTAACATTTTTTTTAAATATTTTATAGAGTACACGGAAAAATTTTGATCGTTTTGGACCCTTAAAGGGATGATTCAGCCCGTTGATATAAACAACTTTTCCTATGGGACCAATGCTGGGAACTCAAAAATTTTTTTGACGTTCCCATACAAATTGACCGGACGGCCGAATATTTTTGTATGGATTCTCCCCATTTTTTTTTTTTTGAGTTCCCAGCATTGGTCCCATAGGAAAAGTTGTTTATATCAACGGGCTGAATCATCCCTTTAAGGGTCCAGAACGATCAGAATTTCACCGTGTATATTCATTAATTGTAGGATTCTAATATATAATATTCTAGGAAAGCAAGTTCTGGGCTCTATCTACTCCGCAAGCGAAAAAGTCGTGATAGCATGTATGTATTAGCCGTGTGGTTTCATGCAGAGTAGAATAGGACCACTCCTAGTCTTCCCATGGAGGTCATGAGGCGACTTAGGAAATACAAGCTAAACAAAGCTCATAAACATCAACGAGACCTCTCCAACCCGTATGGCCAGCGAGGAGAGTGTAGGCCAAATCCTCTGTCTGTTGTGGCCCATAATTGGCTCCGGTAGTACATTAGAAGGTCATGCTTCTGCTTGCTTCTCTATCTATAAAACACGCGGACCCCAAGCTCTATAAAGCACTGCGGCTGAGGACCTGTGTTGAGGAGCACGGTTCCTACCCGGTACGGGGCTCCGGACTTGAGCAGAGCGGTGCCAGTTATGTATGGAGATCGATACAGCTGGGCTACTCAGTAACTTTTGACAACTATGGAATACAAAGTTAAAAATGCTAAGTTTAAAATTAAAAATCTTGATAGTACTTAGATCGTAAAAAAACAAAAAAAAATTGCATAAAAATTTCGACGGAGAACCGATAGAACTGAATTTAACCTAAAGATGGAAAATGCACTAGGTCATTTTGGTCGACAATTATATTAAGCGTTTCTAACCCAACGTGATATCCAAAATTTTGTTTGTTCGTTTTTCCGACTGAACTTCTATTTCTAAAACATTTCATAGATTTAGAAACACGACTGTCACTTTACGAATAGAGCCTAGAGCCACAGCTGATAAAATCACAGCTACACTCGCCGGAAACTGTTCCGGTAACGTGCACAAGTCAAAAGTAGTTTAAATTCAAGACGCAAACAAGCCAAATAACATAAATGAATTGATAAGGCAACGTTGTCGGAGAAATTCGGTCAGAAACTAAGCTCCTTTGAAGTTGCGCCACAAAGGCTTGAAAGCGCTCGCGCACACTGCATAGTTTACTAGAAATGACAGCAAACATCTTATATGACCAAAAAGACAAAGGTTATATTGGTGTGCGTTACCCCAGCAAAAAAGTACTGAATATCAAAACGTAATATTGCTAGATAATTAGTAAGTAACGTCGTGTAAATGTAGTTGAAAGTTTTAAATTTGTACGTTCATTAATTTTTGAGATATATATTAAAATTAGATTCTGCTAGGATGAAATTTCAAACGCTACGCCAGCAAAAAAGTTTTCTCGGATCCGAATGAAAGTTAATACAATAATTAGTAGTTGATGTGCTGTAAATGTACTTGTATAAATAGAATTTGTACGTCTCCAGACATTTGCGATATTCAAATTTTGCTGCAGTAACATTTGGTCGATTGCTGGATCTCATAATCGGCACGACGTAGGAGTTTAATTTTTTTTTACTTACACTGTTATGAATTTGTAGGTCATGTCTGTGAAAACAGAATTTATAAAAATGTTACCATTGAAGGATTAAAAATAAAAATATGAAATCATGTATTTTAACTCCTGTACTTTAAATATAGGACCTAGAAACTAATTGTTGACGTTAGTTTGTACCTTATAATTGCCTACAATGCCTAGGTAAGTATCAATATGATATCTTAAGTATTAAATTAGTTATGAGGAAAAAGAACCATATCTAGGTCGCCAGGAATTTCGACAGCCGATTTGACCAGTTTTTCTATTAGTTCGAAAGTCGACTATCAAACTATTTGTAAGAGTAAGTTAACTATTAGTTTACAAAAAATCAGCTCAAAGCACGCAGTAGTTTAGGAAATATCATTAAATATCCAACTGTAGGTGAAATACCATGATAAACCGACCATTTTTGGGAGTATAGTAAAAGGCGACGGTACCGTATATTTAGTTGTATTACTGAAATTGGTCGTGTATTCATTTATTTTTGCGGTACATTCGTGTACTGAAGTGTTCGCATTTATAACTATAATCTTTATTTCTTTATACGAGAGTGTAGAATACAGTTTGTGTACGTATGCAAACATAAGGATGAGTTTTTAATGCACAGGCATATATTCTTGGTTTTATGCCTTGGTTCTATACATAGGTAGGTACAGATATATAATATATATTATCACCATATTTAATTTCTTTCGAGTAATAGGTACGCTAGGCGTTTACGAAATACCTATTTAGATGAGTAGGAAAAATCTTTTACTTTTTGAAGGCTTCCGGATTTCCGTCTTGTTTAGTATTTGTTATGTCAGTTTAGGTATAATATAAATTAATAGTTATTTCATTTGCAAACTGTAAATTACAAATCTCATTATTGGATAACAAAATCAAAGATTTTTTTAAAAATCTGACGCTGTATACATTTGTTTTACATCATTGTATTATGAATGAATGAATGAATGAATGAATGAATGAATGAAAAACTCTTTATTGCACCAACTTAAAAGTACTTACACAAAAAATAAATATACAAACAAGTAGGTACAAAGGCGGGCTTATCGCTTAAAGCGATTTCTTTGCGCAACAGCCAACCTTTGGCTGTTCGGAAATTAAAAGAATAGTTGGGTGTTGGTGCAGTGTAGCGAAAAAAATATATATATAATAAAATTTAAATAAAAACTTTCACATAACAATAACACACATAAACATATAATAGACAAAATCAATACATATACACAAAGATAAGATATAATATGTAAAAGAAATAAATATATTTTTAAACAGTGGACAGATAGTGTAAAGTGACTAGTTCTTTAAATTTCTTAGCCGTCTGTGCTTTACGAATGTCGAGTGGCAAAGCATTCCAAAGTCGTGCCGCCTGAACAGTAAAAGAATTTGAAAAGAAACGGGTCAAATGGGCAGGAGTTACAAGTCGAAGTGAAACAGCACTGCGCACGCTGCGGTTCTGAAATTCGCGAAAGAAGGTAAAACGTTCTTTGAGGTATTGAGGAGTAGTAGGATTAAAAAGGACAGAAAATAAAAGTGAAAGGATATGTAAATTACGACGTTGTCTTATAGGAAGCCACTTGAGATGCGAACGAAAACTAGATATGTGATCATATTTGCGAAGTCCAAATATAAATCTAATGCAGAAGTTTTGGAGACGCTCAAGTGTATTTAACTGCTCTTCAGTGAGATCCAGATAGCAGGTGTCAGCATAGTCAAGAATGGGAAGAAGGAGAGCTTGTGCCAGCGAAATTTTAGTCTTTACAGGTAGAAAGTTGCGAATTCTTTTTAAAGAGCTTGCTGCGGCAAACAATTTTTTACTAACTTCAGAAATCTGATGTGACCATGTAAAATTTTTATTGAAAATTACGCCAAGATTCTTAACCTTGTCACTGAAGTCAACGTGAACGCCGTTGAATACAAGGGGTGGAAAACAGTTCCAGTCAATGCGAGAAATATAATATGGATTTCCTATAACTATCGCTTGCGTTTTAGCAGGGTTAACTATAAGTCCATGTGACTTACTCCATTCAGATACACGTGATAAATCATCATTGATAGTGGTTATACCCTGACTTTATCAAAAGCAACCTGACAGTAAATCTGAAGGTCGTCTGCATACAGGTGATAAGAGGAGCGAAGATTAAGAGAAATAGAGTTGATGAATAACGCAAATAGTAATGGAGAAAGGATACCGCCTTGAGGGACCCCGGATAATGTGTTACACCAAGAAGAAAATTTATCCTCAATACGTACACACTGCCGGCGGTCATGAAGATAAGAGTGAAACCAGTCTAAAACTGATGGACATATGTTCAGTGAGCGCATTAGGTTTAAAAGAACCTCAAAATCTACGGTATTAAATGCATTAGAGAAATCTAATAACGTTAATATAGTCAACTGTGAGCTGTCCATACCGGCACGGATGTCATCAGTAATTTTTACTAAAGCAGTAGTGGTACTATGTCCTACTCTAAACCCTGATTGAAAAGGATTGAGAATTGAGTTTAAATGTAAGAAGGAATCTAATTGAAGTTGGACGAGACGCTCAAGGATTTTTGAGAAGAAGGAAAGTATGGATATCGGACGAAGATCAGAAAAAGAAGAAGGATTAGCTTTTTTTGGAAGTGGAATAATAAGTGAGGTTTTCCAAACAGTGGGGAAAACTCTGGAGGATAAGGAATTATTTAGAATAAGGGTGATAACAGGCAGGATGATGTCAAGAATAGGAAGGAACATCTTGCGACTGATGTCATCCGCACCAACGGCATTAGATGTAATTGACTGAATACACTTCTGAACATCACATTCAGTGACCGGACTAAAATCAAAAGGAGCATATTCAGGAGTGGGAATTGAAGATAGATGGTTTAATATGTTAGATTTATTAGTGCCACCAAAAACTAAAGACGATGAGAAATGCCTATTAAGGTTTTCGATATCGATATCATTGGAAATGTTATGGGGATTCTTTCCCACTCCCAAAGACTTTAAAAATTTCCAGACCTTGGCTGGATCGCCGTTTTCGACGGACTTGTGAATATGACGGCGTTGAGGATCCCTACACATCCTGTTGCAGACGTTACGAGCTCTGATATATTTATCACGATACCTGTCGGGATCTGACTTAAATTTGGCCTTAGCAATGTTCTTTTTATTAATCGCTGCTTTGATGTCGTCAGTTAACCAAGGTGCCGGTAAGTGTTTAACTTTAATAGGTCGAACAGGAGCATGCTTATCATAAAGCCCGATTAACAATTTATTAAACTCATGCACCTGGTCTTCAACTGAACTCAGGTCAGATATCGCATTCCAATTATAGCCAAGTGCATCTTCCCTCAAAATTTCTATATTAATAGACCTAAAATTGCGCTGCATAAGGATTTTGGATTTAGGTTTGGGAGGACGAATTTTATACGAAAGAAATAGAATATGGTGATATGAGAAAATGTCGGCGCAATGCTGCCCGTGCTTTGCCACAAGATCTGGGGATGAAACCATAATAAGGTCAATAAGCGACGGTTGGCAATTTGGAAAAAAGTGAGTCGGTTGGAGAGGGAGAATGGACAAGTTACAAGATTTGACAATGTTACAGAGAGAAGATGAGCGGTAATCATTTTTAAGGAGACAAGTATTAAAGTCACCCGAAATTATAGTGTGGTTGTAAGCAGGAGATAATTCTTCCAAAAGTGTTTCAAAAGAAGAAAAGTAGTTAATTAATGATGATGAGCTGTAGAAAACACCTAGTAGGACTTTAGTATGTGAAAGGGTGACTTCAATGAAAAGATACTCGGCTTCACGTGAATAATCTATAACATCAGAATTCCTAAGAACCTTATAAGGTATATGGGCACGGAGATATATTGCAACACCACCACCGCCTTTACCTACTCGGTCGTTGCGAATGAGATGGAACCCTGGAAGTGAGTAGGAAGTAGAAGGAAGACAAGGCTGCAGCCAAGATTCTGAAACTAAGATGGCATCAATAGATTTACTAACAAAAGTGGTAAGAAATTCAGGGTAGTGACCTGGAATGCTTTGAGCGTTCAAATTTACGACATTAAAGTTTTTAGCTACATCTGAAAAAGTATTATCCAGAGTTTCACTGAGAGGCATTGGAATAGAGTGAAAACTGTCATTACTAGAAGATAAAGAATGAAAGCTATCATTATGAACATTACTCATTAGTTTATAAAATATATATTTATGTATGTATACTTAGATATAATACTGAATAAATAAACTATAAAAATAAAATTATTGGCTACTTACTGCAATACATCTTACCCGCCAGCAAATATTTAAATATAAATATATGAAACAATACTAACAAAACAAAGAAGTAAAACTTTTAAGGAAATAAGAAACAAACACTACGTTATCCAAGTAAATTATCAGGCCCACATAAAAAAAAAAAAAACATTTGTTGACAGTTGTCAGTGACAGCTGTCATAATAACCTAAAGTTAAGATTTAATAGTAGGTACACGAGAAATAAGACAAATACGAAAATTGTTGAAGTTAATGTGGGTGCCTGACCAATAATTGCAAGAGATGGCATTATGTAACAATGAAAATCATCAAACAAGGAGATTATTTCTTGCCGCGTTTGGGACGGGAAGCAACCGGCGCAGACGCTGTCGTCGATGCCGCACCAGGCGGCGGACCTGCCGTAGTCGTCTGCGATGACGCGTTCTTGAGCTGCTCCACATCGCCTACGGAATAAACACGATGCTTCTTACCATCGTCGCCTATCACAATGACACAGCCGTCGCGTGTCCAGCATTTAGTGATTCCATAGTGTTGACGGGCGGCTAGAAATACATCGTGCCTCATCTTCGTGAGAAACTCAGATAATGTTACTCCCGTACCCTTCAGACTGGTTTTGGCCATCCAGCAACGATTCCTCATGGGCATACGGAGAAATTCAATCAATATCGGCCGGGGTCGACCTTGTGAGTTGTGTCCCAAGCGATGACATCCTCTGATGTCTGCCTCAGTAAAGCTGTTGACCATCAGATTTTCTACAACTGTCTGCACAACTACAGCTGCGGTGTCCTCGTTCGCACTCTCAGCAACTCCGTGCATCAGCAACATGTACCGCCGTCCTGACATCTCTAAATGATCTTCATGCCGCATCATGAGCTCTAATTGTCGGTGATAATCCGCCATGGTTGAGGACACAAAGCTCTTGAATGAGGAGAAGTCTGCGGCCAGTGTAGTGACTGTGGGCGAGGGACTTGCCTGTTTCAGCTCATTTTGGAATTCCGCCATTTTGACATTGAAGTGCTCCATCATTGTGGTCATAGATTGTTGTAGTGCTTCCATAGTATTGCAGTGAAAAGGAAATATGCTAGCAGGTAGAGTGAGTTATAGACTTTCTTTGTACATATAATAGGTACTTAAAAGTTATTTTAAATGTATTTATTTTAATTTTATAAATGAGATAGATTTCACTGTGGTGTTATTTATTTCACTGCTACCCACCAAAAAAAGTATGTATTATGTGCGCGACCGAGACGAGACGAGACGTCAACACAAAAAAGATCAACTGTCGTAGTATTCACTCTAAACATTTGGTCAATCCCGCAGGAGTACCACAGACCGCTCTGCAGCAGCGCCATCTAAATATCAGTTTCTGAACTAAACACTAAGTTTAATCCACTCATAACTCTGTAAATACACAGCAATTTTTAACTTATTATTTATTTTAAATTAGGACATTTAGTTAGTGGTAAATAATATGCTAGTATTTCACACTATGTCTCATTCGTAATTGGCGATTTTAAGTGTCAAACGGAAAGAAAAGAATGAGTTTACCACTCAAATATATAGAGGGCGTTTACTAATATTGAAAAGAAAGTATCAACCCCATGAATGCACTCTCCTTATCAGCGTTGCTAAATGCTGGTCAGTGACTCATTCTTGTCATGGCCACAAACTAGTTAGAACTTGAGATCCCTGTCAAAGTAATATAAATGTACAGATCTTTAATTTTATTCTGTGTTCTGAGAAGTGAAATATGAGCTTTATCGTATACCTATATGTGGTGTGCATGCGGCCGGGTGAGTCGTGGAACGGGGGCGTACGGCCGGACTGGCGCATGGATACCGGTATTCTGAAATACCGGTGTAGTGTATCGGTAAACATTTTATGAGTTTTTATATTCATAGCGTAGAAAAGCTGCCTTAATCGCTCTCTGCAAACAAGACTTCCTCCTCCTTCAGACGTTTGAGCGTCGTGATGCCCTCGACCTGAACAATACTTACCAATCGTTACTGGAAATATTTAAACATTAACGGCCATACAATAAAACTTTACATTTACTTTTTTTACCTCCCTGATTTCTGATCAACTGAGTTGGCAACCCTAGTGGCGCACGCAACTAAGCGCGCGATGCGCATAGTCGTGGTCTTGTAAAGCACTCTGCCACTCGTCATATAAAAAAACCAATGAGACATCACATGATAACCTGTTAGGGAACCACCAAATAAACAAATATATAAATCCAAAACTATATCTACATTATGAGTGTAAGTGCAGCGGCCCGGTTGACGGAATGAGAATAGTACTGATTGAAATAGGACTGTTGGACACATTCCAATTGAGATTGTATCATAAGTACAATATAAAAAATGTGGTCCTAAGCAAACAATAGTTTTGTAGAAGTTAAAAAAAAAACTTGAATTTAACGATGTACGCGACTGTACTATTTTACGTGAATACTACTGCTTATTTAGGATGGTTAGCAATATATACTGTAGCGTCGCTTTTTGCTATACTCCCGATAATGGTCGGCTTATTATGGTATTTCACCTACGGTTGGATATTTAATTATATTTCTTAAACTACTGCGTGTATTAAGCTGATGTTTTGCAAACTTATAGTTAACTTACCCTTACAAATAGTTTGATAGCTGTCGACTTCTGAACTAATAGAAAAACTGGTCAAATCGGCTGTCGAAATTCCTGGAGACCTAGATATGGTTCTTTTTCTCATAACTAATTTAATACTTAAGATTTCATATTGATACTCACCTGGGCATTGTAGGCAATCATAAGGTACAAACTAACGTCAACAATTAGTCTCTAGGTCCCATATTTAAAGTACAGGAGTTAAAATACCTGATTTCATATTTTCATTTTTAATCCCTGAATAATAACATTTTTAGAAATTCTGTTTTTGCAGACATGATCTACAAATTCATAACAGTGTAAATAAAAATAATCAAACTCCTACGCCGTGCCGATTATGAGATCCAGCAATCGGCCAAACGTTACCCCAGCAAAAATTCGAATATCGCAAAAGTCTGGAGACGTACAAATTCTATTTATACAAGTACATTTACAGCACATCAACTACTAATTATTGTATTAACTTTCATTCGGATCCGAGAAAATTTTTTGCTGGCGTAACGTTTGAAATGTCATCCTAGCAGAATCTTATTTTAATATATATCTCAAAACTTAATGGACGTACAAATTTAAAACTTTCACCTACATTTACACGACGTTACTTACTAATTATCTAGCAATATTACGTTTTGATATTCAGTACTTTTTTGCTGGGGTAACGCACACGTTATATTGGATATAAGTTTCTGTCTTTGACATTATAGCCGGTTAGACGAATTTTAAACGCGGTGTTCTTTATTTAAAACTATTAAGTACCTATTCCTTTCAATTCCGAAGATCATAATAAGGAGCAAATAGGTATATAGAATTATAAATTGAAAATATGTGATGAAAAGAATTCCGCCACAGGTAGGATTTGATTCCACGTCCCTTAGGTTTACGCCCCAAGTGTGCGACCAATTACACCACCAAGACTTAAACTCACCGCGTCGTATTCTCTCATCATTTAATAAATGATAAGAGAATACTTACCCTGTAGGATATACGCATTCCAAGCATGCGTATTTCTTCAATACTACTTTTTTTTCTTTTATTTTATGGCTTGGACGCGTTACGTATTAAGCCGGTATCAGGTAAAAATGAGTTTTCCTACGCTTTTTCTAAGTCTTGTTATCAATGAAACGACAGTGTAGTTAATTTCATTGATTATACGGAGCCCCGGGCGATAATTTTTACGAATCTTGATTGATCAGACTACGCAACTA